>CM062817.1:112228084-112840903 GCA_031772625.1 Pinus tabuliformis
AACATTTAGCGAGAATTTTTACCATCAAAAGGAAAATAGTATTTTAATTGGATCATTATATTTTTTTCATCCAGCTCAATGTATTTGGAGTGGAAACAGTGGAGGAATTATCTCACGGGACCGGTTTTACCGACGGGATCTAGTTTGGCGAAACAAAGTATCAAACCTTTTAGGAGTCTTTTGAGGCATCAAAATCTGTCTTTTGGGGGTAAAAATTTGTCTCTTAAGTGGCACACATTTTCATGCTATTCTACACACAGAAATAGTTCCAACGGTGCAAGAATTGCGTCAATCGGAGTCCGTATGCAAAAGTTATGCCACTCAGAAGTTGACCTTTCTGTTTTCACACCTATAGTTCAGGAGGATGCCATGTCAGCCCCCATTATTCATGGAAAAGGGGCAAGCCACGTGTTTGCGATGTAAAATAATCTAGAAGATTCTATTTTGTAACTCTAGTTAAGAGTTGATGTAGTCAAACTTAACCACTAGTAGGCTATCAGGCTGTGTTATAACTGGTCCACTAGAAGGAAGAGACATTCCATTATTTCGAGAGAATTTTGTTCCATAGTGCAAATATAGCCAGGAGAGATAGGAGTTAGAGCACATAGAGAGTATTTATGCACTATAGCAGCCCACGGGTCATAGACATTGCTTATTTGTATATGCAGCGATATTTCTAGATAGAGAAATAGAGCGAAGCGACCTCACCTTCAAGCTGGGTTTCTCTTGAAAGGGTTTCCTAAAGAGAATATTTTGTGTATTATGTGTATGTGAGATTATTGTGTCGTTCTCAATTTTTTTGGTTGATTTACTTTTACATGCATGCACTAATTATAATTAATTTTACAGATCTAGAAATTAAATAAAACTGTAATAGTGTAGAATCTAATA
Organism: Pinus tabuliformis; assembly: GCA_031772625.1. Taxonomy (NCBI): domain Eukaryota; kingdom Viridiplantae; phylum Streptophyta; class Pinopsida; order Pinales; family Pinaceae; genus Pinus; species Pinus tabuliformis. The sequence continues at coordinate 112,228,976 of CM062817.1, forward strand.
TTTTTAATATAATATTATCATATCTATTGTGATGAACTATCTAGTGGAATATCCATGACACTTTACAGAACATGTGTCAGGATGAAAAAATATCAAGATGATGTATCCTCATAACTTCAGAGGGATATGAGAGGTGTACACTGGTAGAGGGCTAAGATTGACATAGTGGTAAGATGAGATTTCTCCCTGGAAAATGATGGAAAACTTTACATATCAGGATCTTGGGGCTGCATACTTTAGGGACGCCTTGTCACAAATGTGAATGAGATGGAGAGGAAGCAGAGTGAGGCAGGATATGTCAACATTGTGTCATCTCAGAGCCTTGGGCCTTTGGACCTCGAGAGGACTTGTCTTATGCATGGTGGACTGAGGAAGAAGGAAGGGTATGATGATGTGATGGGGTTTGTAAGGTGTGGATTGCCATGCCATACTTCTAGGCTAATACAAAAAGCCATGTGGGCCACACTGTGAGTGCCACATGGCAACCATGCTAACTTTGCAAGGTTTAAAAGAGTTAAGTTTCAAATGGCCATAACTTTGGATTTGTAATTCGGATTGAGGCAAGCTTTATGTCATTGGAAATCTCTCAATGAGGAAAACACAATGGTGGTATTAGATTTTAGTTTTGAAAAAGTTGAGTATTGAGGAATTTTGTGACCCCATTTCCATGACAGGAATATGGAGGTCAAGTTAAATCAAAGTAACACTTCTCACTCAACTTGGGACCTCCCAGTGGGTGGCTGGGGGTGTTGCAGTTAAACTAGTAGATTTATAAAAGAGAAATATAAGAGTACTATACATAGGAATTTTAGACTTAGGAGGGATCAAATTTTAGAGATATATTAGGAAAAAGGTTAACCATCCAAATAAATAACAATTAGGGTTTTGAACAATGTGTAACTTATAATGGAACATTTTTTAGATTGGAAGATATAGTTTTGGTGATTGAAAATTTGTGATATAGAAGAAAAATAGGAGCATTATTTTTTGCTCATATGGCTCCTAAGGGATCATCAAAATTTTCTTCACCGCTCAAATCTCTATAAAGCTCATCCATGACTCATGAAGAAATAAAACATATCCAATATTGGTTATCCAAGTTGGAAATTCAATTGTCACAAGTAAAAGGTTAAGTAAAACATATGGAACAAAATATGGAGAAAAACTAGGAGGAAATACAAAAAATTACTCAAGGAAGAAATACAAAAACTATGAAGTCTATCAAAAAGTTTCTCTTGAAGAGGCTTCCAAAAAGACATATTTAGATCCAAGGAAATTATGAAAATAAAGAGAACAATTGTGGTGAAACTCATTCACATATAACGAGTATTTTATCAAAATTAGAGAATGTAAATATTGAATAAAAAATCATGAATTTTCATCTTCTTAAGATCTACATTATCGGGGATTCAATATGGCATCAAATAACTACATTCAAAAGGTGAATATGAGGAATTATAATGGTAACGAACCTATAAAATGGATATTCCAAATGGAGCAATGCTTTTATCTACACCAAGTGACATCCTTACAAAAGGTAAATATTGGATCCACATATTTAGAAAAAGATCAGTGTGTATGGTATTGATTGAATTGTAAAAGGAAAAATGATTCTATTGTATCCTGGTCCATTTTTATGGAGGAATTGATAACACATTATGGGAATATTAAGCAATAAATTCTTTAATAATTTGATAAATCTTCGAAACATAAGTCCAATTATACAACACATTCAATAATTCCAAAAGTTGAGCATCATGGTAAAAAAAAATTAAAAACAAACTTTGTTAGACCTCTTTATGGAAATTTTAATGGAAAACATCCAAGATGAGGTACATGTCTCTTTGAACCTAAAGCATGCTTTCTGTCCAGCAAGGAATGTTGAAAGTAAAAAATATAGATTCTAGAAAGTGGTCACTAACAACTATTGAGAATATTATGATACCTCACCCAATTTCATAATTGATAAGGTTAAAACCTGAACAAATGGATTAAATAAGAGAAAAAGGACAACGATTCCATTGAGACAGCAAGTACAGTAAAGGGAATAAATTTTTGAGTATAAATTATTCAACATAAATTGTGAAGAAGAAGAACGTCAAGAATTGGAACCATCATAAAGTCTATAAGTAGAATAGTCTACTTCAACAATATTTTTTCTAGCATTGGCTAGTATTAATACTCCACAAACCCTTAAGATAGAAGGATATATAAAAAATTTAAAGGTAACATTGTTAATTGATTCTAGTAGTACCCATAACTTAACCAATTATAAAATTGAAAAATCTCTCAACTGGTTTGTATTTCTAGCACCAAAATTTAAAGTAATGATTATAGATGGAGGTACCATAAATTGTTGAGGGAAGTTCCATAATATTAAGTTGAATACGGGGATAATTTATTGGATAGTCATATGATTGAAATATAAATAGGTGGTGTTGATGTTGTAGTAGGGTTCCAATGGTTAGAATCATTGGGAATAATGACATTTAATTTTCTAGATCTTTTAATGAGGTTTTCCTTAAAACATATATATCATCTACTATAATGGATCATCTAGTCAAACTTAACCACTAGTAGGCTATTGGGCTGTGTTATAACCGGGCCACTAGAAGGAAGAGGCATTCCATTATTTCAAGAGAATTTTGTTCCATAGTTGAGCAAAGATAGCCAAGAGAGATAGGAGTTAGTTCACACAGACAATATCTATGCATTATACTAGCCCATGGGCCACAGACATTACTTCTTTGTATATGCAGCTATATTTCCAGATAGAGAAAGAGTGTGAAGCGACCTCACCTTCAAGTTGGGTTTTCTCCTGAAAGGGTTTCCCAGAGAGAATATTTTGTCTATTATGTGTGTGTGAGATTTTTGTGTTGTTCTCAACTTTTCTGGTTGATTTACTTTTACATGCATGAACTAATTATAATTAATTTTACAAATCTAGAAATTAAATAAAACTGTAAAAGTGTAGAATCTAAGATTTTTAATATAATATTATCAGATCTATTGTGACGATCTGTCCAGTGGAATATCCACTAAACTTTACTGATCATGTGTCAGGATGAAAAAATATCGAGATGGTGTATCCTCAGAACTTTAGAGGGAGATGAGAGGTGTACAATGGAAGAGGGCTAAGATTGACATAGTGGTATGATGAGATTTCTCCCTGGAAAATGATGGAAAAGTTTACATATCGGGACCTTGGTGCCACAAACCATAGGGATGCCTTGTCGCAAATGTGAATGAAATGGAGAGGAAGCAGAGTGAGGCAGGATATGTTAACATGGTGTCATCTCGAAGCCTTGGGCCTTTGGACCTCGAGAGGACTTGTCTTATGCATGGTGGACTGAGGAAGAAGGAAGGGTAAGATGATGTCGTGGGGTTTGTAATGATGTGGGTTTGTAAAGAGAACAATTGTGTTGAAACTCATTCACATATAATGAGTATTTTATCAAAATTGGAGAATGTGAATATTGAATAAAAAAATCATGAATTTTCATCTTCTTAAGATCTACGTTATTGGGGATTCAATATGGCATCAAAGAACTACATTCTAAAGGTCAATCTGAGGAATTATAATGGTAACGAACCTATAAAATGGATATTCCAAATGGAGCAATGCTTTTATCTACACCAAGTGACATCCTTACAAAAGGTAAATATTGGATCCACGTATTTAGAAAAAGATCAGTATGTATGGTATTAATGGAATTGTAAAAGGAAAAAAGATTCTATTGTATCTTAGTCCATTTTTATGGGGGGATTGATAACACATTATGAGGATATTAAGCAATACATTCTTTAATAATTTGGTAAATCTTTGAAAAATAAGTCCAATTCTACAACACATTCAATAATTCCAAAAGTTGAGCATCATGGTAAAAAAATAATTAAAAACAAACTTTGTTAGACCTCTTTATGGAAATTTTAATGGAAAACATCCGAGATGAGGTACATGTCTCTTTGAACCTAAAGCATGCTTTCTGTCCAACATGGAATGTTGAAAGTAAAAATATGGATTCTAGAAAGTGGTCACTAACAACTATTGAGAATATCATGATACCTCACCTAATTCATAATTGATAAGGTTAACACCTCAACAAATGGATTAAATAAGAGAAAAAGGACTACGATTCCATTGAGACAACAAGTATAGTAAAGGGAATAAATTGTTGAGTATAAATTGTTCAACATAAACTGTGAAGAAGAAGAAGGTCAAGAATTGGAACCATCATAAAGTCTATAACTAGAATAGTCTACTCCAACAATATTTTTTCTAGCATTGGCTAGTATCAATACTCCACAAACCCTTAAGATAGAAGGATATATCAAAAATTTAAAGGTAACATTGTTAATTGATTCTAATAGTACCCATAACTTAATCAATTACAAACTGAAACCTCTCAATTGGTTTGTATTTCTAGCACCAAAATTCCAAGTAATGATTCTAGATGGAGGTACCATAAATTGTTGAGGGAAGTTCCATAATATTAAGTTGAATACGGGGATAATTTATTGGATAGTCATATGATTGAAATCTAAATAGGTGGTGTTGATGTTGTAGTAGGGTTCCAATGGTTAGAATCATTGGGAATAATGACATTTAATTTTCTAGACTTTTTAATGAGGTTTCCCTTAGAAGAAAGGGGAATTGAGCTTAGCTATATCCAACGGGAACCCCCTGACGTGAAAAGTTATGATAGTATGAAAAAGCACCAAAAGAGTGACACCATGGTGTAATTGCATTATTGTTCTCATTAGATGTTTAAACATATATATTATCTACTATAATGGATCTCCAAAAAGTTATCAACAATCATTCCAACGTATCTGGAGATATTCCTAAATGTCTCCCACCTACTCAATATCATGACCATGTCATTCATTTGAAACCTAGAAGCATACCACCTAACATTAGACCTTACAATTATCTATATGCACAAAACAATGAAACTAAGCATATGATTTGTGAAATCTTAGAGGATGATATCATTCAACCTAACAAAATTTCTTTATCTTTATCGATGATGATGGTTACAAAAGAACGTGGTTCATGAAATATGCGTCTAAATAAATTAACATTGAGTTATTATGGTCCCTATAAGGTGTTACAAATATGTGAAAGTATGACCTAAAAACTGGAGTTTCCTCCATCTTCATGTGTACATTCGAGATTCCATGTTTCTTTCTTAAAGAAGGTAATTGGTGACAAGATCTTAGTCCAAACTATTTTACCAAAGATTAATGAGGAAGGGGAAATCATACTTGAGCTAGAAACAATCCTTGAAATAAGGATTAAGTAGCTAAGAAATAAAGCTATATATAAGTACATAATCAAGTGGAAGAACTTATGAGTGGAAGTGGAGAGATGGACAAATAATTTATTGATGGAAAAAGACATGTAGCTAGTCAAGTTTTGAGGACAATACTTATTTGAAGAGAGGGGTATGTTAAGCCCTATACAAGCCCCATGTTAACCCTAAAACCACATATTAAGCCATAGATGATTGAGTTATTACATTTATGTTATTATATTATTACATTGTTACATTTTTATGTTATTATATTATTACATTGTTACACCAAGGAGACCCGGTCTTAGAATCATCATATTTTGTCTAGTATTTTAGTCATAGTAAAAGGAGGTTCCACCTTTGAAATAGATTGTCTCCCTTGACTTGTTATCATTTCAAGGTGAAAGGTTCATAGAAAAAGATCAAAGAGACTATTTTTCAATTTTGATAAAAGTATAATAATGGACATAAATGTAGTGAGAAGAAATTATTATACATAGGCTATGTAGATGAAAATCAAGAATTAGAACCATCATAATATCTATAACTAGAAGAGACTACTCAAACAATATGCTGTCATGCATTGGCCAACATAAATGCTCCACAAAATCTAAATATAGAAGCATATACTAAAATGAAAAATGTAATAGTGTTGCTTAATTCGGTTAGTACTATGTCGACAACCCAACCAACTCCCTTCTCATTTTCAAAATGATATGGGCTCCCCTCTTTCTATTGTATTTTGATTTCAATTTTTATAATTAATGTTTGAAGCATGGATCCTAATTTGGACTTTAATAAAACCTTTTGTTTGTGACTAGCATATTATATTAACCAAAACTCGATGCTTGTTTTTCCATTGTTGATTTTGGTTATTTATCTTGATTTTGTAGCAATAATGTAACCTATGTTCTTATATTATCCTATGTGGTTACACATATTAATAACCTAGCCAATCTCCATTATGAAAGTCTAGATTCTGGTTTATGTACATATATTCACATTGATCATGTTGCATTTCAGTTGGTTTTGTGAATTTTCATTTGCTTTATGTCTTTGTAATGTCCCCATTTTCAGTTTCCTCTGTAGTACAACCAAGATGGATTTGTAGGGTATGTGATGACTAAGCCCCAAGAGTAGGATTACATCATTAGGGGTTCTAGAGGGGTTTTGAGGGATTTTTATGGGATTCGACAACATTCGCTTGGCATATTCATCATCAAGAACACTTCCACACAACTTATTTATGGTTCCATTGCTTTCTGATAATTCCCGTAAAATGGGGTTATTATTGAACATAGCTTAATTAATTATGCTTAAGGTGGAATTTCAAGAGAAATATTTGACATAACACCTTAGTGTAATAGCTCGTTGGAACTGAAGCGAGAAGATCTACAGGATGTGATTTTAAGAAGTGACTTTTAGTGGCCACAAAGAGTATGGCGGACGATTTACTATTTTCCCAGATTAAAAATGACTTAATTAGTCATTTAATTAAAGAGTTGTTTATAATGCGACTTTTTGGAGTTTCCGGTGCCAGAATCCTGTGGAAAAATTTGAGGTGAAAGCTTGATTTGTATTATTTAAAATATTTTTTTTATTGTATATATGGATTTAGCAACATTGAAAACCCCTAGGGCACTTCTATTGTGTAGGATTGTGATTTCAATGAATTCCGGCCGGATTTTAGAGAAATTAAACTGGAAAAATATACAAGAAATCCACAGGAAAAACTTCCAAAAAGTCGCACTAAAGACAACTCCTTTAATTAAAAGGGAGAAAATTTATTAAAGGGAAAAGGCCAAAAGTGACTTAAATATATTAAAAAGTCACTTAAGATGAAGTCGAGGGGGAGCCTCTAGAATAATAATATAACAATAAAATAAAATACTTCTAGAAAATTGAATATCGATCTTTTGGGCCTTTAAAAGGAGGTGGAGATCATTTGAGGAGAACTTTGTCTTGGGCATTTTTCTTCTATGTAGATTAGAGAATTTAGTTCTCTTCTATAGTAGTCCTAAGACGAAACCCCTCAGGTGATTAAGTGAGAGTGGATGAAAACCCATTTCTCCCCTTGGTGGATTCATTCATAATTCATACGCTGCACTCAACAATTTAGTTATTTTGGGAGGCTTGATATAATTAATAGCAAATATTTATGGGAGTCTATCCTCTGAATCATTTCTAGTATTATATGTACTATTTTATTTAATAAAATAAGGTTGAGTTCTTCTACGTGATTATCTTGACTATTCTTCAATTGCATTATATTTATTGTTTTTGTCGTTAATTTTGTGATTCAATTTGTGCAAATTGTTTGTAAAACTGATCGTGTGATTTTTTTTTAAATTTTTTGTATAATTTGGGATATTACAATAGTATTAGAGCTATGCATCTTGCCAACATGCTGATTTATCGCAAATAAACTCTAAAAAAGCTTTTGGGATCAAATCAGGGGTTTTAGGAAAAACTAGTTTTAAGTCATCAACCAAAATCACCCTAACTAGAATTTCCTCAATTTCGATGGTTCTCTATAACCACCCAAATTACCTAAAATTTATTATTCCATAACTAATTTTTGAAAAAAAAAAAACCATTGTGACCTCTATTTTTGGTGAACTTTTTTGTTTTTTGTTTGTTTTGTTTTGTTTTGTTTTTTTTGTTTTGCTTTATTTTTTTGTTTTTGTTTTTTTTGTTTTGTTTTTTTGTTTTGTTTTTTTATTGTTGTTGTTGTTGTTGTTTTTTGAAACAAAAGATAATATTTTGGCCCAATTATTTGTTCAAAACCAAATATTTCACTTTTAGCACAAGATTTATATAAAGGACCAAAAGTTAAAAATCTTTTTTTGTAAAGGGGAACGATATCATTTCTTTGGTGCTAATTATTCTTTTGGAGATATATTCACAAAGGTTCGAATATTTCAATGGGAAAATTAAATTGACAAGTTTGTGACAGAAAATTACATTAGGGCCAAGAATAATTCCATTTATAAAGGAATTGAAGGCCAACTTTGAGAGAATCCGTGTTTGAAGTTGAATTTACAGCCTAAGTCTTTGTGCCCAGCTGGTTGAATTTTCCATTGTACAATTCTGGAGCCACCATTTTTCTTTACTTGTTGGTTGGATTTTCATGTATAAAGTTACTTTGCAAAGTCGAATTACTTCTTCCTAGAGGCCTAGTTCATCTTGTAAAGAGGTTGTATTTCCTGTTTAATGCTTCAGGTAATTCTCAGAAGAAGGCCGAGTGGTCAGTCCTAGAGGCCAAGCTTATTTTTTTGTGCAGAATGTAGTTTTATCTTCTCATTGGAGTTTAATCTCAGGGAGCCAGTTCCTAATTTGTAGAGATTATAAGTAGCAAATTACATCTCCAAGTCTGGTCTATTGAATAGTTGAATTAATCAACATGCCAAGATAGTGGATTAAACTGCTCAATTCTCCAAGGAATTAGGAGATAAGAATTTATCTATGCCAAGGCCAAATATTCATGTTATTAAAGGGGTCATGGGCATAGAAAATCAAATTCGTGTTTATTAAAGGGGGGGTAACCAAATATTTGTTTCAGCTAAAATATTAATTCTCAGGAAGTAGGTCGAGAGCTTTACATTTTTTTTACAAGCCGAGAATTTCTTTGAGATGACTATGAGCTTGCATTTTGGGCTGATATGCATATTTTTGGGTAATTCGAAAAGGAAGAATAAATATTTACATTACTGCAACATTCATTTTCTTGGTGAAGATAATCGTGCAGATATCATATGGCCATTTTCCTATATGTTGAGTTGTTTATATAAGCAATTATTGAAACCTATGCAATTAAATTTTGATGGATAAATGAGAACACACACCTGCAAACTGTTTGATGAAAGTACCTAGTGAAAACTCAGTTATATTAAAAAATTTTTAGCACTAGTCGGGATCAATTTTCCCGTGGGAGTATCTATATCAACATTTGTGTTTAAGATTTTGGTTTTTGTACCTAGAGTAGCTTGTATATTTAGAAGGCTAAATTTATTTCATAGGATCCACAAGTCAGTTGATGCAATCATCAATTCGTTGGGAGATTACTCGAAGTATACTTTTCTAGTGGCATTGTAATTGGAACTAAAGACCAAGTCATAACCCTGATTGCTCAATTCCAAAAGTTGAAGATTCCAAGGGAAGGAGACATATCAGACCATTCTCAATCTCTAATGGGTGTTTTGTAGCGAATTTTGGCAGTAGCAACAAAAGAGTTCTAGGATCATATCAGTTGGAGAACATTCCAAAAGAATTATATCTGTGTTGCTAAACAATGGATTGTTTGAAACACCTCATAAGCCAACACAACAACACAATGGACTACTATATACACCATAAAAGCTAGCAGAACAATAGACCTTTCTCAAGATGGGTACACACTATTCTTCAATGAAAACAACCATAGGATTTGCAGAAGGAGCCAGAATTTGGACACAAAATCTTTGCACTTGGGACATATATGAAATACATGAGGGTTACATTGAAAGACCTTCTCAAACTGGAAGAACTAGACACACTCCTTTCTAAGGTGAGTTAGTGAGAGGGGAAGAAGTTGAGTTGGGATGTAAAACCAACCATGTTTGACCTTATACAACACAAGTTCTTGGAGTACCCTTGTGAAGGGGTCAAAATTCCAGTTGCATCTTGTCTCAGTAACATTATGAAGATGACCACATCTATACCCCCTTAAAATTATGATATTATGAGGGGAGTTTTCAAACTAATAGTAGAGACATTTCAAGACTTGGATAACAGTGTGGGTCTTACTTATGGCAAAAAGCTCGAGATTTTAGAAATCATTGCCATGATTAGATCATATGGCCTCATGTTTGATCCGGAGTATGATGATATGATTCTTCAAATGTTCTAATGTTTTTGCAGCATTAAAAAACATCATCCTGACACGGTCAAAGCACACGCAGTACATTTTGTCTTCAGCCATGGGAGACTGTGATGTCATCTGCAAGAATTTGCAATCTAATTTGTTGGCCATTTGGAGAAAGGAAAAGATGGTCTCAACTGCTGCTTATGAGCTAGCCAAAAGGAGGAATTGCTCAGGTTTTGTGGACCATGTAGCAATAATGAGTTAAGGAGGAAGGTCTTTGCTTCATATGCAAGGAACCTTGGAGGCCTATCCACTCATGTTTGGGTGACACCAAGGAGATGACAAAGATAGATTAGGAGGAGATTCCATCTGAATTTCCAAATGAGGGTCCTTCTTTCATAGTTGAATCCATGGGATCATATGAGGATACCTCCGAGGAGCATGACCAATCATTTGGGGTTGTTGACCACAACCGAGATATGCATCCTTGTATGATGGAGAAGTATGATGTGCAGTAGATTGTCCCCATGAAGGAAGAAGATTAGGGAGCAAACTTGTGAGATGAACGAATAATGATTAAGCATTGGGAGAATGTAGAGAAGCATGAGTTAGTTGAGGAGGAGGATATGCATGGTATGCATAATGAGCCATTTTTGGAGAGCCAGTTGGAGGCTCATGTTGAGCCCATCATGGAGGAGGATGTCAAACCATCTTTTGTACCAACAATTGACGAGGAGTAGATAGATGCACAGGAAATTAGTAGAGCTACAATACTTTCAGGTGGAAACCCTCTCCAAGGGTACATAGACATCGTTTGCAACACAATTTTCCACTTGTATCCATTATAGAGAGAAAGGCAAGATTTTCTAGATGGATCATATTGATTGACTAGGCTGAGCTGCATGAGTTGATCATGTTACAGGATATTGAACTTGTTCCATATACAAGCACCCATGTATTTGATCCCTCCCATAGGATGGATTGATGAGAGATCATGAGTTGGTACCCTATTGATTGGGAGATATTCTTAGTTAAGGACATAATACACTATGGGCCCTTAGAAATGAGGAATACTACATGCTTTAGTGGGTAGTGGGATGCGATGAGCCTCAATATTGCAGCAAGGATGTTGTAACTCCTAGGGTTATTAAAGTTACTTTATCAAACCGTGGTTTTGTAGAAACTTGGAGGTGACAGTGCTATATACACAACAAATGCAACGTTATACTCATGTCATGTCTCAACTGGGGCGCTAGACCACTAGGGTCCCATACCCGTCTTCTATTGACTAGAAGGAGTTTGACTAATGACATTTACTATAAAGCTATTTCTAATGCAGGAAAGTAAATGCTTGCCTATTTAGGAAATGAAAGTTACTAAATGGTAAATGCTATGAAATTCCATAAATAATCTAGCTAGGAAATGACACAAATTACTTGCAGAAAAGGACTATGCTAACCTTGTAATTTATCCTCTAGCTATTAGGACTGTTTGGAAATGGAAAGTTGTTCTATCATTCTAGGACTCATACAAACATGCACTAACTATCTCATTTTACATTTACGAATAAAAAATAATAAAAAATCATCTTTTAATTGCTAAATTTAGAAATATAAATGCTATGCTATTCTATTTGATCTTGTAGGAGGAAAAGGAATGGGAAGGTTGGTCTAAGTGGAATTGATGGGCATGGAATCCAAGATGAGGGCCTAACCTGCACTTATAATACCATCTTTGGTCAAAAAATGGTCAAACAGGCTACTACATGAAACTGCTACAAGATGTCTTGATCTGTTAGAGGATGTCTTGATCTACTACAGGAAGTTAGCCGAAGGGCTTAGGTGGGGCAAGAAAGGTGAGATGAGGTGCTAGAGAGATGTATGATGGTGAAAGAATGTGTAGGGAAGGTGTGCATTACCCAAGACTAAACCCAACACTCCAAGGAAGTTGGATTGGCCTAAGGTGGCTTGCTCACGGTGGCTGCAAAATAGTGGTTTGGACTATGGGCTAGTATGCCTTGGCAGAAGGTGGAGAGGACCTAGGTGAAGCTGGTTGGATGAGTTCCTCCCTGTAGATCAACAATCCCTGCAACAAAATCTGATTTTCTTTTCATTTATGCATCACTATATGTCAACATGGAAAAGATGATTTGAATTTGAGAAATATGATCTATCTAGTGTTAAGGACTAGATCTATGGAATGGAATGCCTTTTAAGCTACAACAATATTAAGGAAACAAGATAACAACTGCAGGTGCTTCCAAGAAATCATAAATAATGATCTAGCTAAGAATGAATCCTAAGCTATGCAATGACCAAAATACAAACTCTATTTTTGGGGCTGTGAGAGTGGGGCCCTCTAATCATGATCCCATGAGGGAGATGAGATAGAGGCCACTGTCACAAGCCTTTCTGAAGTACTTTCCTTCACTACTACACCATTTATCTACCTCTTCAAAATAATGGAAACTAGGTTAAGCAATAATTCAAATACTTGTTAAGCTAAACAAAACATAAATAAACTTCAACATCTAACTATCATTTTAATCTAACAGGGTTAGGCCCTAACCCAAGAGCTTCAGCCCTTTGACTCAACTTAGTGCTAGATCAAGGTATAATTTCTCATTTTTATCAAAATGTCAAATACAACATAACCATAAGAGTCACAATGTTTTAGCTCAAAATGGCCTCTTGGATACAACAAAAAATCGAATCCTACTGAGTCCCTTGGCTTTCTTATTTATACAAAATGGAGCTTCCAACAACTCCCTAGAAAATAGGGAGACTTGACTCCCTAACTCGAGAATGACTCCTTCTTAACTGTCACTAGCTTGGCTGCCAATGGACTCAGCTTGTTTGGCTGCTAGTAACTCCGAGCTAATGAGATATGGTGCAGGAATCTTCGAATGATTTGAGGAGTTAAGGAGGAGACCAACCTCCTAAAATCTCTCTTGCTTGCCCACTTCGAGTTCTTGCACTTAAGTCAACCCAAAACTTCTCCAATTCCTGCTTTTAATACATATTAGGCCACATGACATAGTAACTCCCCTTCACCCTTCTCACCATTATCACCTTAATGAGTACATGATGTGCTAATTGTTGGAGTTTCCCTTCTTGCACCTTCTGGATCATGTCTATAATTGATTGCGAAAGGAAATAAGGCACATCAATCCTTTGGTTTATGGGTAAATCATCTCTGTACCTCAACTCATGGAGTAGTTTGAATTGCTAGCCATAGACTATGATGAGCCTCCCTTCACAAGAAATGTATTTGAGGATGTGGTAGCTCACCTCATACCAAGGATAGGGAAGGCTCTCCCTCCTGACCCCATTTTTTTCTTCAATTGGCTCTTCATCATCTAGGAAGAATTTTTTCTTAGCAAAGGTGTTGCTATCCTTGTCCTCCCTCCTCCATTGTACCCCTTAAGGAAGTGTGGTTACTCTGCTGATCACCTCAAGGTTTATTGTGATGGATAGTCCTCTCACCATAGTGGTAGCACTTGTTCTTGCCTGAGGGTTGAGTGCCATGACAAACTCATGGGCTATATCATCATCGTACCCCCTGAGCAACTCAAAGAATCCCAACTAGTGATGCCTCCTAAAGATATCTAGTAATCCTTGATGTATTTGTGGTTTCTCTTCTATTGAATCCCCCTCCCATTTCTCTTCTCTGTTTATAGCTAAATGCAGGAGGTTTTGTAGGCTAGCTTCAATATGAGTTTTAGGGTGGCTGAGAGCTTAAAATGTTTTTGGTAGATGACTGCAATGTATACCCTTTTCTATATCCACACAATTCCCTTAAATTTCCCAAAATTTTGTCTAATTCTCCAGCCCACTGTAATTACTAGAAGATTGTAGAGTATTTTTTATTTTAGTTATCAAATCATGAACACAGGAGAGATGGGCCACTTACTTTTCACTGTGATGCTTGGAATTGTGAAAATTGCTGACCAATTTGACCCTAGGCACCCCCTTGCAAACTTCTTGTGGAATTCATAGTGCTTCTTGTAGCTTTCTGAGTTTCTTGTAGCTTCTTGTAGCTCTATTTCCTGTAGGGTGGCCAAAACAAGGTTCGACTCTCCGATGGATTCCTAGTTGGTCCCAGTTTCTCTGATTTTGAAATGAGAAGCAAGTGCATGAAAGTTTGGAATTTTATGCTATTTATCGTCGAGGTTTGGAGTGCTGTGTTGGCTGGCATTGGTACGAGATTTCCTCATTGGGATCATTGGCCCACCATTGGTGATCATGCACTTTCTCCTTGTAATCATCACCCACTCTCACATAACTGAATCGACCACATTTTTTATTGATGCCCATTGATTTGACACTCCAACGTGGCATGCTAACTGGGAGTTCACTTTTTGATCATGAGCTGAGGGTGGCCAAGTTAACTCGCTAGCTCCAGCCAATATAAAAAAACTTTTTCAACATTTATACATTTTCATCATATCGTACTCGAGGAAGAGTTGGATGAGTGGCCATACCTGTGCCTACCTTTGCTGATCGATGCATGTTGGAGGATTGGCCTGTTATGCTGCTGCTCAAGTAAGTGTTCATTTTTGTCATTCTTGTTCATTTCCTTATACTTATGTAGCTCACTGCCTATTGTTCCATGTGTGCAAGTGCTTGGTACATCCTCGTTGCTGCTACTGTTGTGGAGCTTTGGTTAGGAGAAATAAGGTCTTCAGAGATGTTGGTGCTCCCCTTTTCTTTGTTTGTGAAGGAGAATGTAGGCTCAAGTTGGATGCAGTGATGGCATAGGATGCTACAGGAGATCCTACCTCTTTAAACTAATGGAAACTAGGTTAAGCAATAATTCAAATACTTGTTAAGCTAAATGAAATATAAATAATATCAACAGTTAACTATCATTTTAATCTAAGAATACAAATACAAAAAGAGGAACTTTCATTGCTAGGGTTAGGCCCTAAACCAAGAGCTTCAACCCTCTGAGTCAACTTAGTGCTAGATCAAGGTATAATTTCTCATTTTCATCAAAATGTCAAATACAACATAACAATAACAGTCACAATGTTTTAGCTCAAAATGGCCTCTTGGATACAACAAAAAATCGAATCCTAATGAGTCCCTTGGCTCTCTTATTTATACAAAATTGGAGCTCCCAACAACTCCCTAGAAAATAGGGAGACTTGGATCCCTAACTCGAGAATGACTCCTTCTTAACTGTCACTAACCTGGCTGCCAATGGACTCAGCTTGCTTGGCTGCTAGTAACTCTGAGCTAATGAGATATGGTGCAGGAATGTTCAAATGATTTGAGGAGTTGAGGGAGACCAACCTCCTAAAATCTCTCTTGCTTGCCCACTTCGAGTTCCTGCACTTAAGTCAACCCAAAACTGCTCCAATTCCTGCATTTAATACATATTAGGCCACATGACATAGTAACTCACCTTCACCCTTCTCACTAAGAAAAATATAACAAAATATGTAAATAAATGTGAGAAAAGTCAATTTTAATAGGTTGGAGTGTGGCATTGTGACCCATATTGTTTACCTATTGATGAACCTCATCATCACCTCCCTATTGAAAGTGTTGCTCACCCTCTGAGAAACTTATTCTATATACATATCTTTCATAGCTCTTGTGGCCTCTTTGACATCCTTGGCCTTTGTTGATGGAGTTTCCTCTTGAGGATAGAACCCTACATTTTTCTCTATCTCTTCCCACTGCTTTCTTTCTTCTTCTTCCATCCAACCTTCTAATAGACCCAACAACAAGGGTGGACTGAGTTTTAGTCCAATCCAATTGATCTTTAGTCTCTGCATGGCTTATACAGGTTGTCCTTTCCAATGCATTTCTCAACCTCTCAAGGGCGTGGTACTCTCTGATCCTTAGATAGTGTGGCAAGTTGCTCCATCTCCTCTGGCATGCTTCCTAGCTTTCACTCCCTAACAATCTTAAAGTGTTCTCAAAATGGGAGATGACATGCTCTTGTGTAGTCAGGTATCTTGGTGCAAGTTGGTGATCATTGGAAATGATATTGGGGTTACTAATGACAACCAATAAATTTATTTGCTTTGCTCTGATGTAAAGGGGCTCTCTTTCCTCTTTTTCTACAATTCTCTTCACTTCCTTAGCCCTGGCCTCCTCATTACTCGTCCATGATGTAAGGGCCATCAACTGCAAGTCCCCCAACTTTGCATTGGGGTCCCACACATTCAAATATGTCAAGTCAAAGTTGTGTAGGTAAAATTAAGATATTTTGACCTTATCTTCTAGGGTGCTCTTGTCACATAGCTCTATGAATTTTCTATAGTCTTGGAATGTCATGGTCCCCTGTTGTGCTAGTGTATTAATTTGAAACCACAACCATTGATCCTTAAGGTATAGTGCATATAATTTGGATGGCATCCTGCACTGAAGTGCCTCCATGGAGAGGCTTGCCATGGTGGCCAATTGGCTCTCGTTTTCCTGCAACAACCTCCTCAGCCATGTGTTTTCTGCCTATCATTGATATCTCATGATGTGTTTTCTATCTCTCGACTCACTCAACTCCCTTCCCATCTCTAGGAGTTTTTCTTCCATGTGGCCCACATCTTCTACTTTCTTTGAATTGGCAATTTGCATCCAACAACTTGTTCTTGCCCTTTGTTTTTCAAGCTCAAAGAAGAGAGGGATTACAATTTTTTGTGGTATTACTCTACCTCTCTCAATGAACTTGTAGTGAGAACTCAGATTTGGGTGTGGTCTAGGCTCTTGCAACTCTAGAAAATCTCCCTCATATGCTTTTGGAGAAGTTTCCCCCTCCTGCACCTATGGTGTTGCTTCCTTGCCTTCTCTTTGCCCCTGTTGTCCTTCTTGTAGCTTTTTCTGTGTTTCCTGTAGCACTGATAGTGTTTCCTGTAGTAATGTTTGAGGATCCTGTAGCAGGCTTTTTCCTTTCTATAAGAGAGTCACAAGTGCCTTGGTTTGCTTTTTTGATGCTGACCTGGTGATAGGCTTCCTAACATAGGTGATGGGAGCCTTTGGGGTTTCTTGTTTTGATGTGCCTTCCTCACTCTTCATTCCCAAGGAACCTAGCTCTTCCTGCTTGTTTGGTGACTCTTCAATTAGGATGGGAGTTCTTGTAGGTGTTTGTGGTTTCCCCTGCTTGATCCTGGTGCTTCTTCTTGTTTTAAAATAGAGGGGAGTCTGCCTTTGTCTTTTCCTCTTGGACTTGATGGGTGTGCTCAAGGTAGCCAAAGCAGCAGCTGCCTCCTTTTTAGTGGGCTCAGGAGACAATCTTGGAGATCTCTCCCCTTCTTTAGTATGTTTCTCAAGGCTGGTCTCTGCCTTCTGCTCCTCCTCTTCTTCTTTTTCTTCTTCTTCTCCTTATTTCTCTGTTTTGTTTGTTTTTGCCTCCTCATCCACCTCTTCTTCTTTTGCTTCTTCTTCTTCCTCTTCTTCTGCTTCCTCTTCATCACTAGAGGTTGGGGTCCCACCATATTCAAGGGCTTGGATTTCAAGGACAACCTCTCTGTCCATGTCTCTAAATTTGGACCAGAGAACAATAATTCACAATTGGCTCAAGGCATCCTCCATTATCAACTTAATGAGTACATGATGTGATAATTGTTGGAGTTTCCCTTCTTGCACCTTCTGGATCATGTCTATAACTGGCTGTAAAAGGAAATAAGGCACATCGAGCTTTTGGTTTATGGGTAAATCATCTTTGAACCTCAACTCATGGAGTAGTTTGAATTGGTAGCTATAGACTATAGTGAGCCTCCATTCACAAGAAATGTATTTGAGGATGTGGTAGCTCACCTCATCCCAAGGATAGGGAAGGCTCTCCCTCATGACCCCATTTTGTCTTTAATTGGCTCTTCATCATCTAGGAAGAATTTTTTCTTAGCAAAGGTGTTGCTATCCTTTTCCTCCCTCCTCCATTGTACCCCTTGAGGAAGTGTGGTTACTTTGCTGATCACCTCAAGGTTTATTATGATGGATAGTCCTCTCACCATAGCGGTAGCAATTGTTCTTGCCTGAGGGTTGAGTGCCATGACAAACTCATGGGCTATATCATCATCGTACCCCCTGAGAAACTCAAAGAATCCCAACTAGTGATTCCTCCTAAAGAATCCCCCTCCAATTTCTCTTCTCTGTTTATATCTAAATGCAGGAGGTTTTGTAGGCTATCTTTAGTACGAGTTTCAGGGTGGCTGAGAGCTTAAAATGTTTTTGGTAGATGACTGAAATGTATACCCATTTCTATATCCACACAATTCCCTTAAATTTCCCAAAATTTTGTCTAATTCTCCAGTCCACTGTAATTACTATAAGATTGTAGAGTACTTTTTATTTTAGTTATCAAATCATGAACACAGGAGAGATGGGCCACTTACTTTTCACTGTGATGCTTGGAATTATGAAAATTGTTGACCAATTTGACCCTAGGCACCCCCTTGCAAACTTCTTGTGGAATTCATAGTGCCTCCTGTAGCTTTCTGAGTTTTTTGTAGCTTCTTGTAGCTCTGTCTCCTGTAGGGTGGCCAAAACAAGGTTCGACTCTCCAATGCTATTTATGCTATTTATCATCGAGGTTTGGAGCGTTATGCTGGTTGGTAGTGGTACGAGATTTCCTCATTGGGATCGTTGGCCCACCACTGGTGATCATGCACTTTCCCCTCGTAATCATCACCCACTCTCACATAACTGAATCAACCACCTTTTTGACTGATGCCCATTGATTTGACACTCCAACGTGGCATGCTGAATGGGAGTTCACTTTTTGATCATGAGCTGAGGGTGGCCAAGTTAACTGGCCAGCTCCAACTAATATAAAAAAACCTTTTCAACATTTATACATTTTCATCATATCGTACTTGAGGAAGAGTTGGATGAGCGGCCATACATGTGCCTACCTTTGCTAATCGATGCATGTTGGAGGATTGGCCTGTTATGATGCTACTCAAGTAAGTGTTCATTTTTTTCATTCTTGTTCATTTCCTTATGTTATGTAGCTCACTTCCTATTGTTCCATGTGTGCAAGTGCTTGGTACATCCTTGCTGCTGCTACTGTTGTGGAGCTTTGGCTAGGAGAAATAAGGTCTTCAGAGATGTTGGTGCTCCCCTTTTCTTTGGTTGTGAAGGAGAATGTAGGCTCAGGCTGGATGTAGTGATGGCACAGGATGCTATAGGAGATCCTGTAGCTGCTACAGGGGATTCTATAGCTGCTACAGCAGATCCTGTAGCTACTACAGAAGATCCTGTAGCTGTCTTTTTCTTCCTGTTTTCAGTGTTTTTTCTTAGAGGGAGGTTGGGTAGTGGTGTAGGGGTTGGATAATGATGATGAAGGCTCAGATGGAGTGGTGAATGGCTGAGGCAAGGGAGGACATGTCCTTTGGGCCTCTTTTTTTATTTTTTATTTTATTTTCCTGTGGTTTTTGTTTTAATGACACAAAGCTAGGTATGGATATGATGGATTGAAACATTGATGATGGGTGAGGTATGATGAAGCATAGGGTCCCAACTCAACCTAGAATAGGCTTGCATAGTGATTTTCCTATCGGGACCCCTTTCCTGTGGTAGCTACAGGACATCCTGCAGCAAGCTTGAAAATTCCAAAAAAGATGATTTGTGATGCCTAAAAATGGATATGAGTGACGGGGTCATGGTAGCGTGAATGAGATGAGGTGGATGGAGGAAAAAATGAGATTATTCTTGGCATGCTGTCCTTGTAGCTTTGAGTCTTTTATTGCCTTCAAAAGCCTGAAAAATCACAGAATTCATGAGTGGGCAGGTTTGAGGTCCCTGCCATGGCATTTTTGGTTTTTTCTCTCCTTTTTTTTGAAAGACACACAGGCTACCCCATAAGAGGTTTGCAGCCTGCTTGCCTTCCCTAGGTGTCTCAAAGGAGGTTTTCACCCAGGGCTCTTTTTATTTTTCTTTTTTTAACTTCTGGCTACCTCATGCAGGTTTTCAATCCAAGAGTTGGCCTCAGATGCCTTAGAGAGGTTTTCATCTAGGCCCCTTATTGTTTTTTTTTTTTTTTTTTCACAAAAATAAAAATAGTTTTCAAGAATTGTGTGACCTGGAAGCTAAGACACTTCTAATCAAATTTACCTCCTTACTAATGGTATTGATGAACTCTTCCCTGGACAAAGGTATTTTATAGGCTTTCAATCCATATCCATTGAAAAGCAAGGCAATACCTTCCTCATCAATGGTCCTGATGTGAAAAAACCCCATTGTCATGGCACTTCTCTATCAGATATGGGCCCAGCCACCTGGTCATAAATTTTCCTTTGAATTCCTTGAACCTAGAGTCATATAACATAGCCCAATCCCCTTCTTGAAAAACATTTTCCTGGATGTTCTTGTCATGAAAAACCTTCCTTTGTACTTGAATAAATTCAGTGTGTAGGAGGGCCTGCATCCTGAATTCATCCAAACCATTGAGCTGGAGCAGCCTCTCCTGTCGTGCCTTTGTAACATTGAAATGCAATTGCGCTACCATTCTTAGAGTGTTGTACTCAAACTCAATGGAGAGAAGAGCCTTCTTTCCATAGAACAAGTCATAAGGGGTGAAGCTAGTGGTTGTCTTCCAGGTTGTATTACAAACCCAAGTGGCCTCCACTAGTCTATCAGCCCAATATTTTATGTTGTTGTTCACAACCTTGGTGAGGATGCCTTCCAATGCTTTGTTAGTGACCTCTACTTGTCCATTGGATTGAGGATGATTGGTAGTTGACTTCATGTGTTTTATATTATGTTGCCTCAACAAATTCTTGATCATATGTGATGTGAATTGAGCTCCCTGATTAGTGACTAGTTATCTAGGGTACTCAAACTTGTAAAATACATTCTCCTTTAAGAAATTAGCCACCTTCTCTTCCGTTTCTACCTTGAAAGCCTTGGTTTCAGCCCAATTTTTCAAATAATCAGTGCATAGAATTATGTACTTTTTATGACCTGATGGTGGATCAATGGGCCGAATGAAATCCATGCCCCACTTGTCAAATAGCTCTAGAGCCACCTCAGGCTGTAAGGGAATTTCATCTTTGGAAGTATGTTTCCCCATTCTCTGGCACTAATCACATCGACTGGTGTATCATCTTGCATCTTGGTGGAGAGTGGGCCAGTAGTATCTAGCTTGCAGTACCTTGACAGTTGTTTTCTTGGCTGCAAAGTGACCTCCACAAAGCCCATAATAACAGGCTAGAAGGAATTCAAAGACTTCCTCCTCCATAAAAAATCTCCTCAAAATTTGATCTGGGCCTAACTTGAAGAGATTGCCCCCAATCCAAGTGAATGGGGCACTCTTCCTTACAATTTTTCTCTTTTCCTTGGATGACAGATTTGGAGGGAATTGTGCAGCAACTAGGAAGCTGCTATATCAACAAACCATGGGAAGAGAAATGAAATAGAAAATAAATGCTCATATGGAGTTGATCATCAACCATTCCTTCCTCACCTAGAGGCAAAGCAAGTCTAGACAAAAAATCTGCAACTACATTTTCTCTACCTGGCTTATCAATGATAGTTGAATCAAATTGTTGTAATAATAGAAACAATCTAACAATTCTAGGATTCACATCAGGTTTTTTCATTAAGTATTTGATGGTAGGATGGTTAGTATGCATAAAGGTTTGATAACCAGTGATGTAGTGTCTGAATTTTTTCAGGGAGTGGACAACAACTAGGAGTTCCTTTTCAGTCACAATGTAGTTCAATGCAGCCTTGGACATATTTTTTCTAATGAAGTAAATAGCATAAGGTAAATTGTGATCTATCTGGCCTAGAGATGCTCCAATATATTTTTCAGATGCTTCAGCATGGATGTGGAAAGGAAGAGTCCAATTTGGGCCTCTAAGTATGGGTGCAGTAGTCAACTTGTCCTTCAATATTTCTAGGGCCTCTTGGAAACTTTATGACCAGCAAAATTCAGAGTCCTTTGCCAACAGTCCAAAAATTGGTGAGGCTAATTTGCTGAATCTTTAATAAATCTCCTATAGTATCTAGCTAAGCCCAAGAAACTCTTGACATCCCTCTGCTTTTGAGGAGTAGGGACCATTTTTATGATAGAAATTTTATTTGGGTCCACTTGTAGTCCTTCCTGGGACATTGATTGACCTCGAACAATCCATGCATTCATCAAGCACTCACACTTATGAGGACTAAGTGATAGGTTCATTTCAATGCACTTATTTAATACTTTCCCCAAGATAGAGAGAGCCTCCAGGAAATCACACCCATAGGGAGCGAAATCATCCATATAGATTTCTACAGAGTCATGGACTGGCTCAGCAAAGATGCTTAGAACTGCCCTTTGAAAAGTGGCAGGAGCATTACATAATCCAAAAGTAAGGACTATATAAGCAAAGGTACCCTAGGGACAAGTAAATGTGGTTTTATCTTGGTCCTTTGAGCTGATATGGATCTGATTGTAACCATTTAATCCATCTAGGAAAGAGAAGAAATTCTTCCCTGCAAGACCGTCTAAGACTATATCAATGAAAGGGAGAGGGAAATGGTCTTTTTCAGTGGCTTTGTTTAACTCTCTCTAATCCACACATATCCTCCATTTTTAATTCTTCTTTGGGACCAGAACTAGAGGAGAAACCCACTCACTATCTGAGATGGGGTAAATGAACCTTGCATCCAACAACTTATGTAGTTCTTCTTTGACTATGTCTTTGAGGGTTGGATTCATTCTCCTTTGAGGTTGGCACACTGGTTTGCAACCTTCCTTAATGTATATGTGGTGAGTACACACCGAAGGGTGCACTCCCTTCATTTCCTTATAGCTCCAGGCAAAAGCATCCAAGTGCTCTCTCAGCATGTTGCATAACTTCTCTTCCTGATGTGCTAAGAGAGAGGGGTTGATTTTCAATGTTTTAGATGGATCAAATTCTACCATTTTGATATGAGTAGGACTTGAGTCAACTAGGCACAAATTAGTCCAAGGGTTATCTTCATATTTATTCACCAGCTCATCAAGAGGCATGATGTTGGGGGGCTAGTTCAAGAGGATTTCATCAATTAGGTCATCTTCATCAGGTTGAACCCCTCTTATAATAATATCTAGGGTACATCTTGGGTAGGATGTGGTATTGTATAATTCATCTTCCTCCTCCTCTTCCAACTATAAGGGTAAGTCATGCTCTAGGGATGGTTGAGCAG
The DNA here is from genome assembly GCA_031772625.1 of Pinus tabuliformis. Lineage (NCBI taxonomy): Eukaryota > Viridiplantae > Streptophyta > Pinopsida > Pinales > Pinaceae > Pinus > Pinus tabuliformis. The sequence goes on from CM062817.1 coordinate 112,252,240, forward strand.
GAGGGTACAAGACTAGTTGTTTGGACAAATTCCCATTCTTAATGGTCATGTTCCTAGCCCTGCAACTTATGTAAGCATCAACAATGGCTAGCCATGACCGTCCAAGGATGAGAGGATAACCATTGAATTTGGTCTTGAGTTGGAGAACTAAGAAGTCAGTAAGGTACTCCCAAGAATCAATAGAGACCATCACATCCTCAATAACTCCCTCAGGAGCTACTGTGGATCTGTCTTCAAGTTGCAATACTATTATGGTCTTCCTTAATGATCCTTGGAGATTTTGTTTGAGCATGGTCTCCTTAGTAATCACATTGATGGCACCGCCAATATCAATCAAGGTGTGGGGGACAATGATGCCATTAATGTGCACATCTACCATAGGACTTCCATGGTCTAGATACTTTAGGCAAATCACTCTCCCCATTATTAAGTCAGACAACTGTCCAATGAAATTAATGGTAGGGTTGTCTTTCTTTCTCCTCCTACGATGTTTGAAGAATTTCTCCTTGATTATCTTGTTGTAGATGGGGACATCCTTAATGGCTTGGAGGAGTGGGATTTTAACACACAAGTTTTTCAATTCTCTTAGAAGTTCAGTCTCTTCTAGGGTGTTCTGACTAGGTTGGATCAATCTTTCAGGAAAAGGAGGTGGATTGGATTTAGGAACGCTCTCTTCCTTTTCCTCTTCAATATCCTTAGGTGGAGATGGAGGTTGGTTATTTGGAAGCACTCTTTTAGACCTATGGTTGATTTCATGAATTTCCACAACATAGGTAGGGTAGGATGTCTCTCCACTATAGACCCACTGTGTCTGTTTGTTGTTTTGGTTTAGATTTGCTTGAGTAAGCATCTGAGGTTGCTTAGGTGAAGTAGGATTAAGGAGTTGTGGTTGAGATGGAGGTGGAGGCAGTAAGGATGGAGATTGGTTGAATGGGGGCCTCCACCCCTGTGATGGGGTATTCCATTGAGGATGTGGGGGAGCATATGGATGAAATGACTGATTGGTAGGTTGGGAAGGGTATTGAGGTGCATAAGACCAAGGAGAAGGTGTGGACCATGAAGGATGAGTAGGAGAACACCAAGGGGGAAGGGATGCATTCTGATTGGGATTGTAATATGAATATGATGCCCCTTGCATGCTTTTCTGGTATGGTCAAGGTAATTAAGGCCTGCTTTGGTTGATATAACCGAGTTGTTCAGCCCCACCTTCAGTTCCTTGATATATAACTTTCAATCTAGGCAGAGAAGGGCACTTATCTGTGGAGTGGTTTTCCTCACAGACCAAGCAGACCTCTATAACATTCAATGGACATTCATTTCTAGGGTGCCTTCTAGTGCATCTAGGGCAAAAGAAAGCTAAGGCTCTCTTTGCTTCCTCTTGCTTCCTCTTGATCTGCATGTTGTCCATTTGCAGAGAAAGGGTATGCAACATTTCACTTTTAAAGTCTTCCAACATATTTCCAGTTTCACTCGTGGTAGATGTGTTGGAGGAAGAGGAATTAGCCAAAGCTTGACTGTCCCTACCCTTCTTTCTACCAACCATAGAATGATTTTTGAAAACTGTCTTGATATCATCATAAGATAGTTGGTAGATGTCCCCTCTAGACAACATGTTTAGGGTTTCTAGGATATCTTCCCTAGTACCTCTAAGATGGACTAACTTGAGTGATTCAAGATCAAGGGTACATCTGACCATTTTATAGCTGAGTTGGAACCTTTCCTCATAATCCTCCAAGGATTCATCATTTCCCAAGGTCATTATGAATATTTCCTCTTTGGTTTCCTAGGACCTATAGTAGTCCATATACTTGTCATTGAAGGATTGCTGCATTTGAGCCCAGGTAGTGATGTTGTCCCTAGGTAAACCCATGAACCAGCGCAAGGCTACATCCTTACGGGTGGATGCGAAAAAATTCAACGTTTGGTCTGTAGGTTTTAACCCTGTACAGAAATTACCTGCATACGAATTCTAAAACACAGAAAATAAATAATGCGAGAGCATAACACATAAAACTCATATACATAAAGATTTTCCCCTAGATCCCAAAACCGAGACCAACAACTTGATTTTTCATTATGTTCCATTCAATGTTACAATACATATTTATACATGTCGAAGCATCCAATACCATGGACCGAAAACCATCACGTCCAAAACCATGGACCGAAAACCATCGCGTCCAAAACCATGTGCGAAAGAACATGCACAAAACCATAGGTAGGTCCACCCAACCTAATATAGGGTCCAAAAAACAAAATTTTCTGGGGCGCTGCCCTAGACCCCATAGAGGGGGGTTACCTGCACCCCTCAAACCCCTTGTGACCCCCCCACTACGCAATTGGCGCAATGAAGGGAGGGCTCTGCCCCCCCTCTAACCCCCCGGTTAACTACGTGGGATAGTCATCGAAAGAATATAATACAAACCAACATGGTCATCAGAGGTATAATCATAAGTTCTTCATATGACAACAAACTCAAAAAAAATGTATCAAGGTCTTCTATCGTTAAGGCATGTAAGTGAGGAAGGGAAGACGGGCTTATGTTTTTCATCCTAGCATCTCCATTAGTCTCTCTAATGGGAAAATCACCCTCATTTTTGTTTTCAGTCCTATTTATGTTTTCAACCACAATGTAAGTGTGTCGAATGATTTCTTCTTCTTCTTCCCCAATAGACTCTTCAAAGATCTTTGGTTTCTCACCTAATGGGTCCTCTAACTCCCATGCAGTCAGAGAGGGAAGATGTCAACCACCGAAGAAGAGGGAAGGTTGACTGTCTCATGGTGTGGGGGTATTTGGCGAAAATTTCCATAAATTGTATCTACTCCTATGAGGAATGAAATAATTTTTTTCCTTTTATGTGTTTTTTAAAAAATAATTCCAAAACATAAAGGAAATTAGAATAACATCTATCTACTGAATGCAATTTAGAAATAAAAGAAAAAATTACATCTACTTAGACACCTCCCTGATAATGGCACCAGAAAGTGATGAGCCTCAATATTGCAGCAAGGATGCTACAACTCCTAGGGCTACCAAATTTACTTTATCAACCCAGGGTTTCGTACAAACTTGGAGGTGATAGTGCTATATACACAACATATGCAACATTCTACTCATGTCACATTTCAACTGGGGTGCTAGACCACTAGGGTTCCATACTAGTCTTCTATTGACTATAAGGAGTCTGACTACTAACAGTGAATGTAAAGCTATTTCTAATGTAGGAAAGTAAATTCTTTCCTATTTAGGAAATGAAAGTTATTGAATGGTAAATGCTATGAAATGCCATAAATCATCTAGCTAGGAAATGACACAAATTACTTGCAGAAAAGAACTATGCTAACCTTGCAATTTATCCTCTATCTATTAGGACTGTTTGGAAATGGAAAGTTGTTATATCATTCTAGGACTCATACATACATGCACTAACTATCTCATTTTACATTTGTAGAAAAAGCATCTTTTAATTGCTAAATTCAGAAATATAAATGCTATGTTATTATGTCTGATCTTGCAGGAGGAAAAGGAATGGGAAGGTTGGTCTAAGTGGCATTGATGGGCATGGAATCCAAGATGAGGGCCTAACCTGCTCTTATACTACCATATTTGGTCAAAACAGGGTCAAATAGGTTGCTACAGGAGATCTTGTAGCCGATACAGGAAACTACTACAGGATGTCCTGATCTGCTACAATATGTCCTACTTTGCTATAGGAACTTAGCTGAAGGGCTTAAGGCCGTCAAGAAAGCTGAAATGAGGTGCTGGAGAGATGTATGATGGTGATAGAAGTTGTAGGGAAGGTGCACATTAAATAAGACGAAGCCCAACACTCCAAGGAGGTTGGATTGACCTAAGGTGGCTTTCTCACAGTGGTTACAAAACAGAGGTTCAGACTATGGGTTGGTATGCCTTGGTAGAAGGTGGAGAGGACCTAGGTGAAGCTGGTTGGATGAGTTCCTTCCTGCAGATCAACAATACCTGCAAAAAAACCTGTTTTTCTTTTCATTTATGCATCACTACATGTCAACATGGAAAAGATGAATTGAATTTGAGAAAGATGATCTACATATTGTTAAGGACTAGATCTATGAAATGGAATGTATTTTAAGCTACAAAAAACTTAAGGAAACAAGATAACAACTGTAGGTGCTTCCAAGAAATCATAAACAATGATCTAGCTAAGAATGAACCCTAAGCTATGCAATGACCAAAAGACAAACTTTGTTTTTGGGGTTGTGAGAGTGGGGCCCTCTAATCATGATCCCATGAGGGAGATGAGATAGAGGCCATTGTCACAAGATTTTCTGAAGTACTTTCCTTCACTACTGCACCACTGATCTACCTCTTCAAACTAATGGAAACTAGGTTAAGCAATAATTCAAATACTTGTTAAGCTAAACAAAACATAAATAAACTTTAGCAACTAACTTTGTTTAGATACAAAAAGAGAAACTTTTGCTACTAGGGTTGGGCCCTAACCCAAGAGCTTCAATCCTCTGATTCAATTCAGTGCTGGATAAAGGTATAATTTCTCATTGTCATCAAAATGTCAAATGCAACATAACCATACTAGTCATAATGTTTTAGCTCAAAATGGTCTCTTGGCTACAAAAAAAAATTGAATCCTAATGTCCATTGGCTCTCTTATTTATAAAAAATTGGAGCTCCCAATAACTCCCTAGAAAATAGGGAGACTTGACTCCTAAACTCGAGAATGACTCTTTCTTAACTGTCACTGGCTTGGATGCCAATGGACTCTTCTTGCTTGGCTTCTAGTAACTCTGAGATGATGAGATATGGTGGAGGAATCTTCGAATGATTTGAGGAGTTAAGGAGGGAGACCAACCTCCTAAAATATCTCTTGCTTTCCCACTTCGAGTTCCTGCACTTAAGTCAACACAAAAATGCTCCAGTTCCTGCATTTAATACATATTAGGCCACATGCTATAGTAACCCACCTTCACCCTTCTCACTAAGAAAAATATAACAAAATATGTAAATAAATGTGAGAAAAGTCAATTTTAATAAGCTGGAGAGTGGCATTGTGACCCAAATAGTTTACCTATTGATAAGCCTCATTAGGATGTAGGCTAATATCTCAACAACTTTCTAGTTGCAGTAGGCCAACATCAACATAATAGGGTTGACCTTGGTCTATGCTAGGGGTTGGACTGGAGAGAAGTGATGAGTTAGTCTACTATTGGTGGAGCAACACTTATGACTGGAGACAGAGACAAGCTCTGATATATTGGCACAATTTTCGTACAGGCTTACAATGTAAACATCATTAGTTGTTGTCATTTAGTAAGTTTTCGGAAAAAAAATCGAGATCTTTACATTTTATAATACCAAAGTATGATAAGAACAATGGTTTCACATATGTATTTATGATATGTTTAATGTTAGGTCCACTTCAAGGTACTTTGGATATTAAAAATATTGGATAAATATATGTTTGAACATTCAGTGTTATATACATTACAACCATTGTGTATTGTGCACGACATATAACATATGGCTCATCGTTATATTGCCAACTTTGTATGTGGTAAACGTCTGGGTGATGAAAGGTTATAAAGTTTGTTTTTCTATGTGATGTTTTCAGTGTGGGACCTGTTTCACACAATCTAGTAGGGATCCTAGGAGGGGTACCTAAGGGACAACTATTAGACCAAATGATATCAATGGGACAAAGATCCATTGTTACCTCAAGTGGTGTCCCATACTATTTTTAGATTTTCATCGATGGGAGGAGTTCTTATATGAGGGAAATCACTCGAATGATAGGATCAATGGAAAGGTATGATGTGATTTACAAGGCCCATTTGAAGGATATGCTCAAATAGGGGCTTAGTGCTTCAAGAAGAAGCAAATGGATCTCTAAGAAAGGCTTGAGAGGAAACCTATACCTAGGGCTAATGATACTCAATGATGATAAGGATTCCTAAGGTTAAGGCTGCTAAGATAAATAACACGGCTCGAGAATCTTTGGACGATGCCTATATGCCTTTAAATAGACTTTCACTATCCTTGAGAAACCTAGAGTGGGACGACACGAGACCTAAGTTTTATGTATAATCATGGGAGAAGACTCTCCAAAGTGATATTTAGGGCAATGTGGGATAAGAGAAAGGGTTTGAGTGATATATTCTATCAAATACTATATGCAAAACCCTCAAGAAATCCAACATACATAAATGTTCAAGATAATATTCCAAAGTTATAGCTAGGCCTTCCATTTTCTCATAAATGATCTGTGGGAATCTCATGAAACTTTGAAGAACCCTAGGAGAGACACCAACGCAATAATTTATCCAAGCAGAATTGAAAAATTCCTCCCCTATAGGAATTCGCAACAAAACTAGCAAGGTCATCTAGGTTGGAGACCAAATTTTTCAAGAGGAGAAAAAGAGAAGGGAAAAGGGGGTGATTTCCAAATTTTCTTGGATCATTGCCTTATCGTTTGGCTGTGGAGTCTATGTGATTTGAACTTTGGTCAAAATCATCTTCAATGAGGCCAGAAAATGATGCTCTATCAAGCACTCTCTAGCCTTTAACCATCCAATATTTTTGGATTTTCATGGAAGAAAAACAAGTTTTATTCCAATAGGAACATTCATATACTTTCTATCAATGAGTAACATGCAAAAATTTGCAATCTAACAATCCTTTACGGTGATATTCAATAATTAGGGCACGAAAGAAAGAGTTAGCTACACAATTTCCACACATTAGACATTTTTAATGCACAAATATGCCATAATATTACTTACAATACAACAAGAGATATATCCAAATCCTAGATTAAGAAGATGGATCCAAGAGAGAATGAAATTTCAGCTCCAAAGATATCGAAATGCATCAATAGATCTCCAATTGACAACCAAGAGAAAAGTGTGAAATTCTCTTCAAGAGAGAGAGATAATCCAATAAGCGATGATGATCCAATACAAATGAGTCTCTCTTTTATTTATATGAGAGTTTATAACTTGAATTTAGCCTATTTGGACTAATTGAGCCCCTAATATTATTCTAATGTGAAAAACAACAATAAATTTGGTGACATTCCCACCAGGTCACTCAAATGTGTAAAATAAGCCTTCCTATTGAGGCTTAAATGATAAAACAATGGTGCAAAGGTCTGTTGGAAGGCCTAGATGAGTCCTCAATGTTCCATGATGAAGATGACAACTCCAAAATTATGATCAAGGGGGTGGCCCCTTGATTCCCAAGAAAAAAATCCTGTGGTACTCCTAGGTGGCTATGGGGCACTGTAAATTTTCTCATGGGTCTCCAGTGGCTCAAATTCATGTCGATGCTCTATAATTTTGTGCTAGAAGATGACACAAGCCCTCCCATGTCTCTCTGGATGAGATAGAACCCCATATGGCCCTGGATCAACTACCAAGTGTTAGGTGAAATTGTGTGGTCAACTGGGTAATTTGGTCTAGGTGCATCATCATCTTTGTATGAATAAGCAATGTGTGGTGTTAAAGAATCCCATGGTGTGACATTTAATGCTATGCTATGGTGGAGGCCCATAGCTCTCAACACTCACCCTACAATTCCATTATCACCCTTTGGAGGGATTAGACTCTGTATAGGTAGACCAAATCCAAATGGAGACCGACCCACAATCATGTATAAGATCCAATGTGTCTCCTCACCTTCCAGTACACCAATCCAATAGTGCAATTGAGTAAATAAGATTTATAATCGTGGGAAAAAGTGGACACTTCATAGTGTCATGGCCTTCTAAATGGGCTTTAGAGTATACTAGTGTCACCAAGCTCAACAAGAGTGGTTAATAAAGGACCGTATTAGGTGGTTTCAACTTCTAAGGGAGTAACATGTCCATGGTACATACATCAAATGGTAGGTTTCATGTGAAATGATGGTAAAACAAAGTGGGGCAATAGGGAAGGCACCAAGCCACATGCCATGGTACAAGGGTAGCTATAAAGAGGGGACCCCACACATTGGGTGTATAGATGTAGAAGGAAGAAATTATGGTACATGAGCTATGCTGACCTTTTTTTTTCCACCCTTGTCCATATGCCTTTTGCCTTTTATTTATTTTTCTTTCTTTTAACTACTCGGGGCTCCAAGGGATGAGAGATCTGTATGATAAAGTAGTGATTACCCCCCTAAGGATGGGTAGATCATCACCCACTAATGGTTGGGACAATCATGGGTTCCTTAATGATGTAGTGGGAACTCATAGGGGCCCTAGGCACCAGGGTGATGGCCATAATGATAAGGGGTATATATCATGTTTTCTTTTTCCCACATGTAAAATTTTTAATGTTCCAGCCATATTTCTCATTTTGTGGTACATTTCCTATTGTAAGTGGCCAAATTATGCTTTTAAATTTATTTTTAGTTGCATCAACCTTCGGGGCATTATTCTAGGCCTGACCTGAAGTGTGGATAAGGGGAGGGGAAGGCTAAATCCTTTTGGACCCAATGGAAAAATGTGGATCCGGATGGGAAAAGTCTGAAAAGGGATTATAATGAGTGGAGGGGAGTGAGATAAATGGTATCGAGAAGCGAGACAACACAACCAAAATCCGGGTTTCCTGTGTAGTACCACTCCTAAATCTAGTATCCAACAGAGGAGATCCCATGGGACTAGGATACAAGATTAACCACCAAGTTGGGTGCAATCCAAGCCCATTATTTCTGCTAAATCCTCCCATTGATCCATGTCTATATGTTTTCAAGAAAAGCAAGCATAAACACCCAATTACATAATGGAAACTCATACCTTTGGGGTTGGAAGGCCCACCTTCAAACATACGATCATAACAAATGGGTGAGGGCACATAATGGTTGGCTTAGGTGGCACATAATGGTGGCACATCGAGCTATCTAGTGGCTGCAAAGAGATGTTGTTTGCCGACTGAAGAAAAATCTAGGAGAAAAATTCTCATATAGGGGTCACCCATTGGTGGTGGGTAACATGACCTTTCATGATGAGTCAGATTAGAGTTATGTTGTGTCATGATAACAATGATTTCATTTGAGTTATGTGTTTATCGATTTCCTGTTCATTTGACAATTGACACATATTTACGCTACTGGTCACCTTAATCTGTGATCCCCTAATGTGTCATGTATCTGTTTTGTTTACTAGAGCAACTCAATTCCTTCCCTCCAACCTCATCATAATATTCAAGAAATTCCAGAGCCTACACATGTTAGAATACCTATTGATGCAAATGATGATTGGAACCCCATTCAAAATCCACTTGAACATGATTGTAATGCTTGGGGTAATATCTCCAATATTTCCAACCCTGCTTCTAGTTCTCATTCAATCACTCATGGTGCTCTTCCACTGCCCAGAAAGCAAGTTGTTCATGCACATTCAAAAGCTACTTATTCACCTACCTATGCTAGTCATATTGACTAGCAATTTGCAACTCCTTCAATCCCTCTGCTCTTGTCCCCTGTAAATGCTCTTTCTACAAAAGGTCTAGAACAAAATTTCACAGTAGGTTCCAGGCCTGATCTCACTGTCACTATTCTAGAACGTGACCAATATCAACTGTAGAATGAGGGAAAGAAACTAATTTTTTCTCTGGAAATATTCTTGTCAGAGTATAAGAAAAATGCCTTTCCTTTTGGTTATAATTTTTTATATGAGGTGATATTGAGTATTGACAAGAATTTTCATGAAGATTCACAATATTTTGGACAACTGTAAGAATTTTGACAAAGGCATTGCTGATTTATTTTTAATAATCTATTTTGGGCAGGGGTATTATGATGTTATATTTTTTACATTTCATTGGTTGAAAAAGATAACATTTCCACAATTTTGGACGTGTTTATAATTATCCATCTCATATTAATATGAATATGGAAATTTGGTTGAATGACTAATTTACCTATGTGATGCACACTTATTTTATATAAGTTGATGATCATGATTAACGCACATGTGGATGTGGGTCCTCCCCCTAGTCCCTACCTTTTAGGAGCCCACCTTTTTAGTCTCAACTTCAAAATTTAATTAAGCTTGATTAGTTTAGTTAACACACCAATTATGCAATTCTCTGGAAAATCAAGGCTATAAACTGAGGCATACGAAGGAGAGAAATGATATTTTCGCTACATCATAAGTGGTATGATTTGGTTATCATTATTCATTTGGGTTCAATCTTTTGTGTGTTTAGGTGATTTTTATTCACAAACATTATTTTATGAGGATTATTTTAAGTAGCAATATTGATATAGGTTCATAATATTTCTTGTTGTTAGAGGTATATTTGATTTCAGATATTAAAGATTGAAGCTTATTTCTTTATTAAATTTTGATGTTGACTCTTTGTGTAATAATCTAGCAATCTATGAACATGTCCCTTGATCTTGTTGTAGCAATATTTGTTTTATTTAGGTGTTCCATCTGTTAGCATTAGACCACACGACCTTGTAAACAAGGTCATTTGTCAAAGAATTTTCCTTGAGGAGAATTAATCTGCCAAGTCTATGGATATCTTATGTAAACATTATTTTTATGATATTAATGAAGAATCATTTGTTGTTCCTACCATGTTGTGTCTTAATAGTTGTTTTTATATTTTTCTCATTCTTGTTAATAGCAATTTGTATTTTGTATTTTACTGTTCTTTTTCCTCTAATGTGTGACTTTGATGGGAGGCGGTGATTTTATTCAGCACATGATGAATGTTGACTATATTTTGGTGAGTTTGGCTTGAAATATAAGCAACTGCTCACTTCTCTATGCAAATGACATACTTTTCTAACTTGTTGAATGTATTGTAAATTTTAAAGTTCCTTTTTTTACATTCGAGTTTTCCTTTTTTTCTTTCTATTTAATACTTCAAATTTGTATCATATTTCATCGGATCATAAACTGGGCAACGTTCCCATATCCTTGGCCTAACTAGCCTAGTTTCAAGGGTTGTTGTGGAATTTTCTCCCAAAAAACCATCAACATATTTTATGGCGACCATAGTAGGAAGCGAATGATTTTGTTTCCTAGTTAGTTGATTGTCTTGACTTGTTGGGTTTTCTTTGTTGTCTTTTGCATTTATCTGATATTTGTATCATTGCTTGTTCATAACTGTTTATCTTAACAAGTTTAATGACCACAGTTCATCCCTTTAGACCAAACACTGATTATTAGATGATATAGCTCTGTCATTATTATCCAAAACTAAGACAACAACAATAAAATATCTCAAGACAAGTTTGTTACTTCCCTTTATTGCTTTGTTATTAAGATACCTTCATGAAAGATCGTCTTTTCTTGAACAAGTCGATTGAATTTTTAAATTAATAAATGACCTAACCCATATTGTTTCAATCCAATCTTTTCTCTAATTTTAATGATAGTATTGTTGTTGGTCTTTTCAAACTTGCTATTGATACTGCAAAAAATCGTCAAGAACTTGAGAGGTCTTGGACCACTATCTCACATGAAATTGAAAATGCTAACCAATATTTGGTACAACGTCATGTAAGAATTCATCCTCTTGACTGATAGATGAAAACTCCTCCTAATTCATCTCGATCTTCTCATCATCACATTGAAACTCCTTGAAAACCTAGATCAAATCATCAATCATTCAAAACCCCTCACCAATCTCGTAGGTTGAGAGGAAGATCTTGTAAATTTGATTCTTTATCAGCTATTAGAAGTGGAAAGAAAAGTTTAGAAACTCTCAAGGTTTCTCTTAAAATATCCTTATTTGAATCTCACACTACTTTCATTAATCAAATTCCAATTTTTATCCCCTCTATCAAAATGAATGCACCTCCTTTGGGGAGTGTCTTTAGCAAGTATTAACCTACTGTGCCCCCAAATGACCCTAACAATATAATAAAGAAATGTTGTCTTTTCGAATTCGAATAAGATTTGAATGCAACCCCTTGGCATGTACCATCACCACTGAATCTTCCTCTCGCAGTAGCTTTTCTATCTAAATTCAAAGATTACTTACCTAAGTTCTCTTGAGATGGAACCCGTACTGTTGAAGAGCATATAAGCACTTTTTCAAATGTATGCAACAATATAGGGGGCAATACTCAATATGTTTGCATGAGACTCTTTGTCAATACCCTAGAAGGAAGAGTTGCATCAAATTTCTACAATTTACCTCCTAATTGTTTTTCAACTTGGGCTAAATTTTCTTATTGGTTCAAATCTACTTTTGGGCAGCAACAAAGTCCTACTGATTGGTTCAAGGAATACAATAATTTGATCTTTAAACATGGAGAAACCATCTGAGATTTTAACCTTAGGTTTACCAAGCTCTATAATAAAATCCCAATCACTATTAAACTTCACAGTCATTTGCCATGATGCATTATTATAATATCATTCCTCACTTATCCAAGAATTGACTTGAAGAAAAAATTGTTAATTATCTAACCACTTCCTTACAAACTTGTCTCAAATTTGAAGATCAGAAAGTAAGAACTGGTATTCCCTTAAATGAATCTAGAAAGAGCCTGAAGATGAATGTGATCTTACATTTAACACAAGATATTAACATTCACATGATTTCATTTGAATGCAAGGTTGTACCTACACCTTCTCAATATTCACTTGCATCTATTTCTCAACCTTCTATCATTTCATTTTCTCTAGGAATTCTCCTTTTAAATCATCCTTGGTGCAATTTTTGCGAGGACTATCATGATGAAAGGGCTTGTGAAATTATGAAGGAAAGCAAAGAAATACTTTTTGGAAAGAAATCAACCCCTTCACCTCCAAATCATATTGTAAATACCTTAGATTGGATAGATGATTGTGTAAGTATTGTAAATACTTTTTCTCCAAATTATAGCAAAAAAATTCAAAAAAATCCTTCTAATCATAATTTTGCTTCAAAGCAATTTGCTTCTAACATCAAATATAACAATCCTACTAAACAAAGTGATAATTTTCCCAAGACTTCTAAAAAATAAAACATCATAGAAGATTTATCCAAAATAAAATCTAAAGCAACACCCCTTGATTTAGCTCAAACCCTTGATCAAATTTCAAATAAAAAAAAATTCTTTGAAAACAACAAAAATCACGCGTTCCATCTACATCTATTACTGAAATGGAAGATGACAATGAGCTTCCCAAATATCCATAAGTTGAAGTGGTAACAAATTCCAAGCAACCTAAGAATATGCCTTTTTTACTTTTCTATTAAAACTTTTGATAAGATAGCTTATTGATGTCTTATAGATGGGGGTTCTGGTCCAAATTTTATGTCCAAAACTATCATGGAAGAAATAGGGTTTTCTTATTCAGATGAAGTTCCTAGAAATATGTTAGCCTTAACAAAAAAAAGAAAACCACCATTGGAGAAATCAAGGATCTTACCTTAGTACTGTGTTCTCATCCTAAGATCTGATCAACTTGTAATGTTCAAATTATTGACATGTCAATTGGTAATTACGCAATCATTCTTGGTAGAGATTGACAGTCATCAATTGGTGGTTATTACTCCATGGATGGATCTCATCTCATCATTTATAGAGGTCCAAAGTATATAATAATATATAGGGAGGATAGAATAGTTACTTATATTGAAAATATTCCCAATCATCAATCAAGTATATCAAAGAGGAACTTGGAATCTATTCAATCTTCAATTAAGAAGAAACTAGTCACCAAACTATTGCAAATATTACCCATGATTTAGATTTAATTTGGCATATGTTCATTGATGTGGCATCATCATAAGAGGGCCATGGGGATGGTATTATTCTACAAAATTCTTTTGGAAAATCATATTATTATTCATATCATTTTAACTTTTCCTATACACACAATGTAGCAGAGTTTAAGGCTCCGTTACTTGGGTTATTTCCTTCTTTCTTGAAATTCAAAATATTTCTATTTTTGGAGAGTCTAAATTAATTTTCAATCTAATAAAAAGAGTATATACTCCTTCAAACAAGATAATGAGGCATTACACAACCCTTGCTTCATATGTGATCTCATAATTTAAAAGTTTTAATATCACACACATAAACCGAAGCATGAATGCCGTTGTTGACCGCTTGAGAATGCATGCTGCAAGGCCTAGATTTTTTGACCCAATGAACAAAATTGATTGCATTATAGTAACATTATACATGCCCCACGTACCTGATAATATAGAATCTTGGCAAGGCAAGTCTTTGATAATGACCAATATATTTTGAATTTTCTCACAAATGATACCAAGGATTCTTCCAAAATCATTAATCTCGATCAAAACAAAAATCCCAAAGGCTTAGTTCCCTTAGAAGATGTATTTTCGCCTAGTGATGTATCTAAAATCCCTTCATCCAACAAACCACTTCAAAAGACTATTGATAAAACTATACAAGTGAATATTGGAACCGATTATGATCCTAAAATGTTGCATGTTTCTAAATCTTGTACTGAGAAAGAAGTTGATAAACTTGTCAATTTTTTTCTAAAATTTTCTAATATTTTTCATAGTCATATAGTGACTTGAAGGATTTTGATCCTAATCTCATTTCTCATTATGTGCCTATAAAATTTTATTGTTCACCTGTCAGATAAAGGCAGAGAACTATAAATATAGCCTTGGAGGAAATTATTAGAGATGAACTAGACAAAATGCTCAATGCCCATATCATCTACCCTATCAAATATTTTGAATGGATATCTAACTTAGTTCTTGTTCAAAATAAAAATGGGGAAATCCATCTGTGTATCGATTTTCGATCATTAAATAAGGCTAATGTGAAAGATAACTTTCCCCTCCCAAATATGAAGTTGATTCTACAACAAGTTGCTAGTTCTGTTATAATGCCATTGTTAGATGACTTCTTTGGCTATAACAAAATTTATGTGAAGAAAAGTGATAAGCATAAGACAAATTTTACCACTAAGTGGGGAATTTTCACTTTTCATCGCATGCCTTTTGGTCTCAATATTGTTGGAGATACATGTTTGAGAGCTATGAATATGTCTTTCGATGATTTAATTGGAAAATTTGTTCAAGTATATTTAGATGATTTGATAGTTTACTCCAAAAAGCAGATAGACCGTTTTGATCACCTTGCAAGAGTTTTTACTAGTTGTAGAAAATATGGAATATCATTAAATCTTGAAAAATTAATTTTTGGCATCAAAACAGGTAAACTGTTTAGACATATTATATCATATTCTAGTTTAAGCATTGATCTTGATAAATTTCTTCTATTCAAGATTTCTCTCCTCTAGCATCCAAAAGGAACATACACTCCTTCATGGGAAAAATACACTTCATAAGGCGTTTCATTCAAAATTTTGTCCATATTGTCAAGCCAATCCATAGTTTATTAAAGAAACCAATATTTTAGCTGGAATCCTTTTGCCCAACAAGATTTCCAACAAATCAAGGATGTTATTTCAACAACCCTGGTTTTATCTATTTCTGGTTTTTCTAATGATTTCATCATATACACTAATGCTATAGACTAAGAAATTTATGAGATCTTGATGCGGAAAAACAGTCAAGGACTGGAACAACCTATAGCATTTTCTAGCTAAAGCTTGTATAATGTTTCTATGAAGTACTCATTGATCGAGAAACATGCTTACTCTCTCATTAAGGTTGTTGAAAAGTTTAGACATTTGATCCTTGGAAAGCATATAGAGGTGAGAACTCCTTTATCATATGTAAAATTTATGCTCTCTCAAAACTTAATATCTGGAAAAATTTGTACATTGGCTGAGTAAGATCCGGGAACATGACTTCACCATAGTCACTACTAAAACCATCAAAGGTCAAGATTTAGTTATCCATCTTGCAAAATATTTAGAACAAAATCATGATTTTGATTCTCAAGATAAATACTTCATTGATCTGTTTATTGTACAAGATGATCAGTTTGTTCTCCATTTACATTCCCAGTATCATGATGTCATTTTCTTTCTAAATCGCCATAGATGCCCAAAAAAATTAAACAAAATCTAGAAAAGGAAACTACAGCTTGATGCATCAAAATATGTCTTTGTAGTTAATGTCTTATTTCAAAAATATCTCGATGGAATGTTCCTCGGATGTATAGAAGACAAATCCATAAATCATGTTTTGAAGTCCTTACATCGTTCATCTGAACACTAAGATCACATTGGTGGCCATTTAGCTGCAAAAGTAATTTCCTATAAGATCATAAGAACTAGTTATTACTGGCCACAACTCTTCAAAGACACTATCAGATTTTTCATATCATGTAATGAATGTCAGCATGTGGCCGAAATATTATAATATTCATCCATGCCTTTAGAGCCTATCATTGCCACCTGCCCTTCAATAAATGGGGGCTTGATTTTATAGGGTCAATGAATTCACCTTATTCAATTGGCCACACTTTTAATTTAAGTGAAAAATATTATTTCATGAAATGGTCTAAAGTAGTCCCCTCGAAAAAGGCCACCAATGAGCAAGTAATTTTGTTTCTTGAAGAAATTATAATGCCTAGATTTAGCACACCTATTCATATTGTGTCTGATAACGAACATGCCTTTATCTCTGCTAATTTTTCCCTTTTCTGTGGCAAATATGCTATCAAACACACCTTTTCGTCTACTTACTATCCCCAAATAAATGGTGTGGTTGAGTCAACTAATAAAAACCTTATTAGAATCCTAAAAGAGTAATTTCAGATAATCCCAAGCAATGGCATAATTTAATTTTCAAGGCCCTATGGGAAGATCACACTACCACTAAAGAAACTAGTTGTGTCACACCCTTTCACCTTGTTTATGGACAAGAGGTCGTTATGTCATTTGAGCTGTAGTTGGCTTCTTTTCGCCTTGCCTTATAAAATGAAGAGTTTAAAGAATCTGATTTGATCAAGCGATATCATGCACTTCTAAGTTGAATGAGAAAATAACTAATTTTTTTAATAAAATACTCATAAGAAAAATTATTTTTAAGAAGTATCATGACAAAAGGGCTAAGCATTTTGTTTTTTAAATTGGTCAAAAATTTCTTTCATGGGATTCTGCTCATGCTGAAAAGGGGCAAAATTCAAAGTTTCAAAGACTATGGATGATGTTGGGTTGTGTTATATTCTTTCCATGAATAACATACGTAGTGAACCGGGCAGTTAGAGGGGGGGTGGAGACCCCCCTTCGTTGCGCCGATTGTGTAGTGAGAGGGTCACAGGGGGGTTTGAGGTGGGCGGGTAGCCCCCCTCTACGGGGTCCAGGGCAGTGCCCCGAGAATTTTTTTTTTGGACCCTATATTAGGATTGGGTGAACCTACCTATGGTTTTCGGTCCATGGTATTGGATGCTTCGGCATGTATAAATATGTATTGTAACATTGAAAGGAACATAATGAAAAATCAAGCTGGTAGTCCCGGTTTTGGGATCCAGTGGGAAAATCTCTGTGTATATGTGTTATGCTCTCGCCTTGTTTATTTTTCTATGTTTTAGAATTCGTATGCAGGTAATCTCTGTACGGGGTTAAAAACTATAGATGAAATTGCTACTAAAATGGGTGCCAATTCCAATTTGCTGAAGGATGGAAATGGTATATTGTTATCTTACCTGACCAATGGATCTTATCTTAAACATTACTTAGAAATTGTTTTGGTCATTGTTCTTGTTTTTATTTTGTTCATTTTCAATTTCTTTCAGTTGTTCCATTTTATGTTTAATTTTGTTGTTTTTATTGTTTCATTTTGTATGTCAATTTTTTGTTGATACATAAAAAATGTCAGCTATGCATTTCTCTTAGAAACTTGACACAAGAACAACAGTCTTTGCACACTATAACCTGCTCAAAGGTGAAAGAAACATAAAGGTATTATATATATATATATATATATATATATATATATATATATATATATATATATATATATATATATATATATATATATATATATATATATGCTCCCTCTACTTTATGAAAAAGTTTCCCCAAGAAATGTGCCATGGGAATGATAATATTAGTAGAGTATTCTTTTCATGAATTATCATGAGAGGGGGAGGTAAATTGGGTGATCCTCATTGATTTCGACTTTGCGAAACCAAAGATACTGAGTTCAATATCGTTGCCTATATTTCCCTCTAGAGTCGCTAGATGTTGATACCTAATTTTCTAATATGCTATGAAATTTCGCTTACCTTTGTAGTGCTTGGTAATCCCTCAATTTGACCACCAGTGACCCTATTTCACCAATCTGTTTCACTGATATAATCGGATGGGGAGGACCACAAATTTGTTTTCACATGAATTTTTATCATATGCATCACATATATTTTATGTACTACGTGTTGTTCACATTATAAAAGATGTCCAAAGATTATTATGTCTACAAGCTTTGACATATTGGCACAATTATAATACA
Source organism: Pinus tabuliformis (assembly GCA_031772625.1). Lineage (NCBI taxonomy): Eukaryota > Viridiplantae > Streptophyta > Pinopsida > Pinales > Pinaceae > Pinus > Pinus tabuliformis. Next base: position 112,270,576 of record CM062817.1, read on the forward strand.
TGCTTATAATGTGAACATCACTATTTGTTGTTATTAGTCCCTGCCATCTGGAAATGGCATGGGACTATAGTAATCGATTTGAAGCTTTTTAGCATTTCTTTAAGCTGCTTATCCTAATGAATAACCATTTGCTATCGCGAATATCCAAACTTTTTTAACATTACTCCATTCCTTTTTGACAGTACTCCATTCCATGGTCCTATTTGGCCTCTTCTTGAGGCATGGAGGTGGAAAGCATAAGTTATATCATATTTTCACTTCACATTTATAAATTTAGCTTCAAACTAATGTCAGCATTAAATCCCAAGCATTTTGTGTTCATCATATTTAGTATAATGGAAAACTATAGTATAATAGAGAACCACCACCGCTGCATGTAGGGCTGCCACCACCGCTTGTTGCCATGACTCTTAGGTGTCAAATCACAGGTGTTATACAATCTCTATTCTTTTGTTTACATGACACCTCTTTTGTTCTTATGTTTATAATTTCTAATTTCTATTAGGTTGTAGTTGTTCAACACTGTGGGCTTTGGGCTTTGGGTGATCTCTGTTGAACTGACTTTCGAAAATGAATAACGATTCTTCTATTCTTATGTTTATAATTGGTTGTAGTTGTTCTAACGCTGTGCGCTGTGGGTGATCTCTGATCTATGCTGAACTGATCTCTGCTGCGCTGTGGGTGATCTCTGATTTGTGTTGAACTGACGCTCGAAAATGAATAACGATAGACTAATCAGCCTCAGTGCTCAGCCTGAGTTCATAGACTGCTCAGGCTCAGTTCTCAAAGCTTGTCCTTGTCCTTCAGCGAGAATGAAACAATAGGCACACCCACATCTTTTTGGAAAGTATGTTGAAACATCTAGTCTCTTCAAGGATCTTCAAGGATTTCTGTCAGGTATTTTGCATTTTCTCTGCAATTCTCCATAATCAATTTGTATCCCTATAACATCCACAACAATTTTAGCTCAATAAAGCCTAGGAATATGATGCTACAACAATTTTAGGTCAATTGTTGTGAGTAAAGCGCAGGAATATTGTCAGCATTCAGACAATATTTTCAGAGTTCAAAGCTGGTTTCCTACTGAATTAATATGAAAATGAATTTTAACAGCGGTAGCATAATTGTTTTGCTACATAATTAAACGGAAGAACTTTAAACTTGTTTTGCTACAGAATTATAGAATTAAACAGAAGCGTTGATGCTACTTACTGTAGACGATGCAAGGCCAAACTAGATGCCTGTCAAAGTCGCCTGCGGGACCAAGCAACTTCTTCCATCTCTAGATGATGCAAAGTCGAACTGGAAGCGAATATCATAAATTGTTTACTGTACAATGAAACAAATGATAATATAATTAGCATAGTTTGGGGTGGAAACACACATTATGTTGGCTATCCATCTACTTGGGCTGTAGAATGCCTCTGTCAACACAAATATCATTATGCCATTCTCTATTCACCAGAATGCAATGCAGACATAATCAATGGGCCAAATGCAATGCAACAGAAGAATTATAGCCAATTCAGCTAGCCCAATTATTACAGAACAACCTTATTGTTTTAGTACATAGCATCTTTATGCAACTAATTAGTCTGACAATGAGCATTTATTAGAAATTCAAAGATAAAACAAGTATACTAAATGGTACCAGTGCCACTACTCTAGTAAGAGCACTTAGCCTAAGGTAATGCAGTATTTCATTCTGTCTTTCTTGTCCATTAAGTTCTCCTAGTTTCTGCATCCGGGTTGGGAGATGAAATGAAACGGACCTGGGGCTAGGAGATGAAATGAAATGGACCTGGGGCTAGGAGATGAAATGAAACGGACCTGGACCTGCTTGCTGGTTCAACCTTGCGACCTGAAGAGAGGCGACTTGAAATTGTTTGTTTTTTTTTTTGTGGCTCTAAAGCTTTGTCGGTCCCCATCTGAGCAGTAAGGCCATGGAAGGCAATTTCTTAGTTGCAAGGCATCGAAAAATATCTTTAGTAGTAACCTTAACGCTGCCTGTAGTAGCCTCTATCTCTTCCACGCACTCTTTCAAGCTTAAAATTTGCCTTTTAATTTGGCCTCTTCTTTCTGTTTTAGGGTTCTTGCATATCAGCTGTAGATAGAGATTCGAAGCCCTACTGGGATAAATATGTTGTAAGGTATTTGAGTCCAGACTCCAAGGCAACTCTGTCTTGGTAACTGAAGGGGTCTTGCTTAATATCATGAGTTCTGATTGAATCTCACACCTTATACCCTATACTTATTGTCCTCTTATTTTTAATTTTTTATTATAGCATGATGCTTTGTTGTTATTATTTGGGGACCTTTGAAACATTTATTAATTCCATTATTTTAACTTCTAATCTAGAATTGACAGCAGAAACAGTTGCCGACTTTCAATTTAAGGTAGGTCGGTTATTCATGGTCAACTTGTCACAAGTTGTTTTCTGGAATCTTTATTTCACGCTTGAACACCCTCTTTTAATGCTAAATACGCTTAAATATCAGGGTATTTACTTGTTTTCTTTAACATATATCAGTACATGCTATTTGTTGGCCTGCATTTGATAACTGAGGCAGGAGTCACTGCCGATGTTTTCTTCAATAAGAACTGGGAAGAAGTAAGTGTAGCTATTATATACATTTTTAGCATTTTGTTGACAACACACATAATTGGTAAAAATAAGGCATATCATTCGTATGATATTTATGCTTTATATGTTTTGGTATAAGCTATCATGTTGTTTTTATTTGATCTACATGATTTTTCAGAGGATCCTACAGGACAATTTGACCAAGCAAAAAACTTTGTTAGAGAAAACTTTGACATATGCAAGTGGATTGGCTTGATTGTTCTTATTTTGCAGGTAATCAAATGTACGGTTTGTAGTCTGCAAGGTCATGTTTGCATTGGAGCATAACTGAACTGCCTTGCTGCCTTTTTTTGATGGTTTTAACTTGGAGCATATGTATTCCTCGAAATCTTATATTATGTAAATGCATTTGATTTCAAAACATGAATGCTAGTGTCCAGGGATGTTTGAAATGGTTCTATGTTGGTTGCATAGGTGATGATGAATGTATTTCCTATTTCATGACCACATTCAAATGCTGATCCCTTATATATTGTAGAAGGCTCTATGCTTGTTATATATGTTTTTGAGGTGTGGCCTTGGGCCCTATGCTCTGTCAGTGGATTGATATACATTTACAATGACTGATCCTGCTGTCAGGGTATTTACTTGTTTTCTTTAACATATAACAATACATGCTATCTGTTGGCCTGCTTTTGATAACTGAGGCAGGAGTCACTGCCGATGTTTTCTTCAATAAGAACTAGGAAGAAGTAAGTGTAGCTGTTATATGCATTTTTAGCATTTTGTTGACAACACGCATAATTGGTAAAAATAAGGCATATCATTCATATGATATTTATGCTTTATATGTTTTGGTATAAACTATCATGTTGTTTTTATTTGATCTGCAGGATTTTCCAGAGGATCCTACAGGATAGTTTGACTAAGAAAAAAACTTTGTTAGAGAAAACTTTGACATATGCAAGTGGATTGGCTTGATTGTTCTTATTTTGCAAGTAATCAAATGTATGGTTTGTAGTCTGCAATGTCATGTTTGCATTGGAGCATAACTGAACTGCCTTGCTGTCTTTTTTTGATGGTTTTAACTTGGAGCATATGTATTCCTCGAAATATCATATTATGTAAATGCATTTGATTTCAAAACATGAATGCTAGTGTCTAGGGATGTTTGAAATGGTTCTATGTTAGTTGCATAGGTGATGATGAATGTATTTCCTATTTCGTGACCACATTCAAATGCTGTTCCCTTATATATTGTAGAAGGCTCTATGCTTGTTCTATATGTTTTTGAGGTGTGGCCTTGGGCCCTATGCTTCGTCAGTGGATTGATATACATTTACAATCACTGATCCTGCTGTCAGGGTATTTACTTGTTTTCTTTAACATATAACAATACATGCTGTCTGTTGGCCTGCTTTTGATAATTGAGGCAGGAGTCACTGCCGATGTTTTCTTCAATAAGAACTGGGAAGAAGTAAGTGTAGCTGTTATATGTGTTTTTAGCATTTTGTTGACAACATGCATAATTGGTAAAAATAAGGCATATCATTCGTATGATATTTATGCTTTATATGTTTTGGTATAAACTATCATGTTGTTTTTATTTGATTTGCAGGATTTTCCAGAGGATCCTACAGGATAGTTTGACCAAGAAAAAAACTTTGTTAGAGAAAACTTTGACATATGCAAGTGGATTGGCTTGATTGTTCTTATTTTGCAGGTAATCAAATGTACGGTTTGTAGTCTGCACGGTCATGTTTGCATTGGAGCATAATTGAACTGCCTTGCTGCCTTTTTTTGATGGTTTTAACTTGGAGCATATGTATTCCTCGAAATCTTATATTATGTAAATGCATTTGATTTCAAAACATGAATGCTAGTGTCCAGGGATCTATTTTAATAAACTAAATTTTCAATCAAGGTTAAAAACCTATTTATCAAAAACAATCTTTTATATCTGAAAGAGTTATTGTTATGATATCATGGCCAAGAACTAGTAGAACTGTTATCTGTTCTTTAATCAAGACTTGCTTGAACTTTTATGTTTATTAGAAATTGCTTCAGGCCTTCTCTAGTATGAAGGCATTAGAAAGGCGTGAGGAATTTGTTGGCATTAGAAAGGTGATGATGAGAATAAAAGGATAGACTCTTCTTTCTGTTTCAGGGGTTCTTGCTGGCTAGCTATTTCTAACTTCTAAGATGATCAGAATGAGGGTGTTGTCTTAATCAACAGAATGATCTGATTTACTTTAATAGGTTGCCTCACCCAGATTTAACCCATCTTGTATTTGCTGAAAGTGGTATGTGCCTGAGTTTCTTCTCTAGACAAATCTCTTATCTCATTAAATGAGATTGACAGTATGCTTATCATTTTACATTACATACAAAGATGCACATCAACATAACTAGATATCAGATGGTTGGCTCAGTTGGCAGTATTTATTGTTTTTGACATTGATCATTAGGTGGCATGTACTGTTTCTGCTCCAGTGCTTGCTGCAGGCTCTATCCATCTCTGTGACGTTTGAACTAATAGATGTCTTACATTAATGCAAGGTATAAGTTCACATAACAAAAAAGGTAGCGCCTACCTTTTTTGGCCTATTTCTTCTCATATTTCTCTTTACCCTGAAATATACAATTTTAGCTCCATGAATAGTTATCTGTTTCAGAGCTTGTTTTCGTTCCAAATGGGGCATGTTTTTATCTTATGATCTAAACTTTTGTTTCTTAGCATCGTTTCTTGCAAAACATTACCAATTTGGCTCTTAAAGGAATATATAGATGATACAGAGGATTTCATAAAAATTCAACTTGTAAGCCTCAATGTTTGGTCTGAGTTTAGGTTGTATTGAATCTTTCAATTGCATAAATCCTTCCGTTCCAGGTTCTCGACATTGCCTCATATTCCCCCACTTGGCCAAGGGTTGCAATTTGGCAAGATAATAAGCATCTTTTCTGTTAGGTGTTTGGCTTAGTACACTTAGAAATGGTTGTAGTATTACTTTTATACTTTATTGACTTTATTTTGAGGTGTTTCTAATTTTTAAGCATGTCCCTCAACAGGATAATGTTCGGAACCAACTGATACAGTTTTAACTATTGCTCACAACTGCAACTTTTGTTGTTGCTATATTTGGAGTTGTAGTTGGAGTCTTTCACATGAATATTCCAGTTGATCTGTTTGAAGAACCTAAGGATTTCAAGTGGGTTCTGATAATAAATGGAGTTACTGGGCTCATCATTTTTTGTTCTTTTCTATGGTTTTTCAAGCATCGACGGTTGATGCCACTGTAAGCTTCTATATTATATCCTGGTTAAAAGCGTGGAAAATTATTTATGGGGAGGATAGTGTCTCAGACTGGTTTTCTATATTGATAAATGTGAAGTGAAGTAATTTATTCAATTGAAAATTGATTCTTCCAGCAGACTCTGGTTCACCCTCGGAGACATTACCTGGATGCGTTTGGCATTTTTTGTTAGTCTTCATGGACATTGGATACCAGTCCTCTAATTTCAGGATATGACATGATGGTGTATAGAACCTAAAGTTAATGCTAGAAGAAGCAGTCTCATGCATAGCAGTTTAATGCCTTTGCTTTAGCAGATGGGTAAACAACCGGTGGTTCTGTTTCAAATATTCTTTTCATGAACAACAAAGAAACCTTGCCCCTGTACAACATTTTCTTGAGCAACTACCCCACTCAATGCAGGGACTTGCTGCCTCGCAGCTTGCCTTGTTTATTATGGTTTTGGAAAACATTTTGTGATATTTTAACTATACAATACCCAAGGATGACAAGCACAATGGTTTCACATATGTATTTATGATATTATTTATTGTTAGGTCTATTTCAAGGTGCTTTGGATGTTGAAAATATTAGTTAAATATATGTTCAAACATTCATTGTTATATACATTACAAACACTATATATTGTGCACGACATATAACATATGACTCATCATTATATTGCAAACCTTGCATGTGATAAATGTTCGGGTGATGAGAGGTTATAAAAGTTGTTTTGCTATGCAATGTTTTCAATGTGGGACATTTCACGATGAGTCAGATTAGAGTTATGTTGTGTCATGAGAACATTGGTTTCATTTGAGTAATGTGTCTATCGGTTGTCTGTTCATTTGGAAATTGGCACATATGTATGTTGAAATAGACTTGTGTTCATTTGCATTATAAGGAAAATCCACTTTCAATATTTAATGCAACACTTTAGGGAATGAAAACCGTCCAACGATTTTAATGCACTACCATGCCTTACCGTTGCAATTTTTGCTCATTGTTCAACCTTGATAGCACTGCCATTTTTTTTGGAAATTGGGTTTTACTAAATGGTTTTAACACTAGAAGTATCTAGCTACAGGAGCTGGATTGTTGGCTTAGAATAAAGCTGTGGAAGGTATTGTTGTCGACTTCTAGCATTTCACTAGTAAGAACATGGTTGATTGTACATTTGATCATGTTTTTTCAATAGTTTGTTGTCTTAACTTTTCTTGTTGGTATCCTTCTGTCAATTCCTCATTCCCTTTGTGGCCATCATTTACCTTATTATAATTTTGAATGCATGCAAAGAGAAGGGCATGATACCCTCTTCCTCACTCACTTTCAGTTCGTCCTTCCTTTGTTCCATTCTATATTGTAGAGTTAAAAGGGAGTGAAGCCCTATTCTCTGCAAATTCTTGGAAAAATCCTTGAAGGACAGAAAAACCCTTGCGTCATTATATGTCTATTACTTCCCTCACAAGTTGTCAATCACGTGCAAAATTTGAAATCTCACTTACACTCTATGCAAACGATTTTACACCCTTATTTAATAAATTCATTCAGCGATTGCGAAATTCTTGAAGCTCCCATTGACTAAATTTGCAAAATCCCTCATTTAGAACAAAAATAAAATAAAAATTGCAAGCCATAATAGTGATGCAAAGATTTTTAATTCAGTCACAAACAACCCTCAATATGATTTATTGTCATATGCAATCTAAGTCTCATTACAATTTTCATTTTGATATGTGGATATGCCTTGTAGGCATAAATTGCAAATTGAATACAAAGTTTTGAATATAAATGGCATACTTTTCCTTGCATAAAATTCCTATTCAATAAAGCTTGTAAAATTCCTAAAAATGGGTGAATTTGCTATTAAATGATAATTGCAAGAAAAAACCCTCGCAAACAAAACCATCATACTATACTTAATTCTTTGTTTCTTCATCTTGAAAAAAACCTCCTTCTCCCTGCCATTTTCACAACCTATAACCACTAAGTCCTAGCCTAAACCCTTGCTTATCATCCCCAAATTAACGCAAAATTATCGACATAATGGTTACAAATATCTATGCATAGACTTTATTTTATAATTTATTATGAGTTGGGGTTGTCTCATTTTCCTTCCATAGCTCATGCCCTCGATCTGATCCTGTTCTTTATTCCTACAAGCATGTAAGATTAATTAGTTTAGATTAGCACTTTGAATTTATAACAATTTAAAAGAGACATGTGTTGTTGTTTTCTTCATGTTTTATGGTATCAATATTAATTTGATTATTTATAAAATGAATTCAAGTTCACAAGGCATAAGAAGAGTAAGAGGAAGGAGAAACAAGCCACGAGGTTGGTGGCATTCTGGAAGGAACAAAAAATTTGTTTCTCTATCCACTTCAATGTTGATTCAAATGAATTTTACCATATTTCCACCACTAGTCACCTAAATATATGGTCCCCTAATGCATCATGTATCCCTCCTATTTACCAGAACGACTTATAAGCTTCTTCCCTTCAACCTCATCCTAATATTCAAGAAATTTGTTAGGGTCCCACCCTAACCCCCTTATTTATGTAATAGGATCGAGTCATAGTTATAGTTAAGTAAAGAGTCAATAAATCCCATATTAATAATTGTAAGTGGTTAACCCACATTTAATGAAGGGACCACAGTTAGTTGCAAATGGGCCATGGTATTAGATAGATGGTATTAATAAGAACCATGGTATTGCCCCATGGTATTGCATGTATGAATCCTATATAAAGGATAGAGACTCCCCTCGAGGAGCATCGTGTCTTATTTTGTAATTGAGCTCAGCTCTATTAGAGGTTGCCCCCTCGAAGAGGCAAGTGAACATTGCTTTTTGAATAATAAAATACTTGCTGTTATTTCTCATTGTTCTATGTTCTGGGTATATTTCTTCGCATATTTGGTATTCTGGTATCGTCTTGCAGGTTAAGAGCATAACAAGTGGTATCAAAGCGCTTTCCAGGGCTGGTGGGATCTCCAATTTTTAACAAATTTTTTTTTGGCTAGAGACATGTTTCAGCGTCTTTAAACCATGGGATTTGTCATTGAGCGCATAAGCCTGCGGATTTGGGGAGGCATGCATGCAGGAAATACAAGAGGTGGTCATGCTTGTTGGACTCCCTTGTAACCCTTGTGGGTACCCCTTCGAGTAGTAGCGAATTAGACAAAACTGCGCACAGATTGTCTTCCAAGTACCCTCTGGGTATATTGGAAGCCCCCCTAGCTCCCTTGAAACCTTGCCATAGATAAACCGTCGGCCGTCTTGCTGCTATAGTAAACCGAGAACAACACTCAGAGAGATTACTCACATGTACGATAGGGTAGTTTGGTTGTACGTCTAAGGGTATGATTGATCCTCCTTGGTTAGGGCCCTGAAAAATTTGGCCGAGTACTATTGTTAGACCCTTATGTATATTTCGATTTGTAGCACCTGACACTCCTAGAGACCACAGTACCCTGATCTATCTCTGGATCACGCATAATCTTTGCTAGATTAGACCTCGCAAGTGGGGTTTTGTCGTAGCAGCAGCAATCAGTTCCTCCATTCAGATATATCAGATCAACCATTAAGATCTATCATATCCATCAAATAAGCAACAGTAATAAGTTCCACCATTCAGATCTCTCAAATCAACCATTTAGATCTCTCAGATCCATCAAATTCACCATCCAGATCTAAGTAGTTGTGTGGGTTCCTATATCGGGGCGTGATTTTCACAGGACTTTTGGCAGCATTGACATTTCTGGGATTCGGCTACTGCAGTATTCTTAAGCAAGGAGTAAAACTCCGTTTGGAGTAAAAAAATAAAAAAAGAAAAAGAAGTCTGAGACCCCCCGGGGCGCTTATTGGTGACTTAGCCCATCAAAATTAGGATGATGAGCTGAGCAAGGTGGTACCATTCAATCGTTAGTGCCAAAAAAAAATTCGGGCAGTCCCAAAATTTCAAGTACATCGGATCGATGCATGGTAGAAACTAGAGCTCAAGCTATGGCGAATGAGAGGATCGAAAAACTTGAATCAACATTGAACGAGGTCGTGACACTGCTGCAGAACTTAAATACAACAATCTATAAGGGCAAGGTGGAGGCACGCGAGGAGGCCTATATTGGCAATGAAAACAGTGAGGGTGAGTCTAGCAAGTCGCTTCACCTCTTTGGCACCCACCAACAATCCCATCCGCAACCACCCAAGCTGGACATGTATAAATTTGATGGCTCTCACCTGGCCGCCTGGATAGCAAAAATGGAGCAATATTTCACTTTGAACTACATCCTGGATAATGTGACTCAACTTAGTGTGGGTATCATATACTTGGACAATGAAAGATGGAAATGGTGGCAATGGCATCAACGTTGCTATGGAAAGCCCTTGACTTGGGAGACATTCAAAAAATCTCTTATGGATCGCTTTGACCGTGGATCTGAATTTTTGGGTCGTCTCACTAAGCTCTGACAAACAGGAATAGTGAATGAATATATTACAGCCTTTGAAGCCTTAGCTTTCCGCACTAGAGGTATACAAGATGAGTTCTACATGGAATGTTTTGTCAGTGGTCTTAAAGAAGCCATACAAGCCCACGTCCAATGCACCACCCTAGCTCATGGCTGCATGCTTGCAGGATAGCTCATGAAGTAGAACGTGCGTTAGCGGCCCAGTCCAATCACCCAAATTTCATCGCTAAGGGTCGCCCCCCACAGGCTCAAAGCACTACCCAAACAATCAAGGTTCAAAAGGTGTCACCAGCAGAAATGGTGGAAAGAAGAAAGCAAGGATTATGTTACTACTGTGATGAGAAATACTCCCCCAAGCATAAATGGAAGGAGCCCAAATTCTTTCAAATTGATGCTACTGATCATAGTTCATCGGAGGAAGCCCCACCACTTGAGGAACCAGAGGAGGAAGAAGAGGAGAACCAGTAGGACAATGTATCTGAAGAACAATTATCTCGCTGCATGCTTTGGCAGGGATTTCTTTGCCTCAAACTCTCAAAATCAGAGGTTTTATTAAGCATCGCCCAGTAGTAGTCTTGATTGATAGTGGAAGTACACATAATTTTATCCATCAAAGAGTCGTGGAAGCAGTGCATTGTTTTGTTCAAGCTGTTTCTAACTTCCAGGTCCAAATTGCTGATGGGGGAACAATGAAATGTGAAGGCCGCTGTGAAAATGTCAAACTTCAAATGGGGGATTATCAGTTAAAGACCCACATGTTTTCCATACACATGGGAGGGTGCGACATTGTCCTTGGTGCTGAATGGCTTCGCACACTTGGCCCAATCACAATGGATTTCCAAGAGTTATATATGAGCTTTAAGCAGAACAACCACACACATACCCTCCGCGGACTCCAAGCGGGAGCTCCCTCTATCATCAGTTCACATTGGATGGAAAAATTGTTAAAAAAGGGCCACCATGGAGTTATATCTCAATTTAATGTCATCTAGGCCTTCGAAACCAATTCTCTTCATATTCATCCTGAGATGCAACAGATCTTAAATAACCATATGCCAGTCTTTGACAAGCCTCATGAGCTTCCACCCTCGAGAGGGGAACATGATCATAGCATCACTTTGGTCCCAGGGGCCGAACCACCATATGTGCGCCCATATAGATATCTGTTCGACCAAAAGAATGAAATAGAAAAAATAATCAAGGAACTTTTGGAAGCAGGCATCATTCGTCCCAGCATTGGTCCTTATTCATCGCCGGTGGTCATGGTGATCAAGAAATATGGGGAATGGCATATGTGTCCAGACTTCAGGGCCCTTAATAAGTTGATAGTCAAAGATAAATTTCCCATCCCGGTTGTCGATGATTTGCTGGATGAACTAAATGGGACTCAATTCTTTACTAAGCTTGATCTTCGCTCTGGCTACCACCAAATTTGCTTGAAAGAAGTTGACATTCCAAAGACTGCTTTCCGAACTCATGAAGGCCATTATGAGTTCCTGGTCATGCCATTCGGTCTTTGTAATGCCCCATCCACTTTTCAGAGCCTTATGAACCACCTGCTCAAACCATATCTCAGAAAATTTGTCCTTGTTTTCTTTGATGACATCCTCATCTACAGTCGCACCTGGGCCGCACATCTTCAGCATGTAGATCTGCTCTTGCAACTGCTCCGCAAGCATAAATTATTTGTCAAGATGTCCAAGTGTTCTTTTGGCATGGAAGAAGTTGAGTATTTGGGCCACATTGTGGGGCGTGAAGGTGTCAGGGTGGACCCCAAAAAGATCCAGGCAATGCAGGATTGGCCTCAACCTAAGACCTTGAAGAGCCTGAGAGGATTTTTGGGTCTCACAGGCTACTATCGCAAATTTGTCTGCAATTATGGTCGCATTGCTAGGCCCCTCACTCAACTCCTTAGGATATGATTAGGAGATATTGTAGCATATGCATTGTCCCGCCAATTTGAGGAGGAAAGTACCCTTCTCACAATTTCCCTTCCCATTCCAGAATGGATTGAAGAGGCTCACAAGGAATGGTTTTCACATCCCTGGCTCTCCCAACTCATACTCAATTGCAAGCGGATCCAAAATTCATAGTGGGCTACTCGTAGTAGGATGAGATTCTTCTTTACAAGGACATAGTCGTAATATCACCAACATCCACCCTCAAAAGCCGCATTTTGGTGGAGTTGCACTCATCTCCCACTGCAGGACATTCAGGCCTTCAGAAGACGTATGCTTGCACTCGAAGATCATTTTTTTGGATAGGCATGAAAAAGGACATTCTTACTTTTGTAGCTGAATGCGACGTCTGTCAGCCCCATAAAGGAGAAACAGTCAAATCCCCAGGGACATTACAACCATTTCCCATCTCGGCCTCAATCTGGATGGAGGTTTCTATGGATTTTATTACGGGTCTTCCAAAGTTAGGAAACAAGTCAGTCATCATGGTGTTTGTGGACAAATTTTCTAAGTATGCTCATTTTTGTGCCCTACCCCACCCTTTTACACCAACTTTGGTTGTTCAATATTTCATGGATAAGATCTTCAAATTGCATGGCATGCCCACTTCTATTGTGTCTGATCGTGACCCGGTATTCACCAGTAACTTTTGGCAGGAACTCTTCTGACTACAAGGTACCCAACTACAACTCAGTACTTCCTATCATCCACAAACTGATGGTCAAACTGATGTAGTCAACAAATGTCTGGAAACCTACCTTAGGTGTTTCACTTCAGAAAAGCAACATCTTTGGGTATAGTGGTTACCTCTCGCTGAATGGTGGTATAACACCAACTATCATGCCACCACCAAAATGACTCCATATGAAGCAGTTTATGGTCAACTCCATCCTTCCCTTACTTCTTATATCAAGGGATGCTCGAAGGTACAAGCAGTGGATCAACTCCTACAGAACCGCACAACCATGCTGGCCCATTTTAGAGATAATCTTCATTAAGCTCAAAACCGCATGAAGCAACAGGTAGATCAACATCGCTCAGAACACCAATTTCAAGAAGGGGATCAGGTATTTTTGAGGCTGCAACCATATAAGCAAACATCACTCAAAGACAAGGGTTGTCAGAAACTATCTCCCAAATTCTATAGACCGTATCAAGTACTTCAGCGCATTGGAGAAGTTGCCTACAAGCTAGCTTTGCCACCCACTGCAAAAATCCATCCAGTTTTCCATGTCTCATGCCTCAAGAAAGTGATTGGGAACAATTGCAGAATTCAAACCAGTCTACCTGAACTGGATGAAGAAGGGTCAATCTGGCTCCAACTTGAACAGGTTCTGGACACACGAGAACGACACCTACGTGGCCGCATGATCAAGGAAGTCCTAGTCAAGTGGAAAGACACCTCTCCGAAAGATGCAACCTGGGAACTAGCCACTATTCTTCAGCAGTTTCCGCAACTTCAGCCTTGAGGAAAAGGCTATTCTTATGGGGGAGGGCATGTTAGGTCCCACCCTAACCCCCTTATTTATGTAATAGGATCGAGTCATAGTTATAGTTAAGTAAAGAGTCAATAAAGCCCATATTAATAATTGTAAGTGGCTAACGCACATTTAATGAAGGGACCACAGTTAGTTGCAAATGGGCCATGGTATTAGATAGATTGTATTAATAAGAACCATGGTATTTCCCCATGGTATTCATGTATGAATCCTATATAAAGGATAGAGACTCCCCTCGAGGAGCATCGTGTCTTATTTTGTAATTGAGCTCAGCTCTATTGGAGGTTGCCCCCTCAAAGAGGCAAGTGAACATTGCTTTCTGAATAATAAAATACTTTCTGTTATTTCTCATTGTTCTATGTTCTGGGTATATTTCTTCGCATATTTTGTATTCTGGTATCATCTTGCAGGTTAAGAGCATAACAAAATTCTAGAGCCTACACATGATAGCCCACTTGTGGATGCAAATGACGGTTGGAATCCCATTCAAAATCCACCTGAACATGATCATGATGCTTGGGGTAATATCTCCAAGATTCCAAACCTTGTTTCTAGTTCTCGTTCAATCACTCATGGTGCTCTTCCACTGCCTAGAAAGTAAGTTGTTCAAACACACTCAAAAGCTACTTCTTCACCTACTTTTTCTAGTCATACTCACTAGTACTCTGCAGCTCCTTCAAACCATCTTCTCTTGTCCTCTATCAATGCTCCCTCTCCAGAAGATCCAAAGAAAAATCCCACATCAGTTTCTAGGCTCAATCTCACTGTCATTGCGCCAGAAGGTGACCAAGATCAACTACAACATGAGGCAAAGAAACTCATTTTTTATATGGAAAGGTTCTTGTTAGAGTTTAAGAATAATGCCAGGTGGGTTGTTTTCTACATTTACTGAGTTGGCTACGATGTTTCTTAACCACTTTCAGTTGCATGTCTATTATGAGGTCACGATTGAGTTGGTTAGTATATTGAGTTAAGAGGGGGGTCATTTTCTCCATTTAGTGAGTTGGATATGATGTTTCATAAGCACTTTCAGTTTCCTGTTTGTTATGATTCTGGGACATAAACAAGATAAGGCCACCCATATTTCTAATCAAATTCAAGAGTGGTGGAGAATAAAAAGATTGATCAAGGCATATATCCCTGATGAATTTTTATTAGAGTGATTTTTGAAGTCTCTACAGATAGATATCTCTAAGGATGTGTCACTTTTAGGAGTGTTCATAGAAGAACAAGTAGCTGTGGTTAAGAAATGTCATAGCCAAATCACTAAATATATAAAACAACCCCCCTCTAAACTCAATTTTTCTATGGAAAGATTATTGTTAAAGTCTAAGAATAATATTTTAGTTAACCATATAAAAGTAATCAGAATTTAATGTTCATAATTATATTAAATTAGTTCATTCCCCCCTCTTAGTTTAGTTAAGTTTCCAATAGGAGCCAGAGGGGGGAGATAAATGGGGAGAGAGGGAGAGAGAGGGAATAAGAGAGAGGTAGAGAGAGGGAGAGACATAAGAGGGAGTGAGATAGATAGGAGAGGGGAGTGGAGGAGAGAGAGGAGATAATGGGAGAGGGAGAGGGAGAGAAGGGGGGATAGATAGAGGGAGAGTGAGAGGAAGAGGGATTGAGATAGAGAGATAGATATAGAGTGAGGGGGGGGGGGGGAGTGAAACAAAGAGAGAAAAGGAAATTGGAAGGGAGATAGAGATAGAGCTAGATGAGGGAGAGAGTGGGAAGAATAGAAAGAGAAAGGGGGGAGGGAGAGAGAGATAAGGAGAGAGGGGGTGAGATAAAGATAAAGGTTTAGGTGGGGGGAGAGGGAGAATAGAGAGAGATATATATAAAACGAGAGAGGTAGTGAGATAGATATAGAGCTAGAGGGTGAAGAGAAGGGGCAAGGGAGTGAGGTAGTGAGGGAGGGAGAGAGAGATAAGGAGAGAGGGGGTGAGATAAAGATAAAGGTTTAGGTGGGGGGAGAGGGAGAATAGAGATAGATATATATAAAATGAGAGAGGTAGTGAGATAGATATAGAGCTAGAGGGTGAAAAGAAGGGGCAAGGGAGTGAGGTAGTGAGGGAGGGAGAGAGAAGGAAAGATAGATGGAAATATATATGGAGTTGGAGTGGGGAGATAAGTGGGGAGAGAGAGAGAGTGATGGGGATATGAGATATATAATATAAAGAGGAAAAAAGAGAGATATATACATAGATATAGGAAGTGAGAGAAAGTGATGGGGTAGAGATAAAGTGAAAGAGAGTGGAAGTGAGAGGGGGATGGAGAGAGGATAATGCTAGTGTGAGAGAGAGGAGAAGGTAAGGGAGGAGAGAGAGAAGGAGAGAAAGGGGGGGGAGATAAATGAAGTGTGAGAGGAGAAGGGAGTGAAATAAAGATATATATATGGAGAGAGAGGGAGAGTAGGAGCATGCGATAGAGTTAAAAAATATGAGAGAGGGAGGGAGATAGAGATAGAGTTGGAGTGGGTGGAGAGAGAGAGAGAGAGAGAGAGAGAGAGAGAGAGAGAGAGAGAGATAGAGAGATAAATAAATTTATTATTGTCATTCTTGTGTTATGGGTTTCATGCTCAAGGAAAATTTATTTTTATAGGTGAAGCACCCATTGAGTGATTCTAGGGATTGTCATTGAGTCTATAGATCAATTGAGTCATTGTCATGTATGGAAGACCCTTTTGGGAATATTGTATATTGTAAATAAAATTTTATTTGAGTCAAAATGAGAGTCAAAGTGCCTCCAAGACCTTGTCAACATGTAAGCAACAAGTCAGCCTTTAACAGGTGACAAGTCGGCCTAGAGACAGTGACAAGTTAGCCTATAGGTTGTGACAAGAATCCTATATATAAAGGAATAGACCTCATCTGTAAAGAGTATCAATAAAGTTTGTTGAAAGAACAATAGGAAAAATTACATCGAGCAAAGGAGAGAGAAACAAAAGAAGAAGAAAACCAAATCTTTAAGGATTGTTTTAGGGATAAATCTATTCACACATGAGAGGAGATTAGGGAATAATTTTCTACAGCAGAGCTGAAGTAAAATCACTTCAAGAGGTCGAAACATGGTATCAAAGATTCAGATTGGAAAGCTGAATTCATCACGCAAGAAGGATTATCCCAAGAGAATAAGAAGAGACTCACAAATCTACCTAAATTTTGCACACGTGTGGAACCACAAAACCTACAGGTAGGCCAAGAATTATAAACCCGTGACAGAGTTTGAGACTTTGAAAAGGAGCTAAAATTTGGAGAAGTGAGGAAAGTTTGGTTTGGGTTTCCTTCATGAGAAGTAAATTCTTCAAGTAGTTTTGGAATTGGTCTCGGAGGGGTCTTGGTCAAGGGCCAAATTTCTTGGAATTAGTCATTTGAAGTTCTATAAGAAGAGTCAAATTCACTCTTGTGTGTTTTCCTCTCAAGAGTAGAGGTTTTGGTCCTGAATGATAACCTATATCTTGTGTCCTCTTGTCTCATTATTCTTTATTGTTTGATAGCTTCTTGATGATAATAATAGTAACTATAATCAAGTGAAAGAAGAATATAATAAAGTTAATTAAAAATACATCACAAGCAGTTATCAAAGTTAGAGAAATCACCTCATATAATTGATCCTTGATTTACCAACATGGTATCAAAGCTAAGGTGACTAATACAAGAATAAAAGGCATCTTGAGGATTATTATTGAAGAAGGATACATAAGGATGAAGCACAAGGAAATCATCAAGGATGACTAACCAACTCATTATCTTTAAGGAATAAACTAAGGAGTATCAAAGAAGACCTCAAAACCTTAGCTCATTCAAAGAAGGGTTATACACTTGAAGCATTCTTGGGAAGCTCACAATCATCATCACAAGGAAAAGAAGACCTCAAGAACCGTACCTCCACTCAAATAAGGACTACACATTGAAGCATCTTGAAGTCTCTACATCCAAGGGAATTTCCATCATAATCATCAAGGAAATCAAAGTGATCACCCTCTCATTGAAGAAAGGATAACCTTTCAAAGAATACTTGAAGGAAGGCATCTTGATCAAGAAGACATCTTCTATTATCAACATCATCAAGAAGGCATCAAGTTGAAGATATCTTTATCAAAGGAGCATAATCACTTGAAAATTAAGTATATTTATATCTATGTCTAAACCTACTATCATAATGACTTCGTTTGCAAGGAAAACAACAAATTTGTTGGGTCATCAAACTTCCTTGCATGGAAGAAGAGGATAGATTTGATCCTCATAGAGAATTAACTTATTGGGCATGTTAAGGGTTCAATATCCAAACTATATTAAGAGAAAATTCAAGGATTTTCAAACTATATGAAAGGGGAAATAAGGGCTTAAAGAATCCTTATAGAATCAATCAAGGATCCCCTCATCCCTTATGTAGAAAAGTTGGAGACATCAAAATAAATCTATGATAAGTTGGTAGACTTTTTCTCCTTAAGCATTGTTGGAGAAGTCACATCTTTGAGAACTGAGCTATATAGGATGAATTTATCAAAGGAAGAAAGGATAACCTCATATTTTATGAGCGTGTCACAAATAAGAGACCAACTACAAAAGTTGGGGGAAATAATGTCTGAAAAATAGATGACCACCGTTGTGCTCAATGCACTACTTGATGAATGGGGTAACTTTGTATCAAGTATTTATGGAAACAAGGAAGATACTTCATCTAGTGAAATTTGGTCATTATACAAGTGTTGGGTCAATTTATTGAGTAAATTAACACAAGTATTTTAAATATCAATCCAGGTTTGTAGAACTTAGAAGCATGTCCAAAATATATGGATATCAACTATAATCAGCTTTAGAAGATAAGTTATGGAAAATGAAGGAAATGCAATTATAAACTAATTATAAGTGAGTATTACAAATATAAAATTAAACTAAGTGATTTCTAATTCAATATGTAATACGCAAGAGAGGTGGCTCCTAACTTAGGAGAACCAGATTGACCTTCTTCTACAATACTACTTTATGAACAGAATTAAAAAACCACTAATGAAAAATAGATTAAGATGCATAAAAGAATAATTGAAGAGGCTTCTAAATGAGGAGGTTCTTGTTGTTCTTCATTGCAAATTCATTCATCATTAATGTCATTGTTAGAAAACTAGAAATTCAGAAGATCACTTGAAAGCAAGAAAGATGAATTTTAGTTTCTATTCATTGATCAGATAGAAGGAGGGTTTGACTTAAACAATGGGTTGTCCCTTCATATACATATTAGAATTAAACCAAGATTCATCAACAAACATAATAAATCATCATACATCTAATTAAATAAAGAAATTTGAAGCAAAACTAGTTTATGAAAATTAAGCTAAATTAACCATGAAGTGTACTTAGCTTGGAGTGGGGGCCCTCCACCCTTGCCTTACACACTTAAAGAGATTATCAGCTACTGAAAACTCAGTCAATCATCCATAGCATTGAAGATAAAAAACAAGATAGAACAGGTTCCTCAAATTAACTCAAAATATTCAGAAGTCTTAATATGAAATTATACAAATTCTACATAAGCCTTCAATGTTTTGGCTTAAATAGAAAAATATGAAACAAAATGATCTAAAATGTCTCTAACAACTATGTCTATCCATATCGTATCTATCCAAGTTGAGCTCATCCATCCAACCACTCAAAATCTGGAAAATCCCATGAAATCCTAAAATTGGCCTATTTCCTAGGGATTTTCTGAATGACTGGTCCTGTTTGACCAGCTTTGACCGGGCCTGTTTAAGCTTGGTTTGACTAAACCAATAGGAATTTGTTCAATATTAGTTTCCAAGCTTTCTATAAATGTGCTCATCTCATGCCCAGGTGTCCTGCAAGTATGACATCAATGAAGCCATTACTGGAATTTCTGATCCTATCCAAAAACTCACTTAAAATCCAATTTTTATAAAAACATCTAAAAAACGCAAAACTTAATTTATATACCTGAATATGCATAAATTGGTCAAAATGGGGTGTATATGATGGTAAATGGATGGATAACATGGAAATTAAGTGTATTTAATTAAGCAAAATTAGATAAAAACTGAGGGCCAACATCAAGATTGAAGAAACTAGGTTGAAGGAAAAAAGTGATGTGGGATAAAATGGACAAGTTCGAGCATTTTCGGCTGTGGTTAGGAGAAAAGGAAATTTTGGAAAGTTTGGTCCTCATAAAAATAAAAACATTGATATGTCAAAGATCCAACGCTATGGATGTCAGAAATATGGTCATTTCAAGGGAGTTTGTCCTAAGCTCAAGAAGGACAACAAGAAAAGGAAAGAAAGGAATGAAGCCCATGTAACCGAAGAAGTGGAAGAACCTGAAAAGAGGAAATCCAAGGAGGAAGTGAAGGATCTCTACTATGACTGAGATAATCTCCTTCACTTAGTTCTTTTCAATTTTTGTAAAAGATAACTATCATCACAAGAAGCATCACAAGGATGATAGGATGCAATAGAGATAGAATAAGATGACTTCATCATAAAAAGCATGGAAGCATAGCTGGAGTAGAAGTCTACATGGTTGTAGCAGTCATTATAGAAAGAAAGTAATTCTTGGCATCATTCAAGGATAACCATAGCAGAAATATGTATGGTTTAAAGAAATTCATCTAGCATAATAGAAGATGAAGGAATCATCATACACCATAGTCATTAGGAAGGAGCATTTTCAGGATGAGGATATTCAAGATTCTCCATTAGAATCTTCATTAGAAGGTTCACCTTTACTTGGAAGAAGAAAGTGTCTTGCTGACAGTTTATGGTCCACGTTATGTGGGATCCACATGTAAGGTATGATGGGCAGGATGTGGAACATTTCAAGTAGGTTGAATTATTTTAGCCTTCAAAGGAAAGGAAGTTGCCAAAGGAAGTCTACATGACCACATGAAGGAAGAGGTAGGTATATATTTAATAGATAAATAAAGTCATCTCATCATGTGGTTGTAGTTAAAATGAGTGGATGCTCTATCTCATGAGCATGATCAAAGAAGAATGATCTCTTCCTTTAATAATATGCATAAATAAACAAAGATAACATGCCATGAACTCATTCACATATTGATAAGATGAAATCAACATAATATGTCCTCATATGGAATATGGGGTGGTTAACAATGATGAACTATGAATAGAAGTTCCTAGGGAGCTATATATGAAGAAAGAAAGAATATTTCATGAAAGATGCAACCATTGTCACATAAGATAAGTATTCAACATCTGGTAACTAGAAGAATTAGCTATGACATCTCCATATAAAAGATACAAATACTTTGATGTAGTCTATAAAGGAAGGAGACCCTAGACATTCAAATTCTTGGAGATGTTTTTAAAAATGTGCATGATGTTGATGTCACAAGAAGCATATGTCAAGATGAAAGGCCATCATAAAAGGTAACTTTGATTTTATGTTCATTTTTTATTTTTGAACAACATCTAGCTGGGTTGAAACAAGGATACTGAAAGAGAGTTGTAGATGTCACCTAAAAATAGTAATCATTGGAATGGATGGAACATCCTAAAAGTAACAAGAATTGGAAGAGTTAGCTTTGTGAAGGAAATTAAGATGTGGAATAAAATATCACTTTCTGATAATTATAAGGATGACATGACTATTGATGCAACCCTATCGTTCATTCAAGGAAAGTGAAGGATGACTAATGCCCTATGAAGAAAATCTAGAAGATGAAGACTCCAAAATGAAGAAGATGAAATTTCTGACATCAAAAGGAGGATCCCTAAATGTAGTTGATAGTACCATGATATCCACCAAAGAGAAGATAGCTATTGTTGGTAACAAGTTCCTAGTTAAGAGGGAGCTTGGACAAGTCCTTGGGTAAGAGGGAGCTTGGGTATATTCCTTTTTACAGGAATTAGCATATCTTCCCTAGTTGAGAGGAAGAGTTAGATGTAGAAATTTTGAATAATAAACACTTATTCATAGAGATTATCCCGATTATACACTATTGTGGAATACATGCACAATACATAATCTCCTCTACGTTGATCATCAATTTAGCAGCATCAAAAACAATGAAACATCAATCGCATGCACACATTAACACAATATGTAACCCGGGGAAAGCATACAACTGAAAACCCCACACTATCTATATATTATAATGATTGAGAACATGTAACAATACATAGTACAATACTCCTCACAAGTACTCAGCACTATCTCCACCTGTTACACACAAAACTAGCTCAGATCCGAACAAGTCACAGGTTCAAATCTCCTCCGCTGCTTTGCTTGCCTCCACTGCACAATGCCTAGTGAAAATCATGTGAGCACAGGCTATAATTGCTTGGTATTGGCCCACACTGCGAAATCCTCATTGGCATAACTCAATCCCATTGATTTTGCAAGATCTCATGCACAACTATAGTCACAACTGATAGCAATTTCAACCTCTAACACCTGTCTCCATTGAATTGTACATGCACTAACATGCAACTGAGTTAATTGATGTATTATTTAGTTGCTTTATGAGTTAATAATTAGT
The DNA here is from genome assembly GCA_031772625.1 of Pinus tabuliformis. NCBI lineage: Eukaryota > Viridiplantae > Streptophyta > Pinopsida > Pinales > Pinaceae > Pinus > Pinus tabuliformis. The sequence goes on from CM062817.1 coordinate 112,292,900, forward strand.
GAATTAATTAATAATTAATTCACACAACTCATCACTAGTCTATTTGCAGTTAGACTAAGTACAACTAGTTTAACCAAGTCAAACTGAACACAACTCCATCAACTCCACATCCAACTCCACCAAACTCAACCACATGAGTTCTAACTGAAGTCCTGCATGCAATAGCTCAACTAACCCACAAAGAAAGTGTATTTCCTTCTGACAGCTGCATGTGCTCAAACTGAAGTGCTCCAAGAGGATAAGATAATGTTTATAGTTCAAATATTATTATGAGACAATAATATTCGACTGTTTCTATTTTTAGCCTGGTAGTCTAAAAATAGACTCGGATCACTCCTCTGTGAACCAAAAATAGAAGTCCATCTATTTTTCCCAACATGACCAATCATCCACAAATAGCATACTGCAACTCATAGACCATGATCCATATGTCTAAAAATAGACATAGCCTAAAAATAGACTTTGCGCCATAATTTTCCTGCGGGCCCACTTAGTGAAGGCGACTCCTTTCCACTAAGCTCCATCATCTTGTTGCATTCTCAACACTCCATCTCAACAAGATATGGATAATCAAAAACCCCTATCCTGCCTCGGTGGTATTCGAATTTTCTCCTGGTGAGCGCCTTCATCAAGATATCAGCATCCTGATCCTCCGTTGGAATGTATGAAAGTAACATGATTCTCCGTTGCACAAAATCTCTGATATGATGGTACTTGATGTCAATGTGCTTAGATCTATCATGAAATACTGGATTAGCCGAGAGTTTAATGCAACTCTGGTTATCACAATAAATCACAGTAGGCTCCAAGTGAGAACCGAACAACCCGACCAGAATCTTCCTCATCCATATAGCCTCGCATGCAGCCAAACTTGTTGCCATATACTCGACCTCTGCTGAACTGAGTGCCATGGATCTTTGCTTCCTGCTGTACCAAGAAACTGCTGTCGACCCGATACTGAAGACCCCTCCTGAGGTACTCTTTCTATCCGTTGGGCTCCCTGCCCAATCTGCATCCGTGAAGCCACATAGCTTCACCTCATCCTCCTGTCTGTACCACAATCCATATCCTGATGTGCCCCTAAGATAACTCAGTACATGCTTGCTTGCCTTCCATAAGAGCTTGGTTGGCTTAACCATAGCTTGTGAAAGCTGGTTAACAGCATAACATATATCGGGTCGTGTATTGACCAGATACATAAGCGACCCCACCAACTGTCGATAAACAATGGCATCCACTTCTTCTGCTGAAGTGGCATCCTCCTTCCTCCAACCTCTAGGAAGAGGAGTATCAACAGGCTTGCAGCCATGCATGTTGAACTTCTCCAGTATCTCTCGAGCATACTTACCCTGAGAAACAAATAGTCCATCACTGCGCTGCCAAATTTCCAATCCCAGGAAATAATGAAGGAGGCCCAAGTCCTTCATCTCAAACTCCTTAGCAAGATCATCCTTGCATGAAAGTATCAACAGCTCATCACCCGTTAGAATCAAATCATCTACATAAAGTACAATGATAAGCAACTTACCCTCCACCACAATCTGGTATAGGTTACGATCCGCCTCACTCTTGGAGAATCCAAGTCTGGTGAAATAACTGTCTATCCATGTGCACCAAGCACGTGGTGCTTGTTTCAACCCATATAGCGCTCTCTTGAGCCTGCACACATGCGACTCGCTGCTGAAGATCTCGAAACCTTCGGCCTGTTCTATGTACAACTCCTCCTCAATGACTCCATTGAGGAACGCAGTCTTCACATCCATCTGATGAATGTGCCATCCCATCTGCGCTGAGAGAGCAAGAATCATTTGTATGGAAGAATACCTTGCGACAGGTGCAAAGATCTCCTCATAATCGATCCCCTCTATCTGTGAAAAGCCTCGGGCAACAAATCTTGCCTTGTACTTCTCCACACTCCTGTCAGCTGCCTACTTAACTTTGTATATCCATCTCGAACCCACCACTGATTTCCATTCCGGTCTTGGGACAATCTCCCATGCACTGTTTCTGACAATCGAATCATACTCTTCCACCATGGCATCTACCCATGCGGGATCCTCCACAGCTTCCTCGAAAGAGGATGGCTCAGTCACAATAAATTTGCTCACAAGAGCCATGTATCCAGTGTACCGATTAGGTGACTGTCTATGCCTGCGTTGGGCTGTAGGTGGTCCTACAACTTTCTCTGCATCTTGAGCCAGTCGCTCAGCTTCTGTCAAGCGCTTTTGCCCTCTGATGGTTGGCGTTGCGTGAGTGGTCTCTTCCACTCCATGAACTTCATCCCGTGGCTGATCCATGTCCTGAAGCTCATCTTTAGGAACTAATAGCTCCTCGTCTGCATGCAAGTGTGGCTCCCTCTCAAGAGAACACTTCATGGCTTTCTCCTCCTCAAATTTTATATCTCGTCGCACAACAGTCTTGCCACTGTCTGACAAATACACACGATAGTTGTGGGGCATATCAGTGTACCCCACAAATATCCCAACCTCTATGGTCGGCTCCAACTTCTTCCTGGCATCCTTCGTCACATGCATGTAAACGTTAGCACCAAAAATCCTCAAATGAGAAATATCAGGCCTCTTACCAGAATAAGCTTCCTCGGGTGTACTCATGCCAAGTATCCTGTGAGGACAACGGTTCTGCACATATACTACAGTATTGCATGCTTCCACCCACAAGTGAAGGGGTAGGCCCTGATCATGCAACATCACCCATGCACCACCCACGATCGTTCTGTTCTTCCGCTCAACAACCCCGTTCTGCTGTGGTTTATGGGGAGCTATGAGCTCTCTTCGAATCCCTTCTTCATTGCAAAAATCCTTGAACTCGCCAGAGATGTATTCACCACCATTGTCGCTCCTAAGAGCCTTCACCTTCTTCCCTGACTCCTTCTTGACCAATGCTTTGAACTCACAGAACTTTGAGTATGTCTCGCTCTTCTTCTGCATGAAGAAGATCCAACACTTACGAGAGAAATCATCAACAAAGATCACATAATACCTGTGCTTTGCTGTCAAAGCTACTGAGAAAGGTGCACACACGTCTATGTGAATTCTCTCAAGGATCATCGTGGCATGACTCTCCTTCTCGTGAAAGGTGGCTTTCACAAACTTTCCCAAAGTACACCCCTTGCATTGATATGACTGCGCAAGAGTGCCTTTAGGAAGCCCTGTAGTGATCTGCTGCAGTATCTTCAAGGCTCCATGGTGAAGGTGACCCAATCTCCTGTGCCACAGCTCACCATCATCCCGGCTCACCAATCCTTCTGCCTTGCATGCCATTGCTGCGCAGCCATCTACATGCAACTGATAAAGGTTCCTCACTCGAACCCCTATCTTCTGAGTTTCTCCAGTTGTCTTGCTGTGCAGGAAAGCCTTTCCCTCGCTGAAGACAACATCATATCCCTTGTCTTCTAACATCACCACAGAGATAAGATTCTTCTTAAATCTTGGAACATGCATCACTTCCTTCAATACGAAGGTTTTACCAGACTCCCTCTCAAAGGAAATGGTACCGATACCGGTCGCACTGTATCTACCATCATCGCCCATCTCGATGTTCACTCCAAGATCTTTGTCCTCCAGATCAGAAAACAAATCTCGATCTCCTGTCATGTGAAAAGACACACCACTGTCCAAGAACCACACCGATCCCATCACACTTGAAACCAAGCATGCGATCAATGAAAAATCAAGCTCAAACTGTGAGGCTAGAGCCTCTCCTGCTGCAGATCCAACAACTTGCTTGTTCTTCTTCTTCTGTGGACAATTTGTGGCATAATGTTCATGCTGGTGATAGTGAAATCAATTCACCTTGGACATGTCCTGCTTCTTGCCTTTCTCACCAGACTGAGAAGCTTTCTTGTTCTTCCCCTTCTTTGCTTTGGCAGCCAAAGCGCAATTTTCTTCATTAATTCCCTTTGATGAAGATCCGTCCCTGGTGTTCCACCTGATCTCCTCCTGCACAAGATCTGACCAAATTCTCTCCCATCCTGGTAGTTTCTCCAAACCATTGACAAAGTCCTGATAGGAATTCCAACTCTTCGGAAGACCAAGTAGAGCCAAGCTCACCAAGTCCTCATCATCGATAGTCACCCCCACACTTCCCAGCTCATCCCGACACTGAGTGAACTTCGTGAGATACTTGGGCATACTGTCTCCCTTCTCACATTTGATGTTTCTAAGTTTATCCTTGAGCGCCAGCTTCCTCTGATCTCTCTTGCTTTAGAATAGATCTGTCAATGCTTTCCACATCAAGTATGGAGAAGCCTTTCCATGCAGGCTGGACATAATGTGATCCTTCACGCCCTCCAACAGAATCCTTCGACATTTTGCTGTCTTCTTTTGCCAAGCATCAACTTGCATAGTATCAGTAGGCTTTGGGACCTCAGCCTCTATGAACTCCTTCAGCCCATTATCATCCAACACCGCCTCCATCCTGACCTTCCATGCAATATAGTTCGAGCTGCCCTCAAGAGCATACTCCAATCGCAATCCATTGAAAGACATTGCCACGTTGATACCAAGAAAACACTGTTGCAAATTCGAATTCCACCAACTCCAAACTCAACCGCCTCTGATATAGAATTCATGAGAACAAATTATTTCTCGTACAGAGATTGACTGTATGGGCTTTTACCGGATATCTCACCTTCCAAAGGAAGGATGAATCCAGAGGCTACCTGGCCCGATTACAGACTCTGCCTGAAGAAATAAGATGTAAACACTTTATGAATAATAGATCTGATGATCAACAGCTCTGTTTGCATGTAGAAATTTTGAATAATAAACACTTATTCATAGAGATTATCCCGATTATACACTATTGTGGAATACATGCACAATACATAATCTCCTCTACGTTGATCATCAATTTAGCAGCATCAAAAACAATGAAACATCAATCGCATGCACACATTAACACAGTATGTAACCCGGGGAAAGCATACAACTGAAAAACCCACACTATATGTATATTAAAATGATTTAGAACATGTAACAATACGTAGTACAATACTCCTCACAAGTACTCAGCACTATCTCCACCTGTTACACACAAAACTAGCTCAGATCCTAACAAGTCACGGGTTCAAATCTCCTCCGCTACTTTGCCTGCCTCCACTGCACAATGCCTAGTGAAAATCACATGAGCACAGGCTATAATTGCTTGGTATTGGCCCACACTACGCAGTCCTCATTGGCATAACTCAATCCCATTGATTGTGCAAGATCTCATGCACAACTATAGTCACAACTGATAGTAATCTCAACCTCTAACACCTGTCTCCACTGAACTATACATGCACTGACATGCAACTGAGTTAACTGATGTATTCTTTAGTTGCTTTATGAGTTAATAATTAGTGAATTAATTAATAATTAATTCACACAACTCATCACTAGTCTATTTGCAGTTAGACTAAGTACAACTAGTTTAACCAAGTCAAACTGAACACAACTCCATCAACTCCACATCCAACTCCACCAAACTCAACCACATGAGTTATAACTGAAGTCCTGCATGCAATAGCTCAACTGACCCACAAAGAAAGCGTATTTCCTTCTGCATGTGCCACATCTGTAGCTCAAACTAAAGTGCTCCAAGAGGATAAGATAATGTTTATAGTCCAAATATTATTATGAGACAATAATATTCGATTGTTTCTATTTTTAGCCTAGCAGTCTAAAAATAGACTCGGATCACTCTGATGTGAACCAAAAATAGAAGTCCATCTATTTTTCCCAACATGAACAATCATCCACAAATAACATACTGCAACTCATAGACCATGATCCATATGTCTAAAAATAGACATAGTCTAAAAATAGACTTTGCGCCATAATTTGCCTGCGGACCCACTTAGTGAAGGCGACTCCTTTCCACTAAGCTCCATCATCTTTTTGCATTCTCAACATTAGACACATCATTCTTGTCATCTTATGAAGAAATAATAGAGGATTGGATAAGAATTTGCGATTGATTCTGATACTCTTTGGGGATATGGCAGGGCATCCAATAGGTAAGATTTGTCGAAGAGGAAATTCCTTGAGGATGTGTTATTCCAAGATAGGAATTGTCCTAAAAGGACGTACCCTATGAACACCTAGGTGCGGTATGTGCCTTGAGAGACAATGATGATGGTGTTTATTAGTCACTGGTCTCGCTAGCATTGTGCTCTGATCTTGTGGAGAGATTGAATTGTTCATCAAGGCCTTGTTATGTGACAATGTTGGTTAGTATGATGAGATTCTCTGGCATAAGCTAAGGTAGTAGCTTATGAGATGGATTACCAATCTGACTCTTCTTATGATATATATTCAGTTTTGGAATGTCCAAGTACCTTGTATGGAATATGAATACCTCCCTAGTTAAGAAGGAGTGTTGAAAAATGTAACTAAGTTCAGTCTTCATAATGACACATGTAAACATGATTTTATGTATTAGTTGTAAAGAGAAAAATAAATTTATTATTGTCATTCTTGAGGCATTAGTTTCATGTTCAAGGAAAATTTATTTTTATAGGTCAAGAACCCATTGAGTGCTTCTAGGGCTTGTCATTGATTTTACAAGTCAATTGTGTTACACTAAAATTTGTCACCATGACTATTTGCAGTTAGTATGGCTCCATCAACTATCATACTATCCTCCTTGGCAAGTCTCATACCTCTGCTCCTCATGTCAAACTCCAAGAAAGAGAGAAAGTCTTTAAAAATCTATATAACTCTGGGTACGCAGTTTCTCTTAGCCTTACCTGCGTGTACGCACCTCAAGTTCACAATACCTGCGTACTTGTACGCTCTATCTGTAAAGGAGTGGGTGCGTACTCCTGTAAAGGTCAAAAGGCACAAGTTTTACTTCAAAAAAGTTACTTGTGGTCGATTCTAGAGCATTCTAGAAGTTTGTTTGACGTGTATTGAGCGCCTCCAGATGGTTCATGTATCCCTATGAAAGAGGAACTTATCCCATCAAGAGGGGAGCTATCCCATTCAAAGAGGGGCTTATACCATTGATGATGGACCTGATTAACTTCCTCCAAAGCATTATAAATACAGGCATTGGGCCAGAGGGAGGGGAGGTTGAAAGCTGAACATTCCTAAGGGTAGATGCTGCTGAAATTAGGACTCCCTTATAGAGCTTGAGAGGAGAGATTCCCATCCTTTCTTAGCTTCATTTGGAAGTGGGTGAGCTGATCAAAGTAAAGGAGAACTCTTGCTGGACCCTGGGAGGGACCTGCACAACACCAAGGCACTGGTTGTAATGGTTTCTTTTGTTTCCACTTAATACAATTAAGTTCATTTTTCTCAACAAGTTGTTATATATAATTTGTTTCATATACTCCTTGGTCTTTATGATGAATATGTTTTATTTTATGAGTTATTCAGGTGCTATGTAATCGTTTGCTTGTTAGTGAATGCAGGTTTCAAAGAGAAGGAGGAGCTCATCCGGATCGGAGAGGCTGGACTGCTACAAACAGTGTTGGACTAAAGGTATGTTTTAAACACCTGATTGCTTGTATTCTAAATGCATATTTAGGGAAAGATAGTGCTTAATTGTCTTGTTTGTCACTAGAAAGCCTTAGCTTCTAGGGAGGTCGGTTTTGTCCGCAAAATTGACTCTTTCCGCATGACAAAATGGCGACTCCACTGGGGAATCCATGGATTTGATTGATTTCTCTTTTGATTGATACTTTGATTTGAGAAAAGTCGTTTTCTTTCTGGTTTTTGACTGATTGACTGTGAATTTGGGTGGAATAGCTTAGGGTTAAGTTAGATTTTATTTTTCTTGATTTTGAGAGCAGTACGCACCCTCTGCGTTAAGCACAGTGCGTACTTGTACGCACTTTTGCTGTGTGCACAGAGCGTGGCCGCACCTGTGTAAACAGGCTGCCTGCGTACCCCTCTCAAAAGCCTAGAAAAATTGAATTTTTTCCTTTTTACCTTTTAGATTTTGTTTATAGCTTGTTTTTGCTGCCCAGATCCACTGTTCACCTGTCAGAAGCTTTCATCTTGGCTAATTTCATTGGCATTCCTACTTTAAGCTTTTATCAATTGGGTGTTTTGAGTCTCTTTTTTGAGAAATTCTTAATTTGATTTCCTTTGGTCATTACTTGGAGGTTTGTCTAAGTCTTTTCACAATTTTGCATCTTTTTGCTCTTGTTTTTGCAAAAAAATTTCCCCCTCATTTGCCGGGGGGGGGCTAAATTGTGTATGAGTGTTAATCGCCTTTGAGTGTTTTTTATTTTTTGATCTTTGGAACTCTCACCCAATTTTCTCGACTTGCACTTGATTGGTTCTTAGATTACCTTAGAATCATCTTGTGTTTGAGAATTCTCTTGCATAGATCACATTTGCATAATTAGAATTCTCATTTTCAGAATATTAATGAAAAATGTGCATAGATTACATTTGCATACTTTTCAAGTGAATTGTGCATAGATTACAATTGCATAGTTTACATTCTGAAAAATCAATCGTAGATTTAGATCAGTTTTCTTTGATTTGAATTTACACAAAAATAAAAATAAAAAAAACTATTTTGGAATTGATTTGCATTAGTTTTTCTTGATGAAATTAGTGCATTAGAGAATTTGTTATATTTTCTCTTAGTGATCAATTTTTTGCATTGTTGGAAGTTGAAGGAAACTCTCTCCTTACTTTAGTTAGGATTCATCGAATTGAAAGGATTACATTATCATATTCGATTGCATTCGGTTTTGAGTCGGGTCATAACACCATTGGTTTCGTATCCATTTACCCCTTTGAGTAATAACAGCCTAAATAACACAGCGCTTAATTAAAATTCATCTAGTAATTTTTACATTTCTAGGGCTCTGATACACCAACATAGCTTAGGCTAGTGTCTTGGAGTAGGAGAGTAATTAACTCTCCAAGACAGTAAAAACAAACAAGTAGCTCATCTTGTGGTAGGATAAATCCAACTGTTACATTTATACTCTGGGAAAGCTCCTCTTAAAGGAGAAGCACGAGATCGTGTCCGAACCAGTGAGGGGATCAATCCTCCTTCATTGGGAACGACGCCAGATACGCACGTACTACAAACGGTAAACCTCGGATTAATGTCGAGGAGCCTGGGGTCACTTGTCGGTAAACCTTGGATTATTGTCAAGGAGCCGGTAAGGGGATTGAGCTTGATACTCTGCCCTTGCGTGCTATCGGATCGTAGACTGTTCCCCCAGGTATATTTGTTGCTGTTGGTGACCTTAGTGACCATTATCTTTAGGGTTCTACCCAAGGTGACGGTGGAGGGAAGATCCCACTGTACCTGGAGCAGACGTCGACTAGACTCACTTGGATTTTCTGGGGGGTTCACTTCACTCGAGACGGTTAAAGTGGAGGAACTTGGTCCAGTCTATTCATTAAGCAGGTTGTCGGGGTAACTGTTCCACCCGCCACTTCTGTACTGAATTCGACGATGTTGGATTTCATCACCAACTAGTGTTTTCGGTACGGAAAGTTACTGTTTGTGTGTGGTTTGACTCCTAGATTTGATAGCGCGTGTTAATTTGTTTGTTTTTACTTTTAGAGACCATAGGTGTGAATTGTGAATTTTAATTGTTAGGTGTGAATTGTCAATTGTCAATTTTAGTTTTAAATTGTTAATAAAATTCACTGCAGTTGAATATAATGGCAAATGTTCCGGAATTTACCAACCTAGGAACCCCTCCTAACGAGAATCCTAGTACTTTTCCTTATTTTGGAAATGTTGGTCCTCCTTATATGGCTACTTTGTCATTACCTGGATTTACAATAGGTTTACCGATATGGTTATTTTCAACTTTGTTGGCCCCAAATACTCCAATTGTTCCACCTCAACCGAATGCTTCACCTCAACAGAGTTCACCATCTCAACATCACCAACCTTCTGTTGACCCTTTACCTTCTTCGCCTAATTTTTCTTCCTCCATTTCTTCCTCTTCGCTTGGTAAAAGCCTTGATGCTAATAACCAGGAGGCTAAGAAGAAAAATAAAGGGAAGAAGAAAAAGAAGAAGAAGAAGCACGATAAGAAAGAAGTCAACCAACCAACCACGACTGTAAGTGTTAGTTGTGTTGAGGAAAACTCCGACATGCATCGTAAACCCAAATACCCTTGCAGGATTTGTATGGGTGACCACTTCCTTGTCAATTGTCCTGGTATTCCAAAGGTCTTGGAAGTATGGTCAGAAAAATCTCATCAACTTTCCATTGATCCATCAACCAGTGATAGTCAGGTTCCTGGGAAAAAGGGTAAAGTTAGGTTTCCTTGTAAGTTATTCAAAGGAAGTCATCAAACTCACATTTGCCCTCACATGGATGAAGCCTCGAAATTGTTGGAAAACCTTACTGTTCCATAGCAAGAATTTCCAACTGGTTACCATAAACTTTCTCCCAACCTACCGTCAACTGACGGAGTGGTCGATTCAATTTCACATACAGTCGATCACACTCTTCCATTGGAGAGTGAAACTCATGTCACTCAGGTTGATGATCCATTAGTTGATCAAGTGGTCGATTCAATTTCACATTCGGTCGATCCCACTTTCCCTTTAGAGAGTGAACTTCATACCGCTTAGGTTCTTCTTGTTACATCAGATTCTTCTATGCCGGGGGGCATTTCACCTATTTCTACAGAACCCCCTCCAAGTACTAAGGTCTTTTCCTTTGATTGGAATAGACTGACAGAACCTCGTCTTCCTTCCTCCATCCCTTTCCAAATCATTGTCAAGGCTGGTGGTAGGGACATACATCGTACTCAGGTAGATGAAGGTGCTTCTGTTAGTATTTTATCCTCAACTGTTTGGAAAGCTTTGGGTTCCCCTCAGCTTGCGCCTATTACGCAGAATCTGAAAGCTTCTAACAGAACCATTAGTGAACCTTTAGGGATCCTTCCTAAGTTTTCTATTACCTTGGAAGGTAAAACTATCTGTATTGATCTTATGGTAGTTCGAGGTCCCTTGGATTTCAATTTACTCCTTGGGCGAGACTATGTTTATGCAATGAAAGCTGTTGTATCAACACTCTTTCGCGTGATGTCTTTCCCTCACAATGGCAGTATTGTGACTGTAGACCAGCTTTCGTTCCCTAGTCTTGTTTCAACTACCAATAATATGACACCCCTAAATGTTCTTGATTCTAAAGTGGTATCTAACCCGCCACAGGTTAATTATGTGGCAACTGGTCCCATGTTTTCAGTTACCGATGTAAGTGAGCCTCTCACTGTTTGCTCATCTTCCTTTGATTTAGATCCGGTAATTGAGATGGAAAACTCTATGGGATTACTTGAACACGATGTTCTTATCCCTTTTGAGTCCCTTGACATGTGTTCCTTCCAGAGAAGTATTCTTCCTTCTGATGCAGACCTTTTGGAAGCCATGATCAAGGGTTACGAGGAAAGTTCCTTTTACTGTGTCGACCTCGTTAAAAAATGAATCAGTGAGTACGAGGAAAGTTCCTTTTACTGTGTCGACCTCGTTAAAAAATGAATCAGTGAGTACGAGGATAGTTTTTTCCTGTATCAACCTTGTTAAAAAATGAAACACGCTAGCATGAGGATAGTTCTTTTACTGAGTCAACCTCATTAAAAAAAATGAATCAGGTAGATTTTAGGATATGTAGGTAGATTGTAGAAACAAGGGTTTTGAGGATAGTTCCTGTTACTGAGTCAACCTCGTTAAAAAATGAATCAGGTATGAGGATAGTTCCTCTTCCTGAGTCAACCTCGTTAAAAAATGAATCAGGTGCGAGGATGTTTTTTCCTGTATCAACCTCGTTAAAAAATGAAACAGGCGGTTGCGAGGATAGTTCCTGTTACTGAGTCAACCTCGTTAAAAAATGAATTAGGTATGAGGAAAGTTCCTTTTACTGTGTCAACCTCGTTAAAAAATGAATCAGTTGGTCAGAGGATAGTTCTTTTTACTGAGTCAACCTCATTAAAAAATGAATCAGGTAGATTTTAGGATATGTAGGTAGATTGTAGAAAGTAGGATTTTGAGGATAGTTCCTGTTACTGAGTCAACCTCGTTAAAAAATGAATCAGGTATGAGGATAGTTCTTTTCTTGTGTCAACCTCCTTAAAAAATGAAACAACTCCCTTTTCAAGTTAAATATTGAAAGTAAACCTTCATTCCATCCATCTGGTTGAATGCAATGAAGCCTGGGGGGCATGTACCTCGCTTTGCATCATTATGCTGGGGGCATGCGAACTTTTTGAGCATAGTTCCTTGTCTTGTGTCAAGCTCGTTAAAAAATGAAACAAAGAGTCTGGAGCATAGTTCCTTGTCTTGTGTCAAGCTCGTTAAAAAATGAAACAAGGAGTCTTGAGCATAGTTCCTTGTCTTGTGTCAAGCTCGTTAAAAAATGAAACAAGGGTAGGTTAAGTAGGTAGATTGTAGAGAGTAGTCATGAGCATAGTTCCTTATCTTGTGTCAAGCTCGTTTAAAAAATGAAACAAGGGTTTTGAGGATAGTTCTTTTCTTGTGTCAACCTCACTAAAAAATGAAACAACTCCCACGAGTCTTTCCAAGATTTCGAAAGTAAACCTTCATTTCATCCACCTGGTTGAATGCAATGAAGCTTAGGGGGCATGTACCTTGATTTTTGTCATTATGTTGGGGGCATGCGAACTTATAACAAGCATAGTTTTTCGTTTCAAGCTTGCGTAAACATGAAACTGAAGCCGAGCATAGTTCTTTTCCTGTGTCAAGCTCGTTAAAAAATGAAACAAATCCTCCTCTACTTGAGTCGAGAGTTTGACTAGATATCATAAATGTTAAGTTGTATATTTAGGTTAGTTATTTCAGTTTTTGCATAATTTTCTTACAGTTTAGGTCGAGTCTTTCAAATGATCTCGTTCATGAACCTTCATTCCATCCAGCTTGTACTTAGTTGAATGAAATGAAGCTTGGGGGGGGGGGGGCATGCGCTCTAGCAGTTACGCTTAGGGGGCATCAAGCACAGTTTTCTCTCTGTTTCAAGCTTGTGTAAAAATGAAACTACTTTGAAGCATAGTTTTCTCTGTTTCAAGCTTTTGTAAAAATGAAACCTATCTTGAGTCAATTTCAGTTATTTTCAAGACTCGTTAAACTCATGAAAATCTCGAGATTATTTTGCTATCTTTCATTCTCGTAAAACAAATGAAAATGCCGAGTTCTTTCCGTCTTTTCCTACTCGTAAATTAAATTGAAAGTCGGCCATATGAGTACATTTTTATCATTTTTCGAACTCATTAAAACTTACGAAAAATGAAAACCATGAGTACATTTTTATCATTTTTTCGAACTCGTTAAAACTTACGAAAAAGTGAAACCTTGGAGTTCTCTTTTAAGCCCTTTTTAGACTCTCAAAATATGAAAAGATTGCCGAGTTTTTCTTTTTAAACTCGTTAAAACGGAACTAAAAAGACGGTCCACTTACAGCTCTTTTCCGACCGTAAAAAACATGAAAAGATTGCCGGATTTTTGTCGTTTCAAATTCGATATTGGTCGTAAAACGACGTGTCGTTGTTCGCTTTTTTACTTTTTCGGGTCAATGACACTAATAACGAAAAGTACTCCTTGGTCGTAAAGATCAAGCGGTTCTCTCAAGTATTATTTTATACTTTTTCGGGCTTGGGAGACACAAATTTACGAAAAAGTCAACCTTGGAGTCTTCTTAAGTTTTTTCAGACTCTCTAAAATTGAAAAACATCGAGTTTCTCCTATACTGGACTCGTTAAAATTTCACAGTAAAGGACCTGTTCGATTACAAACAGGAACGGACCACTCCTTCTTAGGGTTCGAATCTAAACTAAGTTGGACTCATCCGAAGGATGAGCTTATAATCAAGCATATGTTATCCTCCTCAAGCTTGTAAAAAATAAAGAGGTACTTGCCAGAATGGTGGGGGAAAAGAGAGGAAAATGAGCCTATTTGTTATCTTTCATCTCAGAAGAAACCATATCACCACTCTTGAACACGACACTTTTCATTCACCTGGGTTGGGAAATCCTTTGCCTCACAAGTTGATCAAACCACATTGAAAGTCTTCAACCGGTTCCGGGTATTAACTTTGGGTCAATTGTCACCAAGCCATCTGTCGTGTCGTTATGTGTTCAAGAGGTCACTGCAAATAAACCATTCATCTGCAAAATACCTGTCATCCATCTCGACCATCCCTGAGTCAGTCCTTATAGCTACATTTCTTCAACTATGATTTCGTGTTGTGGGCTTGCCTGCAATGGGTCGCTTTCTATCGACATCAGCACATTATCTAGAAAGATGACCTAGAAATCGTCAGTACCTTGAAATCTGCATGCATCAATGGCAGGTTTCTTGCCTTTGACGACGGTTTACATCATTGACTTTCGATCGAAGGATTCCGTGAAATGTTTGACATCAACTCATTCATTCACATCTCATGGATTGTACTGGGTACTTTGAGAACCATTGACATCACTGGTGGTCTCTCTCACACTTGTTAACAGTTTACATCATCGACTGGTAATCAAGTGGTTTCTACCATGTTCGACATCAACTCATTTATTCGCATGGATAGAATCGTACCATTTCGGGAAGTAGGAATGAAGACCCTGGATCTAGTTTCCACCATCCAGGCTGCGAGGAGTTTTGTATTCATTATACAGTAGACTAATCATAAGCAGATGGCTGCGTCCATACTGTGTCTACATGAGTCTATGATTATGATGTACTGCGAAATCATTCCTGTATCAGAGCAGTAGTTAGTTTGTTAGTTAAAGTTTTCAATCTGAGTATGGGAATGCCTACCTCAGCGATGATATTATCTTATATATGTATTTTGTGTTGAATATTTGCAGGTTCCGACTGGGCTCTCCACAAGATAATCCTTGAAATGATAAAGTACTTCACCCTTCCTAGATGATATGAAACCCTAATCTACTACAGGCTTCACACTTTAGGGGGCAATCTGTTACACTAAAATTTGTCACCATGACTATTTGCAGTTAGTATGGCTCCATCAACTGTCATACTATCCTCCTTGGCAAGTCTCATACCTCTGCTCCTCATGTCAAACTCCAAGAAAGAGAGAAAGTCTTTAAAAATCTATATAACTCTGGGTACACAGTTTCTCTTAGCCTTACCTGCGTGTACGCACCTCAAGTTCACAATACCTGCGTACTTGTACGCTCTGTCTGTAAAGGAGTGGGTGCGTACTCCTGTAAAGGTCAAAAGGCGCGAGTTTTACTTCAAAAAAGTTACTTGTGGTCGATTCTAGAGCATTCTAGAAGTTTGTTTGACGTGTATTGAGCGCCTCCAGATGGTTCATGTATCCCTATGAAAGAGGAACTTATCCCATCAAGAGGGGAGCTATCGCATTCAAAGAGGGGCTTATCCCATTGATGGTGGACCTGATTAACTTCCTCCAAAGCATTATAAATACAGGCATTGGGCCAGAGGGAGGGGAGGTTGAAAGCTGAACATTCCTAAGGGTAGATGCTGCTGAAATTAGGACTCCCTTATAGAGCTTGAGAGGAGAGATTCCTATCCTTTCTTAGCTTCATTTGGAAGTGGGTGAGCTGATCAAAGTAAAGGAGAACTCTTGCTGGACCCTGGGAGGGACTTGCACAACACCAAGGCACTGGTTGTAATGGTTTCTTTTGTTTCCACTTAATACAATTAAGTTCATTTTTCTCAACAAGTTGTTATATATAATTTGTTTCATATACTCCTTGGTCTTTATGATGAATATGTTTTATTTTATGAGTTATTCAGGTGCTATGTAATCGTTTGCTTGTTAGTGAATGCAGGTTTCAAAGAGAAGGAGGAGCTCATCCGGATCGGAGAGGCTGGACTGCTACAAACAGCGTTGGACTAAAGGTATGTTTTAAACACCTGATTGCTTGTATTCTAAATGCATATTTAGGGAAAGATAGTGCTTAATTGTCTTGTTTGTCACTAGAAAGCCTTAGCTTCTAGGGAGGTCAGTTTTGTCCGCAAAATTGACTCTTTCCGATTCTGGGTTCGATCCCCAGTATGGTCGCCATTTTGTCATGTGGAAAGAGTCAATTTTGCGGACAAAACCGACCTCCCTAGAAGCTAAGGCTTTCTAGTGACAAACAAGACAATTAAGCACTATCTTTCCCTAAATATGCATTTAGAATACAAGCAATCAAGTGTTTAAAACATACCTTTAGTCTAACGCTGTTTGTAGCAGTCCAGCCTCTCCGATCCGGATGAGCTCCTCCTTCTCTTTGAAACCTGCATTCACTAACAAGCAAACGATTACATAGCACCTGAATAACTCATAAAATAAAACATATTCATCATAAAGACCAAGGAATATATGAAACAAATTATATATAACAACTTGTTGAGAAAAATGAACTTAATTGTATTAAGTGGAAACAAAAGAAACCATTACAACCAGTGCCTTGGTGTTGTGCAGGTCCCTCCCAGGGTCCAGCAAGAGTTCTCCTTTACTTTGATCAGCTCACCCACTTCCAAATGAAGCTAAGAAAGGATGGGAATCTCTCCTCTCAAGCTCTATAAGGGAGTCCTAATTTCAGCAGCATCTACCCTTAGGAATGTTCAGCTTTCAACCTCCCCTCCCTCTGGCCCAATGCCTGTATTTATAATGCTTTGGAGGAAGTTAATCAGGTCCACCATCAATGGGATAAGCCCCTCTTTGAATGGGATAGCTCCCCTCTTGATGGGATAAGTTCCTCTTTCATAGGGATACATGAACCATCTAGAGGTGCTCAATACACGTCAAACAAACTTCTAGAATGCTCTAGAATCGACCACAAGTAACTTTTTTGAAGTAAAACTCGCGCCTTTTGACCTTTATAGGAGTACGCACCCACCCCTTTACAGACAGAGCGTACAAGTACGCAGGTATTGTGAACTTGGGGTGCGTACACGCAGGTAAGGCTAAGAGAAACTGCGTACCCAGAGTTATATAGATTTTTAAAGACTTTCTCTCTTTCTTGGAGTTTGACATGAGGAGCAGAGGTATGAGACTTGCCAAGGAGGATAGTATGACAGTTGATGGAGCCATACTAACTGCAAATAGTCATGGTGACAAATTTTAGTGTAACAAATTGAGTCATTGTCATGTATGGAAGACCATTTTGGGCATATTGTATATTGTAAAGAATTTTGTTTTGAGTCAAAATTAGAGTTAAAGACTCTCCAAGACCTTGTCAACATGCAAGAAACAAGTCAACCTTTAAAAAGCGACAAGTCAACCTAAAGACAATGACAAGTTGGCCTACAAGATGTGACAAGAAGCCTATATATAAAGGACTCGACCTTATTTGTAAAGAGTATCAAGAAAGTTTGTTGAAAGCATAAGAAGCACAAGTACATCTAGTGAAGGAGATAGAAACAAAAGAAGAAGAAAACCAAATTTTCAAGGACTATTTTAGGGCTAAATCTATTCACACGTGTGAGGAGACTAAGGTAGAATTTATTGCAACAGAGGCAGAGTACAGTTACTTTAGGAGGCCGAAACAAGGTATTAAAGGTTCATATTGCAAATCCGAATATTTCAAGAAAGAAGGATTATCCCAAGCGAAGAAGCAGAGACTCACAAATATGCCCTAAAGTTTCCACACTTGTGGAACTGCAGAAATTAAAGGCAGGTTGAGAATTACTGGCCCATGACAGAGTTTAGGACTTTGAAAAGGAGTTGAAATTTGGAGAAGTGAGGCAAGTGTGAATTGGGTTGACTTTTTGAGAATAAATTTCTTCAAGGAGGAGCTTTAGACTTGGTCTTCGAGGGGTCTTGGTCAAGGGTCAAATGTCCTGGAATTCATCATTTGAAGTTCTATAAGAAGAGAAGAATTCTTGTGGGTTTTACTCTCAAGAGGAGAGATTTTATCCCTGGCAGATAGCCTATATCTTGTGTACTCTTGTCTCATTATTCTTTATTGTTTGATATTTGTTTGATGATAAGAACACTAACTATAATGAATTGAAAGAAGAAGATAATCAAGTTAAGTAAAAATACATCAAAAGAAATTATCAAAGTAAGAAAAATCACCTCTAGCTGCTCCTCGGTTTCTCAACAAAGAAGAGAGAGCCACACTATTATGCAGAATTTACAATTGCGGACAAAAGTATCTTCCCTAAACCTAGTGGCATGGTCTAGAACAATAGAAATCAAAGAATATAAAGTTCCCCTTAGAGAAATTGGAGAATGGAAAGATGCTTACTTGTGATCCGTCGCAAGCTCTTCTCTCCTCTTGGCTTGTAAGCTCCAATCGTAGCTCTGATCACTATAATTAGAACTTGCACAAACAATCAACACAAGCCAAAGATCTACGACATCTATGTAGAATTATCCAATCACTCTATTCAATGGATCAACATAGCATTGAAATATATGAATGTAAACATAACATAACACATATAGGAAAACAATATACTCTTTGTATTAATATGAAAAGGGATAGGTTTACAACCAAAAATGGAAGTCAGTCTTATAGACATCTCCCCAAGTTGAATTGTCCTTCCTTGTCGCAAAGCACACCTCAAGGTCACCATAATGCATGGAAATGATAACTCTCTTAGGTTCAAAGTAACATCATGAGGGTATGATTAGTATCGAAAATCCAACCTTGATGTTGTAGATGGTTGTATATTTATAGGAGAGTGTGGTAGTTTAGGAACTATTATCCATTTACCAATCGGGGATTGAGATCCACTCTTGATGGGAGGATGCGTTCAAGGGATAAGAGGTGAAATATCCAATGTAGGATAAGATAGGATTCGATGTTCTTATCCATGGTAAATGGTTGTAACAACTCCTTGAAGCTTTAGGATCCTTTTTATTTTTCCCGAATTTCTAGAATCAACACACCCCCAAAAGGGAGAACCTGCTGCTAATCAATGCTAGTGTAGAATTGGGAAACTGGCTCCTAAACGAAGGTCCCTAAAGGGTGAGGGTGCATTGGGCCTTAAAAGAAATGATTTGAGGAAATCAGACTTAGAAACTCAGGGATCTGGAAGATTCATGATTAGGGATTTATGTAGGGATGATGACAAGGTTTTCACAGATGTGGATTGATCAGGTTTGCAGGCCTATTGACCAGATGCGAAAAAATGGCCTATAACAGATTACCCTCTAAAGCACAAAGTCATAAACAATGGTTGATGACTGAAGTGATTTACCTTGTGACAAGTTCGGATCAAGAACAATCGGTTGAGACCATAATATGTTACAATATATTTTCAGCATGATATCTTTGCTGAGGGAGGCATATCCATGCTCAAAACATAAGTTAATATTACATGTACATTGATTAAAAAGTTGGGTCCACTTATGATGAAGTGTGGATCCATAATTGGATGGTTGTTTGTATGATCATAGCCATAATGCTTTATAATATTTCATTAATCCTGAAATTGCATCCTAGATGGATGGAACTAGATCTATGGTCTTTTATCGTGTTCACCTGATCGTCCAATGTACAAGTCCAACCATGCGAATAAAGGAGCCGAAGTCAAACATGGAAGACACCATTTGATTACCAACTGTATGGTGTGAATGAATGAGTTGAAGTCGAACACCACACAAAATCTGTTGGTCAAAGGCTAATGATCAAAACCTGCCGCCGAGAGGGAGGAAGCTTGCCATTGATTTATACAAGTCCCAAGGTACTAAAGGAAGAGTTTCTAAGTCAACTTCATGGATAATGAGTGGATGTCGACAGGAAGCGACCCGTCGTAGGAGGGCCTTGATGTATCCCCCATCAGCGACACGAAATGGGTATCACGATGTGAGACAGAATGATGCTGATGTGGAACTGGTTCAGGAATGGAAGACATGGAATGAAGGATTAAGAGTATCATAGAAGATATCAAATGAATGACTTTTATTTAACACATCAACGACACTGAATGGAGTTGGTAGCATTGACCCAAAAACCAAAAACAAAGGTTTGAAATGGTGAGATGAACCAAAAGACAAACAGATTACCCAACCCAAAAACCACAGAGATGAAGTGGAAGAGTGTTGTGTTCAAGAGCGACTTATTTCCATTAATAGGTGGAGTATCTCATTTTCCCAAATTTCCCGAACCATTCCTGGTCAGTACCTCTTTATTTGTTAATAAGCTTGAGGAGGATAACATATGCTTGATCTGTAATTTCATCCTTCAGATGAATCCATATGAATATCTTTAACAAACCATGAGAAGGAGTGGTTCAGTCCTGTCATGTTTGACGATTCCATCGTTGTTTGATGTTTTTACAAGTCCAACGAAGGTCTAACTTGACATATTTTTCATGTTTAGAGAGTTTGAAAAAGAGGTGAAAAGGAAAACTCCAAAAGTTCTTTTTTGTAGATAGTCCATCTCAATTCGGAAAAGGGTTAAACATATACTTAGTAGACGTCTTTCCATTTACTTTAATGAGTACAAAAAGAAAAGTGCTTGGAACTATTTTCATATTTTGGGAGTCTAAAAAGAGTTGAAAGAGGATTCCAGGGGGTTCCTTTTTCGTAAGTTTCCGGAGCTTGAAAAAGCGATAAAAGTATGCTCCATGGTCAAAATTACTTGTTTCAATTCAGACATCGTCAAATATGTTAAGACAAATGTCATCCTACTCAAAACACCACAAAAATATTAAAAATATATGTTTCATGATAAAACCGAGTCATATTTAGATCAAAACATTAAAAAATTAATAAATTAATGATGAAAATGATCATAAAATAGGCAAAAAGTAACTCATTTTTACCATTTCACATTTTACCTCTTGGAGAGAGAGATCTGAGTGTTTTTTCCCCCAATACTCTGCAGTTGATAGCGACCAATCTAGTGAATCATTTCAAGCGTGTTCACTTCTATGTAGAATCTATAACCTTTCTCTTTCCTTTCATGGTTTCAGTTTGTGATTTCATGCACATTTTTCAAGTTTTTGAGGGACCTAGGAATCTAATTCCTCGCCCTAGGTCCAACGCACCCCTAGAAGGTTGAAAGGTACACTAAATAGAAGAAAAATTCACTAAGGAGAGCGTTGCAACACAATTTTTTCTTTAAGGAGGGTGTGTTGGGCACAATTCCTAACATTATTTTGCTCCTTTGCCTCAAAATTTCTCTAGTTTTTTCCATGAAATTTGTCCTAATGATCCTTCTTGTGATGTTTCAGGTGTCTATTGGAAAAAAATGGCCTTGATATGGATGGAAAGAGAACATGAGGAACAATATTTGACTGCAGCTAATGATCCTACCACCTTCCAGGCTTTAAGAGATTGTGGACTATTAAAAATATTCTAGCTTCCTGGTATGTAGCAGCAGATGGAATTATTGACATATCTTGTTTGTGCATGGGATGTTCAAGCACATGCATTCAGAATAGGTGCAGATATGTTAGAAATAAAGGTAGAAGATATATATTTCTTGATTGATCTGTCAAGACAAGGTGCCCCCATCTCTTTATTTGGTTCACGGAGTTGTGGAGAGACAACCAAAAATTGCATTAGCACATATTGTCGACCGTGATCCCAATCGACTAAGGATGGAAAAAATTGACATCAAGGATTTGGTCTGTTTTCTTGTAGGAAAGATCTTGTTTATCATTGTTAGATTGGCCGGTAGTGCGACTCTACATGTGGCGAAAAAGTCACATATGCAATATGCTCTAGTATGTTTGGAGCCAACAACATTTAACTGGAGTGAGGGAATACTAGTAAACATTAAGGAGTAGCTGACTAAGGAAAAATATGGATGGTTAAAGAAATTTGTCTATGGTTCCATCTTAGTTTCTTTTTCTTTAGAACGGATTCCATTGCTTAGCCCACAACATATCCCGCTCGAGCTCACAAATCCGAGAGTTCCATGGATGAGGAGATGGGTTGATCTCATGTCCAGACATGCAGGTCTGTCGTCGATGAGATTCACACTTGTCTTCTTTATATGGTTGCACATGCAATTGATTATGATAGAATAATATCCATACGCAAGGATGGATTTCAGTAGAGACCCGGGGCTTATGATTCCTGATGGCAAGTGATGCGGTGCCATAGGTAAAACATTTTGACCATTTTTTTATTTTTAAGTTTTACAATTTTTTAGTGATTTTTAATGTAACCGAGACTCAATTATTCATTTGTACACATGAAGATATTGAACCCATTCGATCTGTGGGCTCTTCTTATCTTCATCGTGTAGGTAACCTACAACAGGCACTAGTAGTGGTACAGGTTGTTGTAGCAGAACAAGAAGTACTACAAGATCTCAATGTGGCTGAGACCCTTGCAGAGGTTGAGTGTCACATGGAGGGGTTGACCCATGGCATAGCTAAGACTATGGTTGACAAGCTCCTTATGAGACTACAACGACATACTATTGGCGTGCCTGGCCATATCCATGAACTACTATTCAAGATGGCTCATGTTGTGGCATGCTATCATGAGCACTATGATTAGTCTACTAGGAGGATTATAGCCATATTTTGACTGCATGTATATTTTAGGCCATGTGGCCACATGTGTCTCAGGCACAAATTTTGTAAAACCAAAACTTTGATATATATATATATATATATATATATATATATATATATATATATATATAACTATGTTCAATGTTTCTTATGGTTCCATTATTTATTTTAATGTATGTGATGTGTATTGAGTTAATTTGCATGTGTCGCAAATGTCTATCGAAAACATGATCAACTGATGCATATGTCAATGTACTTAAATTTATAGAAATATGTTGATACTGGATGAAATCAAAATATCTTTCTAGAAGGCGAACCCTCGTGAACATGCGAAACATAGTTGGACTTCTAACAAAATAGACAATAGTCAATTGTAGTTCTATAGGTTGTGAGTCGAGTCTGATAACTATACAATGCATACCATGAGAAATTGCATTAGACAATAGTTCGATCACTGCACTATACTCGCCGATGTTATTTGTAGATTGACTGATACAAATTCCTTGTAAACTCACTAACTCGCTATTCAAAGAATATATAGCCCAGGCTATAGAGGAGAGGTTACAATTACAATGACTAGCATCATCATAACCAACATATGGTTTGAGGGATGCCAACATCTGCAAACAAAATGTAAACAGGATTAACAGAAATCTAAGAAACTTTGAAGGGAACACACAGCAAACACACTCAAAAACACCTATATATACTATGTACATAGTGCACTACACAAAAAATCAAGAAAAATATTTCTTATGGTACAACCCATTCCTAGGTTGCACCAAGGGAACTCCATATAAATCAACTAGCTCATAGGAAACTTTAGCAATAACACATTTGACACAGTATGGGCCCAACCACATTGGCTCAAACTTCTTTGATCCTAATTTATCAAACCCTTGATCGTATATCAAGAAAGTTCTCCTTCTGAGAAGACATGAGGCTTAAAACTCTTTTCATATTGTGCCTTGATATGTTTCTTATGGGTTTCGTTAGCCATCATGATATCACGATGAGTTTCATTTATGCACGTCAGATGTAAGAGACACTCTTCTTCCTCATAAGTGGTAGGGAGGAGCTCGAAAAAAAGTTTAAGGGATGGAATTTCACTTTCAATCGGAAGGATTACTTCTAGAACATAAAGCAATTGGAATGGTGTGAACCTAGTAGCAGTCCTAACAGTGGTTAGGTACGCCCAAAATGCCACATAAATTATAAGATTTCAGTCTAATTTATGGACCCCTATCATACATTGAAAAATAATTTTGAGAAATTTATTGATTTCCTCAACTTTTCCATTTGCCTGAGGGTAGTAGGGAGTGAATATTTCATGGGAAAGTCCCATTTTGGTAGTCAATTTAAACATCATGTGATTGTGAAAATATTTTCCATGGTTTTTAACTACATCCTGTGGAACACTGAACCATGCGATGACATGGTTGAAGAAAAATAGAGCATTTGTTTCACCAGTATTATTGTATGTAGGCATCGCCTCGTCCCACTTAGTAAAATAGTCAACAACTACGATGATATAGCCATGCTCCCTGACTAAGTGAGGGTTACATGTCATACAATTAATGCCCCATTTTGAAAAGGGACCAACAACAATAACATGATGCAAGTGAGTGGGCAGAGCACGGGTCTTATGATCGTATATCTAGTATGCATGACACTTTTAGATTTTGAAGATGCAGCTGCGAAATATGGTGGGCCAAAAGTAACCAACACACAAAATATTTTTTGCGGTAGCATATCCAGACAAATGATTGCCACATGCCCAAGAATGGAATTCATTTAATACTTTCTCAGCATCCTCGTGGGTGAGGTGATACAGATCCATTTGGGCACATCAATCCCATTATCCAGATCAGTGTTTTAGGGCTCATGAAACCCTAATTTCAGTTGCTACATGCCCTAAACAAGTCACCCCTTTGAATGCCTCCTTCCCGGATAGTTTCATGACTTGAAGACATCCAGAAATGATCTCTAGAGGGACCAACGCAAGTAGGCCCATGTAAGGGTGCATTGCAGAGCAGTTAAGTCCATGCCAGGGTGCTCTGTAGAGCACATAGGCTTCCTTTCACCTGCGTTGGGAGAGTTTGAGCGAAATTTACATAGGGTTTGGGGAATATTCTTATCTTTTGGAGTCATCTAGAAGGTTCCCTCACTTATCAACTCCTATGACCTCGAAAATGGATGAGGAATGAGTTAAGATGCATTCTATCCTCTCATCCCTTCCTTCATGGAACTAATTCTAAGTATGGAAGGCAATTCAATACCACTATTTACGACAAAACCTCCTTCATCTCCCTATAAATTGACCACTCATCGAAGTGATTAGGGGCTGGATTATGTTGAATTATAAGGAGATAATGTTGCTATGAGAATTGGCTTTAAAGCAAGTATTGTAATGCTACAAGTTTGTCATGCTTTTGATGTGATGTGGATGGGATCCAAGCTGGAGGAATGACTTTGAATCAGACACAATGGTTGTAATTCCTTCTTCTATTCAATAAAGTATTTGAACCTTTCTCCCATATGTTTGTATTGTCTTATAATGATTATATGTGCGAAATGTATCTGATTCCATTTACTTGTATTCAATAGATCTTTTTCTTTGATCGGTTCTTTGTCTTCTGTTGATGTTTACAGGTACTTCTCAAGTGTGTTAAGTACGGGAAGGAGTGACAGGATCGATACAAAGGAGACAAGAGGAAAGAGGACTACAAGTAGGTCTTCTAATCTTCTTTGTCTTACCTATTGCTTATAGGAAAAGGCTAAAGTTCTTTAAAAAGTTGTTCTAGATATTGCTACTTATCTAGGGAATTAGTATTTATCCGTAGATACCAAATTCTCCAAAACAAATTGGCGACTCCACTGGGGATCAATTGAACCCATAATCTCTAAATGAAACCAAGGATATGAGGATAGTTCCTGGTCTTATGTCAACCTCGTTAAAAAATGAAACCAATGAATATGAGGATAGTTCCTTGTCTTGTGTCAACCTCGTTAAAAAATGAAACAAAGGGTACGAGGACAGTTCCTAGCCTTTTGTCAACCTCGTTAAAAAATGAAACAAAGGGTATGAGGATAGTTCCTTGTCTTGTGTCAACCTCGTTAAAAAATGAAACAAGTAGTATGAGGAGAGTTCCTTGTCTTGTGTCAACCTCGTTAAAAAATGAAACAAGGAACATGAGGATAGTTCTTTTACTGTGTGAACCTCATTAAAAAATGAAACAGGAACACAAGGATAGTTCATTGTATTGTGTCAACCTCGTTAAAAAATGAAACAAGGAATCTGAGCAGAGTTCCTTGTCTTGTGTCAAGCTCATTAAAAAATGAAACAAGGTCCCCTAGATCAAAGTTCCAATTTGAGTCTTTGATTAGATATTTTGATTAGATCTCGTAAAATCCCAGTCAAGTCTTTCACTTGATCTCATAAACGAACCTTCATTCCATCCTTGGGGGGAATGCACCTAATGGTAAAGTTAATTTTCCCTATAGGTTATGTGAAGGGAATCACCCCATTCACCTTCATTCCTATCTGGACGAAGCCAAAAATGTATTGGATAACTGTCCTGCTTCACCACAGCGACTTCCATCTGGTTACAGGAGACTCTCCCTTTCATCATGCTGGGGGCATGTAAACCAATCTCAAGCATAGTTCTTCGTTTCAAGCTTGTGTAAAAATGAAACTGAATTTAAGCATAGTTTTTCGTTTCAAGCTTATGTAAACATGAAACTGAATCCAAGCATAGTTCCCTATGGTTCAAGCTTGTGTAAAAATGAACCCATCTCCATTTTAACTCTCGTGATTTCCATTCTATCAGCCTCCTTCGTCAGATGATCCTTGGTTGTTTTCATCCCATCGCCACCATCCCTTTGGCCAATCATACACTTTCACTTGGTTGTTTTACCATTTTGAGGAACAGTTGCAATGAGTGGTCTTATTAGCTAGCCTCTTCACATAAATCAACATGTTTTGAGAAGTTCCAACATCATCGAAACTAGTTGCTATCCTAGACACCACTCGTTCATCAAAGTGGAGTTCGCTTTAAGCTCTTTTCAGACTCTCGAAATATGAAAATATTGTCGAGCGCTTGTCCTTTTCAGCTCGTTATCGGATTGGAAACGACATCTACTCAGTATAAGTTTAACCCTTTTCCTGATTAAGATAGATTACTTACGAAAAAGGAATATGTTGATCAAACATCGTTAATAGGTTCTCTCTCGTATTGTTTTATTCTTTTTCGGGCTTGAGAGACAAATCTATGAAAACGAACTTGTGGAGTTTTCTTTTTGTCCCTTTTTAAACTCTCTAAACATGAAAATAATCGAGTTATTTTTGTCGTTAAACTTGTTAAAACATCAAATAGCGACAAACTTTTCCATCTAGACAAGACTGAGTTTCACCTTCGCTAGACTCGTTAAAACATCAAATAACGATGGATTCACCCAAAGGGTGAAATTATACAACAAGCATATGTTATCCTCCTCAAGATTGATAAAAAATAAAGAGGTACTAGTCTGCAATGACTGGGGAAAATGGGAAAAAAGGGAAAACAAATTTATGGTAGCAGGTCGCTCTTGAACATGACACTTTCACTCCATCACCGTAACTATTTGGGTTGGGTTATCTGCTTGATGATTATCATACCTATGGTGTATCACACCATCCATCTTTTTTTGTTTTGGGTCAATGTTGCCAATTCATTCAGACTATTTGGGTTGGGTTATCTGCTTGATGGTTATCATACCTATGGTCTATCATACCATCCATTACTTTGGTTTTGGGTCAATGCTGCCAATTCATTCAGTTTTGTCGATATGTTCAAGAGAAGTCATTCAGTTAAAAGTCATCCTTTGCAATACCATAATCCTTCATTTTCATGGCTGCCATTCCTGAACCTTGTGTCGTCAGTCAAATTTTATCTCCAAAATCTTCACACTCATTTCGTGTCGTTGATGTGGGATACATCAAGGCCCTCCCATGACGAGTTGCTTCTTGTCGACATCAACACCTTATCCAAGAAATTGACTTAGAAACACCCTTCCAGTACCTTGAGGCTTGCAGACATCAATGGCAGGTTTCTCTCTTCCGGCGATAGGTTGACATCAATGGCCTCGAGGATCATTATCATTATCAGTGATTTCTCTCGCGTCTCTTAACATCTTACATCATTGGCTGGTAATCAGATGGTATCTTCCCATGTTCGAATTCAGATCATATATTCACATGGTTAGACTCGTACTTGAGCGAACGATTAAACGAGATAGAAGACCCCAGATCTAGTTTCATCCATCCAGGCTGCGATTTCAGGAGTACTAAATCATATGTACAATGGCTTCACATTGATGGTCATTCCAATCATGGGTCTATATCTGTAGATGACTGTTTATGTACATGTAATGAAATTTTATAAGCTGAGCATGGGTATGCCTTCCCTCAGTAATTCATGTAAAAATAAAAAATCATGATATATGTATTGTAATGATGCAGGTCACCTTCCACTTCGATACCTCCTCATCACATTGTAAAGCATTTCATTCAACATTTTCATTTTTCTGACTTCATGCTTTAGGGGGTAGCTGTTACAGATCCAGTTGGGCACATCAATCCCATCGTCCAAATCAATGTTTTAGGGCTCATCAAACCCTAATTTTAGTTGCTACATGCCCTAAACAAGTCACCCCTCTGAATTCCTCCTTCCCGGATAGTTTCATGACTTGAAGACATCCAAAAATGGCCTCTAGAAGGACCAACACAGGTAGGCCCATGTAATGGTGCGCTGTAGAGCAGTTAAGTCCATGCCAGGGTGCTCTACAGAGCACTTAGGCTTCCTTTCACCTGCGTTGGATGAGTTTGATCGAAATTCACATAGGGTTTGGGGAATATTCTTATCTTTTGGAGTCATCTAGAAGGTTCCCTCACTTATCAACTCCTATGACCTCGAAAATGGATGATGAATGAGTTAAGATGCATTCTATCCTCTCATACCTTCCTCCATGGAACTAATTCTAAGTATGGAAGGCCATTCAATACCACCATTTATGACAAAACCTCCTTCATCTCCCTATAAATTGACCACTCATCTAAGTGATCAGGGGTTGGATTATGTTGAATTATAAGGATATAATTTTGCTATGAGAATTGGCTTTGAAGCAAGTATTATAATGCTACAAGTTTGTCATGCTTTTGATGTGAAGTGGATGGGATCCAAGCTGGAGGAATGACTTTGAATCAGACACAATGGTTGTAATTCCTTTTTCTATTCAATAAAGTATTTGAATCTTTCTCCCATATGTTTGTATTGTCTTATAATTCTTATATGTGTGAAATGTATCTGATTCCATTTACTTGTATTCAAAAGATCTTTTGCTTTGATCATTTCTGTCTTTTGTTTATGTTTACAGGTACTTCTCAAGCGTGTTAAGTACGCGAAGGAGCGACAGGATCGATACAAAGGAGACAAGAGGAAAGAGAAACTATAAGTAGTTCTTCACATATTATTTGTCTTATCTACTGCTTATAGGAAAAGGATAAAGTGTTTTAAACTATTGTTCTATATATGGCTACTTATCTAGGGAATTAGTATTTATCCGTAGATGCCAAATTCTCCAAAACATGAGGCACCTTTGAAAAACTGTATTGATACCACAGTGATAAAGAGTTACACCGATTATAATGTAATGTTTGCCTTGATATCGGATACGTCGCTGGTCAGAACGAGAGTTATTAGACTAGAAATTATAGGCCTAGAGGTATATCATAATGTCTCCATACCATGGGTCAAATGACGAGATCAGAAACGACAACTCATTCTGAATAGAATCACTAGACGTTGGTTCAGTTTTAGTAGCAGGAAGGTCACAAATTAGCTCAACAAAAACTAAGGATTTCTTCAACTTGGATTTGATGAATTCCAAATCAAACTCTTGTAGGATGAAAATCCATTTAGAGTATTTTACCCCAACAATTGTTGTGATAAGATATATGTCATGGGGTTGCAATCTGAATCAACCATCGTTTTGTGGAGTAGTATGTAATGGCGAAATCTATGGAAAGATTTGACATTTGCCAAAGATAAGTTTTCTACATGAGTGTACTTGAATTTGGTATCACTGAGATTTTGACTCAAGTAATAAATAGGATGTTCAGTTCCTACATCATCCTCCTGAACCAATACCATAGCAATGGTAGTAACTGCAACGAGGTACAAGAAATAATCACGATGGTAATCTAGGGGATATAACAAGGACGCCTGAATAAGTACATCTTTCAAGGCATCAAACGCATTTTGAGCATCGTCATCCCAATAGAAGGGAATCCCTTTCTTTAACAAGTGAGTAAATCCTTTTGTCAGTTCGTCGTAGTTGGGAACAAACCTCCAAATAAAGTTAGCCTTCCCTTGGAGTTGTTGAATCTCAAGCAGGGAAGAAGGAGTAGGCAGGTCAATGATCACCTGAACTTTCAATGGGTCAATATAAATTCCATGTTTTGATATAACAAAATCGAGCAGTCGACCAAAAATTACACAAAATACATAGTTGTGCAGATTGAGTCGAATGTTATAATGTCTACATCATAAAAAAATGGCCCTAAAATGCATCGGGTGATGAACGTGATGTCGTGAATGAGAAGGAAAATCATCCAAATAGGGTTGCACAATATGTTTGATGTCATGGAAGGCATAATTCATTACCATCTAAAATGCATCCCTAGTATTCTTTAGGACGGAAGGGAGTTATTTATAGGCAAATTTTCTCCAGGGATATATGAATACCATTTTATGTTGGTCCACCAGGAGAATATTAATTTGATTATAACCAAAGAAGCCATCCATAAATGAAAATATTTCACAATCAGAAAAATCATCAACAATCTACTCGATGAACGGGAGGGGATAGTTGTGCTTCGGAAAATCACGATTGATGTCTCGATAATCGACACACACAAATTGTTTCCTATTTCTTCATGATAGGAACAATGTTAGACACCCAATCAGTTAATGGTATGAGATAAATGAAACCAACACATAGAGGTTTCTCAACTTCATCTTGTAGGTTTTAACCCCGTACAGAAATTACCTGCATATGAATTCTAAAACACAAAAAATAAACAATGTGAGCGCATAACACATAAAACACATATACACAGAGATTTTCCCCTGGATCCCAAAACTCGGACTACCAGCTTGATTTTTCATTATGTTCCTTTCAATGTTACAATACATATTTATACATGCCGAAGCATCCAATACCATGGACCGAAAAGCATCGCGTCCAAAACCATGTGCGAAAATCATGCACAAAACGATAGGTAGGTCCGCCCAACCTAACATAGGGTGCAAAACCAAAATTTTCCGAGGTGTTGCCTCGGACCCCATAGAGTGAGGTTACCTGCATCACTCAAACCCCATGTGACTTCCCCCGCTATGCAATCGGCGCAACAAAGGGGGGGATCCGCCCCCCCTCTAACCCCCTGGTTCACTACGTAGGTTAGTCGTGGAAAGAATATAACACAACCCAACATTCTCCCACTTGTTGTTTTCTTTCCACGGGGAGCCACAGGAGAGCTTAGTTATTTATCCAAGCCTGAAACACCCATTGTTTCTCTACACCAATATAACTTCTCAGAGCTCAGAGATTTTGTCAATGCATCTGCAGTATTCTTCAAAGTGTCCACCTTTACCAGCAACACCTTTTTGTCTTCTATCATATCCCTCACAAAGTGATACTGAACATCAATGTGCTTTGTCTTTGAATGATAAGCAGGGTTCTTTGCCAAGAAAATTGCACTTTGGTTGTCACAGTCTATCCTTATAGCTCCCTGTACTAACCCCATACTTGAACACAATCTCTGCAACCAAAGTGCTTCCTTGCTTGCATGAGTGGCTACCATGTATTCTACCTTTGTAGTTGATAGTGCCACTACATATTGTTTCTTACTCATCCAACTGACTGCACCTCCAAATAGGTTAAACACATACCCACTTGTAGATTTTTCTTTGATCCAGATCTCTAGCCCAGTCTGCATCAACAAAGCCACGAATATCCAACACTTTGTCCAATCCTGGTCTTCCTTTGTAGCAAAAACCATAATCACTAGTGCCACACAAATACCTGAAAACCCGCTTCATTGTTGTCCAATGCTCCTTTCCTGGTTTTGACATAAACCTGCTCAATACTCCCACTGCATGTGCAATGTCTGGTCTAGTCCAGATCATTGCATACATTAGGCTACCGACTGCACTTGCATATGGAACATGGGACATGTCCTCCTCCTCTTCATGTGTCTTGGGACACTGTTCAACAGATAACTTTACACCTGCAGGAATAGGAACCTTCACCGGTTTACTATCCTGCATATTAAATCTATGCAATATTGTCTCGACATACTTCCTCTAGTTTAACCAGAGCTTCCTCTTTGCCCGATCTCTTTTAATTTCCATGCCCAAAATATAGTTTGCAGCACCAAGATCTTTCATGTCGAATTTGGAGGACAATTGGGTCTTCAAATCCTGGATAATTTCTTTGTCATTTCCAACCAGCAACATATCATCCACATACAAGACCAAATAAATAACACGGTCACCAATTAATTTAAAATACACATAGTGATCTGCTTTGCTTCTGGTGAAGCCAAGTCCCCATATAAATGTATCAAATTTCTGATACCACATCCTTGGTGACTGTTTTAACCCATACAGATACTTCTTTAACTTGCATACCAATTCTTTCTTACCCTTCACCGCAAAGCCTTCAGGTTGCTTCATGTAGATTTCCTCTTCCAGATCCCTGTGAAGAAATGTTGTCTTCACATCCATCTGTTCTACCTCAAAATCAAAAGCAGCAGCAACAGATAAAAGTAATATAATAGAAGTTACCTTGGAAACAGGAGAAAAAATATCACCAAAATCAATTCCCGGCACCTGGGAATAACCTTTTTCTACCAACCGAGCTTTGTATTTCTCCACCTTTCCTTCTGCATTTGTCTTCTTCTTGAACACCCATTTGCTGCTAATGGGTTTCCTTCCAGCCGCAACTCCACCAGATCCCAAGCCTCATTTTTGTGCAAAGATGCCATTTCATCAACCATGGCCTCTTTCCAAAGCTTTCCATCCTCTGAATCTACTGCTTCCTTCACAGTTTTGGGATCATCATCGGTAATAGATAAAGCAAAATTTGAATAGAAAGCAGATAGACTATACCTTTCTGGCTGCCTTCTTTCTCGAACTGATCTTCTCACACCCAGAGTTTGTGCCTCTTCATCTTCTGATTCCTCCTCTGCTATAGAGTCTAATTCTTCCTCCTTTAGCTCAAACTCTATCTTCTCAGGTTCCTTTGGTTGGACTTCATGTTTAATAACATCTTTCACCTCTCTGAACACTACATCTCAGCTGTACACAAGCTTCCTTGTTACTGGGTTCCAAAGCTTATAACCCTTTAAACCATCCTTATACCTAATAAAGATGCACTTTTCAGATTTACTATCCAACTTGGTCCATTTCTCCTTTGGAACATGTACATATGCATCACATCCAAATACCGTCATATGTGAAAGAGAGTGTTTCTTACCAGTCCATACTTCTTGTGGAGTTTTATCCTCCAACGCTGATGAAGGTGATCTGCTGACCAGGTAACATGCTGTCTCCACTGCCTCTGCCTAGAATTCCTGTCCTAACCTGGCACCACTGAGCATGCTTCTTGCCCTTTCCATAAACGTCTTGTTCATTCTTTATACAACTCCATTTTGCTGAGGTGTATATGGAGTAGTCTTCTGCCGTGCTATATCAGACTTCTTACAGAACTCTTCAAATTCCTTACTGCAAAACTCTCGACCATTATCTGTCCTTAGCACCTTTATCCTCTTCTCTGTCTGGTTTTCCACTAGAGCCCTGAATTCTTTAAACCTGTCAAAGACTTTAGAATTATTCTTAAGGAAATATTTCCATGTATTCCTGGAGAAGTCATCTATAAATGATACATAGTACACAGACTTACCCAATGATGGAACCTTCACAGGTCCAAACACATCACTATGCACAAGCTCTAATATATGTTTCACCCTCTTACCACCAGAGGGGAAACTCACCCGATTCTGCTTCCCATATACACAATTTTCACAGAAATCAAAATCCAGAGAGCTATTACTCATACCTTCTACCATACCTTTACCATGAAGTATTCGAAGGCCCTTCTCTCCAATATGTCAAAGCCTTTGATGCCACAACATGGTCTTTCCTCTAGAGACCACTAGATTTTCTACTCAATTTTCAGGAACCACAGAACTATTGCACCCATCAACAACCGTGCTACCTTGCAGCTTGTACAGAGTTCCAATCCGAACTCCCCGCATCAATACCAGTGCTCCCCGAACCATATTGTAGGTATCCTTCTCGAACACTGTTTTTACACCGCATCATCCAACTTGCTTACAGAAATCAGATTTCTGGCTAATGCAGGAATATGAAGAACATCCGGAAGTGTTCTAACCCTTCCACTTTGCAACTTCAACTTTACTTTTCCGCGACCAACAATTCTAGCCTTCCTATCATCCCCTAAGAAGACATCACCACCATCGTATTTCTCATACTCGCAGAACCACTCTCTATGGGGAGTGAAGTGAAAGGATGCACCTGAGTCAATCAACCATGCCTCATGATCTGCATGTGTACTTAAAGAAGCCAAGTACACATCCCCACCTTCATCTGAGGTGGTTTCCGCCTCTGTAGAAGGAGCATCATCAGATCCCTTTCCTTTATCAGGATCTTTAGATTTATAGTCCCTTTTGTAGTGCCCTTCCTTTCCGCATTTCTAGCACACCACCTTTACAGGTTTTCCTGGAGATTTAGATCTCTGACTCGATGACTTATTTTTGTTTCTGTTCTGGGACCTTCCTCATACAGACAAGGCATTACCATTCTGGCTCTCCATATTTTTCCGTCTCATCTTCTCCGTCACTAAGTATGAGACTATTTCATCAAACTGCAAGGCAGCTGCATTTCTACCTATTGCAATAACCAGAGTATCCCACGAATCTGGTAGAGAACACAACAAACTGATGCACTTATCTTCATCTGAAATTTTAATATCAATAGATGCTAACTGACTTACCATAGTATTAAATGCGTTCAGATGCTCTGTCACCGAGTCTCCATCTTTCATCCTCAGGTTATATAGCTTTTTTCGCAGGAATAGTTTATTCACCAGAGACTTAGATTGGTAAAAAGTCCCTAACTTGT
This sequence comes from Pinus tabuliformis, assembly GCA_031772625.1. Lineage (NCBI taxonomy): Eukaryota > Viridiplantae > Streptophyta > Pinopsida > Pinales > Pinaceae > Pinus > Pinus tabuliformis. Next base: position 112,327,548 of record CM062817.1, read on the forward strand.
CCCACAAAGCCTTCACTGTAGCTTCCCCTGATACATTCAACAATACTCAATCTAAGACACACAATCGTATTGTGCTCTTTGCCATTCGATCCAACTTCTTCCATTCTTCATCAGACACTCCTGTTGGTTTAGTACCCGGATCTACCGTGATCCACTGCTCTTTATCCACCAACAGATCCTCCATCTTCAGTTTCCACAACTCAAAACTTTGACCATTAAATTTCTCGATCTCTATCTTTCCACTGCTTGCCATCTTCTTTTACCACTAGAATCGATCTCGTAGATCTCCCACTGAACAGGGTCTACCACAGGCCCGAGTGAAACCCCTCAGCAACAAAGGCGTCCCCTTGAAGCAAAAACAAATCTGATACCAAATGTAGGTTTTAACCCCGTACAGAAATTACTTGCATACGAATTCTAAAACACAAAAAATAAATAATGCGAGAGTATAACACATAAAACACATATACACAGAGATTTCCCCTGGATCCCAAAACCAGGACTACCAGCTTGATTTTTCATTATGTTCCTTTCAATGTTACAATACATATTTATACATGCCAAAGCACTCAATACCATGGACTGAAAACCATCACGTCCAAACCATGGACCGAAAACCATCGCGTCCAAAACCATGTGTGAAAATCATGCACAAAACCATATGTAGGTCTGCCCAACCTAACATAGGGTCCAAAACCAAAATTTTCCAGGGTGTTGACTCGGACCCCATAGAGTGGGGTTACCTACATCACTCAAACCACGTGTGACTCCCCCCTCTACGCAATCGGTGCAATTAAGGGGGGGCTCCGCCCCCCCTCTAACCCCCTAGTTCACTACGTAGGTTAGTCGTGGAAAGAATATAACACAACCCAACACATCTTTGATAGTGGTAGCCTTATTGGGATGGACTGGATGGAGGTGCTGTGAGACTAGTTTGGCATCAGGATACATCTTAATTTGATGCACAACAATGTTCGGAACAATGCCTAGAATTTCTTCATAAGACTAGGTGAAAACATCTCTAAACTCATAGAATAAGGATTTATAATTTTTTACCTCATCGAGAGAGCAAGACACACTGATATGTAGATTTTCGACAATGTTGGTTTTAATTGAAATGTTGAGAGGGATAGTCTCTTCAATGTTTGACAGGTTATTCTCATAATCAACATCGTAGATGGATGCAGAATTCGTAGACATCTCAATGATATTGTGTTGATAGAGTTTACTAAGATTTTCCTTGAAGGAATTTGGCAAGGAGGAATGATGATGATGGTCGTACCATGGTGCATCATCAAGAATCATGATCTCCATGATTCTCTCATTGGTGGAAAATGTACGAGCGAGAGGATCAGACAATGTACCATAATCTAAAGAATGATCAACACAATTGATTAAAGAGGAAGGATCAGAATGAGCCACACAAGCCGAATAAATGGCTTTGTAATCAAGCTCAATAGGAATGAGTGGCATATGGTCACCAAAATTGTCGATACTACAAGAAGATATCATATTAATATAGGAAGCCAAAGTAGATTTGTCGATAAGTGAGGGAGGAGGAAGCGAAAAAGTTCCCATGAGAGAGGAATCCTTAAGAAGTCCAACCCCAACATGCTGATATGGGTGAGGGGTTTCCCCCATAAGAGGGACACTTCTAATAACTGAAGAATCAGTGGAAAATAAAGTGAGTTGATTGATGGCTATGATACGAACTTTATGAGAAAAAGCGATCATTCTAAAATATGTCGAAATAAATGTAGCCATGACATAGACCCGTGTAAACCCAATAGAAGATTATACTCTAGCAATCCATCAATAACTTCAAATTCTACTGATACAGTTTTTCTGCCTAATTATACCTGTAGAGAATTCAAAATTCCACATGATTTATAACTTCTTCCATCAAAATCCTTCAAATTGGTCAGTGGCTGACTTAATTGGGGAGAACCAATAGCCTTCCAGCAAGACATGGACATAATAGAGGTTGTGGCTCCTTAGTCCACAATGGAACGATGGATATTATTACCATGAACAACAACCTAGATCATGAAAGCTAATTGAGATGGAAGTTGAGGTGTATAATTATTATGGTTAAAAACTACTCGGTTGGAATCTGAGGGATCAATACATCCAATTTCCGAAAGCAAAGCCTTCTTTTGTGTGGGGAAATTTTGCAACACTTCAAGAGTTGACATAGCTAATGGAGCCTAAGCCAGATCCTTAACTATGTTATAATTTTGAGAATCTCTTGCACAAGGGTTGAATGTCGATTTATGGATGATGCCTTTGGGAGGCTTAATCGTCAATTCAGTAGGTACGACATTTGGAGTAGGATTTTATGGAGATTCAATCGAACTGGTAGGTTGATCGGTAACTTGAGCGTTCAAGGGATTCACATTACCATAGTCTTTACTTTGGGTGGCCACCATAAAATATTTTTGGGCTTAGGAGAGGAAAGAATCAAAACTGAGTTAGAGGAAGCGAGATTGCCAAGAACCATATTGGTATCCTGATTAAAAAATGGGGACTCTATCAACACAATGGGTGTAGTGGATTATTTAAGGAATTGATTCACTTTTGTTGGGTATGGACAATCATGAGTGAAATTCTCCTCATTACAGTTCAAACATGGCTAACGAGGTTTCCGATTTTCTTCATAAGGTTGATTTTTTTGTTTATCCTTCGAAGGGTTTTCTTTCTTCTTCTTACTTTTTCCTTTCTTCTTACTTCCTAGTTGCGAAGATTTTCCTTTGGTTTATTGAATGACATTGATCTCAGAAGTAGAAGTTACAAGAGTGGAAGGATGGAGCTAAGAAGTCACTGCAAAAGTTGAACAAAATGGTTTACTCGTTGACTGTTGGCTAGTAGAACCAATCATGCCATTGGCAGCATTTGATTATTTACCAAGAAATTGAGAAATAGTATGAGAAGGTTGCAGAGCATTCAGTATCTTATCATAAAGCATGCCAGATTGGGTATAGAAGAGATCCAAATAATGGGCACGAGCAATTACATGCTCTTCGGTTACAACTTTGCCTTTGGTGACATCTTCTGTGATAGATGGACACAAAGACTTAATGAACCATTCAACTAATAATTGGTCAGGAACAAAAGTTTTAACCAAATGATGATGACATTACCACTTATGAATGTGATGAAAGATGTGAGTGGCATTAAACTGTTTGAAATTGGTTAAAAGTTCAGTTCCAATATTATATCTTATGGGTAACTAGAAATTTGTTAGGAATGTGGTAGCCAAGGCATTGAAGTTATCAAACGAAGCTTGAGGTAATTCAATATACCATTTTGCTTCCGTATTGGTGAGTGTATGCTAGAAAAGATGCAAACAAATAGAATCATCATTGAGGGAGTTCGAAGAACACCAAAAATGATAAGTCATCACGTGCATGGATGGGTCTTCTCCAGAATTTCCATTGAAATTAGGAATATCACTAGGCAACTTCATAGGAATAACCGACCACCATGGAGAATGGGAAATGGGATCATTGGTGAGACTGGTCAAATCTAGAAATTTGAGAGTTGCTACAAATGACAACTGCATGTTGAGGTACGATTGAGGATACCTTTGATAATATGGGATAGCCTGAGTAATAGGTATTTGTGTCCTGGGATAGGGATGATTTTGATAACCAATATACACATAACCGTGCTATCCAGCTCCAGGATAACCTTGTAAAGGTTGAAACAACTGAGTTGGGACTTTTTGACCGTAAGGAATTTAAGGGATATCTTGATACTGTTGATATTGTTGCCTATGGGATTTTTCATCATCCCAAAATAAGGTGGGTTAGGTTTTGGTTTTGCCTGAGCCATACCATACAGATTCTGACCCATTTGAGTTTGAGGAATGGCCTATCCAAATTGTTGTGATTGTAAGTTACCTTGAAAAGGTTGGGTATACATGGCCTGGGATGCGCCAAATATTGGTGGAATTTAGTGAGTTGAAGATACAATCTGTAAAGGTTGGCTCACACTCATTTGAGTTTGAAAGGTTGAACACAAATCTGAGGTGTAGGTGGAACAGGTTGAGAAACTAAAGATGAAATCACAACTAAACTATATTTTATAGGCACAGTAGGTTGCCAAACATTTAGCAACCATTCTCGAATGTGGAGGAATCATTATTGAAAACCACTTTAAACCATGAAAACTATTGAAAACTACTTGAAACCATGGTTTATTGGAATTTTTTGAAACCAATTGAATTCATGCAAATTATGAACCACCTTTGAATTGTAATTTTTTAAGATAACCCACAAAAACTAAGGATGGGATTTAACCAAAGAAAACCATTTGAACATAGTTTCCATATATTGTTTACATGAATTACAATTCATGGAAATTTATTTACAAGAGGGATTAGAGAAAATGGTTGTCAAATAGGTTATCCAAAACCTATCAAAATTAGTTTGATTAATGTTTGATATCCATAGTAGGAATTGAAAGAGAGAAAATGTGGCAAGATCTACAAGGAGCAATAATATCCATATTTCCAATGTGCATGAACTTAGAAGACATTATTTGTTAAACATATATTTAACAACATTAAATTTTCGTAACATTCATCATTAAATATAAAATTTAAAGGGTCTTTGAATCCTAAATGATGATCCCTACCTTTGAAAACCTCACAAGTTTCTTCTTTCAATTCTCACATGAATGTTATGAGAATTTTTTGAAAAGAACAAGTTTTTTAAAGACATACAAAGTGTATTGTAGATTCGTGCTTGCACAAAAAGGAGTGTATTATTGCATATAACTATAATGCTATATGGAAGAATCATGTGATTAATCAATATTAAATTCATAAATAATAAATGCAAAAGAAATAAATTATCATGCATGTGCTGATGATATGCTATAAATGTTTACAATGTTAATATTCTTAGACTGTGGCAATCTAATGTCAATTAAATTCATCTAGTTGTTTCTCAACATATGTAATCGTGAAATATATTGCAAAATATGGTTGAAAAGTTAAAAAGAATTATTTATTTTAAACTTTGTCAAGATTTGATGAAAATAATTGAAAACATAAAAGGCACTGGATATCCATCTTTGCACATGCATAAAAAAGGTTCCTTGTAGAAACATATAGTTTTTTAAAATCCTCTTACCCCTCCTTGTACCCTACTTGATTGTTGTTCTAAAATTTCTATGTACATTCTCCCAAAAAAACACTCAAATCATTTTTGCCCCTCTTCACCACAAATGATAACAATGTACATTAATTGTTGATAAGACCTTGAAGCATCTTCCTTGTTCTCTAAATCTGAAAATACCTCTAGCTCTTGATGTATTTTTGTTTGCTTATCAACAATTTCATTGTCCTTCTCGTCCCACATTTCTTCCAACTTGTTTTTGAAATCGCGAAATTCTTTATAGTTATGATAAGTTCTTACTTTAAGGAAGATATTCTTACTATTGTTTTATGGTAATTTTAATTACGCATTTTAAAACATTAAATGATATGGTGCTTCTAATGAAGATTTTTTTTTGCAACTAATTTGATTTTGTATAGTATGCTTTCAAATATTAGCATACTTAAAAATTAGTTGAATAGGTTCCTTATTGTATCATGAAGTGTTTATTTATGTATTGCATGATTTTTCAGTCACAATTTGTCTTATAGTTGATTAAATTTGTATGAATATATAGATTTATTTATTTATTTATTTTTAGTTTTTTTTTTTTTAAATTTTTATCTCATGAAATAAATTTGACCCTTCAATTTGGTAATCACTAGCTTGATTTTTCAAGAATTTCCCATTCTCTCAAATTCAAAATATTTGCCACATCATTAAGCTCTTTAAGTAATAATTCCCTCTGAAATATGTACATTTAGAAGTTTCCTATATAAGAATTTAAACTTAATTTATATTAGTAGATTTAGTTCAACAACCTTGCAAATTATTATAAAAATGAGTAGATTTAAATAATTGACATTGGATTTAAATAATTGAAATGTTTGGCATATGATATATACGGGAAAAAATATAATACTTTCCTTGTTACAATAGGGATCACTTTTAGTTTGGGATTTATATAGTCTTTTGAAGAAATAAAAAATTGTTGCTAAGAAAAAGTAGATTTGAAAAATTCCTTGAAATGCTTCACTCTATTGTAGAACTCTCATTTAGTTTAGGATTATATAGTCTCTTGAAGAAATGAAAAATTATTGCTAAGAAGAACTAATTTTGAAAAAGGTCAAATGCTTCACTTAGTAAATGGAGTCAATATTCTTATGATCTATCAATTTATTTTATTTTATTTTTATTATTTATTTATTTATTTATTTTATTTTTTAAATTTGGAAATATTGTTTTTTATTAACCATTATACAAATATATTTAACCACACATTATAACTATATAATACATATTTCACACATACTTGCAATTAAAACACTTTGTATGTGCACGAGATTCACCTTGCACACACCATCACTACTAACCATTACAAATAGAGTAGTTGAGGCTTATATTTTACTTTGGAATTTTGAACACAAACATATGCTCACATAGTATAATTAGGAAAGAAGCAACCCATCAGCTACACATCATTTATTTTCTTGCAAGGAGCAAACATCACATAGTGTAATTAGGGGGATTGTATTAAAGTATCATGAACCAAATATCCACATACTTGCAATTAAAACACTTTTTATGTGCACTAGATTCACTATGCACACACCGTCACTACTAACCAATTTGGTTTAATAACCATTACAAGTATAGTAATTGATTATATTTTACTGTGAAATTTTACACACAAACATATGCTCACATAGTATAATTAGAAAAGAAGTAAATGACCCATAATCAACACATCATTTATTTTCTTGCAAGGAAAAAACATCATATAATTTAATTAAGGGAATTGTAAAAGATCACCTCATATCCACATCAATTCACACTTTCTATGCTCACAATTTGACTTGCAGACACATTCACCCCACACACTAATCTCACTTAAACTTTGCATAAAGGGTATCCTATTTCTGGAATCTTTGTACCTAATTTATTTGAGCTTATAGTTTTTTGCACACCCTAAGTGAAACAAAGCCTTTCTAAAAACAATATTAACTTGAACGCACTAAATTCCCTATAGGGGCCACAAGATAATTTATAGTTTAGTCTAGGACCATGGTGATAGGAAGCACATAAGCCGTCATGGTTGTTTTTCATATTAAAACATAGAAAGTTGTCTTTTAGGGAGCTTAAAATATCGCATCATCCAGTGACAAATCCGATACATGGAGAGAAACTTGTGGAGGGGGTAAGGACTAGGTGGTGGATTATCATGAGCCTTCATGTCGTCTCTCGACATGTGGTAGGGGTTCTGGGTCCAAAAATGACAACCAAAAGTTGAGATTCATCCATTCCCAATGGATGTAGGTAACTTAATGTCCAAATATTAGGGCATATTTCCTTATAGGTTCAGTTGCAAGAGTACTTAGACCTGAGGTGATCTTGGTCATGCTACTAGAAGCGTCAACAACTCTTTCGGGACATAGCCCTAGTACATTTGGCCACTATAACCCTCTCCATACCTTGGTTGTTTTTTTGGCTGTTGCAAGCGTCGCCAATGACATTTATGACATGGCCCCAATACCCTATTCCAAAATATTCACAAGGCCTAGTTACTACTTGAGTGGAAGGGTGTTAGGTCTTTGTAGGTATTTTTCTCATAAGAAAAACCTCACACAAACCTTTTTTGTTGATTTTTTCACACATTCGAAATAAAAGGAAAATTAACCATTTATTTTTTGCTTTTTCTTATGTATGTGATTCATTTGGTTTTCCTAAAAAAATGTATGTGTTCAGGTGTGCTTACAAATGAGACAGTCTCAAGTGTTGTTGATTTATTTCCTTTCTTGCTAACTGATTTATTTCTCAAAATAGAATTCCTGTCATTAGTTACATGTTTCCTAGGGATTAGATCATCTTCAGGTGCCTCCTACATACAATTCACATTATCATGAAAATTCTTTTACCTTTAATACATGTTGAATCTTTTACCTTTCATCATACTTTGAATCACCCTTTTTGTTGACACATGGACTAATACTTTTACTGACCTTCTCTCTTCTTTGAGCCATATTTCCCTGAGCTCAAAAACCTTTTCTTTTCATGTTTCAACTTAGAACCCTTGGTCCATGTAACTAGAAACCTAGGGTTTCCAAATTGGTTTTCATTGAGTGAGAATGAATTCGTTTACCTTTCATCATATTATGGATCACCCTTTTTGTTGACACAAGGACCAATACATTTATTGGTGGGATTTACTTTGACACATGTTTCCCTGAGCTTGGAACCCTTTTATTTCTATGTTTCAACTTATAACTCATGGTACATGTTAAATTTTTCTACTAAGTTTCCAAATGTCAACTTGTTTTTCATTCAACTTTTCCCTAGGGTTTGTGACTAGAACCATAGGGTTTCCAAATTGATTTTTATTGATTGATAATGAATTACTTTATCTTTCATCATATTCTACATCACCCTTTTTGTTGAAATGGGGGCTGATACCTTTATTGGTGCACTATTCTTCGACCCATCATTCCCTGAGCTCAAGACCCTTTTATTTCCATGTTTCAACTTATAACCCTTGGTTCATGTCAACTTCTGCTACCTAGTTCCAACTATCATCTTGTTTTTCATTTAACTTTTCCCTAGGGTTTCCAAATTGATTTTTTTTTAGTGAGGAGGAATGATTTTACCTTTCATCACATTCTGAATCACCTTGTTTGTTGATAGAGGCGCCGATAACTTTACTTGTGGCTCTTATTCGACCCATCTTTCCCTGAGCTCGAACCCTTTTATTTCCATGTTTCAACTTATAACCCTTGCGCCATGTCAACTTTTTCTACCTAGTTAACAAATGTCAACTTGCTTTCATTTAACTTTTCCTTAGGGTTTGTGACTAGAACCATAGGGTTTCCAAATTGATTTTTGTTGAGTGAGGAGGAATGATTTTACCTTTCATCATATTTTGAATCACCTTTTTTCTTGACATAGAGACCGATCCATTTATTGGTGTGCTCTTCTTTGACCCATCATTCCCTGAGCTCAAAACCCTTTTCTTTTCATGTTTCAACTTAAAACCTGTTGTAGCAACTGCAACCCCCTCCAAAATTTTGTCTTGCACTCAAATTTCAGAGCCTTCCTTGGTCTTTCCCTTGATTTTTGCAAACGCTTGAGCTCATTTCATGAGATTTCCTAGAGTCTTTTCACCCCTTTTGCTTGTTTGATCAATTGTCTTCTTTTGTAATGTTTAACTATTTTTGCCATGCTTGCATACTTTTTTTGGTGATTTCGAAGGTTGGTCTTTCTGTATTCAAGTTTTCCTAGCTATGTAAACACCTATCACATTCGTACACAAAGTTTTAAGTACCGTCACACAAGTGTCGTCACGGGTGTCCTAAAGTTTATCTCAAGTGTCGCACTTGTTGCTTCTTGTTATAGGACAATCACACATAGTGCAATTCTTTGTCTTGTTGTTCCGATGGTCTATGTTGTCACATCGTCAAAGTATGCTAAGGGTGTGATCAAAAATTCAATTTCTACACAAGTTCACCTTCCTCGTGCACTTATCCATTTCTACGAAAATATTCCCGACCGAGAAACTCAGTTTCATCGGACCCCGACTGAACTGCGGATTGTGCAGTCTCATCCTTAAGTGATGCAGCCTTGTTCCCTATAACTACACAGTACATAGTCATTGTCCCCAAGGGAAGTTGCACTACGTAATTCCAAAGCTGAGCAATCTCCCTTCATCCCGAGCATTTCGCAGCAGTTCCTCCCAATCTGACTTGAACTATGCATTTCGCAATCCCAATTTTCAATTTTCTCCCCTTGCCTGGTGGAACCCTTGAATGTGCAGAGAACCAAGTCTTCCCTTCCACCTAGAACTGCGTAGAAGTGTCCCCTAGTGTCCTCACTCAGCTAGACCTCACTGATCTCAACAAATGCGCAGATTTGTGCTCCAGGTCTCTTTGCTGCCCAATCCTCCTTGCCTCTGAAAACCGTGCAAATCTGTCACTCAGGGTCCCATCCTATATCAAACACCGACTGTCTCAACTACGCAAACATGTCTCCCAATGGGCCCTGTGCAATTTTTCCCCTCGGTGAGGACTATGCTCAGAAGTTCCTCAGTTGATCCTGAGTTGCGCTCTCCGTAGTCTCAGTGACCAACCTCTTTCCCTGTCACCTGGAACCGCACAATGCGCAGTTACTAGGCCCTATTTCCCATCCTGTCACTTATCCCAAGCTGATTCCATGGGTAAAAATGCATCATCTTATACTAGGGAGTTTTTAGATTGATGTCATCCCGTCATGAGTGAATTGCAGGAACATGTACACTGTCAGATCATGGTGAGATGATGAAGAACGAGAAGAAGGAAACATGCTTGGAGACTCACTTATAGCTGAACGGAAAAAGGAACCTATCAAGAGCAAGAAAAAGGAACATATGTATGCAACCACCTCTCAATACCAAAGATCATTGAAGGCCCTGCATCATCAAGCTATGCGGAGGAGAATAAAATCATATGGAAGAACACTTCTATAACTCAGTAGCAACAACAACTTGACATTGCCACATCAGCAAGCTAGTCCATGTCAGTAGTGTCATGTCATGAGTTTTCAAAGGCCACATCACTATTATGGGCTATGTATATTGTAAATCAAATGTATTTCAAAGTAGAAGTCCGATGGACACACATGAATACGAAGAGTCATGTCAGTTGAAAAGTCATAGGAAGTTGAACAGTCATGAGGGAAGTCAAAGAGTCATAAGGGTCAAGCATCACCCCTTGATTATATAGACCCCGTCATTGTATGAGCAAAGAAATTTTCACCTTGGCTCCTCCTGCAAAGCATAGAGAGTTCAGTCAGTTCTTTGAGGAGCAAGGAGTGGCTCCAATGTCCCACTCTTGGGGCTAGTGATGTACAATGTAAATATGTGTCTTTGAACCTTTTCTTAATTACAGAAGCCTTTTCAGGGCATCGTGTTTCCATGCATGACTTTTGGATGTTTGTAATACTATTCTGTGATCATTTGTATTTCATGTTTGTTTTCACATGTACTAAGATAGTTGAACTATTTTAGTTGTTTTAGTGCTTATCTTGTTAGGAATGTGCTACAATGGCTATTACTGTTGTCTCATCCTTGTGGATTATTCTGTAGGATACTAAACATACATTTCCTTACTCATCAGTTGTAACGACCATCACATATGTTGTGGACTACTCCACTGGATGGTAGACGGATATTTCCCCATTCATTGGTCATAACAACTGTCGCATCCGTAGTGGACTATTTTGTTGGATGCTCGACAAGCCTTTTTGGTTCACATGTGTCTCTTCCTAGGTGGAACTATTACCTCTCACTTACAGACTCACTTTTCTCCCCCATTTTGCAGTAAGAAATCCTAGACACAGTTATGTTGCACACTCACCAGGAACACTCACCTTGCTTTTTGAAGATACCATTGCATTACTCTCTTGTGCTGATAGATAGAGTCAAGGAAAACCTTTAAATATTTGGAAATTGGGCCATTACATTGTATGGGACTCCTACACCAAACGATGTGATGTCTAATTGGGACATCATACGGGGAGGTCCCCTGAATGTTGGCGGGTCCATCACCGTCAACATTTCTGGTGCTAGAAGGAGGGTAGGTAGTATTATATGGCTGATTGTCCCACTAACCCCAATCATCCATCTTATGGTCAAGGCAGTAACATTCACTCCCTCTCCCCTACTAGTAACTTTGAAGTTGGTAATTCCTCACCGCTCAAGCCTGAATGTGAAATCTCGTACCATCAGATTCAGGCTCTTCGCCTCATCACCCGTTAATTTTCAAAATCTATTGAACTAATTCTGGGAGTAATAACTCTTCCATATTCTCAAAAGAAGAACAAGACCACCCCCACAGGACTAGTGGTCTCCTATGTTGAAGAAGCGATCGTTGCCACTCTTGAAGAACTCGCAGAGGTTGTTGAAAAGGAAGAGGAGCCTCCACTCATCCATGAAGGAGAAGGAGGTAGTACCTTGCTCTCAGGTTCAAACTTCTATGGAGGAGGCAGAGGGGAAGGAAACGAAGGAGAAGAAGAGGAAGAGGAACCAACAGATTCAGAAGAGGAAGAGGAGGACGAAGAATAAGATGACATGGCAAACCAAAATCTAGATTGGATGACTCAGGGCCCACTGGCACTTCTAGGTGTCCTGTAGAAGATGCCAAGACACATGGTGAAGGTCTTAACAAAATATGACCCTGACAAGCTAATGAAGGCGGTAGATCACTTAGACAATTTTTACCTACATCTAAAAACACTTGAGGTACGTTATGATGACGTTGCATGTAGACTGTTTCCATGTACCTTGGATGGTAGAGCAATTGTATGGTACCACAACCTTCCTCCAAACTCCATCCACAATTGGAGGGCATTCAAAAGGGTTTTCTTGAGAAATTTTCTAAAGATAAGACCCTTGCCATGTTACTGAAGGAGTTGGGTAGTCTCAAGATGGAGCAGAACGAATAGGTTAACAATTTCAATCAGAGTTTCAATCGTATTTTGAACAAGTTTTTGGACGACACAAAACCTCATGACTCCATCACCATCGACTACTACACTTTTTCCTTAACAACCAATATTTCACAGTTTGTCAAGTGAACTATGAAACCAACTCTAGCAGAAAACTATGAAGAGCCTTTTTCCATAGAAAAGGACTTGCACGCTATTGGAATCATCACAGATGATGAACCCACTAAGGACTCCAAGGACACAGGTAAGAGTCTCAAACCTCTATGAGCAAGGCCAAGGAAAAGGAAACAAATGCTACTGAAAGCTTTACTCATCTCATCAATTCCCTGACCACCAAAATGGATGAAATTAAACAAAGGGAAAGTGAGACCACCGTGAGCAGAAAGCCCCCCAGCTACCCATCCAGGAAGAATGCATCTTCCAACAACAACAACAATCCACTAGAAAAATCTGCGTAGAGTTCTAATATGGTTCTGAACATTGAGAAAATTGGCATGGATACATACTGCAGGTTCCACGACAAGCATCATTTGGAAAATACATGCCCAAAATGGAACCAAGGAATGAGCAATATTGCTACATAGTTGTTTGACACATGGCATGGTTGGTGAAACACGCTGAATCTGATGATGAAGAAGAAGAAGTTGCTGCAAATGATGAAGATCCAAGTACTGGGCATGTAGTAAACATGTATCAATATGTTTTTGCATCCCAGAAAAGCAATGTCTATAAAGAGCCTACGAGTGATGGTCTAGCCCAGAAGCAGAGTAAACGATGAAAATTGAGGAGCTAGGGGCCGACCACTATGATTGAGGTTCCAAAACAGAAATTCAGGGAAAATTTGTTAAGAAAAATGAGTCCTCTAGCTAACTCAATACAGAATACTCAGAACAAGTCTCGGAAGACAGTTCCAACGAAAAGTGTTTCCACCAATAGTAAAGGAAAAACCATTCCACTAGAAACTGTAAACTCAGTTCCACCCCTGAACACCTCAGTGAGTCTTCCCGCAATAGAGTAAAAAATTGTAGAAGACATGAATAAGGTTCGTGCGAACATCTCTCTGTTCGAACTCACACAAATCACAGACCAATGGGACATTCTTCTACGAGCACTTGGGGAAACTTCTACTAGTTATGCCACCTCTTTAGAGAAGGGGTCTAGTAAGTCTTCTGACACTCTCACATTTGTGCTTAATGCACTCTATCTGGAGGAAAACTAACTCTGCCCACCATTCTTGTTAACATTTGAAATCTTTGTCTTCAATGTACACAATTGCTTGGTTGATTCTGGTGCATTGGTTAATGTCATGCCACTCTCCGTCGCCAAGAATATTAATTCTCAATGGAGTAAGACAAATTCACAAATCATCCAAATGGACATAACTTGTGCTCCAACAATTAGTGAACTCAAGGATGTGATCATCCAGTTATAATCTAACGAACGAGTTCATCAATGCATCAACATTGTAATTGTGGAAATTCTGGAAGCATATGGGGTATTGCTGAGCAAACACTGGTCAAGCAACCTACAAGGATACTTTACCATTGATTGGTCACACTTATGGCTTCCATATAGAGGCAGGAACAGTCAGATCCATGTACTATCAGAGAGATACATGAAGTGCACAGTGACTCCCTTGGATGGACATAATGAGCCATTGGATTTCGTGGAACTTGTTTTCGGCAATCATTTTCTAGAGACATAGTTGAGGTGCTATCTTGCAAAGCCATCCCCAGTCCCACCAGACTCACATTTGGACCTCCTTCCATGTCCAACTAGAGATAATGAACTTTGTACAATAAGTAGTAGTAATAGTAGTAGTAGTAGTACTAGTGCGGTAAGTAGTCCTTGTACAGATGATATGTGGACCATGTACTTAAACAAATACAAGACATAGGAGGGCTCTGAAGCTGGTTGTGTTTTAATAGACCCACTACAGAGAAAAAACTTAATCTCTAGCCATTTGGAATTTGAGTGCACAAACAACACCGTAGAGTATGAAGCACTCATTTCGGGCTTACAAAAATGCATTGAGCTCAATGTTGTTGTCTTGAAAGTGGTAGATGACTTCTAAATCATGGTGTATTAGGTACATCACACTATACAATGTGTTTCACCTCATCTTAAGAGTTATAAAAAGAAGGTATGGTGACATATTTATCATTTCCAAGCTTTCAATGTCATTTCAGTACCAAGAATGCATAATGTAGTCACGGATGCCTTGGAAAATACAGTTGCTAGGATGCTACTGTTAAGGGACAACTTTACTATTGAAATTTTGTATAAAAAATCCATCCCAGACAACATAACTAATTTACGCATTTTTTCTGATGACCAACAGATACTGTACTTTATGGCCAATGCTGACATATTCAAGGACACATCGATGGATGAGAATGAGCATGAGAAGACGCTATAGGACACGACTAGAACAAGCAAAGAAAATCTCATCCTGAAGGGTGCGGTATCACTGAAAAAGTTGTATGACCTACAAAACCATTTCTGGGGACCTGTGAATGCCAAGACCCACAATTCTACATTGTTGCATGAGCATATCAATATGGTAATACAAAAGGATCTGAAGTATGTTAATATATGTACTTGTTGTACACCACAAGAGCAGAAAAATTTTATCCGCGTATTCAAGCAGTACCATGATGTCTTTGCGTGGATGTATGATGACCTCAAGACATATGACACACTAATAATCCAACATGTATACCAATCAAGGAATGGGCCAAGCCTTTTCAACATAAATTAAGGAAATTTCATCCAACGCTTGAACCCCTCATATAGAAGGAAATGAGAAAATTGTTGGATGCCTGGATTATTTACAAGGTGTGACATTCGACATGGGTATCTAACTTAGTCTCCGTAAGGAAGAAATCTGGGGAGATCTGCCCATGCGTAGATTTTTGCAATCTCAATCGCGCCTTGGATAAGGAAAATTCGCCAGTACCATCCATGGAGCAGATATTGCAAACAATATCTGGGGCAACAATGTTTTCTTTGTTAGATGGTTTCTCAGGCTACAACCAAGTTCTGGTAGCAGAGCCTGATAGGCTAAAGACTATGTTCGGTACTAAGTGGGGCATGTTCACATTTCACTGAATTTCATTTGGGCTGGTCAACATGGGTGGAACGTTTCAATGGGCCATGGAAATCGCCTTCCATGGTCTCATTGGTCAAAGCGTAGTGGTATACCTTGATGACGTGACAATGTTTTCCAAACAATGGTCATAATATTATTGCTAAAAGTGGGACTAGGGTAGATCAGGACAGGGTTCAGACCATCACACAGATTCCCCACCCAACAAAAAAGAAGGCTATGTAGTCTTTCTTGGGGAGGATCAACTTCCTCATAAAGTTCATCTACGACTATAAACAGATCACCAAAACCATACATGATATTATCATGAAGGACGCAATCTATAAATGGGATAAAATGGAAAAGGACATGTTCGCCCATATTAAGCAAGTGATAGAAAAAGCACCAACGTTGTACAACCTAGAATTTAACAAATACTTCTTGCTCTACACTTTCACTTCTGACACTTCTCTTGCTACCGTGCTCACTCGGAAGTATGAGTTGAACAACGAACTACCTATATCCTTCATAAGCGCAAGTCTACAATGACCAAATCTCAACTAACCCATCATGGAGAAGCAAGGTTATGTAGTATACAAGGCGATAAAACACTTCAGATCCTATATGTTGAGGAACTATTGTATTATCTTTGTTCCACACCCAGCAATCAAATCACTACTTATTCAGAAAGAGCTAGGTGAGAGAAGGGTGAACTGGATGATCTGATTACAGGAATACAATATTGACATCAAACTATTTCACACCATAAAAGGTTTGTTCTTTGCAAGTTAGTAGTAGGAGCAGTCATCGCACAAGAGGAAGATGAAGAGCTTACAAGCTCGGAGCAAGAGATCGAAATGTACAATGTTGAGTGAGCCTCTCCCACTTTAGATGAAAACTCTTGGTACACAAATGTGCACCAATACCTTGAGCATGACACCGTACCCTCTCATTTATCTATGCAACAAAAGAGGGTAGCTCAACTCAAAGAACTATCATATCAGATGGTGCATGGGGTGTTGTTCAGAAAGCACCATAATGGAGTATTTCTCAGGTGTCTGGAGGCACATGATTTAGACAAGGTTTTACATGATCTCTGCCATGGACCATCTGGGGGACACTTCGCAGGAAACACTACAATGCACAAGGTCATGCAGGCCAGTTTCTACTATACTACATTATTCAAGGATTCTATGCTTATGCCCGCAAGTGTCCGATCTATCAAAGGTGTGCCGACAGAAACTAGAAGTCAGCAGCCCCACTATAGTGGAAGAACCGTTTCAATAGCGGGGCTTGGATATCATTGGGGAAATTTTCCCTCATTCATTGAAGCAGCAAAACCATATTTTGACCACTACAGATTATTTCATGTGGTGGACGAAGGTAGTCCCGCTTAAACAATTGAATGATCAAGAAGTCATCAACTTTCTGCAGTAGAATATCATCTCCAGGTTAGGTGTTCCTACATCACTTGTTTTTGACAATGCAACGTGCTTTTCCTCTCTAAATATTTATGATTTTGCATTGGAAAATGGTATTGTCTTAAAACATTCTGCTAACTATTATCCACAATGGAATGGTCTTGCTAAATCCACGAATAAGAACCTCATCCGTATAGTAAAAAATACCATATTTTCTTAGCAGCAAAACTGACACTCCGCTTTGGTGAATGCCTTATGGGCTGACTGAGTCACACCTAAACCTTCTCTAAATACCCCCCCTACTTCCTAGTGTACGAAAAGGAAACCATCCTCCCGCCAAACATCTACTTGCCTACTCTCCAGTTGTCCCAATAATCCCAAGGCAAGCCATGTATTTTAGTTCAGCGAAGGATGGACACTTTGCACAAGCTACAGGAAGAAAGGTTGAAAGAAAAAGAAAAATTTCACTCCATCAGAGTCATATCAAGAGATGGTTTGATAGAAAGTCTGTAGGGAAGAATAAATTTAGTGTTGGTGACTTAGCCTTGAAGTGGGACAAACCCCAAGAGGACAAAGGCAAGCACACTAAGTTTCAATCCCTATGGATTGGCCCTTACATAGTCCACGAAAATATTTGCCAACACACTTATCGACTTCAATCACTTGAGGGGAAGATTGAATTTATCCTTGTCAATGGCCAAGGCTTAAATTAGAATTTCCAATGAAGATCTGGGGTTGTGCCCCGCACTATGTACATAATGTGTTGTCGTTTGTTGTTATGTTTTCTTCAATTTTTTTTTGTTTTTGTTATGTAAATAAGTGTTGTGCCTTAATGTGTTCTGGCTTCCAAATGTGTGTGTGGCTAAAGTTCAAAGATTCTTGTGACACTACAATACTTGGCCAATCCCGCGTCCATCTTCCTTGTATTGGTTGTATCTTTTGGCCAATGAACTTCTGACGGAAAATACGATCCCTCCGTAAGGAGAGTTTTGGTACAACCATGAACCTTTGTCTAGTCTGGGAACCTCATACCTATACTTAGTTTGATGCTTTGGAGTTTTCAAGCTTAGCCAACTAGTATAAATGGAGAAGGGGAAATCTAAACGAACAAACCTAAATCATAGGTACTTATATGCTGAGTCTGGAGGGGAAATCTCTCCTACTCTCAATAATTCAGGATCCCTCTTTCGCCCCAAAATAAATAAGTGTCGATGCATAGTTCTATTTAAATAAATAAATAAAGGCAAAGAAGAGAAAAGCTTCCTAGGTGGAGAGGTGAAGCAAGAAACTCCACTGAGGTACTTTCCAGGCTGGTTGGTAGTGGAGAAATGCTTGTGTTCCAACATGACTCTGTCGGGGTACTGTTCAGGCCCGCTAGCATGGAGCAACACCAAAGATGAAAAAGTATACTCTAAAAATCTTAAGCTCGCGATCTAAACTACCCTTCACAATTCAAAACATTGTGATATGGCTGAATCTTATATTGTGTTCAACTAAGAAGGTAAAAAGGGGACGATGTTTGCCCATGGGGTACGTGGGGAAGCCAAAGTAATCTGCATGCTGAATCAATACTCGCTAAAGTACCAAGGCCCTACACTAAAAAGAGAGCCAAGACAGAGAAGCTGGAATTCAACCAATGTGTCACCATGTTCGTAGCAGCTGCAACACCCTCCAAAATTTTGGCTTGCACTCAAATTTTGTAGCCTTCCTTGGTCTTTCCCTTTATTTTTGCAAACACTTGAGCTCATTTCATGAGCTTTCTTAGAGTCTTTTCACCGCTTTTGCATGTTTGATCAACTGCCATCTTTTGGCATGCTTGACTAGTTTTCCATGCTTGCAGACTTTTTCTCTTGATTTCAAAGATTGGTATTTGTATATTCGAGTTGACCTAGCTATGTAAACGTGTCACACTCATAGACAAAGTTTTAAGCATTGTCGCACAAGTTTCGTCACGGTCGTCCTAAAGTCTATCTCAAGTGTCGCACTTGGCGCTTCTTGTTATAGGACAGTCACACAGAGGGTAATGCTTTGCCTTGTTGTTGTGGTGGTCTATGTTGTCACATCGTCGAAGTATTCTAAGTGTGTGATCACAAGTTCAACCTCCTCCCACACTTACCCATTTCTCTGAAAATATTCCCGACCAGGCAACTCAGTTTACCCATACACCGACTAAACTGCACACTGCGCAATCTCATCCCTTAGTGATGCAACATTGCTTCTAAAACTACACAATGCATAGTCACTATCCCCCAGGGTAGTTTCACTGCGCAATTCCAGTGCTGAGCAGTCTCCCTTCATCCCTAGAATTTTGCAGCAGTTCCTCCAAGTCTAACTTGAACTACGCATTTCGCAATCCAACTTGTCAAGCTTCTCCCCTTTCCTGTTGGAACCACATAACGCACAGAGAACCCAACTTGCCTTATGACCCAAAACTACGCAAAAGTGTCCCCTGGTGTCCTCCCTTAGCTGGAACTCACTGATCTCAAGAAATGCACAGATCTATCCTCTAGGTTTCTCTACTGCCTAGTCCTCCTTGCCTCTAAAACTATACAAATATGTCTCCCAGGGTCCCATCTTGCATCAGATACTGACTATCTCAACTGCGCAATCATGCCTCCCAGTGGCCCCTCTGCAATTTTCCCCTTAGTGAGGATTATGCTTAGAATTTCCTCAGTTGAGCTTACGATGTGATCTATGTAGTCTCAGTGACCAACCTCTCTCCCTGTCACCTTACTGGTCCCTCTTTCCCAGCCTATCACCTTTCCCAGGCTCAGTCCATGGGTAACAATGCATCATATTAGACTAGGGAGTTTTTGGTTGATTTCGTCCTGTCATGAGTGAATTGCATGAACACTTACACTGTCAAATCATGGCGAGATGATGAAGAAGGAGAAGAAGGAGGAAACATGCTTAGATACTTACTTGCTGCTGGATGGACAAAGGAACCTATGAAGAGAAAGAAAAAGGAACACATGTACGCAACCACCTCTCAAGATGAAATATCACTGAATACCCTGCATCATCAAGCTATGCAGAGGAGAATAGAAAGCACATCCAAGACCACATCTATCACTCAGTAGCAACAACGACTTGACATTGTCACATTAGCAAGCTAGTCTAAGTCAGCAGTGTCATGATTTTTCAAAGGCCATGCCACTATTATGGGCCATGTATATTTTAAATCAAATGTATTGTAAAGTGGAAGTCCAATGGACAGACATGAATACGAAGAGTCACGTCAGTTGAAAAGTCATAGGAAGTTGAACAATCATGATGGAAGTCAAAGAGTCACAAGGGTCAAGAATCACCCCTTGGTTATATATACCTCATTGTATGAGCAAAGGACTTTTCACCTTGGCTCCTCCCACAAAGCATAGAGAGTTCTGTCAGTTCTTTGAGGAGCAAGGAGTGGCTCCAGTGTCCCACTACTGGGGCTAGTGATGTACAATGTAAATATGTGTCTTGGAACTTTTCTTGATTACAAAATCCTTTTCAGGCTAGCACGTTTCCAGGCATTAATTATGGATGTTTGTAAGACTATTCTGTGAGAATTTGTATTTAATGTTTGTTTTCATATGTACTAAGATAGTTGAACTATTTTGGTTGTTTTAGTGCTTATCTTGTTGGCAATGTGCTGCAATGGTTGTTACTGTTGTCTCATCCTTGTGGACTATTCGTGGGATACTGGAAAAACCTTTCCTTACTCATCGGTTGTAATGACTGTCGCATCTTCTATGGACTACTCTGCTGAATGGTAGACAGATCTTTCCCGATTCATTAGTTGTAATGACTGTCACATCCCCTGTGGACTATTCCACTGGATGGTGGACAGGCCTTTTGGTTCACATGTGTCTCTTCCTAGGTGCTACTATTACCTCTCACTTAGAGGCTCACTTTTCTCCCCCCTTTTGCAGTAAGAGAACCTAGACACAATTACATTGCACACTCACCAACATTCACCTTTCTTTTCAAAGATACCATTGCATTACTCTCTTGTGATGACAGCTAGAGTGAAGGCAAACCTTTAAGTATTTGTCAACCGAGCCATTATACCGGTGGGACTCCTACACCAAATGATGTGAGGTCTTATTGGGACTTAATACCAGGGAGGTCCCCTGAATGTTGGCGGGTCCAACACCATCAAGATAACCTTGGCCCATGTCAATTTATGCTACCTAGTTTCTTACTATTAAATCATATCATGACCTTCCACCTATGGTGATTTCTTAAATAAAAATGTGTAGATTTACTATTCAATTATATTATGATGATGATTCAATTTACTTACAAATATATTTTGTATTCCAATATGTAGGGATCAAAATTGAACAACCACATGAGGGATAAGATGTGTCCCATCAACATTATCAACCAGATGATGATCAAGATGTGCCCTATGGACCTGATCAACCATAAGATGAACATGTGCCCTATCAAGCTAATCAATTGTCACTAGGGGAACAACATGTGTCATGTCAAGCTAATCAACCAATGGAGGAAGAATATTTTCCCTATCAAGTTGATCAACCACTAGAAGAACAAATTGTTTCCTCTGAAGTTGACAGGATAACAAGGAGTTGTAGTGGTTTAGAAAGGGGTGGACCGTTTGCAGAAAATTTGGATGCAAGCACAATAGAGGACCTTGGGGATCCTATCCTTGCTTACACTATTAGAGACCATGTCAATAACATCATTTGACAACATTTTGAGAAACATTCAATTGTTGTGCAAGCTCAGATACTAAATGGGTTAATCAAACATAAGAAACTAAAACATGCCACAAATCTCTTGGGTGCCAAAGATGCTAAAAGCAAGAAGACACATATGAATGTCACTGAAAATATATCAAAGACATTCAATATTTTTGGAAAATCAAGAAAACCTGATGTTCGAGCTCTGTGTAGGGAAATTGCAATTGTTATTGTTACACCAAGTACATCAAAACAACAAAAGTTGGAAACAATGTCAAAATTGCTCCATTTATCAAGAAAAAACTTGCACAAGCATACCAAATTCGGGGTTCGAGTGAATGAAAATGATGAATGTTTTTGTTGGGCTCTTATCACCAGGAAACCCTACCAAGACAAGGTTACAGCGGGAATCAGAGAATTTTTGGTAGAGTGTTGGGAGAGCCATTCCCTTGTTATTCCAGATAGAAAGCATGTCATCGACATCGCATAGCTAAATGTGAGTATGTGGAACATGCTAAGAACATTATAGAAATGAAAAAGTTGCACTATTCAAGGAATTTTAGGGAATCAATCGCCATGTGAAGATATTCATCAGGATGTTTTAGAAATTTAAGCCATGGTTTATTAGGCCTAATACAATCCGTGAAACATGTTGTTTGTCATATCATGTTGAGTTTCAGCTTCATTATGACACTTTCTAATAACTTTAAAAGAAGAACTGTCATGGTCCTCCTCCTCCTGCAATGCATGATTTTGTTTCATCAATATTGTGCAGAAGGGAGTCAGAAGAGTTATATTGCAAGAAAATATGTATAGGTGAGATAAGATGCACCGAATGCAGTGATTTGGCATTATTCCAAAGGAACTTTCTTATTGATCCCAACCATTTTGGGATGTTAGATGTCACTGTCACATGGAAGCATTATGAGTATGTCATGGGAAATCAACCATCTTCTTCAACTTTGGCACCTAAGAGGATAAACTATGTTGAGGATGAGATTCCTATTTCACAATTCATGGGGATGTTTCAAAACCAGATCTATAAATATATCAAACACTTGCACAGGTCTAGGTGGAAAGCATATGAATTTAAGCATTCTTGCGAAGTATTTCAGCTAGGCACAATCTTATCAATGGTGGAATTTGCTGAGAATTACACATTTTCTCCTCAGACAGAGATACAAAGTGAGTATTATCACTTAAACCAAGTGTCCATATTAGTACATGTTATGTATAAACATGCATAATTGAACATTGATGGTAGGGATAACACTAACGAGTCATGTGACATGATTAAGGAGTATCACTTTTACATTAATGATGATCATGAGCATGACACATTATTCGTGCAACATTTCTTTGACCTGATTTATGAATCATTAAAAAAAATGGCATATCATTCAGGAAGCATTGGATATGGTCAGATGGTTGTGTAGGGCAGTTCAAGTCAGCACACACTTTTTATTGGTTGAGCCAACTACATAAGAAGACAAAAATTCAACATACTTGGAGCTACTTTGAAACAGGACATGGAAAGGGTGAGCATGATGGTGCAGGTGCTTGTGTGAAGTGAGCACTTAGGAGGTACCAAATGAGTCATGATGCAGATCAACTCAAATCATCACTAGAGGTGGTCAACTAGTGCAGATCCCATTTAGGACATGAAGGTCACAAATCTATAAGGCTTGTGCGTAGGTTCTTTTGGAATATTGAACTTGGCAATGTGAATAGATCCATTCCTTGGTATTGTAATATTGTAGAAGGAACAAGGGAATTACACTCAATGTGGAGCAAAGACATGGGGGAAATATTTTCCATCAAGACAAGAAAACTCGCATGCTTTTGTGAGTTTTTCATTGGTGTTGATGGATGTAGACTTTATCACTATGAAAAACACGGGTATGTGAAAGGATGGAAATATGACCCTCTTAATCCAAAGGGAACTCATCCAATTTTGATGTAGCAAGAGATGCACAATGGAGAGGCCATCATTTCACTCGATCATGATTGAGTCTCTGACCTTGTAAGGGAAGGTATGTAACTCATCTAACATTAAAAATTTCATATATAAATTGAAATATTGAACGTATTTAACTAATACACATTTTGTATTTTGGTTGTAGGTGATGTTTTTGTTGTCACTGCCCCGCAGGAAACGAATAGAATGTGGCCTACTATTTGATGCGACGCACACAGGTGAAAATTAGGTTGGTGAGACCATACGAAGATGGAAAATTCACATACCAAATTCATGACATGGTTGTGAGGGGCCAATTTTTAAAAAAGGTTAAAAAATAGACCGATCACATCATTTATAGAGATTTTATGTCTGAATATATATCTTGAAATATAGTCATCTAGTCATAGTATCTCGGATCAATCTCATAGAAGTCAAAACAAAGAAAGGTGAACCAAAGAGATGGAAGATGACAGAATCAGACCATGAACATATTATGGAGACTTGCATTCCTATGAGCCATTGACCATATGATTAGATGATGAAAATGGAAAACCCTGAAGCTAAGTCTATAGCCGTCCAATGTAATCTAATCTAGTATAAGAGATCTCAAATGTACGATTTTTGTAATCTATAAATGTGGTAGTTTAATACTCTTGTAATTTTGAGTAGATAAAGGTTTCCCTCTTATCTAGGATGGATTCATAATGGTGTACATATATGTTATATAATCTTTAGTTTCCTTGAGGTGCATATATGTTATCATGAAATTATTAATATAAACGTAATCTGATACAAAATTATTAATATAAATAATCTAAAATTTGACGATAAGAGTCAAAAGTTTTGTATATATTTATATGTACCTGGTTAGTGTCACATGGGATGTGCACCCTCCAAGTGTCATAGATTGTAACATGACATGTACGTACATATGACAAACATTTTTCATACCCTAGACTCTTGAGATATTAATCATCATGTAATACAACTGGTGGGCCATGAGGCAACAAAGGTGGTCTTCTCATCCCTCCACACAATGTGACGTGTGCAATGGCCAATATTAGCTGCATGCTATCTGCAATGTTATTCCTAGTCTTAGCACCAAGTTGTGACGATTTCTATAGCTCTATTGGAAATACCACTGTCTGAGATGGTCGTGGTAACAATCTAGGAGGTGGTGCTACATGAGCAACGCCCCTTTGTGCCCTGACACGTCCATAACTATGTCCCAAATCGGGTCCATAAAACTCAGAACTAGCGTTGGTGTAATCTGGCCTCATATGTAGCATAAACTTTGCATATATGTGCTTTGAAAAGAAAATGGGGATCTGGTCATGGTGGGGAAATTGGCCCGAAGCTCCAATGAATCGATCATAAACAAAATTTGCCACATTAACATTCTTAAATTATTTAAACGAAATCAAACCAATATGTCTAGCATGACATTCCAGAGGGATGTCATCAACTCCCCACAAATATCAATGTTCTTAGTGGTGTCTTTCAGTACCTTCCAAGTATGTGGGCCTCTAACCTTTAGCCTTCTAATCCTATGTATGGAATATAGGAGGTGGATTTGTGGGTCTACCCTCTAGTGTGTTTCGGTCAACTTGTTGATGTTATCCAGCATCAAAGACAAATTATGCCTAGTAGGTGAACTAGTAGAGATTTTATCCAGCTCTAGTGTGATACATGTCTGTTGGGCCCTAACATTCTCAATTGTGATACTGGTTACAGTGTCGTTCCATGGAGGGATTGACATTGCACTTTGATCCTCGCCTTCACCATGTTGAGGATCTACAAATCACACACACACACACACACACACACACACACACAGATATATATAACAAACTAGAAGCATAATAACATAAACATTGAATTCAAACACATCAATTGAATACAATTTAAAAATTAAAGACAATTTCAAGACATAAACACATAAAGTTTAAAAAACATTTAAAATGCAAGATGTATACCTACAACAAGTGAAGAAGGTCCAATATTCATAGCAAGATCATCAACATAGATAGAAACACTGCCTCTGACACTCTGACTTGTGTCAAAGGGAAGAACTATGAGTGGAACCGACACTTTAGTATGGCTACATGATTTAGCTCGACCATATATAACAGATCCCCCAACACTCTGAAGGGCTGCATTTGGGGGTGTATGGGAGATGGCTCTGCAAATTACATATAATACATATAAACTAATCTAAGAAAAAAATGTTGACATAGAAAGAATGTTGACAAGAAATCCATTAATAAACTCAAGTATAATAATCTAGGCTAAAGTCCTAAACTAAATAGAGCATCTATTTTGATAAATATCAACCAAAGTATTGAGTTCCATGTAAACACAATCGAAAAATGTGATTAAAATTCTAACTTACACCTTTTCCCATTTCTAAATAATACATTTTATTCATAGAGTAAAAATATGCAAATATATTTAAAAAATGAAATAAACATATTTGCAAAACTAATAAAACTTCATGCCAACCAAATACTCCATAAGACAAGTTGTTATAATGTTTGATTTTGACACATGACATGTACTAGGTGCAAGCACATGAAGACAATGTTTATGATACGACACACTACATAATGAAACAATGTGGTACAATTTAGAAAAGAGTCAAAATGCCTGTATATTCACTTTAAATGCACCTTTCATCATGGATTTAATATATGTATCAATGATGCATTGTTGAAACTTAAACTTATATATATATATATATATATATATATATATATATATATATATATATATATATATATATATATATATAATAAAATAAAAATTGTTTTGGACTTTTGATTTAGTTAAAATATTTTATTTAAGTACAATTAATTTTATAAAAAAAGGTACAATATGTATTAATAAAAATTATTTAAAATATAAATTTATTTAAATTTAAAATAAAAAATAAAATTAATTTCTTATTTGATTTAAATAGAAGTTCACCATGAGCAACCATATTTATTATGTCAATTTAAAGTTCCTAATTTATTTATTTATTTGATCTCTATAGTTTAATTGTTTTTTGTTTTGAAAAAAATTTGGGCATATTTCTGATCAAATTTGTTCGGAATTTAAAATGCATTTTTAATAACAAAAAAGTCATTTTTAAAAAAAATATTTTTCACTAACGTAAATTAGTTAAAAATAAAATTTATCATAGAAAACATTTATAATAAACATGTTAATATTGTAGATAAAGTATACAATGAAATTAAAAAAAAAAAAAAAAAAACCTAAATTATAGTTTTTTTGTGCTTTTCAAGGGTTTTCTTGGTGGTTTTCTAAGTTGTTTTTTGCCTTCAAGAGTTTTTTGTGTGGTTTTTAAGGTTGTTTTGTGTGTTTTTTAAGGGTTTGCTATTGGAAATATGTTTTCATTGATGTTAATAGATGGTATAGGCAAAGCAAAGGCAAAGGCAATGGAAAAGAGTGCAAGGTAAAGGTAATTAGCATAAAGGTGCAGAGGCTTTGGAGTCAATTCTAGAGTAGCAAATCATCTCAGGAGAATATGGAAACCAATCAAATGGATAGATCTCTCGAAGAGCATTCCAATGGTATATGGAAGATCGAAAATAGCATTTTGGATCGTAAGATAGATCAAATCAAAGTTTGGTGACCCTAAGGCCTTCATAGCAGAGTTAAAGATGGCTGGAGTCTTTGGCATGTAGCTAAAGTTGGAACAAGTGAAAAAATTGGTGTCAAGACTAGTGGAGCCTCTAAGTGAGAACTCAGGGTAGATATGGAAAATAGCACAGCAGTGGGAACCATTCTTATTGGCCCTAGATGGAGTGGGATGACACCATCCCGACGGGTTCACCCTAGAGGATTCAACTATGGCACAAAATTTAAGTGTCAGAACATGGCAGCAAAGTCGACCAATGATATTCGAGCAAGAATTCACCACTCTGACAGCTCAGCCTACTAAGGGCTAGCCCGGAGGTTTAACAGAGTTGTAGTGCAATAGAGCGTCGGCTCGACAATAGAACAAAAAGGTAAAGCGTCGGGCCACGTGGCAGCTTTCTGACAACATTTGAGATGGCCCTTTAAATAGTCATAGTAGTCACGGGAGGGAGTTTCCCATGGTGTAGAACCACCTTGGAGTGAATCCTCTTGAAACCACGATTCGCTTAGGAGCGTTGTTCTGCTTAGGAGTGTTTTCGATGAGAGAAGTGCTTGAACCCGATAGTTTTCAGAAAAACAAATTAACAAAGGAATTGGTCGTAAAACCAAGACCTTAGGACCCTTTCTCCCTCCTCCAAAAAATGATAGTTGGTAGCATGTGATTTCACTGGATGATGACAATGATGACGTCGACACCTTCTAATAAGATGTGGAGACGTGGCATGCAGATTTGGCGTTTTTGGGTACCAAAGTGGGTAGTTTCTGGGTAACACATGTCACCACTTCGGAAGCACCAAGTGTTCCTGATGATGGTAGCATGACGTCATCGTAGTAGGATTAGCCTCAAATTTTTTAAATGGTGTGCAAGAGGTATTGCCGAGCAAGGGGTGACGGGACATGGTGGAAAGTTGAAATAGTAGTGGAAGCCAATTCAAAAGGCGTCGGGAGGACCCACAAGACATCTCATGTTATAGCATTTACCCTCATAGGATTTTTAAATGAACTTAGTAGAAGGCATCAGACAAAAGGCACCTAGCCACAGAGGCAGAGCGACAGCCAATGAAATGGGTGGCGAGAAACCCCAACAAACACGTCAACCTATAGGTTATACCCTAGTGGGTTATTGTGGTGCACATAAGTGAATGTTCAAGGAAGAAGGAAGTTACGAGCTAAGTGCCCACACATGGACCTATGCCACAGGAAGAAACCAAGGGCACAGAGATATAAATATTCATGGACTCTCTTGGAGCGGCTAAGCGCCATCTCCTTGGATTATTTCACATAGAAACAAAGGAGAATTGGCCTTTGGGCTAATGGTAGGTCACTTCGTGTAGAAGTGGGACCAAAGGTAAAAGAGATATTAACAAAGGAAATTGGCCCACAAAGGGCTCAAAGGGCTTAAGTGCCCAAAGTATTTAGCCAAAGGTCACGAAGACTAGTCTTATGGCAGAAAACAGGTAAAAAGAGCCAAAGAATGGAGCTTAATCACAGAACAATGAAACTGTCAGTTTTGGAAGTGAAATTTAGCAGTTAAGCCAAAATTAAATGCAGATAAAAATAGCAGGTGCACTGCTAAGTTCTGTTAAAAGAAAGAATACAAAAAATAAGCAGAAAAACTCAGTTCAAGTGGCAGAAAAGGTAGTAAAGTTCAGTTTGACTTATAAATCAAGCCTAGTATTGCAGATCAAATATTGATAACTTGAAGAGAAGAATTAAAAGACTAGTCTGAACAGGACAAAGGTAAAAATTAGAGACTCATGTTGATCCTTAAACTTCATTGGATATCCCACTGGACACTTTGTCACAACATATCTAATAATATTATATTAAAGATCTGAAAATATACACTATTACCGTTTATTAAACTTTAAGATCTGTGGATTTTATTGTAATTAATGTATGCATGCGAGTGGAAATTATGAAAAAAAGTAGAGAACGAAAAAATAACCTCCCACACACATAAGACACAAGATATGCTCTCTCAGAAACCCTTTCAGGGGAAAACCCAGTTGGAAGGTGAGGTCGCTTCACTCTCTTTCTCTGTCCAGAAACATGGTTGCATGTGCAAAGAAGTAATTCTTGTGGCCCATGGGCTACTATAGTGCACATATCCTCTCTATTTTCTCTACCTCCTATCTCTTTTGGCTATATTTTCTCATCTATGGAACAAAATTCTCTCGAAAAGAATGGAATGCCTCTTCCTCCTAGCGGCTTGGTTATAGCACAACAGGATAGCTTACAAGTGGTTAATTTTGACTACATCAACTCTTAATTAGAGCTACAAAATAGACTCTTCTAGAGACTTTTACATCAAAAACATGTGGCTAGTCCCTTTTCCATGAATAATGGGGGCTGATGTGGCATCCTCTAGAACTATAGGTGTGAAAATAGGAAGGTCAACTTCCAAGAGGCATAACTTTTGCATACGGACTTCGATTGACGTGTTTCTTGCGCCATTGAAAAGGTTTTTGTGTGTATAATAGCATGAAAAGGTTTTATACTAAAGAAATAAATATTTACCACAAAAAACTTCATTTTATGCCCCAAATCTCTCCTAGAAGGTTTCGGGCCCCATTTTGCCAAACTGGTTCCCGTCGGTAAAAACGGTCCCGTGAGTTGATTCCTCCACTTTTTCCACTCTGAATGCATTGATATGGATGAAAAAAAATATAATGATCCAATCTAGATCATACCACAACCTTCTTTTCTGGTAACTTTGTGGTCGAAGATGGATGCCACTTGTCAGATTGGTTCAGAAGCAAGGGAAGCCATTATAGACAACATACAAACTACATTCACTGTAATTGATGCTAGTCTAAATAGACAAAGAGCACGAGTTGATGCACATGCTAATTTGGTATATAAATCAGATGTGGATATAGATAATATGAATATTGAAGAGGTTAAAGTGTATGAAAAGGCTTGTCGTGATGGTTGGTAAGACCTAATTGGTCATGAGGAAGAGGGCATGGGATCGTATGTGTTAATGTTTCGAGAGTGAATATTTTAATGTAATGTAATGTAAGTGTTAATGTTGATTCAAATACATTTTGTAAATCTTTTTAGATATAATCTAACACGAATGTATCGTATGTTCACCATTTGCAGTTAAGTCATTTGTTAAATGAAAACATTGATAATATGATGGTGTTAGGTTCAATTTCAAATGAATATATGTTGAGAGATGTTTTTTTTTTAAGAACGTGTTGATACTATTAATTTACTTTCATTATATTGGTATTGTGAAGACATATTTGTAAAAGAAATAATTACATATAATTAAATGTTAATAGATTTCGATTCCATTCGACATTTTTGGCACAACGTGAATCTCTTCCTCCCTATTAGGAGATGTGTCAAATATTTGCTTGTCACAAGTATTGAATATTTCAATTTTGTTTTGTTATAAATTTAAGCAAGTTTCATTAAAAAATGAGATCTCTACCTTACAATTTTATTATTATTATTATTATTATTTTTATTATTTTTAAGGTTTGTGGAGATAGTTTCCCTTCAATAGGGACATTAGCAATGGTGTCAGCTATGGAGATAGGATCATCTAGACAATATGAAAAAGTTGTTACAATTTTTTTAATATCGCGAGTTTATGCATTTTCATATGTAATTTTAAATTTTTAATATATATATGTGTACATGTATTGTATAGGGCATCCATGAGGGTGCAATGCAAGGGGAACACCACGAGGTATTGCATGGAATTTGAAACTTGAGTTAGCTACGGGGATTGGATCGTCTAGACAATTTGAAAAAGTTGTTACAATTTTTTTAATATTGCGAGTTCATGCATTTTCATGTGCAATTTTAAATTTTTAATATATGCATGTACATGTATTGTATAGGGCATCCATGAGGGCACAATGTAGAGCGAACACCATGAGGTATTACATGGAATTTGAAACTTGAGTCAGCTACAAGGATTGGATCATCTACACAATTTTAAAAAGTTGTTACAATTTTTTAATATTACGAGTTCATGCATTTTCATGTGCAATTTTAATTTTTTAATATATACATGTACATGTGTTGTATAGGGCTTCCACGACGACGCAATGGAGAGGGAACACCATGGGGTATTGCATGGAATTTGAAAGTTTTTATAACTTTGTTTTGATGATAAAATTCTCATTTAATTTTAATACATTAAAAATTAATTTAAAACTACATAATCTCATGTATATATGCATATTACACATGTTGTGCAAGGCACCCATGATTTTGATGATAACAAAAGGATGTTGATAGATCCTATGTTTAGACAAGGTTCTCTTTGATGCAAATTTTTATTTGAGAGTCTTTTTATTATATTTACTTTTATCATGATATAATTTTTTTACATATTTAATGTAAAACACTCTATTAAGAAATGATCTCTTTGATGCATATTTTTATTTGACAACTTTTTATTATGTTTACTTTTATAATGATATAATCATGCCAGCCTAAGCCGATAATACCCATATTATGCAAATAAAATTGCATGTCATTGGTCCCAAGCCTTGATCACCTGATCCATGGTGAAAACCTTCTTAAACCAAGGTTTAATGTTCTTAATCAAGTTTTAAGGGCCCTTCATTTAGTCTCATGCAGAAACATTTTAATTGACTAACCCAAAGTCTAAACCTTCATTAACCTTTCCATCGGAACTTTATTCACCCTTCAATAAACTTTATTTTATCTATACCCCACTCGCCTTAACCTTTTAATTCATTAATCTCGTGCATGATAACCAAACCCATACCATGGTCTCTGACTTTGGTTAAAACCTGAATTAATCCAAAATACCTTTATCCGCTTTATTTCTATTATAATCCCTATATAATAGAAATACACCACAAAAACACGTAAACCTTACCTTTTTACATTTCCTCGACCTTTGCACATTTTCTGATGTTTACCTTTATCGGGTTCACTCTCCACCATTGATTTCACTCCATTAGATCAACAATTGTTATGTGATATCCATCCATCCTTCGGAACTCTACATTTAATCCTACTGTATAAACTTCTCAGGTCTGCTTTTCCCCAAGCCTCATCGGCTTTAACCTCTACTGTAGATCTTACCCTGCGATCCGACGGTTAATGTCTTCCCTGATCAACAGAATTGCTTGGTGATCTTGTGCCGTAGATCAAAACCCAATTGATCTGATGGTCCACAACATATCGGGTGAGATATTTGCATGACGATTACCCACCCGATAAAACAGTTTCCTATCTCCTCCGACGTGCTATGTGTCAACTGATTAATGGAATCGGGTGACTCCACCCTATTACCACTTACCACTATTTCTTCGTTCGATAACCCGCTTTCACTTACAAACCCGCCTTTCTTATTTGATTAACGCTCGAGCTTATTAGCGCTCGATGATTGTAGATCTTCTACCATCGACGGCTGTGATGGCTCCTCCAGATTCCTCTTCCGCTATTGCTTAAGTTAATCTTCGTCGTTCATTTCTTGATTCCATTCTACGTGACTTAATACTGGCCACTTATCACAATAATTCTCGTCTGTTGATCTCCAAGATCCAACGGCTCCTATGCTTCGACACCTCACTTCTTTGTTCTTCTATTTACTTCGTTTTTATGTGGTTTCTCAAGGTTCTCTGTGGATTTGGGTTTGTTCCAGGGTTATGGTCTTTAGTTGTTCTACGTCACAACTTTCTCCTGAGCTTAACTCCGCTCACTGTTAACCATTGCCATCCTTAAACTTCACTTTTGATCCTTTAATCGGATTCATCAATCAAACCATGATCCTTCTTACTCCACCTTCTTCTCTGTGTTCTGCTCGAAATTCACCTGCATATATATACTATGCAGAAACTTCTAATTCACACACAATTATAATTAAATTGTTCCATGCACACACATAAACTCATAATCGAGTTGTTTGTATTAATAAACAAGTATTTACACAGGAACTCTCTTCTTGGCATGATCTTTTGTATCAATGGCCTCTGTTTTCCTACCTGCCTGTAGGCTTACAATCAAACCTCTAACTCACAACCTCTAAC
This sequence comes from Pinus tabuliformis, assembly GCA_031772625.1. NCBI lineage: Eukaryota > Viridiplantae > Streptophyta > Pinopsida > Pinales > Pinaceae > Pinus > Pinus tabuliformis. Next base: position 112,360,951 of record CM062817.1, read on the forward strand.
TAGCTAACCAACTAACTATCTATCTTGACTTGACTAACTCTTTTGATGCCTTTTAGGCTTGCATTTATACAAAAGGAGTCTATAACCAACTTCTGTTTCAGATCCTTAATAATTTCAACTAAAACCTAAGAATCCTCTCAATCCTATAAGTCATGAACTAATTCCTAATTCAAGATCTACAATTAATTTCCAAAGATATCAAACCCTATGAACTCTTAACTATCTTGATTCTCTCATGTTCCCCATCATTCGAGAACATTTACAATATGGCTCACAATACTTAATTAATTCCTATTTTCATTAAAATCACTCAAAACCTAAATAATTACATTAATTTGACACTTAGGAAACCAACTTCCTTAAAATACAAGACCCCCTATGTCTACTAAAATACAATGATTTTTCTTGAGCTAAATGCTCCTGCATCATATAAATTTTGGACATATTTTAAATATAACTCTTTATTATGAATTGATCTTTAATATGCTAATTTCGTAGTTTATCCATTTTGCATGATGATTTAGTAGAAGATAATATGGATTTGGATTCATTCTTAGGTTTTGTAAAGTTGTTTATTGAATAGAAAAATTGCAAATTACAAAACATGGTACATTTTGCATTCATGAATCGGACCATGGTGTTGATGTCTAAAACAATCATAACTTAAAATTGCATTATAAAACATGGTATACATTTTTCATTCATGAATATATCATCATTTTGTATAAAAGAGCTACTATGGATGTGGGTTGTTACTTAAATTTTAATATAAAGTTGTTCAAGGCAAACATACTATAAAATTGCATTATAAAACACGGTACATTTTGCATGATGCGTGGTTTGATTCTTAAAGGTTTTACATTTAATTTCATGAATATGAAGCAATGAAAGTAAATTTGTATTTAGTTGGTACATTTTTCATGATGATTCCTATAATGTTAGTAGAAGATAATATGGATTTGGGTTGATTCTTAGGTTTTTTGAAGTTGTTTTGTCACGTTGTTTAATGAATAGTAAAATTTCAAATTACAAACATGTTACATTTTGCATTCATGAATCTTACCATAATGTAGATGTCTAGAACTAATATAACTTAAAATTGCATTATAAATCATGGTATACATTTTGCATTCATGAATAGATCATCATCTTGTATAGAATAGCTACTATGGATGTGAGTTGATACTTAACTTATAATATAAAGTTGTTCAAAGCAAACATACTATAAAATTGCATTATAAAACATGGTACATTTTGCATGATGCATGGTTTGATTCTTAAAAGTTTTACATTTAAGTTCATGAATATGAAGTAGTGAAAGTAAATTTGCATTTAGTTGGTACATTTTGCATGATGATTCTTATAATTTTGGTACAAGATATTATGGTTTTGGGTTGATTCTTAGGTTTTTTGGAGTTGTTTTGTCAAGTTGTTTAATGAATAGTAAAATTTCAAATTAAAATACATGTTACACTTTTTGTTCATGAATCTTACCATGGTGTAGATGTCTAAAACAATCATAACTTAAAATTGCATTATAAGGCATCGAATACATTTTTCATTCATGAATAGATCATCACCTTGTATAGAAGAGCTACTATGGATGCGGGTTGATACTTAACTTTTAATATAAAGTTGTTGAAAGAAAACATACTATAAATTTGCATTATAAAACATGGTACATTTTGCATGATGCATGGTTTGATGCTTAAATTTTTTACATTTAAGTTCATAAATATGAAGCAATGAAAGTAAATTTGCATTTAGTTGGTACATTTTGCATGAATATTCTTATAATGTTAGTAGAAGATAACATGGATTTGGGTTGGTTCTTAGGTTTTTTGTAGTTGTTTTGTCAAGTTGTTTAATGAATAGTAAAATTGCAAATTACAATACATGTTACATTTTGCATTCATGAATCTTACCATGGTGTAGATGTCTAAAACAATCATAGCATAAAATTTCATTAATCTTAATGTGGGCCTAACTTTTGTCTTAAAGTAAATGAAATTTTCAAATATTAAATATTGTGTGTAGAGCATGCATTGTTAGTTTTAATAGGTTTTGTATGCACTGCATGTCTAGGACAAATACAATAAAATGATTTGTTTTGAGCTATCAAGATGTACGAGAAATACAAAACATTTGAAATTGATGGTAATGTGATTTTAATAAAGTAAATAATGTTATTATGATAGCAGAAAAAATATTTGAAAAGATAAAATGATGACATAAAAAAGTAAAATGTAGTGCAAACATGATAGTTGTATAATCAACAACATACAAGAAGATTGTGATCTACTACATCCTTACATTATAGTAGTATTTGTGATCTTTGAATTTCCTCTTAACTTAACAACAAAACCACCATATTAATGAAAACAATTTTGTAATACCTAGTACTAGCTGAAATGGACAACTTAAGAGTGCACAAAAAGAAAGGCTAACAATCTACTTGAACTCTTTCTCAAAGATGAATACAAGGAGAAGATATTGTTGGGAAGTTCAATTAAAAAATTCTAATGGAATTCCATCCTCAATGATCCGTTCATGGTAAGCTTTTGACATTCTCAATTTTTTAAATTTCGAATTCTTTCTTGATTGAACTTCTATCAACTTTATGCATGTTGCACATACCAAGTGACTATATTGACAACTTATGGCATCGGGTTGATAGTATTGAAAGCAAACATGACTCTCAGTTTGATGAGTTTCTTGGAAAAAAATATAATTTCAGTATAATAGACCCTCTTTTATATATAAAATCGTTATCATCATAGTACTGCAATAACTTCATCTTTGGTTTAGTGCACCGCATGAATGCAAATTAGTAATAAACATGTACTTGATTTTATTATATTTAGATCTATATTTTAACTATTATCTAGATACTTATACACAATAATTTTAAAAACATAAAACACACACGCGCGCGCGCGCGCACACACACACACACACACACATATCCTCTAAAAGCAATTGAAAAGCTACATTCTCTAACAAGATCAGAAACTCAATCGCCTTCAGATGACACTATAATTTTCTTTGATTCCATCTCTTCGAAGCTTGCAAGCAACATTTTCCCTTTTGTATTAAGTTTTGTATGTTGCCAAGCTTTCACATACATATTGTTTTCACAAACATCATTGAATTGTATGCCCTTCATGAAAACATGACAAAAATAAGATTATTTTCTTCTATCAAATGCAAACATATTTTGGTACTCTTTTGAGTCCCTTTTATTGTTTCAGCTTCATATCTAATCGATCTATCTACATCTTGGACTCTAATATGCCAAAAAAACCTATAGTAAATTCAAACAAGAATTTAAATATGTTATTAAAATACAATTTATTTATCAAAGGTAATGATCGATCAATTATTTATACTGCATAATTTTTAAATTTTTAAAATCTAAAAATTAATAAAAAATGATCATATATTAAAAATATATATAAGTTAATATATATGTACATACCTATGTGCCTCCCTTGATGGGTTAGTCTCATATATTAGTGTAGAAATTCACCATTGAACAAATTTTTCAGCTGAGACAAGTCGGTTTGCAAAGTGGTCAATTTGATATCTTCAAAGTGTTCATTTTATACATGCTCTTGCGCCATCTTGTCCTCCTTTTCCATAACCAGTCTCAAAGAAATTCCAAAATGTTTAATGTTGGTTTTCATATGAAGACAAAAACCAAAAGAATGATCATGAAAAATTGAATTGGCCTGCGCATCCATTTGACCATATCCAATGTTCATTGAATTTCATTCCACGATCTTTCAATGAGTCATAAATCTTATCAAAGCAATGTTGTACAAAGTGTGTATCATGTGTATGACCATCGCTAATATAAAAATGATATTCTCTAATAACATGTCAATTCTCATTGGTGCTTTGTATATGATCAACATTTTTTTCATCATGTCTATATAGAACATGGATAAGCATAGAGACTTGGTCATAATGATAATATTCACTCTATATTTCATTTTTGCAACAAATGTGTAATTTTCTACAAAATCAACTATCGACAAAATGGTCCCTGGTGGAAAAATTTCATGGGATTTTTTGAATTGTAGGTCTTGCCATCGAGCTCTATGAAAAAGCTTTGTGTATTTATAATTTTTTTTCTCAAACTTCTTCAAAAACTCTATCACAAAAAATTATTCTTCTTGTAAATCAATCCTTCTAGCACTTGTACTACTACTTGAACCAATCGATGTATGGATATATTCATTTCTCTTCCATTCCATTTTTATGTTGGATAGTGATCGATCATTCATATCAGTAGGATATTCATCGTGAAAAAAATTCAATTTCCACAATGATCACATTTTTTTATCACCAACACATTTCTTTTGGTAAAAAAATTCATGATTTTCCCTTCCACATAAAATTTGGGATATGAAATCATGGATAGTTGAAGGTGGAGGTGATTTTTTCCAAATGTTTTACCAAAATTAAGGAAGGTTTCATAATATAATTTAAATTGCACATGATCATGGCAACAACAAGTGTCACGTACAATTATAAGTTTAACATGCCGTGGTTTTTGTTGCACATAAGTACTGATTGAGACATTAATTCCACGATTCTCTTTTTTGAACTTATTGAACAACTCTATCTGAGTGGTGTCCAAGATATGTTTTGCATGTTCTTTGTATTGACTTCGTCTTATTCTTCATTGCATCACATACCTTTCTTTTCGTGAAGCATGTGAAATTTTCATCCAATATTCATATATCATTATTCTAACATTTTCTCCAAGTCTATCTTTATATGGTTGCCTACAAATAATTTTCCAGCAAGCAAGCTCGTCATTTGCATATATTTGCAATTGAAATTTCCTATGCTTGTGCAATGTTTTTCATGAGGTCCCTAATGCTTTTTCCATAGACTTTACCAAATGATTTTCTTTAGTAATTGATGAAACCATTGCTATTTGTATTGCTCTAGGTTCATCTCGATCACTTTTCTTTTTAGATCCTCCAATTGATTTTAGAGCACTACTTATATTTTGAATCACATTTCCCTTCACCTTCTTATATTTCATTGATTTTCAAATTCTCAATAGTGTTGTAGCTTCTTTTAATTTCTTCGATGTTAAGAGAGATCTCAAAATTTGAGCTTGAACTGTCACATATTCATTTTTGAAGAACTTATCAATATGAACTTAATACGATATTGTATAGCATGGTCATCTTTTTAATCTCCATATGTTCCAGTGTCGACATTTTCTAACATCTCATCATCGATATTGATTTCATCTGTACATATGAGAATTTAATGTAAATGAGTATAAATATACATTAAATAATTAAATTAAAAAATAGAGTTCATGAAATTGAAACTAATAAATATGTATAATTTCAATAATATATATATATATATATATATATATATATATATATATATATATATATAAGGGTGGTTCAACTTCTTCTTCACTTGAATCTCTTTCAACATCTTCAACAACATCATCAATCATTGGTTCATTTTCTTCTTCACTTTGTCTTTCAACATTTTCAATCTCATCATCAATGTTATGAGGAAAATCTCTCTTTGTTTACATTGCAAAATATTTTTCAAATTAGTTCATCAAATAAAAATTAAATTGCACAATACACTATTAAATTTTAAATATCATTTATAATATCTACATTTACATACTTGGTTCAACTTCTTGTTGAGATTGATTTTCCCTTTCAATATTTAAGCATTCTTCCTTCTTTCTTTTGTAATAGTTTCTTGAGTATTCTCTACGAGCCTCAATGTCTCTAATTCGATCATATTTTCTCTTGCAATTTCTTTGATTCCCCATGATAATTCAATCTATATAGATTTTTAAAATCAAGCCCAAAAAAGTCACTTTCAAAATCCATCCAAAAAATATTTACTATCCAAAAATTAGATTCAAAGAAGTTTGGTATTCAAAAGCTGCACATGAGGAATGTGAGTGCGAAAATGACGTTTCGATCAAGTTTATTTATAGCTTTCAGCTGAAACGGTTACATTGGATGATCGCATCATTTCAATTTCATGATCGACAGAAAATATGGATATGTTTTTCAACCGAAAATTTTAAATTTTTGGTTGAAAACCTTTTTTCCGTTAAATTTAATGTCCATTCACTAAAAAAAATGGTCAAAATCATTTTATTTTCGACCTAAAAACCTGCAACTGTGCAACAACTCGACTTTGTTCACCTTTCTCCAATTTCAGAATGGTTAAACTCCATCATATATAGAGAATTTAGATTCAGAAGCAACATCAGCATTTGTAGAATTGAATCTACTTTCAATAGATATAAATTTTATGGAATTTCATAGATATTTGTTAATTTTAATTAATTTTCTAGTAAAATGTGTGCAAAAATTTCTGAAGGTCATTATGATTCAGTGAAATCAAAATTTTGTATCTTCCAAAATACACTGTGAAAAAATATGAAAAAATTATGGTGCATTACATTGGTCCATCCTCTTTAATGGGTAGTATATATATATATATATATATATATATATATATATATATATATATATATATATATATATATATATATATATATATATATATGAATGATGAGAAACATGGTGCTATGTTAAACATCTTCAAAATTTGCATTTTTTTCATATTGGTTCAATTAAAAAAATTCTAGTAATTATGATATGCATCTGTTGGTTTCGTAAATATAGCCATACCGAAGTAGAGTCTGTCTAGATTGTTGTAGCACATTATTTTTCTCAAAACGCAAAGTTAACAAAGAATACATTGGGGCCAAAAAACATGACTTTCTATGAATCCCTTGGTTTTTAAAGAACACACAGTTAAACAATTGCTAAGTTGACATATACAATATTCTAAACAGAAAAATTACTTTAGCTTTCCAAAAGTTGAAAAACTTCTAAAAAATGATATTTTTTTCTCAAAAAGGGCCAAAAGTGTAACCAAACTTCACATTTTCACCCAAGGGACCTGGGAGCTAACATCAGTACCAATTGACAAAACATCATAGGAACAATGTGGGTCTTCAAAAACAAGTTGAATGAACAAGGGCAGATTGCTAGAAATAAAGCCAAGTTTTTATGTAAGGGTCATGCACAGATAGAAGGGTTAGACTTTGAAGAAAATTTTTCTCTAGTGACAAGGCTAGAAGCAATTATAATTTCTGAATTCAGGCTTCTATGATCCATAATGAATTAAGAAAAGTCTTTCGGTAGAAATCACATAAGATAAATTTCTGACCGATGTGTTTCGAACCAACAAGTGTGGTTCATCATCAGGACCAGATGAAGGTTCAGATCATGACAAAGGCTTAAATGGAGAGCAATGTAGTGACCATAATTTCAAGTAACAACTATATTTGAACAATAATATTTAAATTATGATATTAATTTATTAATATGTTAAAAACAATATTATTAAGTAATGACTATATTAAACGACTAGTTTTAAAAAAAACAATTTAAACAAATATTATCAAGTAACGGTTATATTAAATGGCTAGTTTTTGAAAAATAACATTTAAATTAATTTATTAAAATCAAATATTATTAAAAAATTCTATTAATGCAAAAAAAAAAAACTCCAAACAAAGAGGGAAGTAAAAAATTATAAAAAGGAGCCAAGACCCTAATCGAGACAAGATCATTTAATAAATAAAAATAATTAATGGAATATATATATATATATATATATATATATATATATATATATATATATATATATATATATATATATACACATATACACACACACATATCATATATATATATATATATATATATATATATATATATATATATATATATAATCAATAAATACAACAAGGTCAACAATAAAATACGGGGCTGAGGCCCATTAAACAAATAACAAAAATACTAAAAGGAGTTAAGAACGAATAGGATGATAAAATAAGAAAACACGAAGGATCAAGAATATAAACTTTAATGAAGAATAATCCAATAACAAGTACTATAAAAAGGACACTAATACTTACATAGATAAATAAACAAACAAAATAAATCCCAAAAAGAAACCTAAAAAAGTAGGAGGACAGGACAGGGATCCAACTTCTACTAATAATTCAACCATCGTCTCTATTCAAATTATTGGGTTTTTTTTTTTCAATTTCTAGGGCCTCCCTCAATTTACGATGATGGAAATGACTAACCCTAGCAACAAATTGGGCCTCTTCAATGCAGATGTGATGCTTAGATTTATCTGCGTGCTCTGCCAAAGAAAAGTAGTGTGTCTTTCCATGCTTGATGTTAGCGGCATGCTCACAAATACTTTGATTAATTGAGCGACCAATCTCACCAATGTAGGGAGTCCCACAAGAGCATGGGATAATGTAAACACCCTTCATATTCTTGGGTTCCATTGGGTCTTTTACAGATCCAAGGGAGCTCCGGATGGTATTTAATGGCCTAAAGGTTGAAGCCACCTTATGCTTCCTTAGGATCCTCGCAATCTTGTCAGCGGTCCCTTGGATAAAAGGAGGATGAACACTAGAAAATCAATCCTTGGTATCTTTCTTAGCACTAGGACCTTTTTCAACTCTGAGGAAAGCCTTAGTACATTGGTGTCTACTATACCCATTATTAAAGAAAACACTTAGGAGATGTTCTTTATCTTAATTAAGATGGTTGTCATCAGAACTTCTTAAAGCTCTAGTCGCTGAGGTGTTGATAACACCAAGCTTTTGATCAAGGAAATGATGAGAATTGGTATGAATATATTGTTCCGTATGAGTTTTCTTACAAAATACCTAACGAGAAAAAGAGTCATCATCATTCCTTGAGAGGACATCAAGGAAAGGAAAAATACCATTACTTTCAAATTCCATGGTGAAATTTATGGAACTAGATTGATTGTTAAGATGGAGGAAAAATAGTTCCAACTCTTCCTTACCATGGGACCAAATGACACAAGTGTCATCCATAAGCCTCTTCCACATCTTAGGTAGAAGACAAGAAGAAGCTAAGGCCTTTGATTCAAAATCCTCCATGAATAGATTAGCTACCATAAGGAAGAGGGGGGAACCCATGGCGACACCACAAGTTTTCTCATAGAATTCCCCATTGAATGAAAAGAAGGTAGAAGTAAGAAAAATACCAACTAAACTAGCTGTATCAGGATCTGTAATGCGCTTGGTGACTTCGATTACCTTGTTGATAGGGATACCACATCAAAGCTCACAATATTTTCATCCAGATCAAGCTTGAAAATATTTAACTCATTGACAAATGATGCAGAGTCCTTGATGAAGGATTATGTATGGCCAACAAGGGGCTTAAGCTTTTGGGCTAAAGATTTAGCAAGAAGATTAGTTGGCCCTCCTATCGTGTTGACAATGGGTCTCAGAGGAGCCCCTTCCTTATGAATATTTGGTAGACCATAGATTCTGGGGTTAAGAGGGAAACTCTCTATAAGCTTATGACTGAACGAGTTGGCCGAGTTGTTGGAATTTATAGCAAGAGCCACACTTTTGGAAATCTTCTTCAGAGGATCCTTGTTGAGTTTCCTGTAGCTCCCACTATTATGGAGGTGGTCCAACATCTTCCGATGGTAATCATCTTTATCAAGAACAACCACAACACCACCTTTGTCGGCTTTGAGAACAACACTATTATTATTATCATTTAACGGTTTAAGAGCATCAAACTCAAGTTTGTTGATGTTTTTCGTGGGGGGGATTTGCACAATCTTGAAAAATGATATCTTTAGTGATGTCGGGTAATTCTCGAATATTATATTCAATGTCACAGATGACATCGTCGAATTTTTGAAAATAGCAACAAGAAATGCTAACAATAGAAGTGCTAAAAATAGCACTTCTATAACTAGAATTTCAGGATACATTCCAATTTTAGTTAGTCCCTGAACTAAAATTGAGAATTAAAATTCGAATTTGATCTTAGCAGCTGTTTGTAAAATAATTAATTAATTCATCTTGAGTTAATTAGTTGTATAAAATCAAATATGATGTCTATGTGAAGACATGCAACAATTTCCCCTTTGATTGAGGAAGTTATCCCTTGATTAAGGAGATCAGGATGAGTTGTACTTTGAGTTGTAATTAGTTAGCTCAGTTATCTGAGTTAAGTCCAATTAGATTAGTTCCAACAGTTTGTGGAATTGATTATGAGTTCAGCTAGTTAATGCATGTATGCATGTAACTACTACACTTCAGATAACTGAATATTCTCTCATAAATAACTCATGCATGTCAGTTTAGTCAGAGACCCAGTTGAGATCAGATGATGGTATAGTGTACTATTAGTTGCAGGAATATTCCATTAAGGATATCTCTTGCATTCAGAAGGAATTCATTCCTTAGAGATTGTGCAATTACTTTTGAGATTGATGAGTTGTGTGAGAGGCCAATTCACACAGGTGGCAGCATTGGACCCTAGGAGAAACTGTGCAAGGAAATAGGAGGCTTGGAGGGCTGAGGGAAGGCATATGTTGTGTCTATTCAGTCTATGAGCAGCATTGTAGGATTGTACTGAGATCTGGATAGCTTGTCAGCTAAAGCTTTGTGTAATCCAGACATATTTCCACTTGTATGATATTACAAAGATCAGGATTTTTAGCTGAGGCTTTCCCCAGAGTATTCTTTTGTGTTCATGTGTGATTGATTTCTCATTCTCAGTTATATGTGTTCTATTTTATCTTGCTCAAAATCGATTAAGCTTCCGTAAGTTTGTTGTAGAAATAGATCTAGTATTTTTCTTTAGTATATTGCATAATTGTTGATCTACAGTGAGAAATTCTACATGGTATCGGAGCAAAGGTGATCAAAGCGAAGAATAGTATACAAAGAAGGGAGAAGTTTGAAGGTTGAAGTTCCTGATTATAGAATTTGAATTCTTATCACATCTCAAATTTCACCATTGGCATTCAACGATTTAAGACTCGAGTATGCCCTTGATGTCAGCTTGAATTATATAGCCTGGAAGGATTGCATGGAAGCAGTATTAGAGGACAACGGTTTGAAGGACTTCATTGATCAAGAAGTCCCCAAGCCGGCAGCAGCTAATGCTATAGAATTGGTGGAATGGAAGAAATGTGTGGCTAGAGCGAGGAGAATCCTTCTAGAGGGAGTTCGAGACCACATAGTCTCGAGTCTGCATGGGAAGGAGACACCGTTTTCAATGTAGAAAAAATTGAAATATCTATATCAGAACAACAGTGATCAGAGGAAGCTGGCGCTGAAAGACAAGCTTCGGAAAATCAAGTGTGAAAAGGGCGACACAATCTCTACATATCTAAACAAGCTCACCACCTACAGGGATGAGCTTGGAAGTGTAGGGATCACGACAGCCAATGATGACATGGTGAGTCTTGCTCTCCTTGGTCTTCCTAAGAGCTGGCATAACTACCAAGACTCAGTAAATGGAAGAGAGAAACTGCCAGATTGGGAACGACTTTGGTCAGATCTGATGCAGGAGGAGATAAGAAGAAGCACCAGAGATGGATCTTCATCAAAGCAAGATGATGAAGAAAATCTAGCCTTAGCGAGTAAGGCGAGGAAAGGGAAAGGGAAGGCATCCCATTCCAAATCTAGTTCTTCCCATGGTGGGAAGAATATTGACAAATCGAAAGTGAGATGCTTTCATTGTCATGAGGTGGGCCATTATGCTACGAATTGTCCACAGAAGAAATCCAAGAAGGGATCCTCAAAGGGATTAGATGGTGAGGCACTGGCCTCACAGTTCAAATTGGATTTCTCCCTCATCGCATGCATGGTTTCATCCATGGTGGGATGTGTTTGGTACCTAGACAGTGGAGCTTCATTCCACATGACCGACGACAAGAATCTTTTCAGTACCTTGGAGGAGAAGGATCTCCAAATGCGGATCGAGATGGGTGATGATGGAAAGTACTGTGTTTCAGGTGAAGGTATGGTTGTGTTTTAGAGGGAGCATGGAGCTCCTATCACCCTGACTGATGTAAAGTATGTACCAGGTCTGAAGAAGAATCTTGTGTCCGTCACTATGCTAGAAGACAAAGGCTATGATGTAGTCTTTAGTAAAGGAAAGGTATTCCTGAGGCGTATTGGCACTGGACAGACCAAGAGGATTGGGATTCGAGTAAAGAATCTCTACAAGTTGGAGGTTGACGACTATGCTACATTGAGTTCCAAAGCAGAGTTGGTGCAGAGCCAAGATGTTGGCGAGCTATGGCATAGAAGATTGGGCCACTTGCACTGTGGGGCCTTGAAGATCATGCAGTAGATTTCTACCAGACTTCCCAAGGGAAAACTGGAGCAGAAGGATACATGCAAAGGTTGTACCTTGGGTAAGTATGCGAAATATTCCTTTCAGGATCAAGACAGTAGAGCTAGAGCAATCCTGGAGCGAGTTCACACAGATGTGTGTGGACCATTCTCTACAGCTTTCACCGCTAAACAAAGGTACTATGTTATTTTTATTGATGATTTTTCTCGTATATGTTGGATCTACTTTATGCAGAAGAAGGATCAAACCTTCTCAAGGTTTTGTGAGTTTAAAGCCTTGGCAGAGAAAGAATCTGGAAAGAAAATAAGGGCCTTGCGTAGCGACAATGGTGGAGAGTATGTCTCCCAATAGTTTAAGGACTTCTGTGCAGCAAAAGGAATTAAACAGGAGTTGATGGCAACCCATAACCCATAATAGAATGGGGTGGCCGAAAGGAAGAACAGATTGATTGTGGAGCAAATCGAGCGATGTTGCATGACCAAAGCCTACCACTTCATTTGTGGGCTGAGGCATGCAATGTAGTAGTATACTTGCAGAACAAAATCCCACACCATATATTGGGAATGAAGACACCAATGGAAGCCTTTTCCGGGAAGAGACTAGATGTGAGTCACTTCAAGATCTTTGGATCATCGGTTTATTGCCATGTGACCAAAGATGCTTGGAAGAAGCTAGATCCAACAGCTGAGTTGGGGATACTTGTGGGGTACACTGATACACCCCACAACTATCGAGTGTTCCTGCCTACCAGTCATAGGACAATGGTACGCAAAGATCTAAAGTTCGATGAGCAGAAATCCATGCGAGTATCACTTGAGAGGAGCACAAGTTGCATGCAGAGGAGGAAGTTTTAGTTCCTAAGGAGGAGGAGCCTCAGACTGATGTGGAGCAGCCGCATGTAGAGGATCTGGGAGTGGAGACATCCAATCATGATGAGTCTTCCAGAGATGGGCAGAAACACTCAAGGGAAGTTGACAGGTTGATGCTGGATACGAGAGAAAATGTGGGATAGCCATCTTCTCAGCGCAGATAGAGGAGGTCACCCGAGTGGTACACTGGTTACTTGGCCCTGGTTGGGGAGTGTGTAGAGTCCAAACCTTCTTCATTCGAGGAGGCAGTGCAGCAACCAATCTGGGTTGATGCTATGGTGGAGGAGCATGACTCCATCGTTCGGAACTATGTTTGGGATGTTGTCCCAAGACCTCAGGACAAGTCAATGGTGAGTTCCCAATCCCGATGGCTTTATAAGGTAAAGCAGGCAGCTAATGGCAGTGATGAGAAACATAAGGCAAGGTTTGTTGCCCATGGTTTCTCACAGGTCGAGGGGATCGACTATAATGAGACATTTTGCTCCTGTAGCAAGGTACTCATCTGTCAGATCGATGTTGGCACTATCAAATTAGATGGGTTGGAAGATCCATTAGATCGATGTGAAGATTGCATTCCTCAATGGGAAGATTGAGGAAGAGGTGTACATTGAGAAGCTGGAAGGTTTTGAGACCTTCGCTCGTGAGTCGCATGTGTGCCGACTCAAGAGGTCTTGTAAGGGCTGAAGCAAGCACCTCGTGCTTAGTACACCAGGATCGATAGCTATTTCATGAGGTTGGGCTTCACCAAAAGTGAAGAAGATGCGAACCTTTACCACATCATGGTAGAAGGTAAGCCATTGATCATTGTTATTTATGTTGATGATTTGATTTTGATAGTTGATGATCAGTTGATCAAGTCTTGCAAGGAGGACCTTGCAAGAGAGTTCGAAATGAAAGACATGGGTCTTATGCACTACTTTCTAGGCATGGAAGTGTGGCAGAAGGATGGGGAAGTGTTTGTGTCTTAAGGCAAGTATGCCACCGAGACACTCAGGCGGTTCCACATGGAGAAGTGCATGCCCATGCAAACTCCTCTAGTTGGTAACTGGAGGAAGGAGGATGCTACTTCAGGTGATGTAGTAGCTGCTGCTATTTATTGGCAGCTTGTGGGTTCATTGATGTATCTAGTGAACACACGATCAGACTTATGCTTTGCGGTGAACCAGCTATGTCAAGCTATGGTTCAGCCTACCAAGCTATTTTGGAAGGCAATGAAGCATGTGCTGAGATACCTCAGAGGCACATCTTAGTATGGATTTTGGTACAGACGGACAGAGGGAGTGAAGCTTCAAGGCTTCACAGTGTAGATTGGGCAGGGAGTCCATCAGACCGGAAGAGCACTTCAGGAGGAATCTTCAACCTTGGTTGAGCTGTAGTTTCCTCGTACAGCAGGAAACAGAGATCAGTTGCACTTAGCTGAGCAGAGGCTGAATACATGGCTGCCAGTCAGGCAGCATGTGAGGCCATTTGGATGCAGAAGATTCTAGTTGGATTGTTTGGTCAGAGGATGGATCCAACTTTGATCTACTGCGATAATCAGAGTTGTATTAAACTCTCTGAGAATCTAGTATTTCATGACAGGTCGAAGCACATTGATATCTGGTATCATCATCTTCGAGACTGTGTGGTGAAGAGGATCATGTTGTTGCTGTATGTTTCGACCGAGGAACAGGATGCAGATATTTTGACTAAGGCATTGTCAGAATGCAAGTTCGAGTTCCATAGAGACGAGATTGGGGTGACTGATAATCCCTTTTTTGTTGAGAGGGAGTGTTGAAAATAGCAACAAGAAATGCTAAAAATAGAAGTGCTAAAAATGTCACTGCTATAAATAGCATTTTGGGATACATTCCAATTTTAGTTAGTCCCTGAATTAAAATTCGAATTTGATCTTAGCAGCTGTTTGTAAAATAATTAATTAATTCATCTTGAGTTAATTAGTTGTAGAAAATCAAACATGAAGTCTATGTGTAGACATGCAACAGTTTCCCCTTTGATTGAGGAAGTTATCCCTTGATTAAGGAGATCAGGATGAGTTGTAATTAGTTAGCTCAGTTATATGAGTTAAGTCTAGTTAGATTAGTTCCAACAGTCTGTGGAACTATTTGTGAGTTTAGTTAGTTAATGCATGCATGCATGTAACTACTGCACTTCAGATAACTGAATATTCTCTCATAAATAACTCATGCATGTCAGTTCAGTCAGAGACCCAGTTGAGATCAAATGATGGGACAATGTACTATCAGTTGTAGGAATATTCCATTGAAGATATCTCTTGCATGCAGAAGGAATTCATTCCTTGGAGATTGCGCAGTTACTTTTGAGTTTGATGAGTTGTGTGAGAGGCCAATTCACATAAGTGGCA
This sequence comes from Pinus tabuliformis, assembly GCA_031772625.1. Taxonomy (NCBI): domain Eukaryota; kingdom Viridiplantae; phylum Streptophyta; class Pinopsida; order Pinales; family Pinaceae; genus Pinus; species Pinus tabuliformis. The sequence goes on from CM062817.1 coordinate 112,376,433, forward strand.
GCATTGGACCCCAGGAGAAACTGCGCAAGGAAATAGGAGGCTTGGAGGGTTGAGGGAAGGCATATGTTGTGTCTATTCAGTCTATGAGCAGTATTGTAGGATTGTACTAAGAGTTGGATAGCTTGTGAGCTAAAGCTTTGTGTAATCCGGACATATTTCCACTTGTATGATATTACAGAGATCGGGGTTTTTAGCTGAGGCTTTCCCCAGAGTATTCTTCTGTGTTCATGTGTGATTGCTTTCTCATTCTCAGTTATATGTGTTCTATTTGATCTTACTCAAAATCGATTAAGCTTTCGCAAGTTTGTTGTAGAGGTAGATCTAGTATTTTGCTTTAGTATATTGCATAATCTTTTGATCTATACAGTGAGAAATTCTACACGACTGGGATCTTTCTAGGAGCAAAAGAAAAATTTAAACCTTTCTCCAAAAGATTAATGACAGGGGATCAAAAGAAAAGCTAGAGACATTGACAACCTTATTACTAGAAGAGGAAAGAAAATTGGAACCAACATTATTATCCAAACCTAGAGCCTTATTACCAATCCTAATATTATCACAATTATCAAAATTGAAAACAAAGTCACTAATCTCATTGATATTATTATTATTATTATTAAGTTGAGTGATATTATTATTATACAAATTTATATATATATTTCTTTTGACTTGCGTATATTTTTGTTTATTTTCCATTAATTATTTTTATTTATTAAATGATCTTGTTTCAATTAGAGTCTTTACTCCTTTTTATAATTTTTGACTTCCCTCCTTGTTTGGAGTTTTTTTTTAATATAATTTTTAATAATATTTGATTTTAATAAATTAATTTAAATATTATTTTTCAAAAACTAGTTGTTTAATATAGCTGTTACTTAATTATATTTGTTTTTAATATATTAATAAATTAATATTTATTGTTCAAATATAGTCGTTACTTGAAATTATGGTCTCTACATTGCTCTCTATTTAAGCCTTTGCCATGTTTGTCTCTTCATCTAGTCCTGATTATGAACCACACTTGTTGGTTCGAAACGCGTCGGCCAAAAATTTCTCTTATGTTATTGCTACTGAAAGACTTTCCTTAAAGAAATTATAATGTTTCTTTCTTTTTCTTGTCACAAAGATTTCAAAGTATATCAAATGGATGTGAAGCCCTCCTTTCTGAATGGAGATCTTGAAGAAGTATATATAGAACAACCTAAACGCTTATTACTTTAAATAAGGCACTCTATGGTATCAAACAAGCACCACAAGCATGATATTCTTGGTCGGACAAGTATCTTCGAAAATAGGGCTTCAAGAAAGGTACAAATGATATCGACATGTATATAACATTATATGATAAAGAACTCCTAACTTTAGTTGTATCTGTTGATGATATAATTTTTGGAAGAAAAACAAAACTCCCTAGTTCAATGGTTTGCTAATGAGAAGAAGTCGGATTTCGAAATGTCAATGATTGGAGAACTCCCATTCTTCCTTTCTCTGAAAATCATACAAAAGGCATGTTCATATCCCAAGAGAAATATATAAAATAAATTCTAAAAAGGTTTTAAATGGAGGATTTATCCCTTGTCACCACTCCCATGATTGTTGGATGCAAGTTATGAAAGGATGAAGATCATCAGAAGTTGATAAAAAAAATATATAGATATATGATAGGAAGCCTATTATATCTAACAGCTTCAAGACCAGACATAATGCTAGCAGTTTGGTTAGTAGCATGATATTAGGTAGCTCTAAAGTAAATCCATTATTAGCAACAAAAATAATCTTCAGATATTTAAAAGGAATAATAGATTATGGACTGTTGTACCCAAAAGCAAAATACTTTTCACTGATAGCTTACATAGATGTAGTATGGGCCAGTTACATAGATGATAGAAAAATTACAAGAAACAATGTGTTTTTATTGGGAGAATCATTGGTTTCTTGGTTGAGCAATAATCAAACCTCAGTCTCACTATCTACTATCGAAGTTGAATACATAACAAAAACAACTTGTTGCACACAAGTAATTTGGATGAAGAAAAATTGATAGGACATGAAGGTCACACACAATGAACCAATATCTATAAATGTGATAATGCAACTGCAATATGCATATTAAAGGATTCAACATTGCATTCTAAAACTAAAAACATTCAAATAAATTATCATTTCCTCAGAGAGCGAGTTTCTAAGAATATAGTAAAGCTAGAGTACATGTCAAGTAAAGAGAAAATAGATGATATATTTACCAAACCTTTGGCAAGAGATCCTTTGAATATTTGAGGCAAAAGTTGGTAATAGTCCCTGCTCCTTCTTCTCATTAGTTTGACTTCAAAGAGGAGCATCTAAGGATTGTAAAATACTTGAAAATAATGAATAATCTCAGGGGGGACTCTACAGTCATATGAATAGAAGTAAGAAAAAGAGGATAATTATAGATATGAAGCTACTTCAAGTAATCTGAAAGAGATAATGGTAAAATGTATGGTTGAGGTGATTGAAAAAGAATATTGAAAAGAATATTTCCTCAACTTATACTCTGCAAAATGTATTCATTAAGAAAGTCAAAGTGTCACACATAAGAAGAAGAAAAGGATAAAGAAAATCAACATAGTAGAAAGGAATCACACATATATTGAAGCTCATATCATTATTGTTTATAGAACTCATAATATTTTAGTCACAATGAGAGCATCAAAATGGAGAAAATGACAAAAACCTTCACATATTGATGAATCTAGCCAAGGAACCCAATGGACAGAGAATTGAAAGGCACATCTATAGAGAATTAAATTCTAAGGCAAAAAAGCTGATAAAAGATACCTCATTGAATAGTCATTCCAAGACAATGCATCACATCTCATAATAGATTCACAAAGAAAAAGGGATCAAGTCAAGATATTCATGCCATTATTTAAGCCGATATGTATATTTTTTAATCATCATTCCAATTATTTTTAACATAGAGGAAAAGAGCCATAGAGGTTAGGCCAATATCATCATAGAGAGAACTACTAATTTAGATCAATCATCAAAAGGCCAACTCTTAAAACCAAGAAAAGGTATATGTAGTACATTGGAAACTCAGAACGAAATAAATAAATTTTGTCACAAGGACATATGTCATTGTCTAATAGACATGTTGGTCACAAGGGAAGCCACAACATCAGTAGGATGACATTCTCAACATCTAACCATGACCTCAACATTAATGTATTGTTTTACCGGTCCTGGAGAGAAGACTTGAGGATATCTCAACTCAAGTGTCACTCGTATTTGAAAGAGCTCTGTGTGAACAATCATTCGAGTTATTAATAGAACCACCTATATTAATCATAAGGGGAGCCAAGCCCATAACTATTATTGCTTAACGATCGATAGAGTGACCATACATATATTCATATAGTAATAGAATGAATGGGAAAAATGACAACTGGAATCAACAATTCAATAAATACTCACACAAAAAGGAAGCAATCAAGATCCAAAGAAAATGTTAGAATAAACAATTGCATATAAGTAGAATAAAGTGTTTATAAATAAGAGTAAAACATTTGAATCAATTTTTCATAAAGAATATGTGGATATGTGGTCTTTGTTACTAGTTAGGAGTGTTACATATTCAGAGAATCAAGGGGTGATGGTGCAATGAACATAGATAGGAATGAATAGCAACAAAGATGGATGCCAATTACCCTAAGATTCCAGAGGTTCATTATGGTCAGAGGATGCCATATATGAAAGGAAAATGAAACCAAAGATTCCAGAGGTGCATTATGGCCATAGGTATGCCAAAGGAATTCCTAGAAATCATTTCATATGTGTTACATTAAATGCGAATTAACCATACTATGCCAGAGGATGTGAGACCACATTATAAAGTGAATCAAATCAATATACAACAATGAATGCCAAGACAAGTTTCATGTAAAGTGCGTCAATCAAAAGTTAAAATTATGCACCAGAAGCCACACCTCCTCAATAGAATGCCAAAGCATAAGATTGATAATGATAAATCCTTGTAATGTATAAAGTTCGTTTTGCTATAGATTCTTGCAAAATTCAATTTTTTTTGGTTGATAATTCAAACGTGGAATCCTTGTGTTGTGTCCAAAGAGGACTCCGGTGATCAACTATCTATGGTTTTCAAAGGAGAACTATCAGTCGAAGCGAGAGGAGATGTTTTCATACTGTCAAAATAAATATAGAGGAATGTTTCCCAAGTAGAAGCAACACATATCCATTACAAAAATTTAATAAAACTTTAATATTTGATGAAGAAACTAATGTTTTAGATGAAAATAATGAAAATTATGTAACACAACCAATTGAAGTATTGCACAAAGGCTATCCACAATATGCAGGAGCTGAGACAAAACAATGCAGTGAATGAATTTGCTATTGAATAGTGATATGGTTTGATATAGGTTATGAATTTGTTGTGATGAATTTCTTCTGGTGTGATGATGATCAAGCATGAGATACTAAATGAAAGGGCCTTTGTTCTATTAGTCACAAGTAACATAAGTTAGTAAGGTGCCTAATTTGTTGTCATAAATGCTTGAAGTTTCATCAAATTTCCCTTACATCAATACTCTAGGTATCACCAAGTCCATCACACTTGTCCTTCATATATGGAGAAGTGCATATGCATCAATGGGTTATGCAAAAACTGATTTTTCCTTGTTGAGTTTCTTCACAAACAAAACCCCTTACTATTAATGTCAAAGGGGGATATAAGGAGAAATAAAGAGGAATGGTTTTTAGGACAAAAAGGGGAGGACCAAATTCAATGTTACCATCAGTGCAAAAGGAGGAGAATGTTAGTAGTGTTGGAATTTATGTCTAATGGTTATGAAAGCCAACACATAAGAAGAAGAAGTGACATTCTCCAATGAAGAAGTGACAATGAATTGACAACAAATGAAACTCAAACCAACAATGCTTCAAATAAGAAATGTTTTCATAATCAATGTATGTTTCATGAACGATGTTTTTGATGGTGTTTGTCTTATAAACAAAGTAAATACATGGTGCATAAGAAAGTGAGAACAATGTCTAGAGAACTTGATATTTACATTGAACTTGAATATTATCATCAGTGTATAAAATGTTATATATTGGGTTTACATTTCCAATAAGTGCACTCTCCCATCTTATATCCAAGCCATGAAATCTCTTTTTTTTTTCCACTGGAAAAGTCCGTAATTTTCATTAATATAGAGAAAATTACATATTGTAAATGCCGTAGCATATGCTGTAAACAATGCCATCCATGTGTTAACATGTGGGGTTCTATGCGGTCCAGATACACCATGCAGGGTGATCTGATTGTAAGTACAAAAAATAGTTGTTTAAAAGTTAGTCTATCAGTCTATTTAAGCCTGTACATGACCACGCAGGGTCCATTTTCAGTGTGTCTTTTATATATATCAAAAGATTACAAAATTTGAACTTCAGATCTTTACAATAAAAACATTTATAGTTCAGGGACTAATGTCCCTCTGATATAGCTGGTCTATATATGGCCTGTGATAATAGCGGTATTCCTCGGTCCCTCTCTGCTCCAGTATTAACCATTCTCCTCTGGGTAGTAGCGTGGCCTCCTTGGATAATTGATCAGCGTTGCAGTTATATTCCCTGTATATGTGGTTACAAGAGATATAGTTAAATGCAGCCTTGAAAGTATGTACTTCATGCAATATGTTGTTGAGTGTGTGAATGTGACAAATGGTTGTGTGATTGAACCAATTTACAACAATCTTTGAATCCCCAAAAATGTTAAGATTGTGACACCGATGACCCAAAGAGAAATGTAATAAGTGTCGGAGGGTAATGAGTTCCGCAAAATTGTTTGTGCCTGCACCGAGCCCCAACTTAACTTTGTAGCTATGGTGTTCATCTATGTAGAGTATGAAACCTCCTCCATAGCCATGTTGATTTGCGGCCCCATCAAAGAAGGCCCAGGGGACAGATTTATCAATGATGGGAGGTGGTTGAATGCGTCTCTCCCTGGGGGGAATAGGTTCTGGCAAATCATTGTATGATGAGATAATGTCAGCCTCAATGCGCGGCCAGCACACAGCCATGTTGTCAAATATGTATCTATTTCGGGCCTGCCATATATGCCAGTTAACCAATAAGGGAAGGTTCTGTAACTTGGATCCCATATGTCTGTGAAACCATTCCTCCCAAGCACTGTGTATATCGAGACCAGTCCATAACCCAGCAGAGCCGATAGGTGTGGAGATATTCTGCCAAAGTGTGCGGATTGTTGTGCAGTGTAGAAAGAGATGTTCCGTGGATTCTGATGCCTCTTTGCACAGAACACACCAGGATGGCCCGTAAATCGCTCTATGAGTAAGGTGCTCCCCCGTGGGCACAATGTCTTTTAGAATACACCAGAAGAAAAGTCTGGTGCGCGGGGGGGTGGTAAGCTTCCAGATATTTCTCCACCAATGCAAAGACTGTTCAGGTTTTTTGTGCTGTATGAGTGAGCAGTAGCCTGTCTTGGGTGAATAAATACCATTCTCTGCCAAAACCCAAACTAATTCATCGGGTCCCTCTTTGATTCTTATGTGCGATTCCGATAATGCAGTGGTATATTCATGCCATTCCTGATGCCATTGAGGAGGGAGGTCAAGTTGTTGAGCTGACTTCCATGCCTGAGAGAAAATGTCTGAATTTTGCTGATCTGCAATGTGCGAGAATACCCTGATCTCTCGAGCGTGTAGGTACATGATGAGGTCTCTATTAAGAATGTGTCTTCCCCCACAGCCAATCCATGGATCCTGCCCGATCCTTCCCAGCGAGCCATCGTTGATTCTCCATGCCAAATTGTCTCGAATGTGGGGAAGGGTATGGAGCAGTGCCTTCCATACCGATGAGCAGCCCGTCGATGGCCAAGTAGGTAGTCTGATCTAGTCCAATATGTTCTGTGGCCAGATGTATTTGTGGTATGAGATATGAGCCCATAGATTCTGACCAGTCACCAGTGACCAGCCCATTTTTGCAGCTAGAGCTTGTGCGAAAAGGGGAAGATCTTTTAGCCCCCATCCTCCCCATTTCTTTGGTAGGGCTATCTTTTGCCAGCTGATCCAGGCAAATAATCTTTTATCCTGATTCCCGTTCCAGAGATATCTGTTGCAAAGTTGTTTTATACGAGCGAGAATGTTCCTGGGAATCCATGCAAGAGCCATCCAAAAGACCGGTGTGGCCTCCAGGACTGATTTGATAAGCACCAGTCTGCCCGCCCTTGATAAATATCTATAGCTCCAAACTGACAGTCTCTTCTCCAGTTTAGAGACAAGCCAGACCCAGTCAGCAATTCTTTGGCAAGTAGGTTTTAGCCAGAATCCCAGATATTTGAGGCCTCTATCCAAGGGATGAATGCTGTAGGGAAATACCTGATGAGCAAATTGGGATTCATGAACGGAGGTGCGGGTGAAGGTGATGGTGGATTTGGAGTGATTTGCGAGCATACCAGTAGCGGATGAGAAAAGAAGAAGAATCTTAGAAAAGGTTCTGGAGTCCCGAATGCTGCCATCCAGCAGAATGAGCACATCGTCCACAAATAGGAGATGAGTGAGAGAGCAATCCTCCGAGATCCTGAGACCGCAAATATCACCATTCCTTTTAGCAGAGGCAATGAGACGACTAAGTCCCTCCATGACAATCAGAAAGAGAAGTGGAGATAGTGGGCAGCCCTGCCTAAGCCCCCTTTCAGAGTGAAAGAAGTGAGAGGCCGAGCCATTGATGAGGACACTGAAGGATGGAGAGGTAATACAGGCCATAATCCAAGTGATGTAGATGTGGGGGAAGCCCAGGTGGATAAGAAGCATCTTGATATAGAGCCAACTGACACGGTCGAAAGCTTTGGACAGGTCAATCTTGAGAATGATGCTTTTGAGATGCTTGGACCAGATAGAATGGATGGCTTCTTGTGCCAAACCTATGGCTTCATGGATCTGTCTGGATTCAAGGAATGCAAATTGCTGAGGGGCAATATGTCTGGAGAGAATCGGCCTGAGACGATTTGCAATGATCTTAGAAATAATCTTATAAAGGCAGTTGCACAAGGAGATAGGCCTATAATCATCAAAAGAAGATGGGGAATCGGATTTAGGTATGAGGGCAATGAAAGTCGAATTGATGGCGTGATAAATGGAACCCGTAGTTCTGCTCTCCTCCACTACTTTCAGAAGATCCTGCCCCAGTATTTCATAAAATGCCAGATAGAATTCAATGGTCCAGCCATCCGGGCCTGGACTCTTATCTTTTTTGAACCATTTTAAAGTACCTTCTAGCTCCCCAGAAGTAACCAGAGCAGATAGCTCTTCTGCATCATCCCCATTAACAAATCTCAGAAAATGTCCCGCCACATTGATGATATCAGGAAGATTTGCTCCACGAGGACATTTATAGAGGTTTCTGAAATGTGTGATGCCAAGGTGGGCAAGCTTGTTGAAAGTGTCAGCCATGCCTCCCTCAGGTGTAGGGAGGTTCCAAATGGTATTGGACACCTTTCGTCCCTTGGCATAGCTATGAAAGAACTTCGTGTTATCGTCCCCCGCTTTTAACCAAATAGCTCTGCTCCTCAATCTCTGGGATTCCTCGCGCTCCTTAAGAATAATTGCCTTCTGATTTTCCAGTTCTATCAAACGGGTCTTGTCCTCTGCAGAAATGAATCCCAGACTTCGTTCATCAAGTAATGAGCTCAGCTCAGATTCTATTTGGGTGAGCTGTAAAGTTTCCCGAGTTCGCTTCTCCCTGGCCCAAATAATGGAAAGGTGTTTGATCTCGGAGAGATTTTTACAGAACCCTTTTGCGAGGGACTCTGCTCCAATAATGGGATGTGCGGTCCAGTAATCAGAAACCATCTTTATGTATGAAGGGTCTCTCAGCCAGACGTGATTGAATTTGAAAGGGGCTTTTGGTTTCTTAAAAGGCCCCTGAATTTCCAGATATATAGGCGAGTGATCCGATATGCCCCCCGAGCCCACCCATTGCTTGTAATGATGCAGCTGTTGTAGGAGCGAATCTTTCATGATAAATCTGTCAAGTCTACGAGCCAATGCTGCATCTCCCACCCTTCTGTTCCTCCAGGTGGGAAGAAGTTTATGCATGGGGACATCAATAAAATTTTTCTGTTCCAACAGATTTGTCATATAGTCGGTGATAGTGTCAATTTGAGCCGCAGACCCCCATGATTCTCTGAATCCCAATGAAAAGTTGAGGTCCCCTCCGATAATTGTCTGCTCAGAATCCAGGAGGGAGAGGTGTAATATGCGCTGCCAAAATAGTTCCCTTTGTATACAGGGAGCATATACATTCACAATCCGAAGGTTCATGCCCAGGTCCGCTGAGAATATATCAAGTCCCAAAAATCCTGACCCCCCCCAAGATGCTTCAACCCGAATGGTTCGAGGGTTATATCCAATGGCCAGACCCCCAGATCTGCCAGCAGCATCTAGGGTGACAAAGGACCAGCTCGGGATCAAGGATTGAAGGGTGTGGGAGATTTGGTCGGCCGAGCAAAGAGTTTCTTGTAGCAGGATGATGTCAATAGGCTCAATCTCGATGAGTCGCTTCATGGCTAGTTTCTTGGAGGCACTAGCCAAACCCCTGCAATTAAAGGATAAACACTTCATGGAGGAACACCACGCGGGGTATTTCCTGCTCTAAGGACCCCATCTATAGTGGATTGGCGACCAGAGACGACCTCCGCCCCTGCTTTCTTAATAGCCTTGGAGAGATCAGACTTCCTGCCTCTGGATGACAGGGGAATAGCACCGGGTAAAGTGAGACCAAGACCAGACTATCGGACCGACAATTCTTTGGTGTGGGATCTGGAACGAAGGAAGTATTGGTGAGGAGGAGAGACCTCGGAAGATGGCCGAGAGGTAGTAGATGTAGAGGGAGAGAGCAATGAGGGGCCAGTAGAGGCAATGAGAGGAGGGGAAGACATGATACAATGAGCCATAGATGTCTGAACAGAGGTACCTGCAGCAGTAGAAATATGATCAAAAGATGAGAGAGGAGGGATCAAAGGAGTACCCGAAGCTATCGCGGCTTCAGCAGCAGAGTGAGCCCTGGTCAGCGGCGGCGAAGAGTGTCTATGTCCCAGATCAATCGATGGAGAGGTAGCCACCGGAGCTGGACCAGAGGGAATGGGGCGCGAGCTGACCGGTGAATTTGCCCTGGAAGGTGCAGGAGTGATCTTCGGGGAGTCTTCTGCTTTCCGGTTAAGAGGGCAGTCTTTGAATAGATGTCCCACCTTGTGACATCGTCTGCAGCGGAACGGGACCCCCTCGTAGTCCAGTATCTGGACTCTGATGTATCTCCCCCACTGAAGGGTTATCTTTTCCTCCAGTCCCTCGCGGGTATCCAAGTGAACCAATATGCGTGCGAGGGTCCTGCTTCTTGACTCCACAAAGGTACGATCATGATCTAGATATGTACCCAGGGCATTTCCAATCCTGATGAAAACTTCTTCACCCCAGAACTGTAGCGGAAGACCCGGCAAGCGCACCCAAATCGGTCCTGCTCCAATTTGTTCACGTTCAGGGTCGAATAAAGGGCTCCACCGCTTGAGAAGGACCGGGGCCATCTCGATGTGCCAGTACCTGGCCAGTACCAAATCCGTGTAACTTTCCTTTGAGAAATGTAGGGAGAACCAACCTCTGGGCAGAACATGGACTTCTGGCAGATCAATAAGCAACCCTCCCCAAATCTCCTTTACCCACTGAGTCAGCCTGTTGGCCGAATACGCCCGACCCCGGACATGCCCAACCAACACAGTGCCTGCCATGATTGCAAATTCACCAATAGCCGAGGTCTCACCGAATCTGATGGTGATATCCTTTGAGGTAGCCTTGATGCACTTCGACTTCCTTTTGCTGGTGCGAGGAGCTGACGGGTGGTCCACCAGGGGGTTTGGTATGCCTTCCTGGGAAAAGTGTTTTGCTGGTTTAACCTTAACTGCTGGAGTCTCAAAACACCCAGATGGACGGGCTCCCGTGCAGGAGGTATGTGCCGCCGCAGTAACCGGGGGATCGACAGGAGGAGCAGTGAAAAATGATGAAAGCGGGTCAAAGGAGGGCGAGGGAGGGGTGTGTGAGGATAGAATGTGGAGGGTGCCCAGAGAAAGTGGAGGAACTTCGAAGCTCGGAGAATCGATAGAATGAGACCCGATGAGGGGTGGGACAGGACTATGCCGAGGTAAGGATATGATGGGAGAGCGATGAGGCGGTTCCGGGGCAGCCAGTAGAGAAGTAATGTCAATCGATGGAGCGGGAGTAAAACTAGGGTTATCGAAAATAACGCGATCCGGGTAGGGCTCCTCTGAATAGTCTACCTCTTCCGTCTCCATATTGTCACCCATATCCAACCACAGGTCGATATCAGAAAGCGACGGGTGTGAGACCGCAGCAGACAGGGTGTACAGTGCACGTCGCCGGTGCAGTGATCGAAATCTGCAGTGCTCAGAAAAAGAACCCTAGGGTTACCCTAGACCTTCACGTATGCGCTCCATCTACTCCTTATGTTTCATCCCTAAGCCATGAAATGAAATATCTTATTTGTATCCATATTGCAATTTAATTCACATGATTAGTTGCTAGTGTTGAAGGTGCTACAAAGGCACTTGAAGATGTCTGATGATCCAAAAGAGTGGATGGTGTGCTTGAGTAGAATAGTCAACAAAAATCAGAATGAAACATAATATATACATCTTTTAAATGAGCACACTGTGTATATATGCATATTATCTTTAGGAAAAACATGTATGCAACATGTATCATGGATAAATAATCTTTTGAGCCTTGACTTATGGAATCATTGAAGTTGGCTTATGATACTTCAGTTCTTTTAATAGTACGAGGTCCATTTGTCTTGACTTGACCTTCAAATTCAAAAAATAAAGAGGTAGACTACAAAGATTCCTAGAATAGAAAGAGGCAACCCTTCACTTCGGATTCTTGCATTGGAATACAAAAAAGAAACAAGATTTGTGTATAAAAAGGTGCATTTTTGAATGATAAAGGTTAAAAATTGAATTACGTGAGAAAAATTCATTGAATTTCCTAATAATGAAAGTAAAAGAAAGAGGAGAAGAATTGAGGAAGAGGAGTAGAGGATATAAATGAAAAGAGGATAAAGGAAAATTTCAAAATAGAGGAAAGACTGGGAAAACTAGGAAAGTAAATTTGTAATCTTATTAGGGGATTGGTGTCTCCTTTTCAGTAATAGCTTGAAAAAGAGAAAGTTGGAGCCTATACAAGAGGGAGTGGGTTCTCCGTGCAAGTTGTAGCTTGTAGAAGAAATAAGAGGTTGAATCCTCCTTTAGGTAGAAGCCTACAAAATTAATGTAAAAGAGGGAGTGGGTGCTTGCATTTACATCACAACAACCAAATTCTTGATTTTTCCCTTTATGGGTTTCCACTTATATATGGTACCTTAATGTGTTACATGAGCTTGTTGTATGTTTTTTTTTAATTCATGGTTATTTGTTGAAAAAATATATAGATCTCGTAATATGTTAAAGAAATAATTAAAGGCTTGATAAAATAATTTGAAATTGGCCATTTAAAAGAAACAATTAATGATTCCCCCCATGTCTCATTAATTTCATAGTTTTCAACAAAAAGGCCACAAAGGAAGGGATCCACTAAAGTATTAGGATCACTAAGGGAAACTAACTACTAATGTAGGAGCACCTATATATGTCATAATTCTTCTAATTAGTTGTCACAAAGAGCTTAGTTTCATTATAACCTACAAGTGATTTCTACCTATAATGTCCATGAAGATGTCAACTTTCATCTATCCTTTTTTTTTTTTAGCATATGGTGAGCAATGTCCAATATTCTTTGATTTCTAAAGTGTGGTGAGAAATTCCCACTCCATTTTTCTTCTACACTTTAATTTCTATTTGCATCTAGCTTACAATCGTACTTTGAATTCTGGGATAGTTCAATAATCACCTCACAAAGGGTCGGAAACAATTCATCATGATCTATCTTGGTAAACAATTATCCAAGTCAATTGGGTGATATATCACTGGAATATTCATCGTAAGTCTCTATTGTTAAGATTTTTGTTGTGTTGTTAGCTTTTAATTTTGTAGATAAATTAATAGTCCATCACTTAGAAAGGCCTTATGTCAAGTCATTTACTTACTAAATAAGGGTATAAAATCCTTTTCTAGGAAAGGATGAAACTAAAAACTCATTCATAGGCTATGCCAACCCAAGATGGAGCCACGATCAAGTTTCTTTGGGTCATTGCTTCATGCAGCCTTCACAAATATTTTTGAGAAATTGTGTGTGTAATATTTATATTATGAAAAACATTTCTTTACATAGATGACAAAGTTGTTCTAGAAAACTATGTGTGGACTTAAAAGCAAACACATTGTCCAACACTTGTTCCCAATAGTCCACATCTAGCCAAAAAGGAAGTGCAAAGTAGCATATAACTAGATAGCCCTTGAAAAATTCCATGCAATGGGTATTGTGGGATTGACAACAAAAAAAACCATAAACATCTATAGTCCAATATACCATAAAAGTTACCATGACTACATAGTAGAGAAAAATCAGAACATAGACTAGAATGGAGCAAGAGTAGGAATAATAATCTAGGACAATAACTGGAGATATTTCATTAAATTTTCCTTGAGGAATGTCTTCTTTTGGTGCGTTGATGATAACTAGAGTACAAGGTTGAAACCAGAGCCAAAGTTTGATTCAGAAGCCATATAATGTTCCACTCAGATCATCCTGGAGTCTAAATCATCCAAGTTGTATCTTATATCCTGGAGAATCCTTTTGATCTCGTCTTGTCCTGCAAATAGTTGATAGTGATCAACTTTCTTTTCACATATGACCACATGCAACAAGGTGTCCAATTGCCTGTGTAGAGATACTAAGTGTAGGAAGTGAAGTCTTATTTTCTAGAATTTACCTAGATCAAGAATCCATCTAAATGTTGAACCAGTGATTTCTGAATCTAAATGGTAAGACCAATCCCCAAATTATTTAGCTTCTAGTTGAAGAAATTCATTTCTAACCTCAAGAGGGATTGCATCAAAATGATAACCCATAGAATGTCATCCAAAAAGACATCAATGTCAAGAAGAATAAGCACCTGATGCTCCTCCCCGTCGACAAGATTGCAGGAACCGTCGTGTTATAAGCACAGTTGGCAGAGGTCAACTTGGAAGGGGTTGATGACACAAAATATGAGTAGCTGGGTGAACAATCTTAGGTTGCGAAACCACACAAGCCCAATTTCCCTAGTATGAGTGTTGGCTTAAGGGGGCTTGACATAGGTTCAGAGTTGTTTGCGCCAACTAACAAAACCCTCAACCATTGGCCCTTTTGGCAACAACCTGTGTAATGTAGGCTACAGTATCACCCAAAGCAGTATAGGGGGATGCTAGAACCAAGTTTCTATATCCAGGGATATGTGATAAGTGGTTTCTAATTCTGCACAGCTTCGGATCCACCTTTGCGTAGATTGATATCTTCCAAGGACCTGTCACTATATCTAAGTCAAAATGGATTCCAAACCTTTGTGAAGGTCTATGATTAGTCTTTGCGGACCTTAACTAGACGATTTATCTAATTTCATGCATCAATAAACATCCCTAGATTTGAGTTCGTGCAGATCTATCGAATTCATCAGAAAACAAAGCAGAATTAACTATTATCTTCGTGGAACAATATAACTACTTAAATCATGCATTAATAAGATAGATTTACTAAATTCGTACAACATTCATTCATTATTTCATTAAATCATATCATTAAGCGACAAAATATAACATAAAAAGATTCAACAGAAATACATTATAATTCTTCAAAAGCTATCTTTATTGATCTTCAGTGTTCAGATTACAAACTCTTCTACCATGCGCACTCAATTGTAGGGGTCCACGCACTCAGCCGCAAACTCTACCAGGCCTCCTGTGCACTCAGCTGCAGGAGCCTTTCCTTCTTCACCTAAGTACAGGAAGCAGAGCCTTCCTGCCTTAGTACTTTCCCTAGACAAAAAAAACCTTTTAGCCTACCCAATTCTCCAATAAATGTTTTTTCTAAGACTCGCTATGGCTCAATTATTTATAGTTTTTATTCATACAATACCATGGTCCGTGGACCATGGGTAAGTCTCAGAATTGACTTAACTATCTATCCAAACAAGGGGATAAGGCCCCTTTGACACCTATCTATCTGCGCGCTCTGCATCCACATATCGTGGAGACTTTACATATTTTACGAAAACATGTACAAAATTTGGGTTAACTAACCAAAAAATTGACCCTAGGGACCCTATCCCAACAGGCCCACAACACAAAGATCATGACTCACCCTCGAGTCACTGAGCTGGCACTGCGATCTTGCTGCGAAGATCACCTAGCTCAAACTGCATCACTGAAACTTCAGCAACACTTTGTGCCGCTACTTGTTGTACCTCTTCAAACAATTTCTCTGTGGTTGTCCCTTCCACTGCTAGGCACATGGTCCATTGCGTGTTGTAGTCCCTTGAGATTTTTCTGAAGTGACAGAGTAAGTTGACAAGATTCCTCTAGCCACGGTTGTAATCGGGCCTTCAACAAGGCCTCTTTCCTCTACAGGTCCTCCACTTGTGTTAGCAGCTGCTTGCCCTCCTATAACTTCGCTAGGCATTGTGCTAGAGCCAAAGTGTGTGCATACACTCGGGCCTCATCATACTATCGTTGCGTTTCTCTAACATCTCTTTTTAGCTTCTGCAGGTTCAGGTCCTCGTGCAGATTCATCCATAATTCCATCGTGGCATCAAACATTGAGGAGAAGTCATTGATTGCGATATATAATGTATTCATCCCCTCCTTAATTTCTGCTCTGCTATGCTCCCAAACCTCTAGCAGAGTTGTTGGCTGCAACTTCAACTGCAGCTCTGCTATCTTCATATGGAAATCAAAGGTCACCCTAGCAACTTCCTCCTTTGATGCACGTATTGCAGCAGCCAATTTCCTCACTTTGGCGGAGGCCTCTGCATCCTCTGGTATGTTCAATTGAGGTACTAACTTTCACGCCTGCTCGATCATTGTTTCTAGGCTCTGTTGTTGTGTCTGCAATCCTTCCTTTTCCTTCAATGATTGATTTTTCTTTGTGAATAATTATTCGATGTTAACATTAAACTCACTGACGATGGTGAGGGCGCGTTGTTCCCTGATCCTCAATTCTTCTGACACTCCCTGATGTAGCACATGGAGGGTTTGGAGTGGAAACATGGAAAAATTCAACCCCATGTCCCTTATTGTATTAATCATAGCGCAGTCCTCTTCTAATTCTACGTGAAGGGACCCCTCTAGAAATCGAATGACCCTGAGGTCCAGAGTTCATTCTAGCTCCGCCACTGTGCTACTTCCCTATGTCAGGCTCTCTTGTACTCCACTCACTTTCCCGATGCCCACTTGGATCCTATTCACCTGGATCTGCAGCTCGTGTAGATCCTTTGGGATGCTCCCCAGCGTCTACATACATTTCTGCTCAAATTGTTGTAGCACCTCCGTTTTCGTGTCCCGCACTTTGTCTCTGATCTCATTGAGATCGCCTTCTATTAGCACCATGGGATCAATATGTGTCTGCTTATCAAAATTATGCTTTTTCTGTTGTCCACCCATCTACTCCTACCCACGTCTCTTCAAGATGAAAGGAGTGCTATCCTCCTCACTGTTGCCTCCTCCCTGCTATGACAACTCTTGCTTGTCAGTATGATGCGAAGAAGACTTTCCACCCTCCTCTGTATCCTGTCGTTCCTTCTCTATCTTCTCTTTAGCAACACTTTCTTTCTCCATTCGTTCCTTCTTCACAACTTCCTTAGCAGCTTCTGTCTTCTTCTGCTCAGCCAAGGCACACGCGGCCTTCTAAGTTGCATCCTTTCACTTCTACTTAGCAAAGCTCTCGCCGCCTTTGCTAGTGCCTACATCACCCCCTTGTGGGTTTGCGCTACTCTGCGCTACCCAATACCCCACAACCTACAAAATGTTCGTCTCAGATCCCAAATAGGGCAACATGTGCCATGTTTGTTTTGGGTCCTTCCACACTCTGATGGACACATTGTGAATGTTAGCCTTGAACTCTGCATAGGCCAAAAACTAAGCGAACAAGGATGGGGACAACCTTGGCCTTTGACTGATCACCATATGGAGGTCCATGTCTACCAAAATCCTGAAGATTTTTAATTCCTTGATCCTTCGCGGATCATTTGTTGACCACAACAAGGAGAACTGCGCTGCCTCAGGAAAATCTTCCTTATGCGGAGGAAACTGATTGTCCTCCGATAATCTCCAAGTGACTAAAAGAATATATAGAAAAAGCCATGCATGATGGAATGGCTTGCCCTCCTCCTGAGCTTCTCGGAATTTAGCGAGGAACTCTTGGCATAGATACTTTTCCCAATTGTATTGGATACCTTTTGCGCACTGTGCTTCGAGTGACCCTACCAGAGCTAGAACTTCGTCCGTGTGGCACTTCCTCATAACTTTTTCCGCAAGAATCTAGGCAATGAACTACACTTCCTGTTCTTGAATTGAAAGGATAGAGTATTCATGCAAATTTTTCACAAGACCATACTCTTTCTTCATTTTGTCAGCCAATTCTTTCTCCCCACTTTTCCCTCCAAACTCCTTGGCAGGGTTTGCTCCTTTGTGAGGAAACTTCGTTATC
Source organism: Pinus tabuliformis (assembly GCA_031772625.1). Classification (NCBI taxonomy): domain Eukaryota; kingdom Viridiplantae; phylum Streptophyta; class Pinopsida; order Pinales; family Pinaceae; genus Pinus; species Pinus tabuliformis. Next base: position 112,394,141 of record CM062817.1, read on the forward strand.
CTATCGATTAACATGTATGTTATTGGAATGGGCTGCCCAAGCCACAAACACCCATCATGCACCAGTGCGAGGAGCTGGCGCACACATACCCTGTTGATAGATGAGCAATGATAGTGCGGCACTAAGAGCATGTTCAGCAGCCCCGCCTGCTCAATGCGCAAACCCACTTCATGGGCTCCAACTGCGTAACCCCTATTTCATCATAATATATCTTTGTCATATACTTATGGGTCGCTAAGTGCGGGAACTTTTCATGGTCTGCGAGGTCCCAGTCCTCCATTTTCAAGACCAAAATTCGTGCTAACCTGGGACCTTCAAATTCGACCTGCTCGAGTAGCAGGGGAATCGACAACACAAACTTTATGGAATCTAGGTCCTTGGTCACTTTGGTTCTTCCCTTCCGCGAAGAGATATACTCAAGAAGCCTTGAGATAGGCTCGATTTCTTCAGCATCTATTTCTTCGACATGTTGGTGTTACTTCTCTTCTAAATCCACTACTTGCTTCGGTTGTTTGTCTTTTTTCTGCTTTGGTTGCACCTCCATATTCTTCCTTGGTGACATTCTTACGGGCACTAGCTTCCTCTACTTCTCTTTTGCGGTCGTTTGTTTCTCTTTTTCAGTTGCCTGTTTCTCTCTTGTGGCAGATTTTTGTGGCCTTGGCGACCTTGGCGCGGTAGGCACAGGGGTTGAAGTTTCCATACTCGAAATCTCAGGGAACAGCGTGTCACATAGAGCATATTCAGAACTCACGGCTTCAGCAGGGTTGGTGGTAGCCATATGCTATAGAATGGCCTTCTGGTTCCCTGTAGGTAAGGCAGCAAATGTTGGTCTTGCCATGAAATCCTCCCAGAACCGACGACTCATAAAATGTAGATAGAAAATCACCCAGACAAGTCTCAGAATTCAAAGTGTTCTTCTATGGTCCAACATGTAAGATTTATAGGCATTTTTGAATTCAAATCTGACTGTTCACCCCAAAATCTGATAATAATTGCCCCTTTGGTGGAAGATATTCAAAGAATTTTTCCATAAATAACGCCTACCCTCTCCTCGTAACTGATTTTTAGCCATCAACTCATTAATAGAAACCTCAACAGCTACTTTTTGACTCTTCTGCACAACACCATCCTCAATGGCGCAGGTTATCAAGCACAGCTTCACCTGGCACACCCTTGTCATCCACCGCACAACATTTCTACCATGTTCTTCACCTCATCGAGCAGCGTAGTTTATAGTCCCACAATCCCTTTTAGTTGCCATTGTATAGGGGAAGGTTCCCCTATGTACAACTTCAGCCTAGTTCCATTTACTCAGCTAGGGAATGGTTCCCCATTCAGCTTTGCGAGTTGAATTGTGCCACCATCTGTGATATCCTTAATAGCATACAACTCCAACTAGTGAATTTGAAATTTTCTTGGAAACTTCATAAAATTTATATCATATAACAGCACCAGATCATCTACCTTGAACATGCGCAGCTTAATATGTCGATCGTGCCATGCCTTCTTGTGTTCCTTTTGCATTTGCTGATGAAATCGTGCAAGGAAGCGGTCTTCCTCTAACTCCATGATCTACGGGAACCGTTCTTCCAAGGTCTTGCGGTTCGTCATCTTAGTCAAGGTTGTTATCCCTAAGCTGGGCATAATATACTCCATCGTCATGAAGGCTTCAATTCCATAGACCGGCCTGAATGGTGTTTTTCCTGTCAATTTCTTGCAAGTTGTTCTATAAATCCATAATATAGAAGGTACAGGCATGTCCCAGTCATTCCTTTGCGCGTTGCAGACCTTTGTCAATGCATGCTCCAAGATCTTATTAAAAGATTCCACTATTCCATTCACTTGTGGGTGATAGGGCGTGCTCTTTTGATGATATACCTGAAATTATTCCAACATCATGCTGATCGTTTCATTCAAAAATTCCGTACCCCTATCACTCATTAGAATCTTAGGACAACCAAACCATGTTAAGACAAACTCAAAGAGAAACTTCGCAACAATGGTAGTTGTACAGTCCCTCACTAGTTGCGCTTCCACCCATCTGGTTAAATACTCTGTCGTAGTAATAATATGTTGCATGCCCTTCTTTCCTGGTGGTTGTATGGGACCTATAAAATCGATGGCCCATTTCTCAAATACCTGCAACGAAACTTGGGTATTTAAAGGAAATTCATCCCTTCGAGAAGGTTTCCCTGTCCTTTGGCAAGCATCGCACGCATTGCACTATTCCTTATAATCCTTGTGTAACGTTGGCCACCATAACCCAACGCGTAAAATCTTCTACACGGTCGCTTTCCCTACATAGTAACCTCTTGCCACTCCCCCATGGGCTTCAACGAGGATACTCGCACGTTCAAACTCTAGAACATATCTCTTCTGAACCCATCTTATACAAATGACCCGCAATTAATGAAAAATATGGGGCACGAACTAATAACTCCTTTTGTTGAGTGGTATAGCCTTCCAAAGGTATTACTGTCGTTAAAAACGGAAGAATGTGAGCAAAATGGTCGTTCACGATGTGCACCGCAAAGAGCTCCGCGTCTAGTAGTCCTTCCTCCAAGCTACTATGTTCTTCGCTTGTTTCGATCCTTGATAGATGGTTTGGGCATGCATTTATCCTTCCAGGCTTCACGATCGCCTCGAAGTCATACTCCTGGAACAATAGAAACCATCGACAGATCTTCCCCCCCAACACAGGCTTATTAACCAAGTACTTCAGCGCAGAGTGATCTGTGTACATCTTAAAGTGTCCCCCCAACAAATAATTCCTGAATTTTTGTAGTACGTAGACCATCGCCAGTCCTTCGCTCTCTGTGGTGGAGTAATTGTTCTCAGCTTTGGATAACTTTCTATTCGCAAAAGCTATCGGATGGTAAATCTCTCCCTCTCGTGCATGGGTCAATACTGCTCCTAGCGCAATAAAGGAGGCATCAACATGCACATGAAACTGCTTTTTCGAATTGGGAAACACTAAGATAGGTGTTGTCACCATATTTTCCTTCAAGACATCCAAGCTGCGTTGACAGTATTCATCCCAGCAAAACATCAAATCCTTCTTTAGCAACTTTTCCATCGGCGCAGATATCTGGGCATACGCCTTGATAAAATTTCTGTAGTACCTAGTGTGTCCCAACGCCACCCGCAGTTGTTTCACATTCCTAGGGGTTTCCAAATTTACAATAACAAAGATCTTCGCATGGTCCACCATCAATCCCTTCTTACAGATAACGTGACCGAGAAAAATCCCAAAAGGTACACAGAATTTACACTTCTTCAGGTTCAGCGCGGTCTAAAATCTTCAACATGTATCTAGCATGAGGCACAGACTCGCAACATGGCGCTTCACCAACCCAAACACAGTAAAGTCATCAAAATATGCTTCCAGGAACTTGTGAATAAATTATTTGAATGTTGCGATCACTACCCAAGAAAATATTGCAGGTGCGTTCTTCAATCCAAATGGCATAACTATATATTATAAGCAACCCCACTCCGTCGCGAAGGTTTTCTTTCTTGAATCCTCTGGTGAAATATTTATTTGATGATAACATGAAAATCCATCAGTAAATTAATGTGCTTCATGGCCACCAACATTCTCTAATACTTCGTCAGTAAATGGTGTCAGAAACGGGTCATGCACACAGGGATCATTCAACTTCCACAAATCTACGCATATGCAAATTTCACCTTTTTATTTCTTTTCTTGGACGACTATTGGACTTACCCAATCGGATGCTTCTACAAGCTCAATAATTCCATCTTCCTACATATTATCCAGTCCCAGGTGCACCTTTTCTCTATACTTTTGATTCAATTGATAAGGTCATTGTTTAATAGGCTTCTCGTCTAGTTTCAATGTAATCTTCATAACACCTAAATCTCTGAAAATCCCTTTCAAATCCGAAATTTTTTTTTGGGAATAAATCCTGGTACTCATGCAATAGCTTGGCTACCTTATCAACAGTACCTTCATCCCAATAATTCCCTATCTTCGAGAACTTGGCTTCTTCTTCATACCCAATGTTTACATGGCGAGTTCTCAGAGGCTCTGATATATCTAGGTTCTCCACCTTTGGTCCTTCGACTTCACATTTTCCTTCAGTCTTAGGGATGGTAATAATCCACGGTTCATCCTCTTCTTCAGTAGTCACACTATAGCATTCCAATGCATGGCGTAGCTTTGTACTCCATTCTAGCTGAGTCCATTTTACTAGTTCCTTCGGCGTTCTAAATATAGATGCTTTAATTTCTTGTAGCACCTCTTCAATGCTCTCAAACCCATCCTCAAAGCTTAACATTAGTAGAAAACTTTCCCTTAAAATGTCCCATTCAGTCATTCCATGGCAAAGCTCCATCTCCAAATACTAATTCATTGGGATGGTATCTAACGTATGACATAATATATGCACCCATTTTGGTTGTGGTTATGTTCCCCAGGCCTTAGTCCATCATGCTAAATAATCGTGCGGATCATCCTTTCCACTATATTTTTATATCATCCTGGTGTTAGTGTAACTAAACCTGAACTTCATCATTTTGCAGTATTCTCTCCATCCAACAAAGCTCTCCTTGTGTGTACCCCACCAACGGGAAGGCGTAGCGCGCAGTGCCAATTCTAGTGCCTGGAATCGATTCTCTTCCGGTACTTCTTGTTCAAATTCATCCAAAAACAATTCCACATCAGTAAACCCATCATAATGCGGAAGGTTTATTACCTCAGTTGAAACACACCTTAGCAAATTGGTCATCATATTGCAGTGGAGCGTAGATACTTCATGCAACCTATTCTACCAATTCTCAAGCTCTTCATCTGAATCTGAGGCGCAGGAGCTATCCCTATCCCATGCGATTCATCCATCTACTGTAGGATTGATCCAATCCTCATCATGCACTATTATCTTCTATATCTGATTGAGATCATCGTCACTTTCTACATAGTCGCGCACAAGTTCAGTGTAACACGTTCCTTCTATAGGGTTTAATGGCACTACTACCCTGAGCAACTTCTTCTCAAAGGACATTTTTTTCTTCTTCAAGTTGATTACCCCGTTCATATCAATATCCTAGTCGATTCCTAGCAATGCAGGGTATGGGTTAATGTCATCCACTATTTCAATGACTTCAAAGTCAGCCAACACGCTCGCACCCTCAATGTCCACCTTATTCCGTATAAGCGCCCCATTGGAATAATCTTCTGCTGATTTGCCATGCGCAACTGAATAGGAGACCACTGCAGCATAGGTCTCCCCATCCTCTCCCATGTTTTCTTAGGCAATACATTCGCATCAGACCCCAGATCCAAGATTACCTGGTCCATTTTATATTCACTGATCTGCGTGGTTAACCTCATCTTACGCCCCATTCATGCCTTATGCTTACCAATCTTTCTAACTGTGTGTTGCTCCGTAAGAGTCTTTTCCTTATTGGCACACTTGTGATGAGGCTCATCATTGGGTAAATATATGGACCTTAATACACCTCCAAGCTTACTAAAGTCAACTCTTCTCATAATTCCTTACATGTTTTAATTATATTTTTCTTAATGAGATGAGGAAAAGTAAGATGTTATGTCTAGTGGTCTAATGTGGATTGATTGTAGGTTTTTGGGAGAAATTTATAGCAATTATGGATAATTAAGGTGTAGGAACTCAAATGAGACAAGGAGAGATTATAGGAGATGGATCTTCCTCATTAAATCCTCACTCATTTGAATATCCTTCAATCAAGTCACACTAGCTTGGAGTTGCAGGCAGTCGAGTCATGAAGATCATTGGCAGCCGATCCAGTGATAGTTAAAGAACCAGTTCATCTTGATATTGGGAGCCAAGCCTCCCTAGATTTAAGGAGGTTGTTGCAAACTTCATCTGTATAAATAAGGAGGCCTAGAGCCTCATTAGGATTTAGATTTTTTATGCAAGATAACTAAGCACTTTCGAGTTGAAGGATTGTGGAAAAACATTGTCATGTATGTTTGATATGTTAATGAAAATGAGCATTTCCTTGATCCAACATTGATTTGACTCAGAGGGCTGAAGCTCTTGGCTTAGGGCCCAATCCTAGCAGCAGAGGTTCCTCTTACTGTACTTGTATGCTTAGGCTATTTCATGGATTACTTGTTGAATTAATTTTGGAATTGTTCCCTTGCAAGTATTAATGAATTTGATTAGTTTGCTTCCATTTGTGCATAGATTTAGAAATAGCTTTAGAGAGATAAAGGAATACCAAAAAGGCTGATAATAGGTGGTTCTTTCCTCACTCCTCCTTTTAGGGACCATGGTTTGAAGGAAAAACTCCCATTCAGCCCCAAAAAGACAAAATTCTGATTTCTTATGAAACTTAAGGTTTTCTGCTAATTAGTCCAGCATCTTCAGTTTTCAAGGATAGTTTGCAGTTGTTATTTTTGTTATCTCCAGCTTTGTATTAGGTTTCATAATGTTTCACAATAGGCTGTAAAGTATTTCCATGCATGAACTAGGCAAATGAATGATGAAATTATGTTTTCTTATGTTGTTGGAGATCTTTCTTGTTTGGACATGGTTTATGGGTAAGTGACAGTGATGTGTGTATTGTAGGAGTTTCAAGAGTGCAAGAAGAACTCATGTCAGCAGCCCCAACCTAACCTCATCCATCCGTAATCACCAAAATCAACTAATTCCATGAACCGAGTTATCGTTTCATAAGACCAACTTTCCATGCTTGTTGAGCAAATCCAACCATCCTAGAAACTTTGGTTTGAGTTCTAAGGAAGTCCTAGCCACTTCCTTGCCTTATTCCTTCCATCACTCACCTTCCCTAAGCCCTATACCACTGCCTAAATCACTCCTTATGCTTTCGGCCTGATCCTGTAGGAATACAGGGGATCCTGTAGGTGCATTAGGACATCCTATAGACATCCTATAGGATGACCTGTAGTGGCCTGTTTTGAGGCTGATTTGTGAAAAATGCATCAAGAAAGATAGGAGAAGACCCCTGCTTTCCTCTCAAGCCTTCTGAACCTTCACAACCACCTCTCTCCACACCTAACCCACCTACCATACAATCAAGAAGAATTAACATTCATGTTTTCACAAAAAGGACAAAAAGAAAAGGTTGTTGTGTTCATTCATATGCACAGTAGTAAAGTGTTTTGATTAGATCAGATTGCATGCTTAGGATAGTTAGGGTTCCACATGTGTTAGTTTAGAATTCTTCTGAAGCAAGATCTCTTAACAAATAGCTAGATGAGTGGTGTGTTTTAAGAATTTCTTTCAGTCTTTCATTACTACAGTAGATAATATTTCAATTCTCTCAATTAGAGAAAAATCCCCCTTTTTCCATTTTTAATCAAACTTCTTCTAAATCAATAGAAGGCTGGTTTGAGAAACCCTAGTGGTCTATCGCCAGCTCAGCAATGAAAAAGAGTGGATCCATTGCATCTATTTGTGTATACAACACTGTCACCTCCAAGTTTGTATGAACCCTGGGTTGATAAAGTAAAGTTGGTAGCCCCAGGAGTTGCAACATTCTTTCTGCAATACTAGTGCTCATCAACTTGTCTATTAAGTCATGCAACCCTTTGACTGCTTTTTGTTCACACAGAAGCTTCATACAAGTCTTCAGAAAGGTATCTAGTATTGAAGGATCTACTTCTTGAGTCATATTAGTCTCAAGCATTTTCTCCTGACTTACTAAGGTGGAGGCCTCAGCAAATTTCTTATTTGCTTCCAAGAAGGTTTCCTTAGCATGATTCTTAATCAAAGTCGACTTCCTTCTCAGTAGCCTTGCGTACCCATCCCCCTCCTTTGGATGCTTACCTTTATCCGTGCCAATTGTTATACCACTTCTCAATACAATATTTATGTTTTGATCCTCTTTGCGGGGCTCATCCCTCATCATATGAATATTTTGTGTAGGCTGCTGGGGCTGCACCTTCTTTTCTTACATCTTTTCCATAAGGAAAAGCATTCCTCTATGACATGATAAAAATGTCGGCAATACTGACATGAAGGATGTGTGGGATTTGGACAATCACGCGCGAAGTGCCTTGCTTTGCCACAATTATAGCAAATTACCTTCCCATGCCCTCGTCCTGGTACAACACCTCTTCCTCATCCTTGGCCTTGGAATCAACCACACGCTACTCCTGCTCTTTGATCCTAAGGCTGACTTTCTGCCTGCATTTTGTAGGTAGGGGTCGTATCCATAATCAACTCATAACTTATACAATGGCATTCATCGTGCCCTACTGACTTATAGAAATTGCAAAATAACTATTGAGGGGTAAGTATAAACTTTTGCAATAGATGGTAGTTATCTTTAGCATGTTGTCCTGTAACCTGACAAATAGTGCACCACAGCACAACTCTCGTGCTCATTCCAACATTCTTCTCTCGTTTCAGGGGAACAGGTCCCCCCATGATATAGTTCCTAAAGACCAGGAAATGATCCTTATCATGTCAACGACTTTTAAATTTTAGACACCAGATCTCAGCGTGCATCTCTGGCTAAGCTTCCCTTCCCTTTTTCAAGCTCTGCAACTCCAAGTGCAGGATCTCTAGATGTGAATGAATCTGTTTTACCCCAAGGTTTGTATATGAAATAGGTGAAGCGTGTAGCCTCATCACGATCTCCAAAGCTTTTTCTTGCGTTGCTATCTTCTGCTGTGATAGAGGTATTCTTAAATGGGGAAAAAGCAAAGCTATAAACTAGTCAGATGTTGGGTATCTGAAATTTACATATTAGCATGTTTGATCTGGCACTTCAAACTCTGATCAAAGTCCCAAGACATCTCATCAAATCTCATTTGGATCTCCTTAAATTCAATTACTGACTGTGCCTTTGACTTAGGCCTACTGAACTCCTTATTCAAAGCTAGTTGGGTATCTTCCAACGACGTGTTGGGGTTATCAGTGCAATACTTGATATACCATGTTAATGTACAATCCTACAAGGCTATAACCAACTGTGATTTCTTAATATTGTCATCGGTAACCTGCTGCATTGTCCACACAACTCCTGCAACAAACCAAAATTGTTCTGGATCTTCATTGCCCGTTCCTTTAAAAATCAACATCTTCATCGCGTTTGCCATGTTGAATGGTGGAAGTGGAGGTGGAGGAGGTGAAGGTGTAGGTGTATGAGGTGGAGGTGGAGGTGGAGGTGGAGTGGATGGATGAGATATCCTCGGAATACCCTAAGTTATTAACTGAACGACACTTCGCGATGTAGTCAGCACCGCCCCTTCATCATCACTTGAAGGGGGTTCAATAAGTGGACTATATTTTGGGCTAGATCCTCTGTTTCTTCTAAAGATTCTCCCACTTTGCATAGACCAAAACATCAAGGTAACTGCATAACCCTCTTTTCACATAACAACATTTTAATCCAAGTCTTCAATGAGTTCAAATACTTACCTCGTGGTCCTTTAAAGATCCTTCACTCTGCTTCGCTATAGCTGATGTTCCTGTCAATCGCGAAATAAGTCACAAAGCTTCCCAATGTGCGGTCAACCCAGTGACCCATAACCTATGCGATATTTATTCCCGATTCTTCTAGAAATCACACCAATTCAAGAGTCCACACTATAGGGCCTTTGAGCCTCCACGTCCCTTGACTATCAGCTCATTTAGACAACCACTTGTATAGTTCTTCAGGGAAGAAACAGAAGAACTCGTTGATCTCGTCTGTGTATAAAACCTTTGCAACCACTACTCCTTGGATAATATAGAGCTCCTGTTCTCCTGGGCCGTGAACTCGTGCAATTTCCGATCAATCCACTTATCAAGCTATTTCTTCATAGGAAACCATTTACCGTGCATCTCTTAGATAGATCCTAGTCCTGGCAATGGAACCATTTGTTGGCTTAAGGGAACCTAACCCAAGTTCATAGTTGTTCACGCCAACCAAAAAAACCCTCAACTGCTGGCCATTTCAGCAACAAACTATGTAGTGTAGGCTACAATCTCACCCGAAGCAGTATAGTGGGATGCTAGAACCAAGTTTCTGCATCCAGAGATATGTGATAAGTGGTTTCTAAGTATGCACAACTTCAGATCTGCCTTCGCGCAGATCGATATCTTCCTAGGGCCTGTCACTGTATCTAAGTCAAAATAGCTTCTAAACCTTCGTGAAGGTCCATGATCAGTGTTTGTGGACCTTAACTAGATGATTTATCTAATTTCGTGCATCAATAAACAACCCTAGATCTGAGTTCGCCCATATCTATCCAATTCATCAGAAAACATAGTGGAATTAACTATTATATTCGCAAAACAATATAACAACTTAAATCATGCATTAATAAGACAGATTCAGTGACTTCGCGCAACATTCATTCATTATTTCATAAAATCATATCATTAAGCGACAGAATATAACATAAACAGATTCAACAAAAATACACAATAATTCTTCAAAAGCTATCTTTATTGATCTTCAATGTTTAGATTACAAACTCTTCTACCCTACGCACTCAGCTGCAGACTCTACCTAGGCCTCCTGTGCACTCAGTTGTAGGAACCTTCCCTTCTTCACCTAAGTACAAGAAGCAGAGCCTTCCTGCCTTAGTACTTTCCCAAGACAACAAAAACCTTTCAGCGTACCCAATTCTCCATCAAAAGTTATCTCTAAGACTCGCTATGACTCAACTATTTATAGCTTTTCTTCATAAAATACCATGGTCCGCGGACCATGGGTGAGTCTCAAACCCAACTTAACTATCTATCCAAACAAGGAGCTAATACCCCTTTGACACCTATCTATCTATGCGCTCCGCATCCACATATCGCAAAGACTTTACATATTTTACAAAAACATGTACAAAATTTGGGTTAACTAACCCAAAACCTCACCCTAGGGACCTTATCCCAACAATGAGGGAGGCAACATGTGAAATTTATATACCGAGGCATGATTATTGAGAAGGAACTATAGAGAGTCGTCATCAAGATAGTAGTGAAATACCCAAGCTTAGGTGCCACAGTATGAGAAAGGTGGCATTTGAAAGGTGTATTCTAGGTCTCAGTAGTGGAAAGGAAATTTCAAAAGGGCATCATGAGGGAGATAATGAACCAATAGCCGAGTATGTCCTAAATCAACTAGACCTAAACCAACCACCCCAATTTGACCATATATTGGTTGGGCGTAAAGAGTTTAAGGAATTGAGAAAATTTGACCATATCATATATTGGATGCAATCAGTTTGAAGACTTGAGGCTGGCCTATAGACCTAAAATTCTTGTTGAAAATAGCAACAAGAAATGCTAAAAATAACATTGCTATAGATAGCATTTCAGGATATATTCCAATTTTAATTTGTCCTTGAATTAAAATTGAGAATTAAAATTCGAATTTAGTCTCACCAGCTATTTGAAAAATAATTAATTAATTCATCTTGAGTTAATCAGTTGGAGAAATTCAAACATGAAGTCTTTGTGAAGACATGCAACAGTTATCCCTTTGATTGCGGAAGTTATCCCTTAATTAAGGAGATAAGGATGAGTTGTATTTTAGTTGTAATTAGTTAGCTAAATTATTTGAGTTAAGTCCAGTTAAATTAGTTCCAAACAGTTTGTGGAACTAATTGTGAGTTCAGTCAATTAATGCATGCATGCATGCAACTAGTGTTCTCCAGATAACTGAATTTTCTCTCATAAATAACTCATGCATGTCAGTTCATACAAAGACCCAGTTGAGATTAAAGGTAGGGACAATGTACTATCAGTCGCTAGAATATTCCCATGTGAATATCTCTTGCATGTAGAAGGAATTTATTCCTTGAGGATTGTGCAGTTACTACAGAGATCAGTGTAGTGTGTGAGGTGAGAATCACATAGATTACAGCTGGAGGACCCAGGAGAAACTGCACAAGGAAATAGGAGGCTTGGAGGACAGAGGAGAAGGCATATGTGTTGTATATTCTATCTATGAGCAATAGTGAGGGATTGTACTGAGAGCTGGATCTTGCTCAAAATCAATTATGCTTCTGCAAGTTTGATTGTAGAAGTAGATTAAATATTTTGCTTTAGTACATTGCATAATCAGCTTAATCTACAGTAAGAATTTCTACATGGTATCAGAGCAAAGGTGATCAAAGCGGAGAATAGTATACAAAGAAGGGAGAAGTTCGAAGTTTGAAGTTCTTGATTGTAGGTACAAAATCGATTTCTTATCACATCTCAAAGTTCACCAATGGTGTTCAATGGCTTGAAACTTGAGTATGCCCTTGGATGGTAGCTCGAATTACATAGCATGGAAGGATCGCATGGAAGTGGTATTAGATGACAATGGTTTGAAGGGCTTCATTGATTAAGAAGTCCCCAAGACAGTAGCAACTAATGCCCAAGAATTGGCGGAATGGAAGAAATGTGTGGCGAGAGTGAGGAGGATTCTTCTGGAGGGAGTTCGAGACCATATTGTCTCGAGTCTCCATGGGAAGGAGACTCCATTTTCAATGTGGAAGACATTGAAGAACCTATATCAGAACAACAGTGACCAGAGGAAGCTGGCGCTAAAGGATAGGCTTCGGAAAATCAAGTGTGAAAAGGACGACACGATCTCTACATATCTGAACAAGCTCACCACCTGTAGAGATGAGCTTGGAAGTGTAGGAATCATGATAGCTGATGATGATATGGTGAGTCTTGCTCTCCTCGGTCTTCCTAAGAGCTGGCATAGCTACCAAGACTCAGTGAATGGAAGAGAGAAACTACCAAATTGGGAATGACTGTGGTCAGATCTGATGCAGGAGGAGATCAGGAGAAGCACCAGAGATGGTTCTTCATCTAAGCATGATGATGAAGAAAATCTAGCCTTAGCAAGTAAGGCGCGGAAAGGAAAAGGGAAGGCTTCCCATTCCAAATTGAGTTCTTCCCATGGTGGGAAGAAGATTGATAAATCTAAAGTGAGATGCTTTAATTGTCATGAGGTGGGCCATTATGCAACTAATTATCCATTGAAGAAACCCAAGAAGGGATCCTTGGAAGGATCAGATGGTGAGGCACTGGCCTCACAGTTCGAATTTGATTTTACCCTCATTGCATGCATGGTTTCATTGATGGTGGGTTGTTTTTGGTACCTGGACAGTGGAGCCTCATTCCACATGGCCGGCGATAAAAGTTTATTCAGTACCTTGGAGGAGAAAGACCTCCAGATTGGCATAGAGATGGGTGATGATGGAAAGTACCATGTTTCAGGTGAAGGTACGGTTGTGTTTTAGAGGGAGCATGGAGCTCCTCTCACCCTAATTGATGTAAAGTATGTGCCTGGACTGAAGAAAAACTTGGTATTGGTCATGATGTTGCAAGACAAAGGCTATGATGTAGTCTTTAGTAAAGGAAAGGCATTCCTGAGACACATAGCCATGGGTCAGACCAAGAGGATTGGGATTCGAGTGAAGAATCTCTACAAGTTGGAGGTAGATGACTGTGCTGCATTGAGTTCCAAAGCAGAATTGGTGCATAGCTAAGATATTGGCAAGTTATGGCATAGAAGGTTGGGCCACTTGCACCATGGGGCCTTGAAGATAATGCAACAAATTTCTACCAGACTTCCCAAAGGTAAACTTGAGCAAGTGGAGACATGCAAAGGTTGCACCTTGGGTAAGTATGCAAAATATTCCTTTCATGATCGAGACAGTCGAGCTAAAGCAATCTTGGAGCGAGTTCATACAGATGTGTGTGGACCATTCTCGATAGCCTCCATTGCTAAACAAAGGTATTATATGGTTTTCATTGATGATTTTTCTCGTAAATGCTAGATCTATTTCATGCAAAAGAAGGATCAAACCTTCTCAAGGTTTTTTGAGTTCAAAGCCTTGGTTGAGAAAGAATCAGGAAATAAGATCAAGGCCTTGCGAAGCAACATGGTGGAGAGTATCTCTCTCAAGATTTTAAGGACTTCTGTGTAGCAGAAGGAATTAAACGGGAGTTGACAGCACCTCATAACCCAAAGTAGAATGGGATGGCCAAGAGGAAGAACAAAATAATTGTAGGGGCAGCTCGGGCGATGTTGCACAACCAAGGCCTACCACTTCATTTGTGGGCTGAGGCATGCAACACAGCGGTTTACTTACAGAATAGAATCCCACATCGCATACTTGGGATGAAGACACCAAAGGAAGCTTTCTCCTAGAAGAGACCAGATGTGGGTCACTTCAGGAACTTTAGCTCATCAGTTTATTGCCATGTGACCAAGGATGCCCGGAAGAAGCTAGAGCTGACAGCAGAGTTGGGGATACTTGTGGGGTACACTAATACTCCCCACAACTATTGGGTGTATTTGCCTACCAGTCAGAGGATAGTGGTTCACAGAGATCTTTAGTTCGATGAGCTAAAGGCCATGCGAGTTTCCCTTGAGAGGGAGCTCAAGTTGCAGGCAGAGGAGGAACTTTTGGTTCCTAAGGAGGAGGAGCCTCAGACTGATACGAAGAAGCCACATGCAGAGGTTCCAGAAGTGGAGAAATACACTCAAGCAGAGTCTTCCAAAGATGGGTGGAAGCGCTCAAGGGAAGCTGACAGATTATTGATGGATGCAAGAGAGAATGTGGGAGAGTCATCTTCTCAACGCAGACAAAGGAGGTCACCTGAGCGGTAGACTGGTTACATGGCCCTTGTTGGGGAATGTGTAGAGACAAAACCATCTTCCTTTGAGGAAGTAGTGCAGCAGCCAATTTGGGTTGATGCTATGGTGGAGGAGTATGACTCCATAGTTTGGAACAGTGTTTGGGATGAGGTTCCAAGGCCAGAGAACAAGTCAGTTGTGAGTTCCCATTGGATTTACAAGGTAAAGCATGTTGCTAATGGTAGTGTGGAGAAACATAAGGCAAGGTTTGTTTCCCATGGTTTCTCACAGGTCGAGGGGATTGATTATGATGAGACTTTTGCTCCTGTAGCAAGGTACTCATCTATGAGATTGATGTTGGCACTATCAGCACAGATGGGTTGGAAGATCCATCAGATGGATGTGAAGACTGCATTCCTCAATGGCAAGATTGAGGAAGAGGTGTACATAGAGCAGCCTGAAGGATTTGAGACCTTCGATCGTGAGTCACATGTGTGCTGACTCAAGAGAGCTTTGTACGAGCTGAAGCACCTCGTGCTTGGTACACCAGGATCAACAACTACTTCACCGGGTTGGGCTTCACAAAGAGTGAAGCAGATGCAAAGTTGTACCACATCATGGTGGAAGGTAAGCAGTTGATCATTGTTCTTTATGTTGATGATATGATATTGGCAGGTGATGGTCAGTTGATCATGTCTTGCAAGGAAGACCTTGCAAGATAGTTTGAGATGAAAGACATGGGTCTCATGCACTACTTTCTAGGAACGGAAGTGTGGCAGAAGGATGGGGAAGTGTTTGTGTCTCAAGGCAAGTATGCCAATGAGATACTCAGGAGATTCCACATGGAGAAGTGCAAGCCCATGCAGACTCCTCTAGTAGGTAACTGGAGGAAGGAGGATGCTACTTCAGGTGAGGTAGTAGAGGCTACTGTGTATCAGCAGCTTGTGGGTTCATTGATGTATTTAGTGAACACACGACCAGATTTCTGCTATGTGGTTAACTAGCTGAGTCAAGCTATGGTTCAGCCTACCAAGCTGTTTTGTAAGGCAGCGAAGCATGTTTTGAGATACCTCAGAGGCACATATCAGTATGGATTATGGTACAGACGGTCAGAGGGAGTGAAGCTATAGGGCTTCACAGATGCAGATTGGGCAGGGAGTCCATCAGATCGGAAGAGCACATCAGGAGGAATTTTCAACCTTGGTTCAGCTGCAGTTTCTTGGTACAGCAAGAAACAGAGGTCAGTTGCACTCAATTCAATAGAGGTTGAATACATGGCTGCAAGTCAGGCAGCATGTGAGGCCATTTGGATGCGGAAAATTCTAGTTGGTTTGTTTGATCAGAGGATGGATCCAACTGTGATCTATTGTGATAATCAGAGTTGTATCAAAATCTCTGAGAATCCAGTATTTCATGATAGGTCCAAGCATATCGACATTCGTTATCATCATCTCAGATACTGTGTGGCGAGGAGGATCATGTTGTTGCAGTATATTTCGACCGAGGAGCAAGATACTGACATTTTGACTAAGGCATTGTCAAAGTGTAAATTCAAGTTCCATAGAGACAGGATCGGGGTGGCAGATAATCCCTTTCTTGTTGAGAGAGAGTGTTGAAAATAGCAATAATAAATGCTAAAAATAGCATTTCTATAGATAGCATTTTAGGATATATTCCAATTTTAATTTGTCCTTGAATTAAAATTGAGAATTAAAATTCGAATTTAGTCACACCAGCTATTCTAAAAATAATTAATTAATTCATCTTGAGTTAATTAGTTGGAGAAATTCAAACATGAAGTCTTTGTGAAGACATGCAACAATTATCCCTTTGATTGAGGAAGTTATCCCTTAATTATGGAGATAAGGATGAGTTGTAATTAGTTAGCTCAGTTAACTGAGTTAAGTCTAGTTAAATTAGTTCCAAACAGTTTGTGGAACTAATTGTGAGTTCAGTCAGTTAATGCATGCATGCATGCAACTAGTGTCTCCAGATAACTGAATATTCTCTCATAAATAACTCATGCATGTCATTACAGACAAAGACCCAGTTGAGATTAAAGGCAGGGACAATGTACTATCAGTTTCTAGAATATTCCCATGTGAATATCTCTTGCATGTAAAAGGAATTTATTCCTTGAGGATTGCACAATTACTATAGAGGTCAGTGCAGTGTGTGAGGTGAGAATCACATAGGTTATAGTTGGAGGACCCAGGAGAAACTACGCAAGGAAATAGGAGGCTTGGAGGACAGAGGAGAAGGCATATGTGTTGTTTATTTTGTCTATGAGCAGCAGTGAGGGATTGTACTAAGAGCTAGATAGCTTGAGAGTTAAAGCTTTGTGTAATCCTAAGATATTTCCACTTGTATGATAATACAGATAGCAGGGTTTTTAGCTGAGGCTTTCCCCAGAGTATTCTTTTATGTTTCATGTGTGGTTGAATCTTCTTCTCTGTTATATGTGTTTTGTTTGATCTTGCTCAAAATCAATTAAGCTTCCGCAATTTTGATTGTAGAAGTAAATTAAGTATTTTGTTTTAGTGCATTGCATAATCAATTTAATCTATAGTAAGAATTTCTACAATTCTAACTAGTAATCAAAACCACAAGGAAAAAGTTCTTGAATACCACATGCTGCAAACAAGAACCAAGAAACTGAATGAAATGTCTACAAATTCAGGGATTTGAGAGGAAGCAAAGGGAAATACAATGACAAGTTCAAAGGATGGACCATTCACTATATTGTGGATGAATATAACGAAAAAAAATGGACACCTACAACAAATAAACTTTGTGCCAAACCCAAGGAAAATCATGTAAGAATTAAGATGACCCATGAAAGGAAACTAGGATGGATACAAGTAGGGTAACAGACCTCGCTGAATATTTTGGAGAAGCAATGAACCACTATTGTAATCAGGCACAATTAGCATTGTGGGTTTATACATGAACAAAAAATAGAGAATCCACCACCCTACAGTAATACTCCCACACTTATAAAGAAAACTCCCTACCGACGAGTATAACGAGTGAGATGTAGTGTCTGAAGGAGAAATGAAACAGGAAAGACAAGTGGGTTTTGGGGCACACATATTCATGCCCGCATTTAACACCCCAAACATGTGTGCACTATGTTGAGGTACCGCCATGAGTGAAATTGCGTATCAGAAAGCATAAACCAGGGGAATGTCAGACTGAAACTCTATACCCTCCACTTGCCTAGCTTTAAATTGATGAGATAAGGAAAACCCTTTGGAATCATATAAACGGTGGGGTAACCATGCGTACACCTTCACCAAAATGGTGGTCGCCTCTTTTTGACCCCCACGGTCAACCTGCCAAACACCCACTCATTGTTCCTGCATGTCAATAATTCGAGTTGTCAAACCGCCCTTCCTTAAATGCACCCCCATTGGGGAGAGTAATGTAATGTAGATTACCAAAAATGATGTAATTGACTAGATGAGTATAATGATTGAATATGCCTTTAGGAATTTCAATGCAAGAAGAAATATATTTTGGAGGAAAAGGGGCTTGTTATGTGTCTCTTATGTATTGTGAACTATGAGTGAAAGTGGGAGAGGCTATTCAAATAGTCATTGCAGAAGCATGTGAATATGTGACTTTGGTTGTCATTTGAGAGCAGTAGAGTACCACAATGATCTTGCATTAAAAAATGTAGAGATTATTTGTATTCAACATAGAAGAGGAAGTTGTGTGAAAGAAACCATTATTTGGATTATGGAACCTAGTGTAACAATGGTCAAGACTAGTTAAAAAAATGTTTTGTTTCTCACATTATGTAGAGAAAGTATCATGGGGTAAAATATAAATTAATAATTAAAGAAATATAGAGTGGTGCCTAGATTTATTGTTATCTTATACGCTCTAGAGTATCGACATTTTTTTTCATTAATGTAACAGCTAAAATAAATCTTAATGTTTTTAGAATTTCTTCAAGAGATATATTCCGACTTATTGCACTTGAAATTGTAAGAAATGAGTGCTAGCTTTGTATTTGTCAATGAGAATTCAGTTTCACTTAATAGGCATCTATAGGGTTACAAAAGTTACAAGTTATCTAATGAATTTCTAAATGATTGAGAACCATAGTAAATAGAAGATTGCAAAGAAATTAGACCCAACTAACAAGAAGAATTGGTGAAGTCTTTGTTAACATCATTACCTTGTTTACATGAGGACATGAAAAAGGGTAGGCATGGGGGAGATGTTGGGCCATAAATTTTTCATCTTTTCACCATTTGAAAAATATTTTCCTGATCATTTCACTACATCTTATCACATACTCATTATCGTTCTTACCGTGTTTCTCCATGAGTATACAGAACGAACATTAAAGTATTTAATTATCATTAATTTATTTTATTTTCAACAAGATAAAGAGGATTATGCTTGCTTTTATTAATGAAGGTTTTCTTTGGCTCCATTATTGTAGTTGCTATAACTAGCCTTTGAGGTTGGCATATCTATGCAGCTCCAAGGGGGAATTCTACAACACAATATTTTTTTCTATGGATGATCACATGGCTTCATATTATATAAATTGCATGCAAGTTGATTCTAGAAGCCTTCAGGTTATGATCCACATTTTAGTCAACTTGTGCCAAGAATAATCGAGTAACAAAGTTAAAGTCTAATTTTCAAAGAAATGAACAAGAATATGGAAAATACTAGACATGGGTTTTATTTAGAACATTCCCAATTAGGATACATTTGAGTGGATTCTCCAAAAAGTGTGCAAATTAGGAGATATGCACAATTCGTACGAGGTTATCTTTCTGGTCACATTCGTTTCCCAAACTACATCTAAAACAGAGGAACCAGTTAGCAAAAATAACCAAATCAAATTTATTCTTAGATTATTTTAGTTTAGATGAATGAAATGCAATCTTATATTAAGTTTTCCCCGACCAATATCTACTAAAAATCACACAAATATAATATTTTGTAAATTTGTTCATGATTGGTAGTCCAAACATTGAGTTATTTGATCCAGGTGGATGTTTGTCACCACCCACCTATCCCACTTGGACCCCCACAACTGTCTCTTTCAGTTTTTTCAGTTTCCTTAATTGTAGCACAATTTACTATTTTTAGCAGTTTTTTGGGTCTTGAACTTCCGGAGCCGTTTCGAGGCCCTAAACGACGTTTTTTTGAGAAAACTAGGACCAACATGAGCCCATGCACTGGTGTTGCTCTTCCTAAAGTTTTAGCTCTCAGATAGATCTTTCTAACGAGGTATTGTGTGCATAAAACAGAGACCATATGCCAAAGTTACGACCCCGGGAAGTTGATGTACCAATTTTCCCAAAACGGGGCCCATAGTTTGGCACTTCATCTCCTAGGGTTAGGTTTTTCAATGTTTAGGGTTTTCCATTGTTTCTCAATAATAAATAGGCCTTTGATCCTCATTGTAGGACAGTTCATAGGCGTGTAGTGGCCACATCTCTTCTCAGAGATAAGCTACCATCGCCCTAGCTGGTTTATTTCCATTTCTGTTTGTAAGCATATTTTAGTATTTTACATTAATGAAATGAAGCATTATTTCTGTTGCATCTCTGTATTTATGGTTATTTCTGTAATTTGTTGCGTTCTTGTTTAAATCCGGATCATTATTAGTCCCAATTTGTCTCTCTCTCTCTCTTTTGCATAAATGTATGGGCAGTAGGTTGGGATATTTTTTTGTTGTTGTTGCTATTGTGAGGATAACAAAAAATCTTTAATAGAGTATATTGTAGAGAGGAGGTTGCACACTCTTTGTAGGTCAAAGTCCGATCATTGGGAAAATGTTGATGGAAATTATGTAACTCCGAAATTATTAGTGGATTAATTTAAACATTGCTTTCAGTGCCTCAGATCCTTGACTGTGTAACTTGAACCTAATCTTGTAGTTTCTTAGGTGGATTGGTGCTGGTTGGGTGGACTCACCAACTTATCCCACGTTTCCCTATTTTTCTTATTATTATATCATAGCTTAGAACACTAGTTCAGAGTATAATATGTTTCCCCTTAGATTTCATAAATCAAGTGCGTGTTTATTTCTTATTTTATTGAATATCCTATTGCTTATAATTGTTGATTGGTTGTTGGAGTGAGATTGATCATTGAAGGGAAGTGATGTATGTTGCAACCCTTTGAAATGAATGACCACTTGGTCCAACCAATGTAATGGGTTTGTAATTTATCAAGCAAGGGATTTGTGTGTAACCCTAGTGATCACGATATCTCATTTCTTTTCCACTTTCATTTCTTGCAATTAAATTATTTTTTGGTAGAATTGGGATTTCTTTATGAAGGGACCCTATATTGATACCCCATATAATAAACATCTCCTAGGTTTAATTTAAGTATGGATTCCTTTATGTTTTTTAGCAATAGACTAAGACGCCTACTGATGTCTTTAAATATGCACATTTAGTTTAGCAACTCAAAGCCTATATACTCTTGGTCAATAATTTATGTTGGAATTATTAAACAATTAAGTTACTTGATTAGTAGATGGATAAAAAATATCAAATAAGCATCAAGAGGTATTAAAAATCTCGAGCTCTTAATGGAGAATTAATTAATTGTGAAAAGGAAACAAAAACCTCTATCTCTTAACTTAGTATAAATTAAGAAAAAAAAAGGGATTAAAATTTCAAGGTGCATTCATTCTTAAACTATATCTATAACCATTTTTTATTTTCCAATATGCTTGATATATATTACATAGAGAAGAATTTAAATAAATTAGGCACCAATATAAATAAAAAACCTCAAAGTGTGTTTCTCTAAGGCTAAGGATGGATCCCAGTCTAAGGTATATTACTATTAATTCAACTCTAGAAATACCTATTTTTCTCTAAGTGAATGTGTGCAGCATGGCATATAGCCTCATGAAATTACCACTAATAATAAAAATCAAGAATGAAAATGAATGAATCATGCATATCAACATTTAAACACACTAAATATAAACTAAACATAGTATCCAAGTACAACATTTACAAAAAAAATAACACAACAATCAAATCACTTACCTTTGTGAATATTTACACAACTAGCTACATATGTCAAACATCCCACTCAACAATAAATGTTGCAAAAATTCTCTCTTCCAGCCCTGAGCTAGGGCTATGAGTAAGTACAGGACAAACACCTACATTGCATCCAAACTTGTAGACCCTTAGATCTTGATAATTAACCTCTTTGACAATATGGACCTTTCTTTCTAACGATGATGATTGTTGATGTTTGAAATCTTTTCATGGGTTTTTTGTAACACCCCCTCCCAGGTCTACCCAATGTAACCATGCCAATCGGGGTAAACATGAGAAGAGAGGCTATTATGATCTTATCCGACCTCCTATGTCACCTTAAGGAAGTGGAATCAACAGAACATCACATACAGTCATCCAACATCATCAACAAACCCCCCATGAGAGAAATCGGCCACTTAGACAAGTTGTCCCTGGGTCACATTATTATTCTGCAGTTCTTAGGCCTCAATCGCTCTCATGCTATGGGCAAGGGAGCGACCAACAACCTAAAGTCACTCTCACGGGCCTGCCTACCAGCGACTGTGGTCTAGAATTGCCATTTTTTTTCCAGCAACCCCAGGATTTGAGCCACTTTTGTAGCTTAGAATCCTCACCTCTGCCCCAAAATTGTTGTAAATTCCATAAATCATTAAAAACATGATAACCTTGTTGATCAATCAAAAACACCCTCAAGACTAGGCCTGATCATCTCCAACCGGGACTGACATTTTGTCAAACACTTGGCATCAACATAACCTACATGTCTAGGATACAAGACATAGCATAAATGACTGAAACAACTTATGAAACATAACTAAAAGGATCACCTCCTTCTCCATTGAACTACTACATCATCAATTAGGTCTTGCATCCATCCATTTAACAATTACAAGTAAATATTTGAAATAATCATGACATCAACCAGTCATTCAACCATGCTTATAACCAGCATAAAACCATGTAAATATCAAAGATATGACAGCCATTAAATCCACATATAATTAAGTACAAAATTAAGAGAACTTAGCTTTTATTGGTCATAAGAAAATATGACTAGGTTTGCGACTTCCACGTACCACCCTACCATAGACATGGCTAAACCAAATCTCTCTTTCATCTAGTCACCCCCGTGCCATATTCCAAGCATGAATGCGGGATCTCATAGAACAACCAAGGGAATCCAGAGGTTAAAGCACCTCCACCCTCATCCAACCGTTATCACACCAAAATCGATGCTCCGATCACAACTGAACATAACTTGGAATGCCATCTGAAATCCATCAGTATCCTTGAGGAATTTTCCATCTCATTGTCTCTCAAGATTTATGCAATCCAAACCTAGATCACTAGGCCCTAAAACGAGACTGCTTCCTTGTGCTTTACCATATATTCTGCAAAACCGGTCAAGGGATTCCTAGGCCTTTGGGAATGAACCTTGAGACCACCTCCACCTCGGATTCTGAAATCCATCTGGCAATTCCAAAGTTCCAAAACCGAAATAAACATCCCAACATACCATGGCATCCAGAAAAAGGCTAGGCTAGGCTGAAAATCATTGTCATAACCTGGCAAGACCATGCCACCGACAGCAAGAGAACCATACACCAACATGCAAAGCCATGCATGTCCAAACCAGCTAGGAAATCACACATGCAAAAGGTTACCTGCAAGAATTCCTGCTGAAATTGCTTGATCCTTGCTTTACTTCCTTTCCTTTCTTTCTTTCTTTTCCTTCCTTGATCCAAAACTAGAGTGTTCCAAGAAAACTCTAAGTGGCCAAGAGTGAGAGAGAGAATAATGAGAGAGCTCCAAACTTGAACTGACCAAGAACTTACACTCACCAAGAGTCTACACTCGCCAAGAGCCTACACTTACCAAGAGTCTGCCAACTAATCCTCATAAGCCTTTTCGTTAATGAGGCCTCTAATTTCTTCATTTTCCAGTATTTTCCTTCAATTTCCTCCTCACATGCAACTTGTGACCTTTTACCTTCATTTTCTTCTTTTTTCCACTAGACAAATCGTAATCTTTCATTAACTTTGAAAAATTACATATTGTAGATGCGATTTGCATATGCTGTATCTATCTAGCCCCAGAGGGCTCAGTCAAAATTGTAAAGGTTCTTCAAAAAACTGTATACTGTCCAGAACACCATGCAGGATGTTCATTTGAAATATAATAGGAGCCTTGTATATGTCTGTACATGTGCCACACAGGGCCATACATAAATATCCTGTATAATATGTACAAAATTTTCAAAAAAACATTTCTCAAAAATATTCCAAAAAACCAGAGATCATGGACTCTCTGCCCTGTCCTTCCTTTTCTTCTATTTTCCTTTATTTTCATAAATAAATGTGCCAAAAATGTCTTTTGTCCTTTAATGACTTTCCCTTTGCCTTTGCCAATTTCCTTAGCCAAAACACACATATAGTGATGCCCACTAGGATATCGTTGCCCAACATTCAACTTAGGATACATGTCCCATCACTGTGCCCTTATATATTTTTACATGAGCTTTTAACCAAGGTTGTTACAAAACCATCCCTCTTGGGGAACACCATCCTTGGTGTTAAACCACACCAAGACCTTAGCAAAACCGCTGAAAAATAAACAAACTGCCCATGGAGCTTTATAACTTAGCTCGTTGCAATATTTACAATGAATGACCTGCTCAAAAGTAAAACATGATGACAACATGACCAGATAACAACCATACTGCATACTGGAGCTTTATAACACAGCTCATTACGATATTTACAATAACCACATATACACATATGCACATTCTCAACCAGCAAATAAAAGGATACGATGCCTATATTAATCAACAAGGGAATGCAAAGGATTAGACCTCCACCCTCAAAGTAGTACTAGGATTCACTTCCTTCCTAGGAAGTCCCAAATCTGTTGTCATAGTCAAAGTTGCATCCAATGTCCAATGCTATAATCCTGCGCTATTTTTCCTCTCAGTGAACAGTTATCGACTCATTGTTCCAGGTCGCACTCCGAACGTGCATCTGATTCCATATGGCAATGCTCATGACCAAAACCAATATATCTGTGACCTTCCCTTTTCTACTGCATAGTCCCTCGAGAAATCTAGTCACCCCCTTCTGTGCAATCACTCACCTTCCAAGTTCCCTGGAATCCCTTAACCCAAGCGATCCATCCCTTCACAAGGCTTCCTCGCATTAGAAGATACAAAACCAAGGCATATATCTGCTTCAAAACCATCATATCGATCATAGCATGCTCCTAGAAATCGATGGACCCTATTGGGTACTAGTGTCCCACAATGGCCCTGCTCCTGAAGTGTTTTACCAACATACCACTGAATGTTCCAATCCTTTTGTTGTTGCTACCAATTCTTGCAATTGATTTCAGCCACTCAATCGGGCATGTTCATGCATTCCTTTTCTAAGCACATAACTTCCTTTAGATTCAAATAAATTGAAATAACCTCAAATAATACCTCATTGGTAGTTTGTCAATAAGGTAGACTTGCAATCATGTTCGCTTCCTGTCACAACAAGTCAAACTAGCATATTTAACCAAATCAACATGTATAATTATATCACATCAATTTAGCTCAAAACAAAACCATCAAAATCATAAATCATATGTAATCATCATAGACCATAATCATAAATCACATGCATAATAAAACTAAAGTAAAATATTGATGCTTATCCTTTAATCAATATTGTTGGCCGGATAAATCGATCTTGCAGACAAGACCGATCTCCCTAATATCAAAAGATAGTCTAGCAACAAACAAAAAAACAAACTTATCTTTCTCTAGACATATGCAATTTATAAGTAAATACTACAAAGGTGTTAAGATCCTACCTTAGATCCAGTGCTTGTTCGTAGTAGTCATCCTCTAGTCATTCGAAAGAGTTACCTTTGAAGACCTGCAATCACAAACAAGCAAACATTAAATAGCACCTGCATAGAAAATATTATAAATCATGTCTATTATGGTGATCAAGGAATCCATAAAATAAACAATGAATTAACAGCTTATTGAAAAAAACAAATATATTTATATTAACTTTGAATAGTAGAAGAACTTTACAACCTTTTCAGCCTTGATTTTGAACAAGTTCTTCCTGGGGTCCGAAACAGGAATTTCCTTTACTTTGACAAGTCTTGCACTCTTCCAAATGAGATACATAGAGGTATGTAATCTCTCCTCATAAAAACCAAACTAAAGAAGACTAAGTTCCAGCAGCATTTTACCTCAAAAAATACTAAGCTTCTCACCCCCCAGTTAACCAGCTCAATGCTTCTTTTTATAGTGCATAGGAGGAGGTTACTAGTCCACCTATGAAGGGATAGAATCCTCCTTCAAAGGAATAATCTCCTCACATCAAGGGGTTAGCTCCTTAAGGTATGGGTTACATGAACCTTAAAAGAGCGAACTTTCCACCTCAAGATTCCTTTCAGAAGCTTCTAGAAATAACTAAAAGTGAGTTTTTTCAGAGTATACTTGCGCCTTTTTAACTTTTACAGGGGTCCACACCTTTAACACAGAGATAGTGCGGTCAGGTGCACCGGATACATGACCATTAGGTGCAGGACCGCAGGTAAGACAAAGAGAAAGTGAGTAACCAGAGTTTTAAAAAATTTTGAGAGCTTTTCTCTTATTTTCCATACTTGATATGAGGAACTGATAGTAGAATGTCAATGTCACAATTTTTAGTGCAACAGATTGCCCCCTAAAGTTTGAAGTCTGTAATAGATGAAGATAGAGTCTGTCATGTATGAAGAGTGAAGTACTTTATCATTTCACGGATCATCTTGTGGACACCCCAGTCGGAACCTGTAAAAACATTCAATGAAAAATATATATATATGTGTGTGTGTGTGTGTGTGTGTGTGTGTGTGTGTAGACATATCATCACTAAGGTAGGCATTCCCATACTCAGATCAAAACTGACTAGAAAACTGACTAAACTATTCTGATACAGGAATGATTTTGTAATACATCAAGAGTATAGACATGTGTAGACACAGTATGGACGCAGCCATCTATTTATGAATAGTCCACTGTATAATGAATAACAAAATTCCTTGCAGCCTGGATGGTAGAAACTAGATCCAGGGTCTTGATTTCCGCTTCCCGAACTAGTACGATTCTATCCATGTGAATGAATGTGTCGAAGTCGAACATGGTAGAAACCACTTGATTACCAGTCAATGATATGGACTGTTAACAAGTGTGAGAGAAACCACCAGTAATGTCAATGGCTCTCAAAGTACTCAGTACAATCCATGAAATGTGAATAAATGACCTGAAGTCGAACATGCAATAGAATCATTTGATCGAAGGTCAATGATGCAACCTATCATCGAAGGCAAGAAACCTGCCATTAGGGCATACAGTTTTCAAGGTACTGACGATTTCTAGATCAACTTCCTAGATAATAAGCTGAAGTCGATAAAAAGTGATCCGTCGTAGGCAAGCCCACAACACGAAATCATAGATCAAGTTTTGAAGAAATATATTGGCAAGGACTGACTCAGGGATGGTCAAAATGGATGACAGATATCTCGCAGATGAATGGTTTGTTTGAATTGTTCTCTTGAACACATAACGACACTGCAGTTGGCTTGGTGACAATTGACCCAAAGCTAATACCCAGAAACCGGCTGAAGACTTTCAATGTGGTTTGATTAACTGTTAGGCAAAGGATTTTCCCAACCCAGGTGAACAAAAAGTGTCGTGTTCAAGAGTGGTTAACGGCTTTTTAAAAAACAAAGTGTAACAAACAGGTTCATTTTTCTCTCTTTTCCCCCACCATTTCTAGCAAGTACCTCTTTATTTTTGACAAGCTTGAGGAGGATAACATTTGCTTGTTTATAAGCTCATCCTTCAGATGAGTCCAACTTAGTTTAAAATTCGAACCCTAAGAAGGAGTGGTTCGTTCCTGTTTAAAATTGAACAGGTCCTTTACTGTTAAATTTTAACGAGTCCAGTATAGGAAAAACTCGGTGTTTTTCAATTTTAGGGAGTCAGAAGAAAAACTTAAGAAAACTCCATGGGGGTACTTTTTCGTAAATTTAGTCCCTCGAGCCCGAAAAAGGATAAAATAATGCGGGAGAGAACTCTATTGACCGTAATTAGTCAACGTATACCTTTTTCGTAAATAGTCCATTTCAGTCTGTAAAAGGGGTAAACTTATACTGAAGGGACGATTATTCATTTATTTTAACGAGTTTGAACAATCAAGTGCTCGGCAATCTTTTCAATTTTCGAGAGTCTGAAAAGGGCTTAAAGAGGACTCCAATGTTTCACTTTTTCGTAAATTTTTGAAAGAGTCCGAAAAAGTGATAAAAGTATGCTCTTTGTTGAAAAATGATCAATTTTCCCGAAAAATCCAATATTCTGCACCAAAACTCAAAACATTATACATACCTGTTTAAGATAAATAAAAATGTTTTTTAAAAATTTACCTTTTTAAAGTGAAAAATAAATAAATTTAAAATTCATTTATTCAAAAAAAACTTATAAAAAGGGCTTTTCTAACTTCATTTTTACCATTTGAGTTCAGAGTGAGAAGTGAGAGCTTTTGGGTAAAAAAGTTCCTGTGAAGGTTCTGGAAAATCCGTCCGTCGGAATCAAAAGCCGTCAACTCCAGGTAATCCACATCCTCCTTAACTTGCATTTCATCTGTTTACATTTTGTTTTTAGGCTTTAAATTTGATTTTTAAAGGAAAAATAGGTTTAAAAAATCGCTCGCGGGGGTCCGCAGGTGCAACACGCGGGCCCTGCGGACCCCGACTTTTTCTATAAAGAAAAAAGTCGTGGGTCCGCACCTATTGCTCACAACCCGTGCAGACCTACGCACTGTTTGTAAGCAGTGGGTGCGGACCCCGCGCAATGAATTTTAAAACTTAAATTTCTCCATTTTTGCCCAAAATTTTTCGAACAAGCTTGTTCTAATATGTCTTTTTATGCATTGTAGGACATTCAAAATTCTTATTTGGCGAGAACGCGAGCATGAGGATGTAGATTATGCCGCAATAAATCATATGCCCACATTGTAGGCATTGAGAGCATGCGGATTGTATAAGTTCTGGGCCATACAGGGCATGAGGGCCCAAGTAGACCTCTTGACATGGCTGGTAGACAGATGGAACACACAGGACCAGTGCTTTGTGATTGGTGGCCACCAGCTCAAAATCGAGCTGGAGGACATATACTTTTTGACTGGTTTGTCCAAGAGGGGCGAACAATTATCTCTTTTCGGGACTAGGCCAGGTGGCCAGTCTGTTGCTAGTCTCCGATTGGAGTTTTGTGATGATCAAGCAAACCCCAAGGATAAACGGATTGATATTAAAACTATCATCCGTCCTGAGCTTAAATTTATTGCATTCACTGTTACCAGACTATGCGGGAGTGCAGCATTGCATGTGGCTACTAGATCCCAGATGCAGATGGCTGTAGACTATTTTCGAGGCACCATATACAACTGGTGCGAGGCTGTGTTGGCAAATGTGAAAGGCCAACTAACCAGAGCAAAGAATGGAAATCTAAACAACTTTGGATATGGATTTATCATAGTCACCTTTGCTCTAGAGAGGATCCCCATGTTAGCCCCACAACATATTCCTGTTGATGCTGGTCTTCCTCGAGAGCCTAGAATGGTTTGTTGGGTTGCTTTGATGGCCCGTCACGCTGAGGGCATAGAGGTTGTTCGATTTCCGCCTACATATTTTCGTTGGTTGAACAACCAAATTTTTGTGATTCAGGACTTTCCATATGCCAGGATGGATTACCGTGGCGACCGAGACATGATTCTTCCACCAGGAGAGCAATGGGATGATTCAGGTAAAAACCATTTTCAACACTTTCTAAGTTTTAATTTTTTTATATTTTAAATCATCCAAAACTGAAAATCAAAAGTTTAAATGCAGATGTGGGTCCACGACGACCAGCTGCTCTCTAGCCTTATGAGAGGAGACACCCAGCTGCAGTAGCACCAGCCCCACAGGGCCAATCAGCAGAGATCCTGACCGACTTGGAGCATCATCTAGAGCACTTGACACTAGATATTCCAGAGACTGATATAGATGATATTCCACTTAGGTTACAGAGATATGTAATTGGGGTGGTTCCTATGTAGGGTGGCGTGAGCAGTAGTTTCTTATCGTGATCATCACCAAGGATAGGATGATCGATTTTGTAGACTCACAACATTTTTGTCTTTTTGTATTATCATTTTTTGTCGATCATAAGGTGTTTTTCAACCTATGATCAAAGACGATGTATATTTGGAAACACACTTCTATGCTATGATATATCATTATTACCGGCTATCTCGTGTAACATGTTATCGAATGTTATTAAATTTACTTTTTTGATTATTGCAAATGTCTATTTATCATACTAGAAGCAACTGCATCTGCTAATGTATTTAAATGTCTTGGAATATGCTGATATTCAATGTAATCAAATTCACGTTCCAAGAGACAAACTCTCAAAAATAACCTTAATAACACTGGATTTCTAATGGCATAAACCCTGTTAAGCTGCAATACAATGAGTTCATAATCCAACCTAACAATAAAACTCTGAATCCAAAATGAGATGGATTCAGATAATAACTCAATCACTGTACTATACTCTGCAATGTTATTCGTTGTTTGACCGAGGCTTACCCCATGCATAGACACTAACTCATCAGAGGGTGAATAGATAACCCAAGCTGTGGAAGAAATGTTCTATGTACTATGACAAGCACCATCAGTAACACCAATGTATGTTTGAAGAGACGTCGACATCTGCAATATCAAGAGTAAAATCAAGATAAGCAGGAATAGTGATAAGAGCACTCTCTAAACTAGGCACACTTTTCTAATCCAAAACACACCAGCTGTAAAGACACTAATCTAACAAAAAATGTCCACACAAAATTTAAGCATAATATCTCTTCAAATAAAGTCCATTTCTGGGTTTATCCAAAGAGACACCATCAAAATATATCAATTCATAAACCCCTTTTGTCATCTTTTGCTTAACAATGTAAGGACCATGCCACATAGGTAAAAATTTTCCAGCCCCTAGCTTATCGTTCGCTTGATCATATACTAAAACTATGTCTCCTTTTGAAAAATTACAAGGTGTAACACTTCTGTCATACTGAGCTTTCATTCGTTTCGCATGAGTCTCATTTGCTATTGCAGCAGTGCGTCGATTCTCATCTAGCTGAGCTAAGTACAAAAAATGTTTCTCTTCTTCAGAAGTAGCTGGGAGTAATTCTATGGCTAATTGTAATGACAGAATTTCACATTCAATAGGTAACACTGCTTCCAAACCGTAGACCAGTTGAAAAGGAGTGAAACTAGTCGATGTTTTCACTGAGGTCTGATATGCCCAAAGTGCTGAAAATAGCATGGTATGCCAATTTGACTTATGAATACCAATGATTTGTTTGATCATAGTGACTAAAAATTTATTGATAGCTTCAACTAGACCATTAGCCTGCGGGTAATACGGAGTAGAACTATCGTGGTGTAGGCCAAGTTGATCTGTCAGTTCAGTCATCATGATATTTCAAAAGTGACTTCCATGATTAGTAATAATAGCTTGAGGAACACTGAATCTAGAAATTATATGATTGAATATGAAAGTTGCAGCAGTCTTGTCGTCTGCCGAAAATGTAGGCATTGCCTCGGCCCACTTAGTAAAATAATCTACCACTAGGATAATATACGCATGCCCCCCAGCCGAGTGAGGGTTACATGTAATAAAGTCAATACCCCACTTTGCGAAAGGACCGACAGCAATTATAGGGTGAAGAGGAGCGGGTGGAGCACGCATTTTACGATTAAAGATTTGACAATTGTGGCATTTCCGGATTGCATAGATACAATCTTTGAATAAGAATGGCTAGAAATAACCAGTGCACAATATCTTTTGGGTTGTGGCATACCCAGACATATGACTGCCACATGCTCCAGAATGACAGTCATTCAGAACCTTTTCAGCTTCTTCATGAGTTAGACAATGTCGGAAAACAGAATCCACTCCATGACGATAAAGTGTATCACCAATAATATTGTATTGTTGGGATTGGAAACATATTTTCCATTTTAGTTTGCAAATTACTGTGGTGTGATTTTTGAATGGAGTTCGGATTTTCCACAGTGTTCATATTTTCCATTGCTGAGATCGTGAGATTTCAGGCCGAAAAGATTGGGTTTGGAGATAAACAATAATATCTCCATACCAAGGATCAAGAGTACTGATAAGAAACAAGGATTCATCCACAATGGGTTGTTCCGCCACAGTTTCAGTATCAGTACGCAGGAAATCACACATCAGTTCGGCAAAAACCAAAGATTTCTTTGCCTTAAATTTTTCAAATTCCAAGTCAAATTCCTGCAGGATAACTATCCATTTAGAATACTTGCCCCCTAGCAATTGTTTAGTCAAGATATACATCATAGGGTTATAGTTAGAAATTACCATGGTTTTGCGTAATAAGATGTAGTGATGAAATCTTTGGACAACTTGGACAGTTTCCAAGGCCAATTTCTCCACATGTGAATATTTAAGCTCAGTCGGTTGCAGATTTCGACTAAGATAGTAAATCACATGTTCGTTGTTGAATTCATCTTCCTGAACTAAAACCATGCTAGTGGTGGAATGAGAAGCGGCGAGATACAAACAGTCTCATGGTTGTAATTGGGAGGATGCAGTAACGGCGCATGGGTTAATGCATGTTTAAGTGCATCAAAAGATTGATCAGCGATCTCATCCCAAAAGAATGGAATATTCTATTTTAACAACTTGGTAAAACCTTTTGTTATCTCGGCGTAGTTAGGAATGAAACGACATAAAAAGTTTGCTTTCCCTTGCAAACTTTGGAGTTGGCAAAGAGTCGAAGGAGGAGGGAGATTGACGATAGCTTCAACCTTCGAGGGGTCGACACGAATGCCAGCCTTTGAAACGACAAATCCCAGTAAGCGACCCATTTCTACACAGAATACACATTTGTGTGGATTCAGCCAAATTCGATAATGCCTACATCTCATAAAGATAGCTCGTAAATGAGTGAGATGATCAGCCCTATGCGATGAATGGGCAGGTAAATCATTAAGATAAGGCTGCACAATGTGCTTGATGTCATGAAATGCGTAAGACATAGCCCTTTGAAAAGTTTCTCCAACGTTCTCCAATCCAAAGGGTAATTTGCAATAAGCAAATGTCCCCCATGGACAAATGAAAGCTATTTTAGGTTGATCAACAGGGATTATGTTGATTTGATTGTAACCATAAAAACCATCCATAAAGGAGAACATTTCACTGCTGGCACAATCATTAATAATTTGATCGATATAGGGGGTTGGATAATTGTCTTTAGGACAAGCTCGATTAATATCCCTATAATCGATACATATTCTTATCGTTCCTTGTTTTTTGTTGACAGGAACAATATTTGATACCCAATGGGTTAAGGGAATTAGATAAATGAAACCTACGCGAAGTAATTTCTCAACTTCGGCTTTGATAGCAATGGCTTTTGTCGGATGTATATGACGTAAGCGTTGTTAGACAGGTTTAGCATCCGGGTAAGTTTTAATTTCATGGACAACAATTGATGGATCGATTCCTGGCATTTCTTCATATGACCAGGCAAAAACTTCACGAAATTCTTGAAATAGGGCTTTATAAGTTTGGATTTCATCATCCGTACAGGAAGCACCTATATGAATGTTTTCAATAATTCCTAGCTTAACTGAAATGTCAATAGGAACCGTTCGAGAGATATTTTCCAAATTTAACTCAGAATCAGAATGTTGCAATGGATTCTATGGTTCTTTGACATAGTCAGTAGTAAAAATAGAAGAAAAATCATTTTCAAAATGATCAAGCTCAGGTAAAAACGAAGATCGGTGATGAAGATCTTCCCATGGTAAATCATCAACAGACAAAAGTTCACGAATCTGCTCATCAGTATGAACAAGATCAGAAAGTGTTGTTGTAGCTGAGGTTGATATCGAAAGTGATTCCCCATGGACCACATTCATTGGATCAGTTTCAGTTGAACAGGAATCATAAAACGACTGTATAGCCTGATATGCAATTTCAAAGGGACTCAAAGGCATCGCGCCATCAAATGAATCCACCTCATAATCGGAAGGTATGATCTAAGGATCATCAAAAGTAATAGTATTCGATGAAATCATATGAATATTTGCAATAGAAGGTGATACGTTAGGAGGAGGGAAGGAAAAAGTTCCCAGTAAACCAGAATCTTTAATCAAACCTACGCCAACATCCTTGTAAGGGATAGTCGTTTTACCGATGTGTTGAACACTATCTGTAGAGGTTGGGTCGGATGAGAAATAAGTCAGCTGGTCTATCGTAACAATCTTTCCGTTATGAGGAAACTTGATAAGCTGAAAAACCAATGAAACAATAGCAGTCATAGCATAAGACCAACTGCGACCCAGGAGAAGGTTGTAATCTAGAGGGGCATCAACCACTTCCACATCTAGATTTACGATTTTGCCTTCGACCCCTATAGGTAAATCCTACAAAATACCAAAAGGATGGAACCCTCGGCCATCAAAAGCCTTTAGAATTGTCAGAGACTGATTGAGTGTGGGAGAACCAAGCGATTTCCAACATTGGATCGACATAATACATGTAGAAGCCCCTTCATCAATCACAGTCCGAAAGTAAGGTCTGTTTTTGAATAAAACTGGAATCTGGAAAGCCATTTGATGAGGTAGGCGGGGTGTACTATTCTCTAAATCAAAGATTACTAGGTTTGAATCCTGAATATCGACAACTCCTATAGCAGACAATAGTAATTTACATTGTGTTGGGCATGATTGCAGCACTTGCAAAGATGACATTGTTGAAGGGGAAATAGCTAAGTCTTCAACAATGTTGTAATTCTGAGCAGCTCTCGCATGTGGATTGAAAGCTGATTTACGAAGTACACCTTTAGCAGGTGGTTTGATTACTAAGTCAGGGTTGGGTTTCTTGATATATAGTGGATCAGAACCAAGAGGAGGTGTAGTTGATGTGTTTGAATTAGAAGATTCTGCTTCTTTACCACCAACAGGATTTTTACTACCATAATCTTGCGATCACATCGCAATCCTAACATCAGACATCATCATA
The DNA here is from genome assembly GCA_031772625.1 of Pinus tabuliformis. Lineage (NCBI taxonomy): Eukaryota > Viridiplantae > Streptophyta > Pinopsida > Pinales > Pinaceae > Pinus > Pinus tabuliformis. The sequence continues at coordinate 112,428,875 of CM062817.1, forward strand.
ATGGGTTCTTCTGAGGCATTCGAGGAAGAACTAATCATCTTACTATCTTGAGTAGGAAAAGGATCCTTCAAGACAGCAGGCGTTTGAGAACCTCTAATGAATTTCAAAACCTCTGCTCGATGTGGGCATTCTTTGGTAAAATGATCCTCGTCGCAAATGAAACAAGGATAGTGAGGTTTCCATTTTTCGTCAGTAGATTCATTTTTATCTTTTGAATTTTGTTTGTTTTTCTTCTTCCCCTTCCTTTTACTGCCAGATTTTGATTTGGTCATAGATGATTCTACGACATGGATGTCGGCAGAGAATTTAGTGAAAGAATCTCCTTTCAGGGAATCAGGTAAAGTTATTATAGTACTAACTGAACCAATCATACCGTCAGCGACATGAGACCCTGAAGGAGCTACAGTTATTTCACCGTGTTTTGGAAGATCAGGGATTTTTTCATGTAAAGTACCTGACTGCGTATAGACAAGGTCAAGGTACTAAGCCTGAGCAATGACTTTTTGCTCTTCAGTGACAACTCCTCCCTTAGCTACATCTTCAGTGATTTTGGGTAACAATGATTTAATGAACCATTCCGCTAAAATTTGATCCGGAATGAAAACTTTCACTAAACACCTTCTACGTCGCCATTCATGAATATGATCAGAAATATATGTGGATGTGGATTGTTTCAGTGAAGTTAACAGTTTCATGCCATTTTCATATCTGACAGGCAACTGAAAATGAGTTAAGAAAGCAATGGCTAACTGATTGAAATTATTTAAAGAGCCTCGTGGTAACTCAATGTACCATTTGGCGACAAGACCAATAAGCGTTCGTTGAAAAAGACGCAATCGAATTGAATCATCAATGATTGAATTAGATGCACAACAGAGGTGATAAGTCATAACGTGATTTGATGGACCCTCTCCTGACTTACCCTCGAATTTCAAGATATCACTAGGCAACTTATTAGGCATTGGCGTCCAATACAAAAGATAGTAAATCGGATCGTTCGTAAGGCATGACAAATTAGGTAAATCCAAAGTTGCAATAAATAGTAACTGACGGTTAGGGTCGTGAAAACCTTGAGTAATGAGACCAGTTCCAGGAGGAGGATATCTAGGATAACCTGGAATCGGATTTGCATTAGGAATGTTATAACCTCCTGAAAAACCAGGATTAACCCGACCAAACTGGGGTTGTTGAGGCTATTGATAAGTATAGCCAGGATACAGTTGATACTGATAAACTAGTTCTATACAGTAGGACCAAATTGATACTATCCCTGGTACGGTTGATAGATGAATTGCGGTTGACTTGTGGCAATCGTACTTGTACCAGATTGTCCTGCAAGCATCTGGACCGAAGTCTGAACTGTAAGTCCTCACTATGGCATAGAGACTTGAGGAATTTGCATTGATGCAGGGATAGTAGAAACCAGAGCTACAGATACTCCAGAAACAGGTGTTGTAGGTTGAACAAAAGTTGCAATAGTTGCAGCAGTTTGAGGCGGAGTGTGAGGTGTGTTAGGCCCAGGCTGCTGAACTAAACCAGGTGCAAGGATTTGAATAGTAGGTTGGATAGGTTGCTGGGTTGGACCAGAAACCAAAGGTTGTCTAGGTTGATTAGGTAACTACACATTAGGTTGCATAGTCTGTTGAGTTTGAGACGGATTCCACACCATGTTCATTCCAGAGTATGGACCCATAAAAGGTTGTGCATATGGAGGACCATAACCTGGTTGAACGTAGGGCTGATAATTAAGCGGTACATTTCCAACTCCTTGTAAAAATGATTGACCAGAAGGCGGTTGGAAACCTTGAGTTGGGTACTGACCTTGAGGTTGATAACCCTGAGGCACGTACTGAATCTGGGGTTGATAAGCATCCTGAGGAATATACTGAGTCTGGGGTTGACCTTGGGGTATGTACTGTCCTAAAGGTTGAAAACCTTGAGGTAGCCCTCCAGGTGGTAACTGACTACCTTGAGGTTGCCCCCCAGGCGGTAACTGACTACCTTGGGGTTGCCCCCCAGGTGGTAACTGACTACCTTGAGGTTGAGGATTTGGAATACTACCAGACATCATATGGATTTGCTCTGCGTTCAACATTTGAGTTCCATTACTACCAGATGATAACTCTTGTTCAGTCGGTCGAGGAGTTTCTCTTGAAAAAGTACCAGAGTGATTGGTACCCCGAAGGAACAGAAGGACCACAGTATAAAAATGTTTTTGGTGATTGGGAAAACATAGATGACTCTCTTGACATGATCGATGAAGGATAATAACCTCCTGGTGTAAGATGAAAAGGAATTTGAGGTGGTGAAAAACTAAGACTCGGGTTTTCTAAAAAAATTGTCAATGATAAATACCAAGCGTCACTCCTAAAAGGACTGTAGAATATTGATTCATGCTCCCTAAGATTTAAATTCTATTGGTTTTCGGGAAGAGTTACATCTTCGTCTGGACTAACAAGTTCTTCAATAGAAATGAGGCCAGAAGGAAGATTTTGAGTACTAATATTTCTTACCCTAGGTGAACCAGGATCACTAGAAGTTGGAGTAACAAATCCTGAAGATGGTTCCAAAACAACAGGTTCAGTGTCAGGCTCAGAAATTTCAGGTTCTTCAGCTAATTCACTAGAAGGAGAAATACTACCAGTAACTTCAGAAAATGAAATTGGCTCTTGAATATGTTCTATTGTTTGTATTTGATAATCAAGATGAACAATTAAAGATGACTCTCCGGCTTCTGGTGATCCAACTCTACTATCACTAGGTGATACAAGAGCTTGCAGCCCTTCAAGTTGGCTTGGTGTATACTCAGGAGGTTTCCCCTGAAGTCTATGAGATTGTCTCGATAATTCGGCCACGATTAAATATTAATTAATCACAAGTAAACAAAGAAAATTTCAATAAAAACACCTGAAGTCTCTAAAGAAACAAACAGCTGAATCACACGCCTAAAAAATCTAAGAGTTCAAACCACGCACAAACAGTGACTTCCCGTACTAAAAACACTAGTTGGTGATAAAATCCAACTTAGTAGAAGCTTAATACAGAAAGGGCGGTTAGAACAGTTACCCCGACAACTTGCTTAATGAAATAGACTGGCACAAGTTTCTTCACAAAACCATCTCGAGTGAAGAGACCCCCCAGAGAGTCCAAGTGAGTCTAGTCGACGTCTGCTCTAGGTATAGTGAGATCCTTCCTTCACTGTCACCTTAGGAAATAATCTTAAGTTTATGGACACTAAGGTTACCAACAGAAAAAAAATACAACTAGGGGGACAGTCTACAATCCGATTCTACGCGCAAGGGCAGAGTAACAAAGCTCAGTCCCCTTGAAGGCTCCTCGACATGGTCAATCCGAGGTTTACCAACAAGTGACCCCAGGCTCCTCGACAATAGTTAATCCGGGGTTTATCGTTTATAATACGCGCAGATCTTCTATCTTTCCCAATGAAATAGAATTGATTGTCTCAAAGGTTTGGACATGATCTTATGATTGACTCCTTTAAGAGAAGCTTCCCAGAATGTATCAATTACAATTGGATTTATTTCCTACTGCAAGATGTATCTACTTGTTTGTTTTAACTATCTTGGAGAGTTAATTACTCCCTACTCCAAGATACTAGCCTAAGCTATATTGGTGATAAGAGCCCTAGAAATAGAAAAGATTACTAGATCAATTTTAATTAAGCGTTGCTTTTATGGGTTGTTCTTTAAGTCAATAGGTATGGAAATGAAACTTTGATGGTGTGAAGACTCGACTCCAAACACACTAAAAAAAATGCACCTAAAATGATAAGCAATTCGTTTTTCTTTCAATGAAATTCTAGCTAAAAGAAAGAGTTCGAGAATGCAATTCTTTAAGAAACAATTCTTTCTTTCAACGTGGAAATGGAAAGAATTTTTTTTTTTTAATAATAACTCAAAATGAGACAAATAATTAATGCTCACAATAAATCCCTTTCCCTTTTCAAAACTAGAAACTACAAAAAAAACAATTTGCTTCAAAAGAGATCTACAAGTTCTAGAAAAACACTCAAAACTATAGAAACTAATTTTGAGATCTAAAAACTTTAAAAATCTAATTGAATAAAAGCTTCAATTCTTTTTTGAGGACGTTTTACTTAGTTGTTCAGTAAACTAAGGATTCATTTCACTGAATAATAAACAACCAAAAACATCCAGATATGTTTTCTTTTGTAAAAATGAAATTCAAAACTTATAACAAAGTTTGTTCAAAGATTTGCAACGAGAAAACTAAATCTATTTCTCACAAAGGATAGATTTCACAACCAATTTAGACTCATCAAGAAGATGAAAAGACACCAGGGTGATCTAAGGTTTCTCAAGCTTCTGGTCTTTGAGTCACTACAGAGACAAAGTGAAAACCACTTCAAGCATGCAAAACTTCTAGAAAATCATTCAAAACAAAAATACTATCAGAACTCACTCACAAGAGATATTTGATAGGAGAAATGCAGATCTGGGTAGACACTAAAAATCCTAAATCAAACCTAAACTTAACTGGAAGAAGATATCTTAAGTTTTTCAAAAAAATTACAGGGTCCGCAGGCTCCAAAAGCAACAGGTGCAGTCCCGCACTGTTTACTGAAGGAAAATACAAAGATGTCCACACTGTCTGTAAAGACAAAGTGCGGTCCCCAGAAAACTTAAAAAAAAAAACAAAAATACTTCAAGATTTTGAAAGCTACCCAAGCCAATATACATCAATCAAAAACCAGAAAAAAATAAAAATAAAAAATAAAAATAAAAAAATAAAAAATAAATAAAAAATAAAAATAAATAATAAATAATAAATAATAAATAATAATAATAATAATAATAATAATAATAATAATAAATAATAAATAAAAATAAAAATAAAAAATAAAATAAAATAAAATAAAATAATAAATAAATAAATAATAAATAATAAATAATAAATAAAATAATAAATAAATAAATAAAATAAAATTTTCTCAAGTCAAAACAAAGGAAAACCAAAAATCAAATACCATTCCCCAGTGGAGTCGCCAATTTGTTGGCCGGATAAATCGATCTTGCGGACAAGACCGATCTCCCTAGTATCAAAAGATAGTCTAGCAACAAACAGACAAACAAACCTATCTTTCTCTAGACATATGCGATTTATAAGTAAATACTACAAAGGTGTTAAGATCCTACCTTAGATCCAGTGCTTGTTCGTAGTAGTCATCCTCCAGTCGTTCGAAAGAGTTACCTTTGAAGACCTGCAATCACAAACAAGCAAACATTAAATAGCACCTGCATAGCAAATATTATAAATCATGTCTATTATGGTGATCAAGGAATCCATAAAATAAACAATGAATTAACAGCTTATTGAGAAAAACAAATATATTTGTATTAACTTTGAATAGTAGAAGAACTTTACAACCTTTTCAGCCTTGATTTTGAACAAGTTCTTCCTGGGGTCACAAACAGGAATTTCCTTTACTTTGACAAGTCTTGGACTCTTCCAAATTAGATACATAGAGGTATGTAATCTCTCCTCATAAAAACTCAACTAAAGAAGACTAAGTTCCAGCTACATTTTACCTCAACAAATACTAAGCTTCTCACCCCCCAGTTAACCAGCTCAATGCTTCTTTTTATAGTGCATAGGAGGAGGTTACTGGTCCACCTAGAAGGGATAGAATCCTCCTTCAAAGGAATAATCTCCTCACATCAAGGGGTTAGCTCCTTAAGGTATGGGTTACATGAACCTTAAAAGAGCGAACTTGCCACCTCAAGATTCCTTCCAGAAGCTTCTAGAAATAACTGAAAATGAGTTTTTTCAGAGTATACTTGCACCTTTTTAACTTTTACAGGGGTCCGCACCTTTAACACAGAGAGTGCGGTCAGGTGCGCTGGAGACATTACCATTAGACACGGGACCGCAGGTAAGACAAAGAGAAAGTGCGGAACTAGAGTTTTAAAAACTTTTGAGAGCTTTTCTCTTATTTTCCAGACTTGATATGAGGAACTAATGTTTTAGACTTGCAGAGGAGGAAAGCATGAGTGGTAATGAACTCACACAGATAGCAGAATGTCAAGGTGACAATTTTTAGTGCAACAAATACTTAGCTACCACCTTTGTCTTTATTTTGTACGCACTCTGTATCGGTTGCCACACCAGACAAACACCTAATTCCTTCTCCTCAACCATGTGCACATACACATAGTGTGCATCACACACATACAACTACGTATGTCATACAACACCATGAAATAAATGCATCTACACCATTACCATATGTACCACATGTAAACTGCAACCACCTGCATAATGTGTGCACAACATCACATGTACATGGCACCACCTACACAACATGTACGCAATGCCACATGTACACTACACCATTGTACAACGTGTACACAACATCACACACATGACCTATGCATGACACCACATGTACATATCATCACATGCACCACATGTACATAGCAGCACATGTACAAAATGTACATGGTACCACATGCTCACAGCACCACTTGTAAAATCATGCACACAACACCATATGGACATAGCACCATACGTACAACATGCATAGAACACCATATGTACATAGCATTGCATATCCAACATGTACATAGCATCATGTGTACACAACACTGCATATCCAACATATGCATAGCGCAATCTATAGACAGCACTGCATATCCAACATGTGCACAAAACCATATGCGCACAACACTACATGCATAGCACCATCTATACCCAACATTGCATATGCAATATTCACATAACACTATATGTACCATCTTGTACATAATATTGCATAAACAACATCTACACACACCATATATACACAACACTGCATGCGCACAACATCATAGATGCAACATGTACAACATATACAACATATGCACAACAATAGTACCTCACATCCAAAAGCACACTGTCTCTACCAAGAAACCTTGCTCCCAGTGTCTTATCTATGCTTGTCCCAGCATGTCGCAGACCACACTACTTTCATTTTGCTGATGTATCCTTCCACATTACCTGTCATAAACATATGCATAATACAAGTATATAATATCAATTCATATCCACATGATACTGACCTTGTATATTTGTCGTGACTACTCTTCCCACTTGATTCCTCATGAACCAGGAATCTCTTCATGCCATTCACCTGCATAAGAAATCATTCCTCCACCAGAACAATCCCTAACAACCCTGTCAGACAGTGACAACATACATACAAACATATATAATAATCAGCATAAAATGATCATCATCCAGTCAGACAATGACATACATACATATATGTATACATATATAAACATCAACATAATCATGATCATGACATAATTACCAAATAGCATAAGGTCTAGGTTAAGAGAACTTCCTTTATCTGTGTACAACATTGAGAACAATCATTCCCAACACAGCCAAGGCATCCGACGCCTTAGATCCATTTAATTTACCTTTTATAGTTACCTTTCACATGTTTTTACTACCACCATCCATTTACCACTATGGACCAACCAATCCACCCGACTATTATAGTCTTACCTTCCACTGCGCTTACTCATGCACAGAGCTTCATCTGAGTCTTACCTTACATGTTGGGTACCATACAACTCTCCCCGAGCTCCATTAACTTTCCTCCTTTCCCAACCAACTCCCAAGACTCAAAACATAAAAGCAAAGCTGAGAAACAAGCAAGAAGAAGATCATGAAAACCCATAACAACAATACGACACCATAGTAAAATGGCATAGATATGCACCAGGCACATGAAAAATCGAGTGCAAAAATTGCAAAAGACCAAAAGAACAAGACTAACAAAAGACACCATCACTCAATCCCCATGGTTACCAGTGCTTCCAAAGGAAAGCTTAACCTGAGCCTACTTCAAGATTCATGGAAATATCTCTTGCTATGCAACTCCCTGCATTATACTTCCATAAACACATAATTCCAGTGCATAAATAAACATAAAAATGCATCAATTACCTTATCTTGTCGTGCCAAGATTATTGCCTTACAAATGAACACATCCACGCCATCTCTCAAGGGACTCTAATTATCTTGACAAATCCACCTGTAACTAGAGACTAGCTAATATACTTGTCAAGTACATGTTCATGAATCTAGCACATATACACATAATGTCAAAAAAATCAAGGTTAAGAAGACTCTGTGTATGCAAAGCACTCATTATTTTGGAATTAGGGTTTCCAAACATAGCCAAATGAATTATTGTCCAATTCCTTCCTTTTACCTTTTTACTTTGTTCCAATCGAGGCTTACTATGTACTGTCACATCACCCAATTGTTAGTTATATAAACACATCAAGTTTTACCTTGTCACACTAATACCTATCATGTTACCCTGCAACTGCTCACACATGTCAACCACATGTTCCAAATATCAAGACAATCATATCTATCAATTTGAAATCAACTTTTACAAACAATCATGTCATAATCCATAATCATCAGTCATAATACATAATTCTACAACTATCGCTTATCATACTCATGTACATGTCAATTATCTCAACTTATGACCTATCATACTAAAGTAGATGTCAGCTATGTCAACTCATATGTATTAGCACAATCATCTTAAAACAAGATTATTTGAACACATACTCATATTATGAAATTCATCAAACATTAAACCAATTTGCAACATACCATGTTAAATAAATCAACTAGACGACATAATCAAATAGTCAAGCACCAAATATACAACATAAGAAAATTCATACCTTACTGTGTCTCAAGAGAGGCTATCTTGTCTGCACAATCTATCTAGTTAGCACGATATAACTTCACAACATATAAAATCAAACATAAATAAGATTATGATATCCAGAGCAGTCACTAGCTAACATGTTTACATCATAACTCATGCAAAATTATCATTCACACATATGTAAAGTCAATCTAGATTAGTACAACACCATATCACAAATATGTCGGCTCATATTTGAATATCATAACAATAACCATATGCATAGGCCAATCCAATTTAGCATGATACATATAACATCAAGGTATAAGTTCTATAACCCTAATCATCAAGCTAACTATCATTCTCATCAACAAGATATAACTTAATCGTCAAGCTATCATATAACAACAACAATTTAACCTATAACATAATCATCAGGTTATCTAATATAAAACAATAATAGCAATGCATACAACTACAGGTTACTATCATTTTTTACTATCTGACACGTGCATATAACTACACTAATCAACTAACATATTTCATGAATGTAACCATAACATCAAAAGACATGTACATAACCCTAATGTATATAAACCTAATGCATATAACAAACATTGACTTACATACCTACATGCTAGACATACAATACATGTATGGTGATCTGCTCTTACCCGAAAGTCTAATGTTTCAACCTCATTATGATGCTTTACATCTCTTGCTCTATCTCAGCGAACACATTAGCATCATAACATACCAATATCACCCTGATGACCTAAATTGCATACCATGACTTCACAAGGCATGTTTGACCTACTATTCTATAACCAAGACCACACATGCATGACTACAACCATTACTCCATTGTACACATTGCCTCATGCAATTATCAACCTACATAAGCAATGCTTAATCAACTACACATACGCATAACCGCATATAGTCGAGTATAAGCGATCAATTCTTGTAATCAACCTACAAGACTGATGCATGCAATCAAATAACCAAGAATGCAACCCAACGTACAAGGATGTAATCAAGTTGCATATAATTTTATAACCAATCATATACTCATGATGATGCATTCCATAAAATAGACATCAAGTTACTCATGATAACCTTAACTTCTACCATGATCAACATGATGTAGTGCAACAAGCACATGGAACGCCAGTGTAAGAGCCACACACGCAACTGACATGCATGCATGACCAACACATTCACCCATATCTGTAGCACCATATATGACCCAAAGAAAGCGTAACCATGCTCTGATACCAATCTATAACACCCCCTCCTAGGTCTACCCAAAGTAACCATGCCAACCGAGGTAAACATGAGAAGAGAGGCTACTATGATCAAATTCGACCTCGTATGCCACCTTAAGGAATTGGAATCAACATAGCATCACATACAGTCATCCAACATCATCAACAGACCCCTCAGGAGACAAGTCAGCCACTCAAACAACCTATCCCTGGGTCCCATTGATATTTTGCAACTCTTAGGCCTCAGTTGCTCTCATGCTATGGGCAAGGGAGCGACCAGCAACCTAAAGTCGCTCTCAGAGGCCTGCCTGCTAGCGACTGTGGCCTAGAATTGCCAGTTTTGCACTAGTGACCCTAGGATTTGAGCCACTTTTCTAGCCCAGAATCATGGCCTCTGCCCAAAACTTGTTGTAACTTCCAGAAATCATTAAAAACATGATGACCTTGTTGATCAAACAAAATCACCATCGGGACTAGGCCTGAGTATCCCCAACTGGGACTGACATTTTTTCAGACACTTGGCATCAATACAACCTACAGGTATAGGATACAATATAGAGATAAATGACTGAAACAACTTATGAAACATAACCATAAGGATCATCTCCTTCTCCATTGAACTACTACATCATCAATTAGGTCTTGCATCCATCCATTTAACAGTTACAAGTAAATATATGAAATAACCATGACATGAACTAGTCCTTCAACCATGTTTATAACTAGCATAAAACCATGTAAATATAAGAGATATGTCAACCATTAAATCCACATATAAATCAATACAAAAGTAATAGAACTTCGCTTTTATTAGTCATAGGAAAATCTGACTAGGTTTGGGACTTCCATGTACCACCCGACCATAGACATGGTTTAACTAAATCTCTCTTTCAACCAATCACCCCCATGCCAAATCTCAATCATGAATGTGGGATCTCATAGAACAACCACCTCCAAGAAAAACCAAGGTAGTCCAGATGTTTAACCACTCCACCCTCATCCAACCGTGATCACACCAAAACTGGTGCTTCGATCACAACTGAACAGAACTTAGAATGCCATCCTGAATCCATCACTATCCTTAAGGAATTTTCCATCTCCTTGTCTCTCAATATTTACCGAAATCCAAACCCGAATCACTAGGCCCTAAACCGAGACTGCTCCCTTAGGCTTTACCATATATCTTGCCAAAACCGGTCGAGGGATTTCTAGGCCTTTGGGAATTAACCTTGAGACCACCTCTGCCCTGGATTCTGAAATCCATCCGACGATTCCAAAGTTCCAAAACCGAAATAAACATCTCAACATACCATGGCATCTGAAAAAAGGATAGGCTAGGATGAAAACCACTGTCATAACCCGGCAATACCATGCCACCGATAGCAAGAGAATCATACACCAACATGAAAATCCATGCATGTCCAAACCAGCTAGTAAATCACACATGCAAAAGGTTACCTGCAAGTATTCTTGCTGAAATTGCTTGGTCTTTCTTTTCCTTCCTTGATCCTTGCTTTCCTTCCTTTCCTTTCCTTGCTTGGTTTTCCTTCCCTAATCCAAAACTATAATGCTCCAAGAAAACTCAAGTGACCAAGAGTGGGAGGGAGAATAATGAGAGAGCTCCAAACTTGAGCTGACCAAGAGCTTAATTGATGATCCATATTTAAATAGGAACGCAACAAATTATAGATATAACCATAAATACAAAGATGCAGTAGAAATAACACTTCATTTCATTAATATCAAATACTGAAATATATGTACAAACAAAATGGAAATAAGACTAGCTCAGGCGATGGTAGCTTATCTCTTAGAACAAATGTGGCGGCTATGTTATGAAACCAGCTCAAGAAAAGATAGATCAACGCCTTAGAATTTAGCCTCTTCGAGGGGGAAACCTCCTTTACATTACATAAATGAACAATTCTTGGATGATACAAATGAAAAGACCTCCTTTCTATATATAGGAGTCTAAGGGGTCATAACATAATCAGATCTGACATAACAATAATAATGTAAGGGAACAATAATAACAATAGTGGGCTTCTATGGGGCACAATAGTAACAATATGGGCACTACACGGGTACATCAATATAATAAGTGGGTTATACTAATAACAATAAGGGGTTACATTAGTAGTACAGGGGCCTAACATGCCCCTCTCCTTCAAAAAGTGTTGTCCTCAACGCTTGAGTAGTTCTTGATGCTTCTGTATAAAATTCTTGTCCTCCCATGTGGAATCTTCAGCGGGTAAGTTCTTCCACTTTATGAGATACTCTGAAATTGATCGATTTCGTAGCTATCGGGTTCTTGTTTCTGTGACTACTCTAGGTTCCAATATGATTTTTCCTTCCTCTTCAATTTCTGGCAATATTGTTTGAATTGGGATCTTTTGCAACTTTTGAATAAGTGGCCATACTTCTTCGTCCTTCTTCCATTCATCCCTTGCTTCATTTATCCAATCTGGTTGGATAATAGAAATAGCACAAAACAATTCTTTCACATCCTCATCCTTGAAGAGTCTTCCCATTCGGTAAGGTCGCCATTTTTTAAGTGCATGTAGTATTACCAACATTTCCTTCTCATAAGTAGCTTGCTTGAGATGTATCAGTAAAAATACCGAATCACCTACGTTAAAACATTTTTCACTACGATGTTGATCTACCTGTTGTTTCGTTTGATTTTGCACTGAAGTGGCGTTATCCTTTAAAAGTTGGAGAACTTGTTGTTGATGCTCGATGTGATCTTTCACTGCTTGAACCTTTTTCTTCTTGATATGTCCTTCTATCTCTAGAGTTTGAGGAGTGGTAATTTCTTCCAATCCTTTACAAGATATGGTTGAATTCATTTCTTGATGCTTGATGTGATCTTTCACTTCTTGAACATTTTTCTTCTTTATATGTCCTTCTATCTTGATAGTTTGAGGAGTGGTAATTTCGAACAATGAATTACAAGATATGGTTGGATTCATTTCTTCTTTCTCGATGTGATCTTTCACTTCTTGCACCTTTTTCTTCTTGATATGTCCTTCTATCTTGAGAGTTTGAGGAGTGGTAATTCTTGCCAATGCTTTACAAGATATGGTCTGATTCATTTCTTCTTTCTATGGGGTGGGGTCCTGACGTATATCTTCTTCTTTTGATGTTTCTTGATCCTTTTCTTCCTCCTATTCATATTCTATGTAAAATAATTTCTTCTCAGCACACTTATGACCTTTAGTGCATTTTCTATCACAATTGTAACAAAGCCCTTTTTCTCTTTTTTCTTCCAATTGTTGTGGTGTAACCCTTGTAGGTTGTGGCAGGCTATGAGAAACAACACTTCCATCTTTATATTTGTGAGGGGTACACTTCCTGGTTTCCATAATTTTTCTTTCCATAATTAATCTTTCCAATTGTTGTGGTGTTGCTCTAAAGAAGGTGTTGCTCTTTGTATCCTCATAATGTGCTATCATTTCCTCTGTGAAAATTGACCACGTAACAAGTTGCTTACGAGAACAAAGCCCTTCATACCATAAAAGTTGATCTTGTTCTAAATATGAAGATGCAATAAAAATACCTTTTGTAACAGTTGTATACCATGCAGATCAAAATATTGCTCCATCTGAAGTATCCAATTTACCGGATCCTTGCCATTAAACTTCCTCATCTTGCTTTTTCTTGATTTTAGGAGCTCAAACTTGAAACAACTATAACTCTGTACTTTCGGATCTTTAAGTTCTGAAATTGTGACTTATAGTAGCCCTCTTTGTCCTCTTTCCAATGCCACCAGTCTGATCCAAATTGGATTCTCTAAGAAAGAGTTATGCACAATCTCCCAAGATGACCTGATTATAAACCTTTCCAGAAGAGCGGAATCGTATGAAGTGCCACATGTCACTGTTTCGACCTTTGGATCTGAAAAATGCATACAAGAAACTACAGTTCGTCCTCTTTCGGCACCTTCTTATGAAATTTCAATCCGATCTCCAGAGAGAAAGTTATGACGATTTTCCTCAGGTCACTTGTTTGGAATGTAATTCAGGAGTCTGCAAAAAGACCAACTTCCTCAGATCATATCTCCGTAAATATAGCGCGAAAAGCTCTGAACTTCGGATCCGAGGTTCAGCGCGATTTCTTCTCAAATGGGTTTTTTTGGCAACTTCTGAAACATCGCAGAAAAAATGTTATAGCGAAAATTCCATGATGACCTGTTTGGAGCAGCGAAACCCTAGAACCTAAAGCTCTGATACCAAATGTTATGAAACCAGCTCAAGAAAAGATAGAAAAGATAGATCAACACCTTAGCATTTAGCCTTTTCGAGAGGGCAACCTCCTTTACATTACATAAATGAACAATTCTTGGATGATACAAATGAAAAGACCTCCTTTCTATATATAGGAATCTAAGGGGTCATAACATAATCAGAGCCGACATAACAATAATAATGTAAGGGAACAATAATAACAATAGTGGGCTTCTATGGGGCACAATAGTAACAATATGGGCACTACATGGGTACATCAATATAATAAGTGGGTTATACTAATAACAATAAGGGGTTACATTAGTAGTACAGGGGCCTAACAGGCTACATGCCTCTAAACTGCATTATAATGAGGCTCAGGGGCATTTTTATTATTGAAAAATAAGAGCAAACCCTAAACAAGCAAAACCCTAACCCGAGGAGATGTAACACCAAGAGTTTATGGGCCCCGTTGGGGTGAGTTCGACAACCAACTTCCCGGGGTCGCAACTTGGTCATATTATCTCCGTTTGACGTGCATGATATCCCATTGGAAAGATATATCTGAGGAATACAATAGAAAATATGATTTTAGATTAAAAATCGTTGACAGTAGATTGCCAAAAAAACGTCGTTTAGGGCCTCAAAACGGCTCCAGAAGTTTAGGACTAGAAAAACTGCTAAAAATAGTAAATTGTGCTACAATTAAGGAAACTGAAAAACTGAAAGAAACAATGGTGGGGGTCCTAGTGGAATTGGCAGGTGGCCACCAATATCCACTTGGATCATTCCTCCCCCCTTAGGAAGCAATGGTTCCCATTGCATTGAGTTTCTCCATGAGATGAGGAAACTTCTGTTGAACTTGGTCCCTGGTGAGCCAATTGCCCTGGTGAAGGAGTTGGCCTACTTTGACAACTCGATACAGTTGGATCTTTTGTTGGTGAGTGTTCTTGATCTACGTGTCCATGATCCAATCAGTTGTGGCTTGCTCCATGCAATATGGATTTAACTATTTAGGTCTGAGTTGTTCTGTAATGTCTAATGTGTCCAGCAATGGTGGGAAGTATGGTCGAAGGCTGTCCACATTGAACACTAGGTGCAGGCCAAGGAATGGGGGAATGTTGAGCTCAAATGCATTGTTTCCCACAACCTTGGTAATGGTGTAAGGACCATATTGGACTAGTCTGAGTTTACGATAGGCTCCGGTAAGGCATTCCTTCTACAAATGCAACCAGACTTTGTCGCCCACCTGAAACTTGTGTGGCACTCGATGTTGATCATGTTGCTGCTTGTACTTGGCATTTGATTTCTCCAGAATGTCATGTACCTTTTGGCAGATATGTTGGATGTGCTCAATGAAGTTGTTTGCCTTGTGAGCTTCTGACTGGACATGAGTCGAATCTATCTGAGCAGCTCCAAATGGTATGGCCACATCAATGGGACAAAGTGGCTAGAACCCCAAGCCCACCTGAAAATGGTTATGGCCATTCGAGTTGTGGAGAGCCCGGGTATAGCTATGTTGGACATAGGGAAGGCTCTCATCCCATGTGTATGGATGCTCTAAGTTTTACATGCGCAAAATGTGTACGATCATCCTATTGATGACCTCTGTCTGGTCATCAGTTTGTGAATGGAAAGCTATGGACTTAGTGAGCTTGGTGTCCAGCATCAACCAGAGACTGGACCAAAATGCACTGAGGAACCTGCTATCCCAATCTGAGATGATAGACTGTGGGATCCCAAAGTGTACCTACACTTGTTCAAAGAAGAGTTTAGCAGTGGCTTCTACTGTGATATTCTTCTTGCAGGCTGCCAGAATGGCCATCTTCGATAATCTGTCAACGACCACAAAAACACAGTCATTGCCATTCTTGGTAGAAGGAAGGCCTGACATCTAATCCATGTAGATGGATTCCCAAGTTCGACTAGGGGTAGGAAGCGGAGTATAGAGGCCTTGGTTCTTGATGGTCAGTTTGGAAATGGCACAGGCAGTGCAGGATCTGATGTACTTCTTGACATCCTGTCGAAGATTCGGCCAGTGGAAATACTTTTGCAGTACTACCACTATTTTCTAGACTCCGAAATGCCCAACAGCCTAACTGTAGTATGCTTCCCAAATCATCTTGGCTCACTCACTTGAAGGACACAAATGTGTCCCAGGTGGCATAGCAGGGCATCCTGGAGGTGAAAATCTGGAACTTGCTGACCCTACAGGAGCATCTAGTATGTGTGGCCAAACTCTGGGTTGCGTTTGTAGAGAAGTGGCCAATCAGAAGTCTCATGCCCACAAGAGTTGAGCACGGTGGTTAACACCATGATTGGTGGTCGGTTGAGGCAATCTGCAACATTATGGGTGCTACCCTTCTTATACTTGATATTCAAATGGAACTGCTACAGGTATGTGGACCACTTTTGATGGTGATCATTCTGCAACTTCCCTTGCATCTATATTAAATCTAGGGTTCGATGGTCTGTGTGGATGACCGTTTCCTTCGCCAAAATGTAATGCTTCCATTGTCGGCAAGCCTGCACAATGGAATACATCTCTTTGTCATAAGTGGGATACTTCCGGACTCTGTCTGAAAGTGTCTCACTGTGATATGCTTGTGGATGCCCTTGTTGAGTAATGACTACCCCAATAGCATAGTGAGAGGCATCTGGCTCGATCTCAAATGGCTATTGTAAGTCTGGTAAAGTGAGCACTGGTGTAGAGTAGAGGCGATGTTTCAACTCTACAAATGTCTTCTGTTGAGATTCAGAACAAAAGATTTTTTCTTTCGCTCCTCCCTTGGTGAATTGATTCAAGGGCCAAGTGATATGAGAGAATCCCAACACGAATCTGCGATAGAAATTGGAAAGACCTAGAAAGCTACGGAGCTCTGTCAGAGTGGTTGGGGCTAGCCAATCCCGAATGACTTGGATCTTGGTTGGATCCACATGCACCCCTTATTCATCAATAATGTATCCCAGATACTGAACCTGGGTGATGCCAAAAGTGCATTTCTCCAAATTGGCACACAACTTGTGTTGCCGTAGTGTTTGGAGAACCTGTCGAATGTGGTGGAGGTGCTCTTCCCAACTCTGGCTGAAGATTAGGATTTCATCCAAGTATACCACTACAAATGAGTTGGTGAATGGCCGCAAGATGTCATCCATCAGCCTCATGAAGGTTATAGGAGCATTCGTCAACCTAAAATGCATAACCAAGAATTTGAAAAGGCCCTTCTTAGTGTTGAAGGCAGTCTTCCACACATCAGAGGATTCGATTGGTACCTGGTGATAGTTGGACTTCAATTCGATCTTGCTGAAATATTTTTCCCCCTTCAGTTGGTCTAGAAGGTCATCAATCTGTGGGATCAGGTACCTATTCCAAACAGTGATCTTGTTCAGCGCCCGGTAGTCAATACAGACTCTCCAAGTCCCATCCTTCTTCTATACCAACACGATTGAGCTCCCACAGGGCGATGAAATCAGACGGATGTGACCTTTCTGTAGCAGCTCCTGAATTTGCCTCTTGATTTCATTGTTCTCTAGAGCAAAGCACCGATAGATTGGTCCATTGGGCAGCGGCACCTAGGGTCAGATCAATGGAGTGCTTGACCTAACAGTGCAGAGGCACCTGTGTGGGGGAGGTGAAGATGTCCTCGTACTCCTCCACGACCTTGTCCATATGTTGTTTCCATGCGGAGGGGCCCTGTCTAGAGGCCGTGGCCACCGTATTCTTCTTTCCATGAGGGCATATCATCAAGAAAACAAATTTCTCGGTTTTGGGAATGAGCTTACTGCATCGTTTTGCAGTAACCAAAGAGATGGCAGTAGGCAGTGCTACCTCTGGTATCCTGTCCAACTTATTAGCCAAAGTAACAATAACAACACAAGGCCTTGACTCATACACAACATATCGCTTCCATAAGTATGGTTGGCCTAATCATACATCACAAACATCAAGGGGAGCAATGTCATATAATACCTCATCTGTGAAGGGCTTGATGTTGTATGGAAGGCAGCACTACTGGCTCACTCGAAGATCATGTCCTTAGTGAAGCCACCCGATGGTGTATGGTTGTGGAAGTGTTGTGGTCGGTAAGCCCATCCACTTCACGACCTCAGCTAAAATGAGGTTCTTTTGGCTCCCGCTGTTGACAATGAACTGTAGCGGGGAACCCTTTACCCACATCTCGTAGTGGAAGAGGCATTCCTCCTCCTCTGGATCTTCAGGTTCCTCCTTATGTATCTTTGTGGTGGCAATGGTGGCATTGGGCTCCACATCGATAATATGCTTCCCTTTGTCATTCCCCTTGCTAGGTTCTGACTTAGAGTCGTAACATGCATCTAATTCCATAGCCTTTAGCTCAGCCACAAGTGACTACATGGCCTGACACTCACTTGTGTTGTGGGTGGAGCTCTTATGGAACTCACACCACTTTCCCGTATCCTTCTTCGGCTTCACGGTGTTGTTCTTAGCTTGTGGCTTTAACAGGTTGTCCTGGGTCACCCTGTCTTGGCCTTGTCATTTTTTCTGCGCTTTGGGGGCATCTTTCCCTTGCTTCGGATTCGCAGATCCAAAGTCTCGCTTCTTTTGTTTAAACTTTTGCTCTATCTTGACCACATATCGGTATGATGTGTCGAGCGAGGATATGTCCATGAATTCCATCTCGTCTTGGTGTACCTATGCAGGCAGCCAAGGTACTTGAGAACCAAATGCTTCTCAAAATCCTTGATACCCAACTTCGTGCGAAGGGTATGAAAAACATTGGTAAACTCCGGCACATCTTGGTCCCTTCCCTGTCGTAGTGTTGTCCACTTTATGTATTTATCCTCATAGCTCCTGATAGGGTAGTACTGCTCCTTGATGGCATCCCGGATCGAGTTCCAAGTGGGTGTGGCTAAAAACAATGATTTCATACTTTCATCCTTTTGCTCACAGTAGGTTTCCCACCAGTCCTTGACGCGGGGGGCTTCTTTGAGAAGTGCAAAGGTGATCTTTTCTCGGCTAGAAAACTGATGAACAAAAAAATATCCTTCTAGCAAATTTAACCATTTATCTATAGCATCTACATCTATCTGACCCTCAAATATGGGAATGTCAAAGTTAACTTGTACTTTAAAGGGTGCGGCGCTTACAGAGTAGCTTCTAGAAGTAGATGCGTCACCCCTAGGTAGCCATTGAAGGATTTGGGAAAAGTTGTCCATCATCGCATTCATTTGTCGCTCGAGGGCTTCCTCGAGCAAGATTTTGATAGGATCTCCTGCCCCCTCATATTTCTTTTCATTTTCCATGGGAGGCCATCAGGATTTGCGAGGCTGGTCTTGCAAAGGTTCAACTAGTTCAAGCCCTAACTCCTTATCTCCCGACCTCGTTGGGGACATGCAAAGAAAAACAGAGAAAGAGCAGCCTTTGCTCTGATACCACTGATCCAAATTTAAACAGGAATGCAACAAATTATATATATAACAATAAATACAAATATGCAATAGAAATAACACTTCATTTCATTAATATCAAATACTGAAATATGCTTACAAACAGAATGGAAATAAGACTAGCTCGGGCGATGGTAGCTTATCTCTGAGAAGAGATGTGGCAGCTACATGCCTCTGAACTATGTTACAATGGGGCTCAAGGGCCTTTTTTATTATTGAACAATAAGATCAAACCCTAAACAACCAAAACCCTAACCCGAGGAGATGTAACACCAAGAGTTTATGGGTCCCATTGGGGTGAGTTAGACAGCCAACTTCCTGGGGTCGTGACTTGGTCATATTATCTTTGTTTGACGTGCATGATAATCCTTTGGAAATATCTCTTAAAGGACTACGATGGAAAAGATAATTTTAGATAGAAAATCACTAGCGGTAGATTGCCAAAAAAATGTCGTTTAGGGCCTCAAAATGGCTCCAGAATTTTAGGACCCGAAAAACTTCTAAAAATAGTAAACTATGCTACAATTGAGGAAACTGAAAAAATGAAAGAAACAATGGTGGGGGTCCCAATTGAATTGGAGGGTGGCCACTAATATCCACGTGGATGACCTTTTCCTTCTCCAAAATGTAATGTTTCCATTGTCGGAAAGCCTGCACAATGAATACATCTCTTTGTCATAAGTGGGATGCTTTTGGACTGTGTCTGAAAGTGTCTCACTGTGATATGCCACTGGATGCCCTTGCTTATAAGGATTGCCCCAATAGCATAGTTAGAGGCATTTGTCTCGATCTCAAATGGATGTTGCAAGTCTGGTAAAGTGAGCATTGGTGCAAAGTAGAGGTGATTTTTCAACTCTACGAATGCCTTCTATTGAGATTCAGACCAAAAGAATTTTGATTTCTCTCCTCCCTTGGTGACTTGACTCAAGGGCCAAGTGATATGAGAGAATCCCAACACGAACCTGCGGTAGAAATTGGCAAGACCCAGAAAGCTACGGAGCTCTGTCAGAGTGGTTGGGGCTAGCCAATCCCGAATGACTTGGATCTTGGCTGGATCCACATGCACCCCTCATCCATCAATAGTGTATCCAAAATATTGAACCTAGGTCATGCCAAGTTCATTTCTCCAAATTGGCACACAACTTGTGTTGCTGCAGTGTTTAGAGAACCCGCCGGATGTGGTGGAAGTGTTCTTCCCAACTCTGGCTAAAGATCAGGATGTCATCCAAGTATACCACTACAAATGAGTTGGTGAATGGCCACAAGATGTCATCCATGAGCCTCATGAAGGTTGCAGGAGCATTCGTAAACCCAAAAGGCATAACCAACCATTTGAAAAGTCCCTCCTTGGATTTAAAGGCAATCTTCCACACATCGGAGGGTTCGATTTCTACCTGGTGATAGTTGAACTTCAAGTCGATCTTGCTAAAATATTTTCCCCCCTTCAGTTGGTCTAGAAGGTCATCAATCCATGGGATCGGGTACCTATTCCAGATAGTGATCTTGTTCAACGTTCGATAGTCAATACAACGTCTCTAAGTCCCATCCTTCTTCTATACCAACACGATCGGTCTCCCACAGGGTGATGAACTCAGACGGATGTGACCTTTCTGCAGCAGCTCCTGAATCTACCTCTTGATTTCATCATTCTCCATAACAGAGCATCAATAGATTGGTCCATTGGGCAGTAGCGCTCCTGGGATCAAATCGATGGAGTGCTTAACCTGATAGTGCAGAGGCACCCCTGTGGGGGAGGTGAAGATGTCCTCGTACTCCTCCATGACCTTGTCCATCTTTTGTTGCCATGCAGAGGGGCCTTGTCTGGAGGTCGTGGCCACCATCTTCTTCTTTCCCTGGGGGCGTATTATCAGGGAAACAAATTTCCCGGTTTTGGAAATGATCTTACTGCATTGTTTTGCAGTGACCAAAGAGATGGCGATAGGTGGTGCTACCTCTGGTATCTTGTACAACTTATTTCCCAAAGTAACAATAACAGCATGAGGCCTTGACTCATACACAGCATGTCGCTTCCATAAGTATGGTTGGCCAATAATACATCACAAACATCAAGGGGAGCAACGTCACATAATACCTCATTTGTGAAGGGCTTGATGTTGTATGGAAGGCGGCATTGCTGGCTCACGCAAAGATTCCATCCTTGGTGAAGCCACCCAATGGTGTACGGTTGTGTATGTGTTGTGGTCGGTAAGCCTAGCCACTTCACGACCTCTACTGAAATGAGGTTCTTTTGGCTCCTGTTATCGACAATGAACTGTAGTAGGCAACCCTTTACCCACATTTGGGAGTGGGAAAGACGCTCCTCCTCCTCTGGATCTTCAAGTTCCTCCTTCTGGATCTTCGTGGTGGCAACGGTGGCGTTGGGATCCACATCAATAATCTGCTTCCCTTTGTCATTCCCCTTGTCGGGTTCTGACTCAGAGTCGTAACATGCATCTGATTCCAAAGCCTTTAGCTTGGACACCAGTGACTGCTTGGCCCGACACTCACTTGTGTTGTAAGTGGAGCTCTTATGGAACTCACACCACTTTCCCGTGTCCTTCTTCGGCTTCACGACATTGTTCTTAGCTTGTGGCTTTGGCAAGTTGTCATGGGCTGCCCCGTCTTGGCCTTGTCCTTTGTTCTGCGGTTTGGGGACATCTTTCCCTTGCTTCGGATTCGCAGATCCAAAGTCTTGCTTCTTCTGTTTAAACTTTTGCTTGATCTTGACCTCATATCAGTATGTCGTGTCGAGCGAAGATATGTCCAGGAATTCCATCTTGTCCTAGATGTACCTGTGCAGGCAGTCAAGGTACTTGAGAACCAAATTCTTCTCAGAATCCTTGATACCTAACTTCGTGCGAAGGGTATGAAAAACATTGGTAAAATCCGGCACATCTTGGTCCCTTCCCTGTCACAATGTTGTCCACTTTATGTATTTATCCTCATAGCTCCTGACAGGGTAGTATTGCTCCTTGATGGCATCCCGGAACGAGTTCCAAGTGGGTGCGGCTAAAAACAGTGAGTTCGTACTTTCATCCTTCTGCTCACAGTAGGTTTCCCACTAGTCCTTAACGTGGGAGGTTGCTTTGAGAAGTGAAAAGGTGATCTTTTCTCGGCTTGAAAAATCATGAACGGAAAATGTTCCTTCTAGCATATTTAACCATTTATCTACAGCATATGCATCTATCTAACCCTCAAATATGGGAATGTCAAAGTTAACTTATACCTTAAAGGGTGTGGCGCTTCCAGAGTAGCTACCGGAAGTAGATGCGTCCCCCTTGGGTAGCCGCTGAAGGATCTGGGCAAAGTGTTCCATAATCGCGTTCCTTTGTCGTTTGAGGGCTTCCTCGAGCAAGATTTTGATAGGATCCCCTGCCCCCTCGTCTTTCTTTTCATCCGCTGTGGGAGGCCGTCGGGATTTGCGAGGTTGGCCTTGCAAAGGTTCGACTGGTTCAAGCCCTAACTCCTTATCTCCTGACCTCGTTGGGGACATGTAAAGAAAAATAGAGAAAGAGCAGCCTCCGCTCTGATACCACTGATCCGAATTTAAACAGAAATGCAACAAATTACAGACATAACCATAAATACAAAGATGCATTAGAAATAACAGTTCATTTCATTAATATCAAATACTGAAATATGCTTACAAACAGAATGGAAATAAGACTAGCTCGGGCGATGGTAGCTTATCTCTGAGAAGAGATGTGGCGGCTACATGCCTCTAAATTGTCTTACAATGAGGTTCAAGGGCCTTTTTATTATTGAACAATAAGAGCAAACCCTAAACAACCAAAACCCTAACCCGAGGAGATGTAACACCAAGAGTTTATGGGCCCCATTGGGGTGAGTTGGACAGCCAACTTCCTGGGGTCGCGACTTGGTCATATTATCTTCGTTTGACGTGCATGATAACCCGTTGGAAATATCTCTCTGAAGACTACGATAGAAAAGATAGTTGAAAATTGAAAATCGTTGGCGATAGATTGCCAAAAAAACATCGTTTAGGGCCTCAAAATGGCTCCGGAAGTTTAGGACTTGAAAAACTACTAAAAATAGTAAACTATGCTACAATTAGAGAAACTGAAAAGCTGAAAAAAACAATGGTGGGGGTCCCAATTGAATTGGAGGGTGGCCACCAATATCCACCTAGATCAATTGACCATGATCTTACACTAACCAAGAGCTTGCCAACTAATCCTCAGAAACCTTTTTATTAATGAGGCCTCTAATTTTTTCATTTTCCATTATTTTCCTTCAATTTCCTCCTCACATGCAATTTGTGACTTTTTACCTTCCTTTTCTCCTATTTTCCTTTATTTTCATAAATAAATGTGCCAAAAATGCCTTTTGTCTTTGCCTTTGCCAATTTCCTTGGCCAAAACACACATCCACTTATGCCCAGTAAGATATTTTTGCCCAACATTCACCTTGGAATACATGTCCCATCATCGTGGCCTTATATATTTTTACATGAGCTTTTAACTAGAGTTCTTACATTTTTTATGTAATTTATGTAAAATACTTGAATCCGCCATTTTAATTCTTGATTGTTTGAAACTTGTATGTTAAACTAAATTGTGGTTCTAGATCTATTATTTGAATATGTGTAATTTAAAAACAAAAGAATTTTTAATATTTAATCTTTTTGGCTTTTTCTTTTTGAGCAGTTTTCCCACATTGTGAGGCTTAAGCCATTGTGAGATTTTCCAACACTAATAGCTTCAAAAACACAAGAACTTAAGCTTTCCAACACTAATAGCTTCATAAACACAAAAAACTTTCTTGTTTGAAGGAATAAAATCCATCAAATATCAAAACACTTTAGTTTCTCATTATCATTGTCTATCAACATTTTCCAATCAGAAAATAAGTGGTTGTGCTAATGATATACCAATCATCAAAGTTTCCTGGTAACTAAATCATAGAGTAATTAAAACTTAAAAAATATAGATATAATATCACGTACTAAGTTTTATAATTTTTAGATTTGAAGAAAAAAAATATATATATTAACAAATAATAAAAAATATATTAACAAAAAACTAATAAGAAAAGTAAGAAGAAAATACAAGCCGCATCATGTAGATTATGCTTTGCAATAATTCTAAGAAAGCAACTCAGTTTTGGATTTGAAGAAAAAAATACATTAACAAAGAAAATACAAGCCCCCTTATGTAGATTATGCTTTGCAATAATTCTACGAAAGGAATTTTAGAAAAACTAATGCTAATATTGGATTTCAGTTATGCTTATAGGGGTTACTTGTAATATGCATATCGTGGGATGTCTGTACCTCACTCTGGTAGCTGAAGGGTATTGTAGCAAGTTCATGGTAGATATATGGTATGCGAATGCAATATGATGGAATAAAGATAGAGACTAATTTCAATGCGAAGAATGACCAGGAATAGGTATACAGCTATTTTTACATCTTCTAAAATAGGTATAATATTAAAAGATGAAAAAACCTCTTCCTGATAATTCTATGCTCAGAATTTAATGTGATAAGTTTTCTATTCAGACTTTTGAAAGTGTTGTGATTCTCACATAACTCTGGAATCGATGAAAAATGTTCGAATATGAACTTTCTATTTGGTTGCATTTATTTTTCATGTAAAGAGAAAGCTCTTGCATTTATTTTTCTAAAATGGTGTCTCTCAATTCTTTCATTGGGAAATTTTCCATGAAATCCATTTGCCCATTGATTTCATCCAGAATATTGCATTACATAATTACAATATAGAGCATGGATTATAAAAACTATAATCATCAATTATATACCATACATGGCAATCTGGACAGCTTTGGGGGAGGTTATCCTTCTTATCATCTTCTTTTTTATCATCTTCTTTCTTCGTCTCCTCCTTGGGTTTAGGAAACCCAACGCTCACGATCTCTGCATTCTTTCTCAACTTCCTGAGTTTGACTGCAATTGCAACAGGATCCACGTCCCCAGTGACAGTTACAGAGTGCTTAGATGCATCCAATTTTATAGAGGTTACCCCTGCAATGTAATGTAATATATCAGGACGTTACAAGATAGTAAAATGGTGAAGGTTGGATTTGTTTGAATCTGTAGTTTAACCATTTTTAAGTTTTGGACTTTTCATAAGTTTGAATTAAGTTCTGTAATTTTCATTTTACATCATCAGAAATAATAATCTAACTCACAACTATATCATCAAAAATAACAAACTAACTTAATTATATTTTCCAAATTTCAAATTCAAAATGTAAAAAAATAAACAAAATCATTAATCACATTCTTAGGTTTTGGTCCAAGTTTGGAACCAATTAATGTAGTCCATCTTCATGACAAGGTTTTAGAACCAACTAATGTGGTCCATTCTCAGAACAAGGTTCCATACTTCTACCAAATCTTAATAATGTGATTAATCCTACATCTATTTACATTATAGATAACAAAAATCTTAAATCTAACAAAAACCTTGTTACATCAAAGATAAATTATAATCTTTTTTAGTTTTAAGATAATAAAAAGCATAGTCAATTTTGTTTTTTCCTAAGTTAAATTAATAAATATTAGTTAAAGATTAGATTTATTTAGTTACAAATAAATATACTTATAAATAAATTTAACAAACTAATTAATTAGTTCTTAATTATTTGATTAATATTAATAATAAAGACGATAGTTAAATAAAAAATAATAATTTATAAAAATTAGTTAGAGATAGGATTTATTTAGTTACAAATAAAAATAATATTAAATAAATTTAACAAACTAACTAATTATTTGTCAATTATCTAATTGATATTATTCCTATCTCTTGGCCCTCTCAAATGTAGTCGTTGCCCAGTCAGTTCCTTGGTCAAATGTAGTTGTTCCTTTTTAGTCGTTGAATGATAGATCTCTCTATTTAACTTGTTGCCACGTTCTGGTTCTTTATCTTGCCCTCACAATGAACAACACTTGCTAGTTTGAAACAAATTGACCAATGAATTTTAATGTGATTATCGCCAAAAACCTTCTCAATAAACATTGATATAGATCACAAAAGCCTAAATTCAATAATATTTTATTTAAAAAAATAAATTAATTTAAATAATTTTATATTATAATTGATAATTATTATTTTAAAATTATATTATAATTCATGAATCTTATATTCATCCTAATGCATTTCATATATAAATAATATTTTATTTAAAAAAAAAATAATAATTTTATATTATAATTTATAATAATTATTTTTAAAAATGTATTATAATTCATGAATCTTATTCATCTAGATGTAATATTCTATAAACAATTATTTATTTATTTAATATATTATTTACATAATTTATTTATTGAATAAAAGATTTAACTAGTGTAATTATATAAATTAAATAGTTTATAAATGTTGATAATCATAAATTTATAATAAAGATCAAAACACTTATTATCTTGTACACTTAAAGTTGTTACAAAAAGTTAAAAAAAAATTATAAACATTTACCACATTATAACTTTATTTTAAATTATTATTATTATAATTAAATAATTATTATATAAGTTAAACATATATACATTTTAGAAAACATGGAACGAAATTCTTAACCATGGATATTTACTTGCAACTTATCATGGAGATTTTTCATCTTCATCTATATCTGCTTGGAGATTTCCATAGTTTTTCATGTTGATAGTATTTTCCAGAAGAGAATCGTGTCGGGTAGACACTCCACCCATCATCAGAGACCATAAAACTAAAAATTATTTGAGCAAACGTTGAGGAGTTTTTTAAATATATAAGGTTGCTAAGTAAACATTAATTTTTTTTAGTAAATTAATTAAAAATCCAAATCAATGGGTCAAAAAAGAAATTATTAAATTATTAAGTACCAAGTCAATAGGTCCAAATAATTATTATACAAATTAATTAGAGGACCATATTAATGGTAAAATTAAAGAGGAGAGGGGGCATGAAGATTAACAGGTCAAATGAGAAAATAATAAATGGATAAAAATAAATATATCATGTATACATATAAATAACAAAAGCTAAAGAGGGGAGGAAATGAATGAAGCAAAATAATTAATTATGATAACTATTATCGTTATAGGATGAGAAATAGAAAAAGAGGGATGGAGGAAGGATGTGCTTGAAAGAAAGAAGGGGGAGAGATATATATTATAATATTAAATATATGTATATGTATGTATTTCAAAGACAAATTTCAAATAAGGAATAAGGATGAATAGAATAAAGATTAGGGAAGCTGAATTAGTAATAAAATGGGATTTGGCAATAGATCGATATAATCAAAGGAAGGGAGGGGACCAAATGGAGGGAAGAAAGAGAAAAGGTAAAAATGGGGGGAGATGAGAAAGAAATTAGTGAGAGAGTTGATCGATTATAGGCTTTTATGATTGGCTTTACATATAGCCATCTTCCCTATTAAAGTTATTGGGGTGCTTCTCAATCTCAAGAACATATGCAAACACTTTAGGTTGGTCAAAGAAAATAAGTTGTTTGGTATTGAAAGAGCACTCAACAATGACAAAATTTGATACCCGATGATGGTTGGTATCCACAATGTGTTATTTAAAGCAACAGTTGAAGGGCCAACTAGTCTAGCCAATGTAAGATTTACAACAAGAACAAAGAATTTAGTAGACTCTTAATCCTAGGATCAGGTCAAATTTATCTTTGGCTTATCAGAATACTTGTTTAAGAGTTTTATAGGGTGTCGATATGTTTTTTTATTTTTATTTTGAAATAGACTTTATTACAATACAAGGGATAATACCATGGTTTATCAATACCACATGCCCAAAAACTATAACTCATACTTGTTTATATGACATTTTTTTAATTCATCAATTTAATTAAAATGACATAAAGTACTTTGGAGATCAATCTTAGTCCTTGATTTGTATATATTCTTATGACTATTCTAGAATATTTCATACAGGGTAAATTTTTACCATCTATTTAAATAATTATTGATAATTTAAAAATTAAAATTATAAAAGCCTTATTCTTCTTTGTAAGCTTGGTAGGACTACATCTTCATCATGTCCAACTTCTCACCCTGTTCGAGGGATAGCACAAGATTTTAACCCAAGACTTCCAGTTCGGTGAGACTTCATTTCAACGGCCATTGCCAATTGAGCTACCCCAAGCAGACTCATAGTAATAATAATAATTATTATTATCCAATTTTAAGGTCACAACCAAGCTAGACACCAAATTGGTGTATGAGACCCCCTTGTTTGTGGGATAAGGGACCCACCTCCACACAACGATTTGACTGCTAAGCCTACGAAGGCATACATACTCTACCCCCCTTTGGTTTTGAACCTGTGACCTCTTAGGAGAAAACATATGCTCTTAACCATTAGGCCCACTCAACCTAATATAAACACCTTATTTCAAAATAAACATGCCTATGAATTTAATTCAAATAAAAACCATAAATTTTAAAAAGAAAAAGAATGTTATCTAAATTTTATTTTTAATTACAAAAATTTAATTAAAAAATACTTCTCATTGATCCATATATTAAAATATTGTATAATTTAAAGTGTATTAAATATTATAAAAATTGTCTATCCGATTTTGTATAGACTGTGATTAGGTACTTTGTTAAGACACTCATTAATATGAAGTCACCAGTTCAATTGCCACCTAAATCGAAGTAATATATTGAACATGATGAAAATATAATTATACCCAGCTTAATTTTTTATTTATTTATAAAAATTAATTTAAAAATAAAAATAAATATCATTCCTTACATTAATATAAAATATAATCTTTAGAGTTTTTGAAAATAATTTAATTAGCGTTCCAAATTTAAATGCTCTTCATATTTACTCACTCACTTATATGGAAAGAGTATCATAAACCGCTAACACTAACCACCATTGGAATTCCAATGTGATAATAACACTAACGACCATTAAAATTCCGATGTGATAGTAAAAAGTTTTACGCTCCAAGAAATTCCAAGAATGCTCTTCACACTAACGACCATTAAAATTCCGATGTGATAATAAAGTGTTACGCTTCAAGAAATTCCAAGTTTAAATGCTCTTCATATTTTACCCGATTATGCTGAAAGAGTGTCGTAGATACCTAAAAGTTACGGTGGTAATTCCGATTCCATATAAAATAAGTAGGAACCCTGGCATACAAGCCGATTTCATATATATATATATATATATATATATATATATATATATATATATATATATATATATATATATATCAGGATTAGGGTTAGCTTTTTATTTATTCATGATTTGACATAATAAGAAATTAGGAAGGTTAAAGTTGTTTCGATTTTTTTAAAATATTAAAAAATTATTATATAAAAAATAATAATATTATTACTAATTTAAAAAATATAATTTATAGGTATAGTTGAAATAAAGATAGTTGTGTTATGAAATATTTTATAAATTAAGATTTATTTATTTATTTTTATAAAAAGCAGTGGTTTATCTGTGGTAAGTTTTGGAATTTTTTGGGTTATATTTTCGGCTTAATTTTTTTAAAGTATGGTTTGTTGGAAATATAAATTTTATTTATCAATTCCTCATAATTCAAATATTTTATAGTTGTTTTTAAGATGTCTAATTCTATTTCAACTTAAGGTAGATGAGGCTTTGTTGACTTTTATTTTTATTTTTTTAATTGACGATCTAGATTGATTATGTTCAACATAGACTTCCATGTGTTACAAAGTTTGTTAGGTTGCATTGACTTTTACTAAATTAAAAAAAT
Source organism: Pinus tabuliformis (assembly GCA_031772625.1). Classification (NCBI taxonomy): domain Eukaryota; kingdom Viridiplantae; phylum Streptophyta; class Pinopsida; order Pinales; family Pinaceae; genus Pinus; species Pinus tabuliformis. The sequence goes on from CM062817.1 coordinate 112,459,236, forward strand.
TAGATTCCTGTCATGTGGCTCTCTGTCCACCAATTTCCTAGGGACTTAATTTTAGAAAACTGCCTTATATCTTGAATGTAAAGGATATAAACTCTTTAACACTTCTGCATTTTATCATGACCTAGGATTCTTAAGGGTTAAATAAAATCAAAGTTAATAATAATATTTTTATTACAATAATTTTTTTATTATATATTTATCAATGGTAGATACAAATGACTTTAGCTATATCAACAACATTAATATTATGGTCTCCTGCAAATAGAGAACATCAAAATGTAATTGTGGTCATTTCAACATAACTGAAAAACAAATAGTAAAGTATATAATAGAATAGGACACCAATCCAAATCCAAACCATTATTGGTACAGTGGTCTGAGAATTCTGGGAGCAAAACTGTGAAACTTTTGTGAACTTGCAGCATTGCAGAGAAATGATTGGACATATATAGAACATACAAGGCGGCAGGCAACATGTATGAAGAAGAAGAGGAGGAGAAGATTCAGCTGTTCTTCGATATACTTAATTTCACTTCCGGACCAACATACATAATGACAATTACTGTACGAGAAACAAATAGTTCGCAGCAGTGAAGTTTATAGTTGGCAATGGGCATCCCATTATCTGTCACTGTCAAATATTTAAGTGGGCACATGCAACTTGTGTAGAATTACAGCCTGCACCCAGCTACTAACAATTAATGGACTATACACACAAAATCCCAACAGTTCTCGCTCTTGTTGGGTTTTAATTTCTTGATGGACGATGGATTAAAATCTTTCGGTATCTGTCAATTTTATGCACATACTTGGGTGCACGCATTTCACATTTTTATGGGTTCGATGATAATTGAAAGTACGTGAAATATAGGTGTCCAACAACCTTCTTAGATATATTTCTTATTTCAAAGACAGATCTGTGAGTGGTTCGTAACGCAGTAGCTAGAGGCTCGTAATTGTGGTTTTTATTTAAATGAGATGTCCGCTGTGCTGACATCATCAGAAGTCCCCGCATTCTGATGTAATAGCGTGGGAGGAGGGAGAAGTTTCATGGGCTGAGGCTAGGTCGTGGGTGTACGCAGAAATAGGGTGGAGAAAAGACATTGCTGAGGTGAGGGAGAACCTAGGGAGCCAGGTTCTCTAACTCTCGATTTTGGGTGGACGCCCTACATCCTTTGGATCCTTTATCTGCAAAGGTGTTTTCTATGTTTTATCATTGGACTTTAGCTTGTAGTTGGTTATAGTGTTGGTTTTATTCTTTAAGCTTTGAACCTAGTTCTCGGGGTCACTAAACACTACACTGAATCTAAGGTTTTGGTATGTTAATGCCATGTAATGTCTATTATTGTTGTTAAATTGTATTGCTAACGATGAGGAATGTCTATTCCTATACGTAATGCTTAGGCTTGCATAATGTGGTGAATGATACATGTTTTGTGTTTATGGACGTGTGGATGCATGTTCATTGCTGCTATGTGTGAGAGATATGTGGAGTCTTTGTTTCATTGGGTAATTTCTTGTAATGAAATGTGTTAGGCTTGCATAATGTTGTGAAGGGTGTATGTTTTGTGTTTATGGATGTGTGGATGCATGTTTATTGTTGTTAGGTATAAAAGATATATGGAGTGTGTGTCTTATTGGGTAATTGTTTATAATGAAATCTTAATGGTGAAAGATGGAATGTTTCATGACATTTAACAAGCATTTTTACTATCAAAAGGGAACTGTGTCAAGATGAAAAAATCTTGAGATGGTCTCATCTCAGAACCTCAGAGGGAGATGAGAGGTGTACAATGGCAGAAGGCCGAGATTGACATAGTGGTAAGACGATATTTCTCCCTGGAAAATGATGGAAAAGTTTACATCTTGGGACCTCGGGATCTCAAACCTCAGGGACACCTTGTCACGAGTGTGATGGAAATAGAGAGGAAGCATAGTGAGGTAGGAGACGTCAACATGGTGTCATCTCAGAGCCTTGGGCCTCTGGACCTCGAGAGGACTTGTCTTATGCATGGTGGACCGAGGAAGAAGGAAGGGTAAGATGATGTGGTGGGGTTTGTAATGCGTGGCTTGCCATGCCAGACTTCTAGGCTGATGCGGAAAGCCATGTGGGCCACACTGTGAGTGCCACATGGCAACCATGCTGACTTGGCAAGGTTTAAAAGGGTCAAGTTTCAAATGGCCATAACTTTTGATTCGTAAGTCGGATTGAGGCAATCTTTATGTCATTGGAAATATCTTGATGAGGAAAACACAATGGTGGTATCATATTTTCGTTTTGAGAAAGTTGAGTATCGAGGAATTTTGTGGCCCTGTTTCCATGATAGGACTATGAAGGTCAAGTTAAATCAAAGTAACACTTCTCACTCAAGTTGGGACCTCCCAGGGGGTGGCTGGGGGTGTTACAGTTAAAATAGTAGATTTATAAAAGATAAATATAAGAGTACTATACATAGGAATTTTAGACTTAGGAGAGATCAAATTTTAGAGATATATTAGGAAAAAGGTTAGCCATCCAGATAACATAACAATTAGGGTTATGAACAATGTGTAACTTATAATTGGCATAAATTTTGATTGGAAGATATAGTTTTGGTGATTGGAAATTTGTGATACAGAAGAAAAAGAGGAGCATTATTTTTTATTCATATGGCTCCTAAGGGATCTTCAAACTTTTCTTCACCACTCAAACCTCTATAAAGCTCATCCACGACTCATGAAGAAATAGAAGATATCCAATATTGGGTATCCAAGTTGGAAATTCAATTGTCACACATAAAAGGATCACTAAAACATATGGAACAAAATATGGAGGAAAACCAGGAGGAAATACAAAAAATCTATCAAGGAAGAAAAACAAAAGTCTATGAAGTCTATCAAAAAGTTTCTCTTGAAGAGGCTTCCTAAGGAAATCATGAAAATAAAGAGAAAAATTGTGTTGAAACTCATTCAGATATGGCGAGTATTTTATCAAAATTGGAGAGCATAAATATTGAATTAGAAAATCATGAATTTTCATCTTCTTAAGATCTACATTATCGAGGATTCAATATGGCATCAAGGAACTACTTCATTCCAAAGATCATTATGAAGAATTATAATGGTAACAGACCTATAAAATGGATATTCCAAATGGAACAATGGTTTTATCTACGCCAAGTGACATCCTTACAAAGGTAAATATTGGATCCATGTATTTAGAAAAAGATCAATATGTATGGTATCAATGGTATTGTAAAAGGAAAAAGGATTCTATTGTAGATTGGTCCATTTTTATGGAGGAATTGACAACACATTATGGGGATATTAGGCAATAAATTCTTTAGTAATTTGGTAAATCTTCAAAAAATAAATCCATTTATACAACATATTCAATCATTCCAAAAGTTGAGCATTATGGTAACGAAAATTTCAAAACAAACTTTGTTAGACCTCTTTATGGAAATTTTAATGGAAAACATCCAACATGAGGTACATGTCTCTTTGAACCTAAAGCACGCTTTTTGTCCAACAAGGAATGTTGAAAGTAAAAATATGGATACTAGAAAGTGGTCACTAACAACTATTGAGAATATCATGATACCTCACCCAACTTCATAATTGATAAAGTTAACACCTCAACAAATGGATTAAATCAGAGCAAAAGGACTACGATTCCATAGAGACAACAAGTATAGTAAAGGGAATAATTGTGGTGAGAATAAATTGTTCAACATAAACTTTGAAGAAGAAGAAGGTCAAGAATTGGAATCATCATAAGGTCTAGAACTAGAATAGATTACTCCAACAATATTTTTTCATGCATCGGCTAGTATCAGTACTCCACAAACCCTTAAAATAGAAGTATATATCAAAAATGTAAAGGTAACATTGTTAATTGATTCTAGTAGTACCCACAACTTCATCAATTACAAACTTGCAAAACCTCTCAATTGGTTTGTATTTCTAGCACCAAAATTTTAAGTAATGATTATAGATGGAGGTACCATAAGTTGTTGAGGGACGTGCCATAGTATTAAGTTGAATATGGGGATAATTTATTGGATAGTCATATGATTGAAATCTACATAGGTGGTGTTGATGTTGTAGTAGGGTTTTGATGGTTCGAATCATTGGGAATAATGGCATTTAATTTTCTAGATCTTTTAATGAGGTTTTCCTTAGAAGAAAAGACAATTGAGCTTAGATATATCCAAGGGGAACCCCCTAATGTGAAAATTTATAATAGCATGAACAAGTACACAAAAAGTGACACCATGGTGTAATTTCATTATTGTTCTCATTAGATGTTCAAACATATATGTCCTCTACTATAATGGATTTCCAAAAAGTTATCAACAACCATTCCAAGGTATCTAGAGATATTCCTAAAGGTTTTCCACCTATTCAATATCATGACCATGTCATTCATTTGAAACCTAGAAGTGTATCACCTAACATTATACCTTACAATGATCTCTATGCACAAAACAATGAAATTGAGCATATGATTTGTGAAATCTTAGAGGATGGAATCATTCAACCTAACTAGAATGCGTCTAAATAAATTAACATTGAGGTATTATGGTCCCTATAAGGTGTGGAAAAGATTTGGAAGTATGACCTAAAAATTGGAGTTTCCTCCATCTTCATGTGTACATTCCAAATTCCATGTTTCTTTCTTAAAGAAGGTAATTGGAGACAAGATATTAGTCCAAAGTATTTTACCAAATATTAATGAGGAAGGGGAAATCATACTTGAACTAGAAACAATCCTTGAAATAAGGATTAAGTAGCTAAGAAATAAAGTTATAAATAAGTACATAATCAAGTGGAAGAACTTATCAGTGGAAGTGGAGAGATGGACAAATAATTTATTGATGTAAAAAAACATGTAGCTAGTCAAATTTTGAGGACAATACTTATTTGAAGAGAGGGGCATGCTAAGCCCTAAACAAGCCCCATGTTAACCCTAAAACCACATAGATTTATTACATTATTATATTATATTATTACATTGTTATATTTTTATGTAGGTTAGACCCTGCCATTATATCGATTCTCTCATATATATATATATATATATATATATATATACACACACACACACACACAGAGACACACACCAAGGATACCTGGTCTTAGAATCATCATATTTTGTCTTCTATTGTATTCATTGTAAACGAAGGTTCATAGATTGTAAACGATGGATCCTAATTTAGACTTTAATAAGACCTTTTGTTTGTGATTGGCATATTATCTTAACCAAAATTCGATGCGTTTTTTTTCATATGTCGATTTTGGTTATTTATTTTGATTCTGTAGCAATAATGTAACCTATGCTCTTATATTATCCTATGTGGTTATACAGATTAATAACCTAGCCAATCTCCATTATGAAAGTCTAGATTCTGGTTTATGCACATATATTCATATTGATCATGTTGCATTTCAGTTGGTTCTGTAAATTTTCATTTGCTTTATGTCTTTGTAATGTCCCCATTTTCAGTTTCCTCCATAGTACAACCAAGATGGATTTATAGGGTATGTGATGACTAGGCCACAATAGCAGGATTACATCATCAAGGGTTCTGGAGGGGTTTTGAGGGATTTTTATCGGATCCGACAACATTCTTTTGGCATATTCATCATCAAGAGTAGTTCCACACAATTTATTTCTTGTTCCATTGCTTTCTGATAATTTTCGTAATACGAAGTTATTTTTATTTTTTTTCTAGTTAAGACTACCTAAGTACCGACGGGGGATTTGAACCGGTGACCTATCGCAAGGAGTGCCTTAACAGTGCACCCATTCACCACCAATCCAAATCCCCATGGGCCGTAATACGAAGTTATTATTGAGCATAACTTAATTAATTATGCTTAAGGTGGAATTCCAAGAGAAATATTTGACATAACACCTTAGTGTAATAGCTTGTTGGAACTGAAACAAGAAGATAAACATGGTGTGATGCTAAGAAGTGACTTCCAATAGCCACAGAGTATGGTGGGAGATTTACTATTTTCCCAGATTAAAAATGACTTTAATTAGTCATTTAATTAAAAGGGAGAAGATTAATTAAGGGGAAAAGGCCAAAAGTGACTTAAATAAATTAAAAAGTCACTTAAGATGAAGTTGAGGGGGAGCTTCTAGAGTAATAATATAATAATAAAATAAAATACTTCTAGAAGATTGGAGATCGATCTACTGGGCCTTTAAAAGGAGGAGAAGATCATTTGAGGACATCTTGGTCTTGAGTATTTTTACTTTGGTGTAGATTAGAGAATTTAGTTCTCTTCTATAGTAGTCCTAAGACGAAACCCCTTGGGTGATTCAATGAGAGTGGACGAGAACCCATTTCTCCCCTTGGTGAATTCATTCATAATTCATGGACTGTATACAAGATTCTAACAGTCCTAGCTCTTGTTGGGCTTTAATTTAGTCATGGACGATGGATTAAAACCTTTCAGTATTTGTCAATTTTATGCATATACTTGGGTGCACGCATTTCACATTTTTATGGGTTCGATGATAAATGAAATTACCTGAAATATAGTTGTCCAACTAATTTGGGTTCAACAACCTTCTTAGAGATAATAGTTATTTCAAATAAAGATTCGTGAGTGGTTCGTAATGCAGTAGTTGGAGGCTCGTAATTGTGGTTTTTTTCTTTTCAATGAGATGTCCACTATGCTGCCATCATCATAAGTCCCCGCAATCTGACGTCATAGCGTGGGAGGAGGGAGAAGTTTCATGGGCCGACGCTAGGTCGTGGGTCTATGCAAAAGTAGGTTGGAGAAAAGACATTTCTCATGTGAGGGAGCAAGGTTCTCTGGACTCTCAATTTTGGGTGGAGGCTCGACATTGTTTGGATCCTTGATTTGAGAAGGTGTTTCCTATGTTTTATCATTGGACTATAGCTTGCAGTTGGTTATAGTGTTGGTTTTATTCTTTTGAGCACTTCTCTTCAGGATCTGAACCTAGTTCTAGGGGTCACTAACTGCAAGAAAGATGGCACTGCAGTCAATCTAAGGTTGCTTGGAGAGTTGCAATCTCAATCTATTCATTTATTCAAAAGAAAAATTGTTTACTTATATTCTTGTATGCTAAGGCCATGTAATGTTTGTTATTGTTGTTAAATTGCATCACCAATTATGAGGAATGTATATTCCTATACGTAATGCTTAGGCCTACATAATGTGGTGAAGGATGCATATTTTATGTTTATGGAGGAATGGATGCATGTTCATTGTTGCTATGTGTGAGAGATATATGGAGTCTACGTCTCATTGGGTAATTTCTTATAATGAAATGTCTTGTATTGCATGGCCTTTGGTTGTTTAATTATATAAGGAAATCATGCCTTGAATTTTATATATGTATATATGTGCGACTAGGGAAATCATGGATGTAGATGAGAATCAAGGGTGTCTTGTAGTGTGCATGTGCGTATATAGATATGTGTGTGTGTGTGTGTGTGTGTGTGTGTGTGTAAGGAGAGATAGGACATCCCGTGTTATCACCATGTTGAGTAGTTTGGGTTGTGTCAACCATCAACCCAGTGTAACTATTTCAAACCAACTTTTGATTAGAAGTTAGCCCTTCCAATATGAGAGGGATCTCTCAATCTATTTAAAAATATAGATGGCTAACTCTGGTTTTCTATGTGATTTTTCAAGTGAAAGGGTGTGAGGACAACCACCATTGGGCATGAAGTCAATTAAATAAAATCAATTACAAACAACACTGTTTTGTGGAAGCTGAGGCATTTTTGACTTACTAATGTGAATATGGTCATTCACAGTAATCACAACAAATTGAAGGAAGTTGGAGCAATATAACATTGAATTCCAAGTAATCAAGTAAGCCATGGAAACCTATAACAACATAAGAGCATGATAATATGGGACTGAAACTAAAATGAATCTCATGTTAAAAACAGAGGATTGCTGTAAACTGTATTTCTATTAACTGAAAAAATACAAAGTAGTGTTCTCACATCATCCATCCCCCCATCTCAGAGTTGAAAATCTCATTATTTATAGAGAAAATATCTCTTTTAATTATCTGCCACCTGGCCTAGATTCAATTGACATCTATGATATCTAATCCTATTCGATTTAATAAAACATGAACCTTCATAGGGTTTTTATGTTACAATTATTTATGAGAACAAAAATGTTTGTAGTGTGGCACTGTGTGGAAATTCATACATTTGGCCCTTTGAATCGTGCTGTGTTGTTTTTGGGCCTTTATCCTACTGGTAGGCATGCTTTTCACTGATTGAAATGTGTTTGAAAGTGTCTCATTGTCTCTATGCTTCACTGCCCTTTTTTCTCACTGCATTTGTGTCTCGATGTCCTCTTTGTTTCACAGCCTTCTGTGTCTCGCTGCCCTCTTTTCTCTACGTTCTATTTAATGATCATGCTACTGAATAAACACCTAAAAATACCCTTGCTATCCCACCTTTCACTGCATTCTATTTGATGACTGTGGTGTTGGATACACGCTGAAAATACCCTCGTTGTCGTTTGACCAGAAGGTGAAATGGATGTTTAATGCTCGTTTATTTGGGCCATTTATCGAAATCGAAATACATGGGATGGCCTTTTAACATTGATTTATGGTAATTCCCTGATTTTTTCGATGTGACAATTTATAGAACGCATCACGTAAAATATCGCATCCGGGAGGTTCTCACACATCGTAATTGCAAGTCGGAAAGGACTTCGGGAGCAGGAACTTATGAAAAAGACTTATCACAATCGGCGGGGTCTATCGCAATCGACAGGCAGAACAAATATCAAAATTGACAAGGTGGAGGATAATGGGACTTGGATATGACAATCAACAGAGAATTTTGCGATATGCGATATCGGCAGAGGACTTGCGATATGCGATATCGGTCGCAGAGGGATTTATCGCAATTTGTGGGGGAAAGAATTTATCGCGATCGACGGGAATGCGATATTGCAATTGGCAGGAATGTGATATTGCAATCGATAGGGTCTATTGCAATCGAGAGACGAAACAGATATCACAATCAGCGTGAATGTGATATTGCAATCGCAAAAGGAAAAGGGAGATGGGCGGAGATGTATTGCAAAAGGGAAGGGCCGATAACGATATGGTTTGCTGGTCCCAACCCTTTAAAAATAACAGTGACTAGAGTTTAAAAAGGGATGTGGCTAGAGTTTTAAATATGGGTTACGACAATAGTTGAAATATGAATGTGGCTAAGGATGAAATGGGATTAGTGAAAGAAATGGGTTTTAAAGAATAAGAGAATTGCTCCAAAAAAAAATAATCTGGACCTGTCCTTCCTTCTTTAATCTCCAATTGTAAGCACAACAACCTCTTTTAGCAAAGCAACAGATAGATACAAAGAGTAGTGGTGAAAAACTTATCTAAAATGACTATTAAACTAAAAATTATTTCTAGGAGTTATCATGGATAACATCCCGTATACATAATATACATATGTAATTATGTAGAGTTCGGGAGCCAGTTGTAACTTCTCTAAGTGTCAAGAGAGGGCTTTGATAGAGGGACATTCCAATTCTATAATGTAGAGAAGTATTATCTCGCCCAAGAGGTGAGGATTTCTAGCCATAAGTGAAGTAGGTTGATACCAACAGGGGTGAGAGATGGAATGTTTCATAACATTTAGCGAGAATTTTTACCATCAAAAGGGAACTATTATTTTAATTGGATCATTATATTTTTTTCATCCAGCTCAATGTATTTGGAGTGGAAACAGTGGAGGAATTATCTCACAGGACCGGTTTTCCCGACGGGATCCAGTTTGGCAAAACAAAGTATCAAACCTTTCAGAAGTGTTTTGAGGCATCAAAAGCTATTTTTTGGGGGTAAAACTTTGTCTCTTAAGTGGCACACATTTTCATGCTATTCTACACACAAAAATAGTTCCAATGGTGCAAGAATTGCGTCAATCGGAGTCCGTATGCAAAAGTTATTGCACTCAGAAGTTGACCTTTCTGTTTTCACACCTATAGTTCGGGAGGATGCCATGTCAGCCTCCATTATTCATGGAAAAGGGGCAAGCCACGTGTTTGCGATGTAAAATAATCTAGAAGAGTCTACTTGTAACTCTAGTTAAGAGTTGATGTAGTCAAACTTAACCACTAGTAGGCTATCAGGCCGTGTTATAACCGGGCCGCTAGAAGGAAGAGGCATTCCATTATTTCGAGAGAATTTTGTTCCATAGTGCAAAGATAGCCAGGAGAGATAGGAGTTAGAGAACATAGAGAGTATCTATGCACTATAGCAGCACACGGGTCACAGACATTGCTTATTTTTATATGCAGCCATATTTCTAGATAGAGAAATAGAGCGAAGAGACCTCACCTTCAAGCTGGGTTTCTCCTGAAAGGGTTTCGTAGAGAGAATATTTTGTGTATTATGTGTGTGTGAGATTATTGTGTCATTCTCAATTTTTTTGGTTGATTTAATTTTACATGCATGCACTAATTATAATTAATTTTACAAATCTAGAAATTAAATAAAACTGTAATAGTGTAGAATCTAATATTTTTAATATAATATTATTAGATCTATTGTGATGAACTATCTAGTGGAATATCCACGACACTTTACAGATCATGTGTCAGGATGAAAAAAATATCAAGATGATGTATCCTCATAACTTCATAGGTATATGAGAGGTGTACAGTGTTAGAGGGCTAAGCTTGACATAGTGGTAAGATGAGATTTCTCCCTGGAAAATGATGGAAAACTTTACATATCAGGACCTTGGGGCTGCAAACCTTAGGGATGCCTTGTCACAAATGTGAATGAAATGGAGAGGAAGCAGAGTGAGGCAAGATATGTCAACATTGTGTCATCTCAAAGCCTTGGGCCTTTGGACCTCGAGAGGACTTGTCTTATGCATGGTGGACTGAGGAAGAAGGAAGGGTATGATGATGTGATGGGGTTTGTAAGGTGTGGATTGCCGCACCATACTTCTAGGCTGATGCAGAAAGCCATGTGGGCCACACTGTGAGTGCCACATGGAAACCATGCTAACTTGGCAAGGTTTAAAAGAGTTAAGTTTCAAATGGCCATAACTTTGGATCTGTAAGTCGGATTGAGGCAAGCTTTATGTCATTGGAAATCTCTCGATGAGGAAAACACAATGGTGGTATTAGATTTTAGTTTTGAAAAAGTTGAGTATTGAGGAATTTTGTGACCCCATTTTCATGACAGGAATATGGAGGTCAAGTTAAATCAAAGTAACACTTCTCACTCAACTTGGGACCTCCCAGTGGGTGGCTGGGGGTGTTGCAGTTAAACTAGTAGATTTATAAAAGAGAAATATAAGAGTACTATACATGGGAATTTTAGACTTAGGAGGGATCAAATTTTAGAGATATATTAGGAAAAAGGCTAACCATCCAAATAGAATAACAATTAGGGTTTTGAACAATGTGTAACTTATAATTGAACTTTTTTTGGATTGGAAGATATAGTTTTGGTGATTGAAAATTTGTGATATAGAAGAAAAATAGGAGCATTATTTTTTGCTCATATGGCTCCCAAGGGATCATCAAAATTTTATTCACTGCTAAAATCTCTATAAAGCTCATCCATGACTCATGAAGAAATACAACATATCCAATATTGGGTATCCAAGTTGGAAATTCAATTGTCACAAGTAAAAGGTTAAGTAAAACATATGGAACAAAATATGGAGAAAACCTAGGAGGAAATACAAAAAATTACTCAAGGAAGAAATACAAACACCTATGAAGTCTATCAAAAAGTTTCTCTTGAAGAGGCTTCCAAAAAGACATATTTAGATCCAAGGAAATTATGCAAATAAAGAGAACAATTGTGGTGAAACTCATTCATGTATAACGAGTATTTTATCAAAATTAGAGAATGTAAATATTGAATAAAAAAAATCATGAATTTTCATCTTCTTAAGATCTACATTATTGGGGATTCAATATGGCATCAAAGAACTACATTCCAAAGGTGAATATGAGGAATTATAATGGTAACAAACCTATAAAATGGATATTCCAAATGGAGCAATGCTTTTATCTACACCATGTGACATCCTTACAAAAGGTAAATATTGGATCCGCATATTTAGAAAAATATCAGTATGTATGGTATTGATGGAATTGTAAAAGGAAAAATGATTCTATTGTATCCTGGTCCATTTTTATGGAGGAATTGATAACACGTTATGGGAATATTAAGCAATACATTCTTTAATAATTTGATAAATCTTCGAAAAATAAGTCCAATTATACAACACATTCAATAATTCCAAAAGTTGAGCATCATTGTAAAAAAAAATAAAAAACAAACTTTGTTAGACCTCTTTATGGAAATTTTAATGGAAAACATCCGAGATGAGGTACATGTCTCTTTGAACCCAAAGCATGCTTTCTGTCCAGCAAGGAATGTTGAAAGTAAAAAATATAGATTCTAGAAAGTGGTCACTAACAATTATTGAGAATATTATGATACCTCACCCAATTTCAAAATTGTTAAGGTTAAAACCTCAACAAATGGATTAAATAAGAGAAAAAGGACAACGATTCCATTGAGACAGCAATTACAGTAAAGGGAATAAATTGTTGAGTATAAATTATTCAACATAAACTGTGAAGAAGAAGAACGTCAAGAATCGGAACCATCATAAAGTCTATAAGTAGAATAGTCTACTTCAACAATATTTTTTCTAGCATTGGCTAGTATCAATACTCCACAAACCCTTAAGATAGAAGGATATATAAAAAATTTAAAGGTAACATTGTTAATTGATTCTAGTAGTACCCATAACTTAACCAATTACAAAATTGAAAAATCTCTCAACTAGTTTGTATTTCTAGCACCAAAATTTCAAGTAATGATTATAGATGGAGGTACCATAAATTGTTGAGGGAAGTTCCATAATATTAAGTTGAATACGGGGATAATTTATTGGATAGTCATATGATTGAAATATAAATAGGTGGTGTTGATGTTGTAGTAGGGTTCCAATGGTTGGAATCATTGGGAATAATGACATTTAATTTTCTAGATCTTTTAATGAGGTTTCCTTAAAACATATATATCATCTACTATAATGGATCATCTAGTCAAACTTAACCACTAGTAGGCTATTGGGCTGTGTTATAACCGGGTCACTAGAAGGAAGAGGCATTCCATTATTTCGAGAGAATTTTGTTCCATAGTTGAGCAAAGATAGCCAAGAGAGATAGGAGTTAGAGCACACAGAGAGTATCTATGCACTATACTAGCCCATGGGCCACAGACATTACTTCTTTGTATATGCAGCTATATTTCTAGATAGAGAAAGAGTGCGAAGCGACCTCACCTTCAAGTTGGGTTTTCTCCCGAAAGGGTTTCCCAGAGAGAATATTTTGTGTATTATGTGTGTGTGAGATTTTTGTGTTGTTCTCAACTTTCTGGTTGATTTTTTTTTTTTTTTTTGTAAGCTGGGGTGGGACTCTCCGATTTACATGTCCATTATGTACCCCTCTACGGGGGAAGGGTAGCCCAAGATTTGAACCCAAGACTTCCGGTTCGGTGAGACTTCATTTCCACGGCCCTTGCCGCTTGAGCTACCCCATGTGGACTCTGGTTGATTTACTTTTACATGCATGAACTAATTATAATTAATTTTACAAATCTAGAAATTAAATAAAACTGTAATAGTGTAGAATCTAAGATTTTTAATATAATATTATCAGATTTGTTGTGACGATCTGTCCAGTGGAATATCCACTAAACTTTACTGATCATGTGTTAGGATGAAAAAATATCGAGATGGTGTATCCTCAGAACTTTAGAGGGAGATGAGAGGTGTACAATGGAAGAGGGCTAAGATTGACATAGTGGTATGATGAGATTTCTCCCTGGAAAATGATGGAAAAATTTACATATCGGGACCTTGGTGCCACAAACCATAGGGACGCCTTGTCACAAATGTGAATGAAATGGAGAGGAAGAAGAGTGAGGTAGGATATGTTAACATGGTGTCATCTCGAAGCCTTGGGCATTTGGACCTCGAGAGGACTTGTCTTATGCATGGTGGACTGAGGAAGAAGGAACAATAAGATGATGTCGTGGGGTTTGTAATGGTGTGGGTTTGTAAAGAGAACAATTGTGTTGAAACTTATTCACATATAATGAGTATTTTATCAAAATTGGAGAATGTGAATATTGAATAAAAAAATCATGAATTTTCATCTTCTTAAGATCTACATTATTGGGGATTCAACATGGCATCAAAGAACTACATTCTAAAGGTCAATCTGAGGAATTATAATGGTAACGAACCTATAAAGTGGATATTCCAAATGGAGCAATGCTTTTATCTACACCAAGTGACATCCTTACAAAAGGTAAATATTGGATCCACGTATTTAGAAAAATATCAGTATGTATTGTATTAATGGAATTGTAAAAGGAAAAAAGATTCTATTGTATCTTAGTCCATTTTTATGGGGGAATTGATAACGTGTTATGAGGATATTAAGCAATACATTCTTTAATAATTTGGTAAATCTTCGCAAAATAAGTCCAATTCTATAACACATTCAATAATTCCAAAAGTTGAGCATCATGGTAAAACAAAAATTAAAAACAAACTTTGTTAGACCTCTTTATGGAAATTTTAATGGAAAACATCCGAGATGAGGTACATGTCTCTTTGAAACTAAAGCATGGTTTCTGTCCAGCAAGGAATGTTGAAAGTAAAAATATGGATTCTAGAAAGTGGTCACTAACAACTATTGAGAATATCACGATACCTCACCTAATTCATAATTGATAAGGTTAACACCTCAACAAATGGATTAAATAAGAGAAAAACGACTACGATTCCATTGAGACAACAAGTATAGTAAAGGGAATAAATTGTTGAGTATAAATTGTTCAACATAAACTGTGAAGAAGAAGAAGGTCAAGAATTGGAACCATCATAAAGTCTATAACTAGAATAATCTACTCCAACAATATTTTTTCTAGCATTGGCTAGTATCAATACTCCACAAACCCTTAAGATAGAAGGATTTATCAAAAATTTAAAGGTAACATTGTTAATTGATTCTAATAGTACCCATAACTTAATCAATTACAAACTTAAAATCTCTCAATTGGTTTGTATTTCTAGCACCAAAATTTCAAGTAATGATTATAGATGGAGGTACCATAAATTGTTGAGGGAAGTTCCATAATATTAAGTTGAATACGGGGATAATTTATTGGATAGTCATATGATTGAAATCTAAATAGGTGGTGTTGATGTTGTAGTAGGGTTCTGTTGTGACCACCAACAACCCCCCTCCTTCTTTAAGTATTAGCAATAACGCTAAAGAAGTGGGGACCCTTAGTAAAAACAAAAAAAAAATCCAAAAATATTTTATAAAATTTTTTGTATTATACTCCTAAAAAAAAAAAAATGCATCGCACGGAGAAGAGTCAAGCATTCCTTTATGAGCACATTAAAACAACGCAAAATTCATCACATCGCATACATTGAGAAGCGCCCATAAATGAATAATCTTAAGAA
This sequence comes from Pinus tabuliformis, assembly GCA_031772625.1. Taxonomy (NCBI): domain Eukaryota; kingdom Viridiplantae; phylum Streptophyta; class Pinopsida; order Pinales; family Pinaceae; genus Pinus; species Pinus tabuliformis. The sequence continues at coordinate 112,474,769 of CM062817.1, forward strand.
AATCTCCGATGGCAGATTAAGAAAATCTCCGATGGCCGATATGCGATATCGCATATCGCAACATCGAATAAACAACACACGAATAACTTGACAAATTGCAGCGATTTGCGATGCCGCGATCTGCGATAACTGCGATCTGCGAGTCGCAGAAATCACCCATCGCAAATTTTCCTCGGCTCAGCACCCAAGAAAAGCTGTCCCTAAACCAAAAATTGAGCGCACGACTTAAAGAAAATTAATGAATGTACGCCAAGTTATTCATGTAGGACAGTTTTGTGTTTTTCAAAGAGTCAGTTCACTGTGGGTGTCATGATTTTATGCATTCATAGAGCTCAAAGCTTTCGTGTCAAAATTTACTATCATTACTCTTTTCCTTTGCGTGAACTGCAGGAATAAAAAACAGGGAACAACATGAAGCAATGTGCAGGAAACATCTAAAGAAAAGGGGAAAGCGGCAATGCTCGGAGAACAGAAAAGAGATGCCCTCATACACGGATGCTGCATGCAACAGAAACGCAGATTTCAGAGTGTTACTGGACAGATACTGATATCAATAGGAGATTCGACACTCAAGGTCAAGAAACTCACAAAAGCAGCATGTTTACAAGATTATGAAGCTCATGCTCGGTAAAGGAAAAAGCGCTAAAGGCGGAAAACGCACCAGAAAGGTTCGGATCAAAGAATGGAGGCAGTTTTTGATGCGCGATTAGCGCCTAGCGCTAATCGCGCCTGCTAAGAAAATTGTTCAGAAAGCAAAGTCCCTAACTTGCTTAGTCATCCACGAGTCCGGAAGCCGATATATCAAAAGCAGAGGCAGTTCAAGAAGAATCTGGGTTGTTGCCAAGCATACACGCAGTGAATTCGCCCAACCAGAAGATGATTCTCAAAAATATCTTCTAGTTTACTAAAAAGAGGTTCCAGCGCTTGCCATTTCTATTTTCGTAGCTCAAACAAAAGCAGAAGACGACCAGCCGACTCTTCCCAGGCAAATGTTGCATGCTCATAGCACTAAGGAGCAAATGCAGAACTAGTTAGAAATTAGATTCAATTTTTAGAAATAAGTTTGCTTAGATAAAGGGCGGTCATTTTAAACCGTATCCGAAATTTATGTAATTAAGTTATTTTAGTTAGCAGTATTTAAACCCTTCTCATGCATTTGGAGAAGGGTTCGGAAATTTGTTAAAAACTTGTCCTCAGAACATGCACTTCTGCACCCTCAGAGGAGGTTTTGATGAATGAACGGATCAAGGTTTATTAATTTTTGCATTTGATATTTGCTACTGATGTTGCACTTCTGTACTGTTGGTAGATATCAGAACAAGGAGAGATAAATCGTTATTGCTTGAAGCTTATGAGTAGGACCAGTCATAAATGGTACTTTTATCTCTTAGCCATTTCTGCTTATATTCTTGAAGTGATATACAATTTTTAGTTGTTTATATGTTATTGCATGAATGTGTGAGTTACCATTTCGCACTTTTGTACGGTGGAGTCATTTATTTATGTTTGATATATGAATAACTTATTATGCGATATGCTGTTCACAACTGTTTTGCCTAACTTTTTATGCAAATTGATTCATCTTAATTGATTTCTATTCTTATGATAGTTGAATGATCTTTATTACCAGTTATTGTCTGAAATCTCTTTAGATCACATAATAGAAGAAATACATCCCGGGTTAGCATAGATTACAATATCATAGAATTAGACTAAAGTAGCTTAGATTAGAACTTGTAGATCAACATCATCCAACTCTGCACACACACACCCTTAGATTGGGAAACTGGTCCCATTATCCCCAGTCGGACCCGCTATGCCAAACAGATAAGGAGCTGCCAACCAAGGTCCGGACCGGGTGGGTATCCCCCTTATTGTTGACCCAATTTTCGGGGCCTCGACATATTTGGCGCTATAAGGAGGGCCCGAACTATGAATGGCACTTAAATCAAAATCTAAATACCATTCTGAGAGTAAATTGCCCTTATCGTCTCCCCCGCCTTCTCCAGTATATTTAAATCTAGAATCGGAAGTCGCTCGAGTATCAATCGCTGCTGCACACCTTGATATTTCAGACCAATTTACCATTAAACCTCCTGAAGTCGAATCTCTGATTCACAAACTTCAGGGATTTTCCGTTTCTCCTCAGAGGTCTGATAAATCTCAAAGTAGTGTGACTTCGCATTACAATCCTGCTCATCCCCTAACCAGATTGAAAAGTGAAAAATTTGGCATCCAGCCGACTAAGTTGCCTCTTCCCACCATGAAAAGAGCGAGGAAATCACCACAAGAGTCTGACAGTGAGACTCTTTCGCCTACATCACCCATTTCAACTACCTCACTGCGAAGTCAACCACCCACACCTCCATTCCAAACCATCATTCATCCGTCTACCACAATCCCTCTTCAATCATCCGCGATCATAGTATCCTCATCTTCCCAACCGCAGAGATCATCTCCTGCACTTTTCTCTACTAGCAGCTCAACGATGGCCCAATCTCCATGGAACAACCCTGGGGCAGTCTTGATGCCTGCACCCTTGAGCCCAATACCGGCCCATCCTGAGAAATGGCTGCCTAAATTCAATCCAGAAGCAGGCATGCTAGCAGAAGAACACATAAACAATTTCATGCTTTCTATCAATCTCAACGGAGTTACTAATGAAGATGTTGTTGTTTGGCTTTTCCCCTACACACTGCAAGGAACAGCCGGGTCATGGTATTTTTCATTACCTTCCGGGTCTATCACAAGTTGGGATATCTTCCACAATCAATTCCTTATCAAGTTTGGTGATGACAGATCAACAACAACATTAATCAATGACCTATCCAATCTCAAGGCCCAAGCTAAAGAACCTATCAAAGATTTCGATTTACGGTTCAATAAAATTCTCAACAAAATTCCTACTACTTCCCAACCCAACGAAGAAGTACGATGTGAATGGTATATTACTGCTTTACCATCAAACATAGCAATCTTCGTGGATAGAGCAAATAAAACAACTTTGGTTGAAAACATGACAGAGGCGATAGCAGTAGAGAAATGCGTAATAGCCCTGGAAAAGGGATCCGCGATAGAGGAACGAAGTCTAAAAAAGTCACCTTCAAGGAAGACTCCAAGAAGAAACAAACAAAAGACCCTTTCGATTTGGAAGGATTGCAGAAAGTATTAAAGACCATGTCTAATGAGATGATTGACATAAAAAAACAAGTAGCAGAAACTTCTTTAAAAAAGCCCTACAGAACTTTTAAAAGAGGTCCTTCAACAGATACAAAACCACCCAATGCCATCTCCAATGCTGAAACTGAGGAAGAGGAAGAAGAAGAAAGTGCCATTGAAGGGCAAACCGATGACGAAGAAGTTGTGGAATTACAAGGAATGTGGGATTTCATCCTCCCACAAGAAGAGGATCAAGAAATATTTCCGGTTAGCACACGAAGCAAAAATCAGCTTGATCCTCCCCAAACTACCCCTAAGCAGAAGGGCGCAAGCCCTACAACAAAAGATAAAGTCGCAACAAAGAAAGCAACAACTAAAGTGACTCAGTCTAGCCCAGTCCGAGCAGATGAAACAACTCCATAAAAAACACTGATAGTGTCGGATGAAATGGAGTACAATATTGTTGATGACATGAAAAAGACTAGGGCTAATATTACCCTTTATGAATTGAGCAAATTGAAGCATCAACAAAAGATAATGATGAAAGAATTACATGTTGTGCCTATTGTACCTTTGCCTGCCACTGTACTCTCTCAAGCTTCCCATAACATGGGAAGACCTCGAACTAACGCGATCAATAAGATTGATCCAAATGATATCGCCTTAATTGGAGGAAGATCAAGATCTCACACTCCCCCGTTTCTTCTCACTTACGAGATTTTCAACAAAAATGTGCACAATTGTTTGGTAGATTCCGGTGCTTCTTCGAATATTTTACCCAAATCAATATGTGCTAAGCTAAATGTTCAACCACAAAAATCCGCAGTGCGTATAGTTCAGCTTGATCGATCTCAAGTCGAAGTGATTGGTGAAATTAATCAAGTAACCATAAGATTGTCATCTAACCCGAAGGTATGTCAGGTTATTGACATTCTAGTGGCTGATATCCTAGAATTCTATGGATTAATTCTTAGCAGGGATTGGTCCGAGAAACTCCACGGATACTTTGCAACCGACTGGTCACACATGTGGTTACCCTATAATGGTAAACCAAATCAGATAAAGGTTGAACGAGAATTACACCAGAAGTACATAGTAACGGAATTAGAGGGAGAAAATGAAGCAGTATCATATAACAACAGTATCATAGGCAATTACTCGGTAGATTCTTTTCTCGGTAATTTCAATGCTCACCCATCACCTTACTTAGAAAATTCAGTTTTGTCCCAAGTCAAAATTTTTTCCCAAATTGATAGTTCAAAGTGTGTTAGTTTTATAGATGAACCTGTAAATACATCTTTGTTTTGGAAATTATATTTCGATGGCTCTAAATCTAACGAAGGAGCAGGAGTAGGATGTGTTCTGATTAGTCCAGAAGGAAACAAGACCATGCTTACATGCATACTCGAATTCAATTGCACAAACAACACAGCAGAATATGAGGCCTTGGTGCAAGGCCTATACAAAGCAATCGGGTTAAACGTCAAGTATCTTCAGGTCTTTGGAGACTCTGAGATTATCGTCAAATAGGTACGTAACACTATACATTGCCTATCAGGTCATTTAAAACACTATCAATCTTTAGTACAAGATCTGACTGAGCATTTCATAGCATTTAATATCTCTTCAATCCCGAGACTCCAAAACGCGAGTGCAGACCTTTTGGCTAACGTAGCCTCTAGGCTTATTCCCTCCGAAGATTTTAGTCCAGATAGATTCTCAATAGAATTAATCTTTAGACCATCCATCCCTGACAACATTACAAATTGGAGAGTATTCAATGACAATCCTGATATTGTAAATTTCCTCACTTCTGAAGGATCCTACTCCAATCAGATAATTGACGAAGACCATCATGATCGACAAACACAACAAAATAGCACTCATAATGCTATACCTAAATTGGTGGTTAAGTTAGAAGACTTGTACGATTTGAAAAATCGGTTTAAAAGGTATACCAATTCAAAACTCTACAGTTCAACTCTGAACTACGAATTAGTAAACCTAGGAACCGATGATAAACCACAAAGCATTAATCTAGGCATAGGCCTGGCCCCTGAAGAAAAACTAGCGTATATTCATCTTTTGAGACAATATAAATTTTTTTTTGCCTGGAATTACGATGAGCTGAAGACATACAACACTTCTATCATTCAACGCACTATTCCTATGATTGACAACGAAAAACCTGCCCAACAGAAACTGAGAAAGATCCACCCCAATTTAGAAAATCATATAAAGACTGAGCTAAATAAGTTATTAAAAGCCAGAATAATTTTCCCCGTTGTTGTGGGGAAAAATGCCTATGCAGGACGATCCTATCCACCTAAGGTGTGATAGCGCCTTAGCAACAAATGAATACAGCTATTATGATTTCTTCCTTTATGAAATGTGAAAGAGGGGAGATCGGCAGACTTACCGTTGTCTTCCGGTTGTCCCTCGAACTAGATCCTCTTCTCTTTGTGTGTCCACAGCTACTTGCCTCCTCGCTTGGTTAAGAGAACAACTACTTGAATCCCACGAGATCACAAGAAAACAGCTACCTGTGACAAGAGAACAGCTACTTGCGACAAGAGAAGAACACAATACAAAGGCAAATATACATATTCATAAATGATTCAGGATTAGAAGTAAATCAAATATACTAATGCAATCATACAAAATACACCAGCATATAGGAAAGAATCAAGATAGCTTTATTAATAAGTAACAGGGTTCAGGAAGAGATACAACCCATAGGGCTCCAATCCAGCATCTCCTTCCCAGCAGAATGGAATTCCTTCTTCAGCTCCCTTCAAAGCATTACACACCCAATGTTTCCAGCCACAAACCAACAGCAATTCTTTGCAATCACAAAATTCCAGCCTTTTCGATCCCATGGAGGAGAGATCCATATATAGATGTTTGGAGAGAGGATGAGTCAGCTTGAGATCTGACTAGTGTCCTCTCCCTCTCTCAGTTCTTGAGTCCACTTGGAGGTTCTTGCTTCCACTTGGAGATTTGGAACCTCTTACTCATCACCAGTCGAATTCCTTGATGCAAGTGTCATTTTGGAAGCTTCCTGGGCATTGACACCTTGAGGAATGACTCTGCCACATGTCCAAACTCGCTCAGCACAGGTAGCTAGTGTTGGAGTTGACATTCAACGCAGGTAGCCAGTGTAGCAGTTGACATTCAGCACAGATGCTCAGTGGAGCAGTTGACATGATCCAGAATTGGCTTGTTTTTGAGTGTTTTCAGGTGGAGAACTTCTGTGAATTGCTGTGGTTAGTTGGCCTTGTTCCTCTAGGGGTAGGAACAACATGTTTAGGGACTTTGGATCCCTTAGATTATGGACATTTCATGCTCAATGTTGTAAGGCACAAAAATGTCTATAATAGTTGCCCCCTAAAGTATGAGGCCGTTTATCGGGTGAAATGCTTTATCCAGGAGGGTCCGAAGTTCATCCATCTGCTGGGAGGAGACCTGTAATAAAATAAAATACAATACATTATGATTCATACTGCTTTCATGATCTAGCTGAGGCGGGCATTCCCATGCTCATCTTTATAAATTCATTTTTGTACATAGCACAGACGATCGTCTGATGGTAGACTGATAGTTTTGGCGAAATTATCATCCTTTGAGTAGGATGATCATCTACTGCAATGATGTACATGTCAAATGTCTTTATTTTTCCTGAACATATATCGCAGCCCGGATGGATGAAACTAGATTCGGGGTCTTCAAACTCGTTCGATCTTCACTCTAAGTACAAGTTGATCCATGTGGGAATTGCGCTGAAGTCGAACATGGAAAGACATCGCTTGATTACCGGTCAATGATGTAAACCGTTAACAAGCGCGAGAGGAATCACCGATAATGATAATGACCCTCAAGGTACTGCAGTACAATTCACATGGTGTGAATAAAGGACTTGGCGTCGAACACCACGCAAAATCTTCTGGTCGAAGGTCATTGATGTATACCTGTCGCCGGAAGTGAGAAACTTGCCATTGAGGCATGCAAGCTTCAAAGTACTGAAGGGGTTGTTCCTAGATCAACTTCTTGGATAATGAGCTGATGTCGACAAGAAGCGATCCGTCACAGGAGGGCCTTAATGAATCCCACATCAGTGACACGGAACGGAGTTAATGATTTTAATGGAGGTGAAAACAATCTGTGACATATGATTCAGGGTGGCGGTCATGAATGGATGAAGGATAATGTATGGCAGTGGATGGGACCTGGTTGACTCTTTCTGAACGACTTCTCTTGAACATATGGCGACACTGATGCGATGGATTGGTAGCATTATCCCAAATATGGATGGTATGGCGAGACCATGGTGATGTGACCGGTGAATGAAACAACCCAACCCGAATGTGGTACGGAGGAAAAGTGTCATGTTCAAGAGCGACCTGCTACCATCAAAGTTTTCTTGATTTTTCCCAATTTTTCCCCAGTCATTGCTGACCAGTACCTCTTTATTTTTGTCAAGCTTGAGGAGGATAACATATGCTTGTTCTATAACCTGCCCTTCGGGCAAGCCCATCGCTATGTTTTAATGAGCTTAGCGATAGTGAAACTCGTTCTCGTCTAAAGACAAGTTTGTCGCTATTTAATAATTTTAACGAGTCTAACGACAAGGATAACTCGGTCCTTTTCATTTTTAGAGATTCTGAAAAGGTACATAAAGTTAACTCCAAAATTCCTTTTTCGTCATCTAATCCCTTAAGTCCGAAAAAGTATAAAACAATACAGAAGGGATGAGTTTTCGATAATTTTAACGAGCCGAATAAAACAAGCGCTCGACCTTTTTGTGCAATAATCCCTCAGGTCCAAAAAGATTAAAATCTAGAGGAGGGATAGCTCTTCCTATCCTTTAACGAGCTGGAAGGCCAAAAATCGGCAATCTTTTCCTATTTTACGAGTCAATTGAAAAGAGCTTAAAGAAGACTCGTCTTTTGAGGAACGAGTGATAAACAGGGATAGCAGCAGATTCCAGGTACAGGTTGGAATTTTCCAATCACGGCAGTGTCACAAGGATGGCTAGGTGAAATCACTCTTCGCAGCTGTTCCTCAAAATGGGTAAACAATCACATGGAGGTGAACGATCGGCCAAATGAAAAGTGGAGGCGACAGGTGCAAACATGACCAAAGCTTTAACGGCTGATAAATTTACGATCACGGTGGTTATTTACCAAGGATAGGTTCATTTTTTAATGAGCTTGAACTCTGGAGGAAACTCTTGCTCACAATCGCTTTTCTATTTTTTAACGAGCATAAATTCCGCGTTAAAACTGCTTGATCTTGCGTTTATTTTTTAACGAGCATGAACTTTATGCTAAAACTACTCGATTAGTTTGCATGCCCCCAGCATAACAACGCAAATCGAGGTGCATGCCCCCCAAGCTTCATTGCATTCAACTCGGTGGTTGTAATGAAGGTTTACCTTTGAGATTTGGAAAGGGGATTGTTTCATTTTTTAATGAGGTTGACACAGTAAAAGAACTATCCTCATGACTCCTTGTTTCATTTTTTAACGAGGTTGACACGAGATAAGAACCGTCCTCGGATTCCAAATCCATTAGATATAGAAGGTTTCATATTCCACTGTGGCCATTTCCGCCAGATTACTCGGAGGCGGTAGGGCAAAAGTACCCATTAAGGCAGGGTCTTTTAGGAGACCTACTCCGATATTTTGGAGCGAATGATTCCTTCCATGGATCATTGGAATGCTTCCCGTAACTTGTGAACTGTTGGGGAGAAATGTTTGTTGGTCGACAATTGTAATTCCTCCTTGGAAAGGAAATGCAATCTTCCTGAAGTAGGTCGACACAACTGCGGCCATGGCATATATCCAGGGCCTTCCCAGTAGGATGTTGTAATCGAGGTTTCCATCGATTACTTCAACATCAACTTCTACTGTTTTGCCCCCCAGTTCAACTTGCAAGTTACTTAAAATCCCGTATGGAGCGTATGATCGTCCATCAAATGCTTTTAACGTCGTTGAAGATTTCGACAAGGGTGGTGAGCCTAAATTTTTCCAGCAACTCATCGACATAAGACATGTAGATGCCCCCTCATCAATAATCGTTCGTTGAACAGTTTTGCTGAGGGCTTTCACTTGAATAAGGAAAGCTAGTTGAGCTGGTAACTGAGGGTCATATCCTTTATGATCAAAGGCCACAAGATTGGAATCCATTGGGTCAATCCCACCTATTGCTGATAATAAAGCTTGCTCTTGGGAGAAGAAATTTTGCGGTACTTCAAGTGTCGACATAGCAGACGGCGATTGGGCCAGGTCCTCTATCTGCGCTATTTTCGCATAAGGATTAAATGTCGATTTGTGTACTGCTCCCTTTTGCGACTTTATCATTGGCTCACGAATGATGGGTGGCACAACTTCGGTCAAAGTTGTTGTCGAACTACTAGGTTGTTCATTAGCCTTGTTGTTCGACAGCTTTGGATTCCTGTAATTTTTATTCCTCGTCAAAGCATCGTTTTGCTGCTTTGATACAGACAACATAAGCACTTGGGATCGGGAAGCATTTTGATTAGCAACCAGTTCGGTTCTCGGGCTTGGAAACGGATCAGTCAACCCAGCTGAGGTTTTCGAACTCTTAAAGAATCTTTTAAGCTCAGCTTTGTATGGACAATCTGTTGTCCAATGATCCTCATCGCATATATGACACCCCGTAGGGGGTTTCCTTTTTCTCCCTTTCTTTTTCTTCTTGCCCCCTGGTTGTTTCAGTTGTTCGTCCTTGTCGGTCGACACGACATTTACTTCCGAGGCAAGAATTTCATCTTTTGCATTTTGATCTGAAATCTTACGGGCTTTCTTGGACGTAGCCTTTGTTGATTTCGTGTTTGTCGTGCCAATCACGCCGTCGCCGGCGTGAGAGTCATTAGGAGGAGGAGGAATTGAGAATTCCGGTCTAGGGGCGTCAGGTATTTTGTCGTAGAGCGTGCCAGACTGAGTATAGACCAAGTCCAGATATTGCGCACGAGTGATGACTTGCTCTTCCGTTACGACTCCCCCCTTTGCCACATCTTTCGTGATTGTAGGAAGTAAAGACTTGATAAACCATTCATCTAATAGCTGATCGGAAACGTACGTTTTTACCATCCTGCGACGACGTCGCCACTCATGTATATGATCAGATATGTGAGTGGCCGTTGTCTGTTTGAAGTTGGTAAGGAGTTATGTTCTCGTTTCATACCTTATCGGTAATTGAAAATGGGTTAAAAAGGTTGTGGCTAAGGTACTGAAGTTATCGAACGAAGCTTTAGGCAATTCAATATACCATTTTGCCGCTGGACCGGTTAACGTCCTCTGAAAAAGGCGAAGCCTTATCGAATCATCATTCAGTGTGTTTGATGAACACCACAGATGAAATGTCATCACATGATTCGATGGGTCTTCACCCGGATTTCCATTAAATTTAGGAATATCTTACGGAAGTTTATGCAGAATCGCTGGCCACCAAGGGGCATAAGCAATTGGATCATTCGTCAACCGGTTTAGATCTAGTAATTCTAGAGTTGCTACAAAGGGCAACTGTTGATTCAGGTTAGGCGAAGCATACCCAGGATAAGATGGAATCGCCTGAGCAGTGGGTCTTTGCATACCAGTATAATGTATTTGATGCTGGCAACTTTGACAAGGTTGATGGGCACAACCATTATAATATGGTTGTTGATAACCGCTTTGGAAATGCGATTGTCCATTACTTACAAAGACTTGTTGCTCAGGTCCTGGATATGATTGCTGGAATGGGGGTTGATGAGTTTGAACCAGCTCTGGTTGTTGGACCATTTGCTGTTGTCCAATACTGGATGATTGACCAAGATGAGGAGTCATAGTACTTGTTTGAGCCTGAGTCGCTCCAGATAAGGAGGCACTAACCGGAGGTTGCGATTGAGTTGTCGAGACAAGGGGCTGTTGTATGGCAACCTGAGAAACTTGGGGTTGACATGCCACAGGTAGTGCTTGTACTTGCGACGCAATCACCATACCAGGTATAGTGGGAATATTCGACACAGGGTGGACTGGTTGCATTGAATATGCAACCCTTGGTTGCTGAGGCAGTATTGGTACCCAACCGCTGGATGTAATTCCAGTTTGACCTGAACTTTGTTGTAAACTCTCATATGGTTGTTCTCTGGGAGGGAACAATGAAAAGGCATACTGCCCTCCATATGGTGGCAATCCAGTACATAAAAGGTAGATTGGCCTTTGAGGACACATTGGATCGATTTGTTGAGTTTCAACATAAGAAATACCAGATGATAATCCGGATGAAGAAATAGGAACTAACCATGTCGTCGAAGCAATCCCTGGTGGGACTCCGGCTTGTTGTTGATAACTTGCCAGGACAGATGGTACACCATTGAACATCGTTGGAGTAGCAGTAGGAGGTTCTGCCGCTGCTGTGTCGGATGACATAGTCCTGGATGTCGCCGGTTGTTCAGACATATCTAGTCTATCCAAAAGATTTTCTAGCGATTCTACAAGAACTTACGGTGAAAAGAGACTAACTTCGAAGATCAACGAGGGAATGGTGATGATTATTCCGTTTAAAATAAATTTTAACGACGCTTAGACACAACTTGCTTTTTCAATTTTAAAGAGTCGAGAAAAAGCTAAAGATGACTCTAGTCTCCTTCGATGTTTTAACGAGCCCGAAGTGACAAATGATCGGATGGACTTTTTCTGTTATAGAGTCTGAAAAAGGCCACAAGAAACTGCTCTGGAGTTCTAGGCAGAGGGTGTGCCAAACTTTTCGCAAAACCGCAGAATACTTTTTAAGGTACGGGCGGTCAATCTTCGTGAATGCTGTGTTCACTGCATTGCGATTAGTAGGGCGGCCGACACGGCTTCCTAAGGATAAAAGATATATGCCTATAGGGGTCTCCCAATATATACGCGACAGTACGTGGGAGCACAATCCGTACTAGCGCTATCGTCCCTTAGGAGGAATCACCCACCTTCCACGAGATCGACAGTCACTAAGCTTAACGACGCCGGAACACGTCTCTAGCCTAGACCTCTATGTTGTGCGTTATGTTACAAAGCGTTGTTAGGTTCATTCAGTTTATTTTAGGTTGATCTTTTTAAAGTTTGCCTTTCAAGGTTCACCACGAGATGTATGATACAAATTCCTAAATGCAGTCTAAGATGATAAGCAAGCTTTATTATCTTTTCGACTTTGAAAATCCTAGCTACTAAGGGAAAAGAATAACACTATCTTTTCTCAAAGAGCAATCAGCACACTCTAATGCACTTTCCCTAAATCCAACATGCAAACTATCAAATGCAAAATGCACAATGCAGGTGTTTGTTTTCCACTTTCTTAGTATAAATGCCTACAAAGAAAGCTTTATGCACAACTTTGAATTTGCTTTTAAAATGATCAATACAAACAAGTTCACTTTCTTCGAAATCAACAAGGGTAGAGGATATTACAATCACTTTGCGATTCTCGAAATAAAGACTTGTTTTGACACTTTGAAAGAGACAAATTCAAACCAATAAGCAAAAGTAAAACTGTAATCAATCTGAAGAACAACCAATGAATTCTCTTCTAAGATCACTATCAATCAGATCTGAATCAAAGGCTACAGAATGACTACTTTACTCATGCAAAGGAAGACTGTAAATGACGCCACAAACACATAAAAACATTCACAATCTTTTTGTACAAAAAAGAGGCGGAATCTAAGCAAAGAAAAGGTTTATCAGACTGGTACCTATGCTGGTTAAAGGCTGCAAAAACAGAGATCAAAACAGGGCAACAGAGGACAAAGAACCCCAGCTGCACAAGGCCAAACTGGTTCAGCGCAACCTCAACACTGAGGACTTGACATTCAGCGCAGGTAGCCCCTTCGGGACCTGCGTTGAAATGCAGACTGCCTTCACAGCAGTTGCGCTGAAAGAGAAACTCTCGTTTCCCTTGGGTTCTGGGTCATAAAATGCTCAAAAATCAACTGTTTCAGGCCAAATCAGAAACACAAGCAAGGTATAAACAGAGGGATGCTTTGAGAGGGTACTAAAGACTATCACAAGGATCATCAAATCATTTGTGGATCTAGTTTAGATCATAGACAAGTACAACAAACTGGATCAAAGCAGCAACTTTTTACTTTGCATCCGGGAAAGATGCAGTTCAATAGTTGCTTTCAAGTCTATGAAGTAAACAAATGACGGAAACACAAATGAAATGAATAAACAAGTTCTTCCCCAGCAGAGTCGCCAATTTGTTGTGGGGAAAAATGCCTATGCAGGACGATCCTATCCACCTAAGGTGTGACAACGCCTTAGCAACAAACGAATACAGCTATTATGATTTCTTCCTTTATGAAATGTGAAAGAGGGGAGATCGGCAGACTTACCGTTGTCTTCCGGTTGTCCCTCGAACTAGATCCTCTTCTCTTTGTGTGTCCACAGCTACTTGCCTCCTCGCTTGGTCAAGAGAACAGCTACTTGAATCCCACGAGATCACAAGAAAACAGCTACCTGTGACAAGAGAACAGCTACTTGCGACAAGAGAAGAACACAATACAAAGGCAAATATACATATTCATAAATGATTTAGGATTAGAAGTAAATCAAATATACTAATGCAATCATACAAAATACACCAGCATATAGGAAAGAATCAAGATAGCTTTATTAATAAGTAACAGGGTTCAGGAAGAGATACAACCCATAGGGCTCCAATCCAGCATCTCCTTCCTAGCAGAATGGAATTCCTTCTTCAGCTCCCTTCAAAGCATTACACACCCAATGTTTCCAGCCACAAACCAACAACAATTCTTTGCAATCACAAAATTCCAGCCTTTTCGATCCCATGGAGGAGAGATCCATATATAGATGTTTGGAGAGAGGATGAGTCAGCTTGAGATCTGACTAGTGTCCTCTCCCTCTCTCAGTTCTTGATTCCACTTGGAGGTTCTTGCTTCCACTTGGAGATTTGGAACCTCTTACTCATCACCAGTCGAATTCCTTGATGCAAGTGTCATTTTGGAAGCTTCCTGGGCATTGACACCTTGAGGAATGACTCTGCCACATGTCTAAACTCGCTCAGCGCAGGTAGCTAGTGTTGGAGTTGACATTCAACACAGGTAGCCAGTGTAGCAGTTGACATTCAGCGCAGATGCTCAGTGGAGCAGTTGACATGATCCAGAATTGGCTTTTTTTTGAGTGTTTTCAGGTGGAGAACTTCTGTGAATTGCTGTGGTTAGTTGGCCTTGTTCCTCTAGGGGTAGGAACAACATGTTTAGGGACTTTGGATCCCTTAGATTATGGACATTTCATGCTCAATGCTGTAAGGCACAAAAATGTCTATAACACCCGTCAGACATTCCAAATGGGTCTCCAATATGGTACCCGTTAGAAAGAAAAACGGAGACATTAGAATCTGTATCGATTTTCGGAATCTTAACAAAGCCTGTCAAAAAGACAATTTTCCTCTACCACCTATGGAATAGATATTACAGGCAATAGCAGGCTCAGAACTGATGTCTTTCTTGGACGGATTTTCAGGATATAATCAAGTGTTGGTGCATCCCAATGATCAGTTGAAAACTACATTCAGAACTAAATGGGGCACATACGCATATCAGAAGATGCCATTTGGTTTGATTAATGTCGGCGCTACATTTCAAAGAGCCATGGACATCGCATTTAAGGGTTTAGTCAACAAATCTGTAGTGATTTATTTGGATGATATAACAGTGTATTCGAAGAAGCGAAGCGACCATCTCAGAGATTTAAAGAAAAATTTTCAACGATGTTTAAGGAATGGGATTTCACTTAACCCAAAGAAATCTTTTTTCGCATTAAGTAAAGGAAAACTTCTAGGATTCATAGTGTCAAAGTCCGGTATTCATATTGATCCTGACAGAATCAAAGAAATCTTAGAAATATCCCTACCTCACAATAAAAAATCCATGCAATCTTTCCTTGGTCAAATCAATTTTGTAAAGAGATTTGTCCCAGATTTTTCACGAATTGTGTCTCCTTTGCAAACCATGATTAAAAAGAATTCAACTTTCAAATGGGGTCAAGATGAACATGAAGCATTCAACCTGATCAAACAAGCTATTATTAATGCTCCATCTTTAGCAACCCCGAATTTTTTAGAATCTTTTGTTTTATACACATTTGCCTCAGAAAAATCATATGCTGCACTTCTAACCCAAGCAAATCAAGAAAAAACAGAAGCTCCAATTGCATTTTTTAGCTCAAATCTACAAGGTGTTGAACTCAATTATTTAGACGTAGAGAAATAGGCCTATGCCGTTTTCAAAGCGGTTAAATATTTCAGACCTTTCTTACTCAAAACCCATATTAAGATCATAGTACCGTTTCCAGCGGTAAGAAATCTTCTAGTACAGAAGGATATGGGCGAGAAAAGAGCGAATTGGATCACTGCTTTACAGGAATATGATCTTGAGATCAAACCAACAAACATTGTAAGAGGTCAAGGCTTCTGCAAGATGTTAGCTGGAGCATCGCAAATCCCTGAAATTTCATCCGAAGAGGTACAAATGCATGAGGTAAGACTGAACGATGCAGAATCATTGTATGCTAATATCATTTATTATCTTAAGAACGGGTATGCTCCATCACACCTGGATCACACTAAGAAAAGAGCTCTGAGATTGAAAGCTAAACAATATCAGCTCATAAATGATATTCTCTTTAGAAAGAATTATGATTCTGTTCTTCTTAGATGTCTTGAAAAAATTGAAGCCGAAAAAGTTTTGCAGGAACTCCACGATGGACTAGCAGGCGGACACTATGCTGGAGATGCTACTGCACATAAAATTTTACGTGCAGGATATTACTGGCCTACGCTGTTCAAAGATTCACACAGTTACGTGAGGAAATGTCAAGTATGCCAAACTACTGCTGGAAGACAAAAGAAGCCGTCCCTGCCACTACAATCGGTAAACATTGAGCAACCATTCAGCCAGTGGGGCTTGGACATAATAGGTGAGATCATTCCTCACTCTTCTAAGCAGCACAGATACATCCTCACGGCAACAGATTATTTTACTAAATGGGTAGAGGCAGTTCCTCTCAAGACAACTAATTTTGAAAATATTATCGAATTCATAGATCAATTTATAATCACTAGGTTTGGATTGCCAACGACTTTAATATTTGATAATGCATCATACTTTTCTGGAAATGCAATGACTGAGTTCGCACTTAAAAGGGGATTCAAACTAAAATATTCGGCCAATTACTATCCGCAAGGTAATGGGTTAGCTGAGTCAACAAATAAAAACCTAATCAGGATTATTAAAAGAACAGTTGACCAGAACCAAAAGAATTGGCATAAAGCTTTGATAAACGCTTTATGGGCAGATAAAATAACAAAAAAAGCTTCGATCGACACTTCCCCCTTTAATTTAGTTTATGGGAAAGAAGCGGTTCTTCCAACTCACTTAGTCATTCCCTCTTTGTCTTTAATATAATACATTGATAAAGTACCTACTTCCTCCATACAGCTAAGACAAATGGAAATAATTAAATTAGAAGAACAACGAGAACAAGCTAAAAGAACCCATGCTCATCATCAAGCGCTAATAAAATCCTCTTTTGATTCAAACAAAATGACCGGAATTTTTTTTCAGATGGGAGATTTAGTTTTAAAATGGGATAAAGCTCATGAAGAAAAGGGCAAGCATACAAAATTTCAAAAGATGTGGCTTGGTCCTTTTCAGATTGTTGAAGTCATAGGTCCATCAACGTTTGTCTTACAGGATCTAGCGGGTAGAAGGGATTCTTTGCCTGTGAATGGTCAAATCCTTAAAATATATTTTCCATAGAAGATTATTCTTCTATTTTGTAGAATAGTTTTGTTTTTTCTTTTTCTTTCTTTCATAATAAAACCGGTTGTTAATGGTTACTATTGGTAGTCGCGAAAAGACACAAATTCTCTTTCAGATTTTGAGCTTTTCGCTTGTATAAATAATTTTTTTTTGAAAATATGATCTTTATTATTGACAGATATAGTTAAAAAACCTTAGCCTAGATATGATATTAGTTTCAACTTCAAAATTTTTTTGATGAAAGCAACCTTTAGCGAAGGAATTGTTTTATATCAGCACAATGAAAGGTATCAATAACAAAATAAAGATTTTCTGTGAAACTGCTGTTTTTTTAAACTCTATTATTGTCGTCCAGAGCTTTCTTAAGGAAAGCGATGATATCCTCCTTGTTAAAGAAAATCGCAGCATTCAGAGAGACAATCCAAGAAACACTATATCTCAAAGAATAAGAGGTCTCATCACGAGCCGACTTATCATGATCACAGATATTATAACTTTGCTGACTTTGCCAAACACTGTCCATCAAAACAGGGCAATGACTCAAGATTATTGAAATCAAAAGACAAGGGGTCTCATCACGAGCCAGCTTGTTCAGCAAAAGTGTAAATCAAGTGAATGACTGTGTCATAATTTGGCTACCAAACCAAGACATTGTTCTTTAAGAATAAAAAAGGAAAAAGTGTCAAAATGGATTTTTCTTTGAGGGTTGTAGGTAGCCTTAAACGGGATAAAGGATCATTGCTGGGTAACAGGTAACCCTGTCGAGGCTATGGACGCCTGCTAGCAGCAGAGGCTCTACCTACGATAAACGAGCATATTTTAAGGCTAGCACACAGAGAAGACTTTATTTTATCTTTACATGACCTAGTAATGGCTGATGTAGATACAAAGACAAGCCTGAGGAAGCAAACGATTAGAAAAGAAAGAAGTTGAAACAAAATATCATTGATAGAATAAGGCATAAAATACTCTATCTGTCCATAACAAAGTTTAGATTTATGAAAATTTTTTCTGTTTTGGAAGTTTAAAGAATTCAATAGAAAAGCAGAGATAACTGGTTCTTCCAAGTGAATCGCCATTGTTATGACCACCAACAAACCCCCTCCTTCTTTAAGTATTAGCAATAACGCTAAAGAAGTGGGGACCCTTAGTAAAAAAAAAAAAAAAATCCAAAAAGATTTTATAAATTTTTTTGTATTATACTCCTAAAAAAAAAAAATGCATCGCACGGAGAAGAGTCAAGCATTCCTTTATGAGCACATTAAAACAACGCGAAATTCATCACATCGCATACATTGAGAAGCGCCCATAAATGAATAATCTTAAGAAAATCTCCGATGGCCGATATGCGATATCGCATATCGCAACATCGCATAAACAGCACACGAATAACTTGACAAATTGCAGCGATCTGCGATCTGTGATGCCGCGATCTGCGATAAAAGCGATCTGCGATAACTGCGATCTGCGAGTCGCAGAAAACACCCATCGCAAATTTTCCTCGGCTCAGCACCCAAGAAAAGCTGTCCCTAAACCAAAAATTGAGCGCACGGCTTAAAGAAAATTAATGAATGTACGCCAAGTTATTCATGTAGGACAGTTTTGTGTTTTTCAAAGAGTCAGTTCACTGTGGGTGTCATGATTTTATGCATTCATAGAGCTCAAAGCTTTTGTGTCAAAATTTACTATCATTACTCTTTTCCTTTGCGTGAACTGCAGGAATAAAAAACAGGGAACAACATGAAGCAATGTGCAGGAAACATCTAAAGAAAAGGGGAAAGCGGCAATGCTTGGAGAACAGAAAAGAGATGCCCTCATACACGGATGCCGCATGCAACAGAAATGCAGATTTCAGAGTGTTACTGAACAGATACTGATATCAATAGGCGATTCGACACTCAAGGTCAAGAAAATCACAAAAGCAGCATGTTTACAATATTCTGAAGCTCATGCCCGGTAAAGGAAAAAGCGCTAAAGGCGGAAAACGCACCAGAAAGGCCCGGATCAAAGAACGGAGGCAGTTTTTGATGCGCGATTAGCGCCTACCGCTAATCGCGCCTGCTAAGAAAATTGTTCAGAAAGAAAAGTCCCTAACTTGCTTAGTCATCCACGAGTCCGGAAGTCGATATAGCAAAAGCAGAGGCAGTTGAAGAAGAATCTGGGTTGTTACCAAGCATACACGCAGTGAATTTGCCCAGCCAGAAGATGATTCTCAAAAATATCTTCTAGTTTACTAAAAAGAGGTGCCAGCGCTTGCCATTTCTATTTTCGTAGCTCAAACAAAAGCAGAAGACGACCAACCGACTCTTCCCAGGCAAATGTTGCATGCTCACAGGACTAAGGAGCAAATGCAGAAATAGTTAGAAATTAGATTCAATTTTTAGAAATAAGTTTGCTTAGATAAAGGGCAGTCATTTTAAACCGTATCCGAAATTTATGTAATTAAGTTATTTTAGTTAGCAGTATTTAAACCCTTCTCATGCATTTGGAGAAGGGTCTGGAAATTTGTCAAAAACTTGTCCTCAGAATATGCACTTCTGCACCCTCAGAGGAGGTTTTGATGAATGAATGGATCAAGGTTTATTAATTTTTGCATTTGATATCTGCTACTGATGTTGCACTTCTGTACTCTTGGTAGATATCAGAACAAGGAGAGATAAATCATTATTGCTTGAAGCTTATGAGTAGGACCAGTCATAAATGGTACTTTTATCTCTTGGCCATTTCTGCTTATATTCTTGAAGTGATATATAGTTTTTAGTTGTTTATATGTTATTGCATGAATGTGTGAGTTACCATTTGGCACTTTTGTACGGTGGAGTCATTTATTTATGTTTGATATATGAATAACTTATTATGCGATATGCTGTTCACAACTGTTTTGCCTAACTTTTTATGCTTGGTTCATCTTAATTGATTTCTATTCTTATGATAGTTGAATGATCTTTATTACCAGTTATTGTCTGAAATCTCTTTAGATCGCATAATAGAAGAAATACATCCCGGGTTACCATAGATTAGATGTGTTATTTTCATTAGATTACAATATCATAGAATTAGACTAAAGTAGCTTAGATTAGAACTTGTAGATCAACATCATCCAACTCTGCACACACACACCCTTAGATTGGGAAACTGGTCCCATTATCCCCAGTCGGACCCGCTATACCAAACGGATAAGGAGTTGCCAACCAAGGTCCGGACCGGGTGGGCATCCCCCTTGTTGTCGAGCCGATTTTCGGGGCCTCAACAGGTTCCAATGGTTAGAATCATTGGGAATAATGACATTTAATTTTCTAGACTTTTTAATGAGGTTTCCCTTAGAAGAAAGGGGAATTGAGCTTAGGTATATCCAATGGGAACCCCCTAATGTGAAAAGTTATGATAGTATGAAAAAACACCAAAAGAGTGACACCATGGTGTAATTGCATTATTGTTCTCATTAGATGTTTAAACATATATATTATCTACTATAATGGATCTCCAAAAAGTTATCAACAATCATTCCAAGGTATCTGGAGATATTCCTAAAGGTCTCCCACCTACTCAATATCATGACCATGTCATTCATTTGAAACCTAGAAGCATACCACCTAACATTAGACCTTACAATTATCTATATGCACAAAACAATGAAACTAAGCATATGATTTGTGAAATCTTAGAGGATGATATCATTCAACCTAACAAAATTTCTTTATCTTTATCGATGATGATGGTTACAAAAGAACGTGGTTCATGAAATACGCGTCTAAATAAATTAACATTGAGGTATTACGGTCCCTATAAGGTGTTACAAATATGTGAAAGTATGACCTAAAAATTGGAGTTTTCTCCATCTTCATGTGTGCATTTGAGATTCCATGTTTCTTTCTTAAAGAAGGTAATTGGTGACAGGATCTTAGTACAAACTATTTTACCAAAGATTAATGAGGAAGGGGAAATCATACTTGAGCTAGAAACAATCCTTGAAATAAGGATTAAGTAGCTAAGAAATAAAGCTATAAATAAGTACATAATCAAGTGGAAGAACTTATCAGTGGAAATGGAGAGATGGACAAATAATTTATTGATGGAAGACATGTAGCTAGTCAAGTTTTGAGGACAATACTTATTTGAAGAGAGGGGCATGTTAAGCCCTATACAAGCCCCATGTTAACCCTAAAACCATATATTAAGCCATAGATGATTGAGTTATTACATTTATGTTATTATATTATTACATTGTTACACCAAGGAGACCCGGTCTTAGAATCATCATATTTTGTCTAGTATTTTAGTCATAGTAAAAGGAGGTTCCACCTTCAAAATGGATTGTCTCCCTTGACTTGTTATCATTTCAAGGTGAAAGGTTCATAGAAAAAGATCAAAGAGACTATTTTTCAATTCTGATAAAAGTATAATAATGGACATAAATGTAGTGAGAAGAAATTATTATACATAGGCTATGTAGATGAAAATCAAGAATTAGAACCATCATAATATCTATAACTAGAAGAGACTACTCAAACAATATCCTGTCATGCATTGGCCAACATAAATGCTCGACAAAGTCTAAATATAGAAGCATATACTAAAATGAAAAATGTAATAGTGTTGCTTAATTCGGTTAGTATTATGTCGACAACCCAACCAACTCCCTTCTCATTTTCAAAATGATATGGGCTCCCCTCTTTCTATTGTATTTTGATTTCAATTTTTATAATTAATGTTTGAAGCATGGATCCTAATTTGGACTTTAATAAAACCTTTTGTTTGTGACTAGCATATTATATTAACCAAAACTCGATGCTTGTTTTTCCATTGTTGATTTTGGTTATTTATCTTGATTTTGTAGCAATAATGTAACCTATGTTCTTATATTATCCTATGTGGTTACACATATTAATAACCTAGCCAATCTCCATTATGAAAGTCCAGATTTTGGTTTATGTACATATATTCACATTGATCATGTTGCATTTCAATTGGTTCTGTGAATTTTCATTTGATTTATGTCTTTGTAATGTCCCCATTTTCAGTTTCCTCCATAGTACAACCAAGATGGATTTCTAGGGTATGTGATGACTAAGCCCCAAGAGTAGGATTACATCATCAGGGGTTCTAGAGGGGTTTTGAGGGATTTTTATGGGATCCGACAACATTCGCTTGGCATATTCATCATCAAGAACACTTCCACACAACTTATTTATGGTTCCATTGCTTTCTAATAATTCCCGTAAAATGGGGTTATTATTGAACATAACTTAATTAATTATGCTTAAGGTGGAATTTTGAGAGAAATATTTGACATAACACCTTAGTGTAATAGCTCGTTGGAACTGAAGCGAGAAGATCTACAGGATGTGATTTTAAGAAGTGATTTTTAGTGGCCACAAAGAGTATGGTGGGTGATTTACTATTTTCCCATATTAAAAATGACTTAATTAGTCATTTAATTAAGGAGTTGTCTATAATGCGACTTTTTGGAGTTTCCGGTGCCGGAATCTTGTGGAAAAATTTGAGGTGAAATCTTGATTTGTATTATTTAAAATAATTTTTTTACTGTATATATGGATTTAGCAACATTGAAAACCCCTAGGGCACTTCTGTTGTGTAGGATTGTGATTTCAATGAATTCCGACCGGATTTTAGAGAAATTAAACTGGAAAAATATACGAGAAATCCAAAAGAAAAACTTCCAAAAAGTCGCACTAAAGACAACTCCTTTAATTAAAAGGGAGAAAATTTATTAAAGGGAAAAGGCCAAAAGTGACTTAAATATATTAAAAAGTCACTTAAGATGAAGTCGAGGGGGAGCCTCTAGAATAATAATATAACAATAAAATAAAATACTTCTAGAAAACTGAATATCGATCTTTTGGGCCTTTAAAAGGAGGAGGAGATCATTTGAGGACAACTTTGTCTTGGGCATTTTTCTTCTATGTAGATTAGAGAATTTAGCTCTCTTCTATAGTAGTCCTAAGACGAAACCCCTCGGGTGATTAAGTGAGAGTGGATGAAAGCCCATTTCTCCCCTTGGTGGATTCATTCATAATTCATAGGCTGCACTCAACAATTTAGTTATTTTGGGAGGCTTGATATAATTAATAGCAAATATTTTTGGGAGTCTATCGTTTGAATCATTTCTAGTATTATATGTACTATTTTATTTAATAAAATAAGGTTGAGTTCTTCTACATGATTATCTTGACTATTCTTCAATTACATTATATTTCTTGTTTTTGTCGTTAATTTTGTGATTCAATTTGTGCAAATTGTTTGTAAAACTGATCGTGTGCTTTTTTTTGAATTTTTTGTATAATTTGGGATATTACAATAGTATTAGAGCTATGCATCTTGCCAACATGCTGATTTATTGCAAATAAACTCTAAAAAAGGTTTTGGGATCAAATCAGGGGTTTTAGGAAAAACTAGTTTTAAGTCATCAACCAAGATCACCCTAACTAGAATTTCCTCAATTTCGATGGTTCTCTATAACCACCCAAATTACCTAAAATTTCTTATTCCATAACTAATTTTTGAAAAAAAAAACCATTTTGAACTCTATTTTTGGTGAATTTTTTGTTTTTTGTCTTTTTTGTTTTTTGTTTTTTTTATTGTTGTTGTTTTTTTTTGGGAAACAAAAGATAATATTTTGACCCAATTATTTGTTAAAACCAAATATTTCACTTTTCGCCCAAGCTTTATATAAAGGACCGAAAGTTAAAAATCTTTTTTTGTAAAGGGGAACGATATCATTTGTTTGGTGCTAATTATTCTTTTGGAGATATATTCGCAAAGGTTCGAATATTTCAATGGGAAAATTAAATTGACAAGTTTGTGACAGAAAATTACATTAGGGCCAAGAATAATTCCATTTATAAAGGGATTGAAGGCCAACTTCGAGAGAATCCGTGTTTGTTGTTGAATTTACAGCCTAAGTCTCTGTGCCCAGCTCGTTGAATTTTCCATTTTACAATTCTGGAGCTACCATTTTTCTTTACTTGTTGGTTGGATTTTCATGTATAAAGTTACTTTGCAAAGTCAAACTACTTCTTCCTAGAGGCCTAGTTCATCTTGTAAAGAGGTTGTATTTCCTGTTTAATGCTTCAGGTAATTCTCAGAAGAAGGCCGAGTGGTCAGTCCCAGAGGCCAAGCTTATTTTTTGTGCAGAATTTAGTTTTATCTTCTCATTGGAGATTAATCTCAGGGAGCCAGTTCCTAACTTGCAAAGATTATAAGTAACAAATTACATCTCCAAGTCTGGTCTATTGAAGAGTTGAATTAATCAACATGCCAAGATAGTGGATTAAACTGCTCAATTCTCCAAGGAATTAGGAGCTAAGAATTTATCTATGCCAAGGCCAAATATTCATGTTATTAAAGGGGTCATGGGCATAGAAAATCAAATTCGTGTTTATTAAAGGGGGCCATGAAACATAAAGGCAGTAACCAAATATTTGTTTCAGCTAAAATATTAATTCTCAGGAAGTTGGTCGAGAGCTTTACATTTTTTTTACAAGCCGAGAATTTCTTTGAGGTGACTATGAGCTTACATTTTGGGCTGATATGCATATTTTTGGGTAATTTGAAAAGGAAGAATAAATATTTACATTACTGCAACATTCATTTTCTTGGTGAAGATAATTGTGCAGATATCATATGGCCATTTTCCTATATGTTGAGTTGTTTATATAAGCAATTATTGAAACCTATGCAATTAAATTTTGATGGATAAATGAGAACACACACCTACAAACTGTTTGATGAAAGTACCCAGTGAAAACTCAGTTATATTAAAAAAAATTAGCACTAGTCGGGATCAATTTTCCCGTGGGAGTTGTTAGCCTCCTGTCGCAACAGGTGTTCATTTTTCATGATTGATAGTTGAAAGTGCCAAATATGTCATACTTTGCATGCTGCAATGCTCCATATTTCCAAAAGAGGCCATGAAAGTGTGCCAGTCTAAACGCCACTGCTGTATTCCAAATTTTGATGAGCTAATCTTTTTTGAAGATTTTTTTTTTGTTAAGGGAAGGCCAAACAGCTTAATCTTGGCCTCCCTATGTTTCAATCTCTTGTTTTAGAATATAGAGAATCATTATCTGTCCAAACAGCTTAATCTTGGCAGATTTGTAGATAGGTAGAGAAACATAGGAGCCCAACTGCTTAATCTGGGCCCTTGGAAGAAATAAGTGTAGATTTAGATAGGAGGATAGCAAAAAAAGAAAAAAGATAAAAGGGGATAATCAGGGTCTGCAAGTCCAAGTGCACCCATGCAAAAAGAAGAAAAAATGCTAGGTAAGTAGGCTGGGTAAGTAATTTTATGGTTGCAAAATCAAGTTGTGTGGTTCATTTCATGTTTTCAAATGTTATATCTATTCAGATCACAAGTGCAAGGCAATTCCCCTTTGGAGGAGCTCAAGCGAGGCTTGTCTAACTCCCCCTTCTTCTCATTCCCCAAATCACTCACTAACATCCCCTTGAGGAACTTGGGATCTGCCCAACCAGTCCTGTTATCACTTCATTTTTGTAAAGCACCAAGTCAAGCTTTGACTTTCTTCTATGAAAAGGAGCCACATTTCTTGTGCAAAAATCATGTCTCCACAGTTCATTCACTCCCTATGTCTAAGTTTCAGCTCACAAACTTAGCCTCCCCCCTACACTTCACCTCACAAATTCATATTAACTCCTAACTCTATTATCTAGCTCCCTAGGTCATTTCCCCATCCCCTATTATACAAAAAAGCTATAAAACCCCCAAAAATATTAAATAGCCCCTCCCTTTGGCACTATAGCCATATTTCCTAAGTCCGGGAAATGCTAAGTTCATTTGAGGCTTGGCATTAGCCCTTCCGCATCCTAACCCAGGGTTAATTTGACATTCGGTTAAATTAACAACCACAGTTCCCCCCCACACATAAAATTTACACTATCCTCCACGCATACATTCCATTTGGGATTAATTTGATATTCGATCAAATTAATAACCACCCGCGCCCACTTACAAACCCATAAAACCCGCGTTAACCAAAGTTTTAGCCCCCTTTTTTGGCATAAATATTGTTTTATATACGCGCGGGCCCTGTCCCTAACCCTCTGCCGCCTTGTCTGTCCTGTCATTCGTTCGATTGACCGCACCATAGATCAACGGTGGGCAGGTCTTTTGGTGCCCCAACATGCCGAGGGTTAGCATCCAGGAGATGGGCGGTTTTCCCATCGTACTCCCGCCACGCGTCGCCCTCCCGGCTGTGGCGAAGCCCCCTCCTCCGAAACCGCTTCTGCGCAAAAAGCGATGTGACATGAAACTGGATACCGCCCTCCCCTGTGTGATGTCGACGCCACGTCTCCCCCATGACGTCATAATCCTGCGTCGGCCTCCTGCCACCATGTCCTTGCCACATCACTGCCACGTCACCCGGTCGTACTGCTGACGTCACCCTACCACATCACTGTCGTACTAGGACCCATCGTTGACGTCATGCTGACATCTCATGAAAAAGAGTGAAGCGTGAAATATGCACAACGGATGCCCGGAATGAAGAACCGAGGCAATTTTTGATGGCCAAAATGGAAGCCCCCTCATGGCACGGCTATCAACAGGGCCCGAAAATCGCAAAATGACAAGAATTTCTTCGCACAGGATTCAGAAAAGGGGCAAAGACAGTTCTAAAGCAAGCAGAGGGCCGAATAACAGCCACGAAAGGTCGATGGAACAGTTTAAAGAGTATCAGAGGTGAGAAAAGGCACACATTCAGTGCCAAAGCATATCAAGGAAGCGACAAAGAGTATCAGTCAAATGTTTTTAATGGAAATCTTTATTTCCCAAAGCAGGTGAACATTGAATGGCCTCCAACAAAGTCAAAGAAAGCGGTGAAAGCCCATCAAAGCTCTCCGATCACAGTCAAAGTATTTAAAGCCACCGAACAGCAATGGATCAAAACCCAAAGCACATTTATGGCTAAGTGATCAGCATAGATCCATAAAGACAACACATTAACTCTTTTTTGATACAACTACCCCCAGCGCAGCTCGAAGATATTTTCTCGCATTTATTTTAGACATATGTTAGGTTAAATGCACTTATTACAACAGATCTATCTGAGATGTGATTTTTCTAGATATTTTACTTATAAAACCACCCTAATTCACTGTTTAAAGGGTTGGTTGGTTGTATAGCTCCAAGAGAGACTCGCTCTGTATACTTGATGTTTTCATTAATCAAAGACTGCTGAAAAGTTTGGAGGATCGATTGTCTACTGTGCTACTAACGTTTTGAAGAATGAATATGGAATTCTTGTGCTGCAACATGACTCAATAAGTGTTTCTTATCTCTGTTTTAAATTCATATATGTTTTATCATACATATATCACCATCTAAGTTACAGAAAGAAAGATTAGTTTAGAATTTGCATGGCTGCACTCTATGCTCAGTTTCTGTGACTTCTATATGTTTTCTTCTGATTCAGGCATAAATATGAATTCCTCATGGCTCGTATTTGCTCTGTTTCATTCATTTTTGACAGTTATCTAGGGATTCTTTATTGCTCCTAGATAGAGCTCATTCACCTTCCCTCTGTTAAGCTGAAAGAGAGATTCTTAACTGCCTCTCATTCCTTAGCCTTCAATCCATCTCCATTTAGCTTGAAAGTTGTTTCATGTGTAACTGTCTTGCTCCATATTCCTCTTGTGACCAAGAAAATGCACCAGCAGTCCTATTCCATGACTCCACGCCCAATGGTTTGTACTTATCATACTATACATTTCCTCTCTGCTTGAAAGCATCATCCTTCCCACCAAACTTAAACAAAACCCCTTGAACTCAATAACTAGCCTAAAACCATCATCAACAAAGTTAAATTATAAAGAGAGAGCCCTCTCTGATTGCAGGTAGGCTAGGACCTGCAGTCCAAAGATTGGTTTGTGGTTACCTCGGCCGTATTCCCTTGGGAGTCAAAGGGAACAACCTGAGTGATAACATAATGGCGACTCTACTGGGGACAACAATGAATTTTCCAATTGCTGCATATTCCTTAAAACTACAGATGAAGCCTGAATGTCAGTCAGGAAGCCTTTGAAACTATTCTTTCTTTGCATTTACAGGAGTAAACAAATGCTGCTTCAGTCAATCTTCATGCTAGTTTTAAGTTATAGATAGCTATTCCAAAATTTGATCAGTTCCTTGCTAATTCTAAAAACATTCAAAGAAAATACCAAAACAAGTTCAGAATCTAGCTCCCAAAAGGAATTCACATTATACAAGGTCAAATCCAGACCCAAATCCCCCAGCTGCTTTTGAAAATCCCAATTTAATCCCAAGGAACCTCAGGAAGCTAGAGCAAAGAGAGGATTTTGTTGATTCTAGCCCTGAAACAGTTCAGCCAAGCTGTGTTCCAACCCCTGTCAAAGTTTTATTTCGTTCAACCCCCACTTCCCCTTGTTCATCATCCACATCTCAAAGCACTCCTTCCACACCTTCATTTACTACACATACTACCATTACCACCATTGTTGTTACAGCTGTTCCAGCTGTTCCTGTTGTTCCACTTATCCCTGTAAACATGGCCAATAGATATGCGCCCTTGCAATTACCTGCAAATCCTGGGGCTATGCCTCAGGATTACCAAACTAAAATCACATATTTTGACGGAACTAGTTCTTGCACAACCCTTCAGCATACCAAGAAAATACAAGACTATTTTGAGAACTACAAGATAGATGATGATAGCGTGAGAATGAATATTTTCGTCCAAAGTTTGACAGGTGATGTCAGGACTTGGTTTAGAGCACTCACAACCAATTCCATAGCAGACCCAGAAGCCTTATATCAGTCATTTATCAATAGATGGGAGAAAAAGAAAGATCCATTGCACATATTATCTGCATATGACACCATCAAAAGAGGCCCTCAAGAGTCTGTCTTGGACTATTGTGCAAGATTTAATAATGTTTATAACGCAATACCACAGAACTTAAGGCCTCCACCTGATCTTGCTTTGTATAAATTTCCTGATGGTTTTGACACTGACATGGCTTATCAGTTAAGGGAAAGAACCCCTCAAACCCTTGCAGACATGCAAAATGTTGTTGTTAGCATAGAGGAAAATCTAACTGCCAAAAGAAATAGAGCTAGAACCGAGAGAAGAACCACCTTTAAAGAAGAACCCTCAACCTTAGACCAAAAGCTGGATGCTATTATCAGTGGCATGCAGAGGCTGGGAGATAGAGTGGAGAGTGTTGAGAGAAAATCATCATGGGATGGACAACAACCTAATACCATAAGGAACCCAAATTTCAAGAAAACGCAGAACACAAATGCTGGTAGGTCTAGCCCAGACCATGATGTAAGGCCTCCTTTTCATGAAAATTATGCTGAAGCATCTACATCTAGTGAGCCCACAGAGGACACTCACATGAACTTGGTGGATTTGAAGGCTGAGCAAAAAATTTTCCTAACTCAACAAGACCAAGATGAGCATGACTTTAATCGATTTCAAACTAAAACTGGTGAGTCTTTTGATTTTAAACAAGGCTATGATACTGCTATCTATGAGGTCCACAAACAATATACGCCGAGGACAAGAACCATAGATGTGCCCGAAAAGGTTAAACCAAATGATACCAAGCAGCTGAAGAAGATCAAAGAAAAGGTTGCCCTCATAGAAACTGCTGATAAAACAGTTCCTAATCCAAAGGATATCACCATAGAGGATGTCACAGACATGCAGTCCTCTAATGATCAGCCTCTGCCACCTTCTTCCTTGAAAAAGAAGTTGAACATCGTTCCAAAAAGCCCTCCTAAAACTGAAAAGCTGCAAGCAATCACTTCCCATAACGCTGATAAACAAGACCAAATCGCTGATACTCCAATGGAAAAAGGGAAGCCTACCTCTCACAATACTAAAACCCAATTTGAAAAATCATTCGATTTAGAGGCAGAAATAGGTAAATTGAAGATATCTGTCCCCCTCTCGGAACTCGCTAAACATGATGTGTATAGGCAACAGATTCAAAGATCACTTCAAAAGCGAGAAGTCAAGGATGATGTGAATGTTCTAGATGATACCCTAGAATTGCTGTTCAGTCCAGAAGTTAATGGAAAATCAACATATGGATATGTTCTACCCTTTTATGTCAGTTTGCACATACATGACAAAGTCTTGCACAATGCTATGTTTGACTTAGGTGCCTCGCACAATCTTCTGCCCAAAGCTGTAATGGAGAAGCTGAACCTTGATGTTATAAGACCCTACAAAGATCTATTCTCCTTTGACTCAAGTCAAGTCAAGTGTTTAGGCCTCATCAAAGACTTGTGTGTCTCCTTAGTCCAATATCCCAACAAGACAATCCTTATGGATGTGGTGGTTGTTGACATTCCTCCAAAGTATGGCATGCTATTGTCAAGATCTTGGGGAGAAAAACTCCAAGGATCCCTCCAATTAGACCTCTTTTATGCCACTATATCTGTCTTTGGGCAACCAAAGAGACTATATAGAGAAACACTCATGAAATATGTGGTGACTAGTGAGGACAAGCCCCAAAATTTTCCTATTCACTCAATCCATTCTGATATGGATTCTTTTATTTTATTTAATGATGAAACAAGTCCTCCAACTAATGTTAAGCCGTTGGCTTTAGAACTGGATGCACACATCAATGAAGAATTGGTTGCCCATACTGATAAAACTGTCAAAACAACAGATGCAACCAACATACAAGAAGAACCTCCCCAAACAGAAATTTCAAATCTACCAATCCTAAAATGACTGAAACTCTTGATACTAACCACAAGCAAGAAATCACATGGTATTTAGAGTTTGATGGCTCTGTTAACAAGTTAGGAGCAGGGGCAGGTGTCTGGATTCACAAAACACATAACAATCATGCAGAAGGCCATGCCTACAGACTAAATTTCAAATGCACCAATAACATGGCAGAGTATGAGGCTCTCCTTTTAGGCCTCAAACTGCTCAAAGCTCTAGGGGCTGCAAAAGTGTCTATTCTAGTTGACTCTGATTTAATCATACAACAAATGAAAGGCAACTTTGTCACTAATGACAATAGAATGAGGGCCTATAGGACTGCTGCCACTAATATACTCAATGCATTCACTGAATCCAAGCTTGCCAAGATTTCAAGAAATCATAACATTCATGCACACAACCTAGCCACTTTTGCAAGTACATGCAAGCTTCCCTTTGAGCCAAATCACCATTTTACTGCTGAGATAAAACATAGGCCTGCTATCCCAAATAATGTTAAAGATTGGCAAGTGTTCGAAAATGATGCCCAGATTAACAATTTCCTCACTCTTGAGCATGAGTTTTCAAATATGAACATTGACATAGATGCTATGACAGATGAAAAACAACAAACAAATGAAGATCAATAGGTTGTAATAGCTTTAATAGCCAAACAAATGCTGAACCCAATTGTTTTTGACAATGCAAACATAGAAGAGCTGAAACAGATGCATTTGGAGGAAATAGCCGAAACTGAGGCCGAGATCGTTGATCTAAAAGATAACTTTCTCCCTGCTGGCCTCACTCCATTAGAAGATATGTTTGATGCTAATGATGTTCCCAAAAAGCCAAAAATATAGCCCCTAAACACTGCTATAGAAGAACACAACATTGGGACAGTAGACAAGCCCAAAATGATCAAACTATCTCAATCTTTGCCACCCGATCAAAAACCCAAATATGTTGATTTGTTCAAAGAATTCCAAGATGTATTTGGTTGGAGTTATGAGGACTTGAAGTCCTATGAAACCTTAATAATCCAACACACCATTCCCTTAAAACCAAACCAAAAGCCCTTCAAACAAAAACTGAGGAGAATCAATCCTGTGCTTCTCCCTTTGATTGAAAAGGAAGTGAAAAGAATGTTTGAAGCAGGCATAATTTCACCCATCAGATTTTTTGAATGGGTATCCAATCTTGTTCCCAAGAAAAAAGACAGGTGAAATTAAGCTATGTGTAGATCTTAGAAATTTGAACCAAGTCTCCCTAAAAGACCACTACCCATTGCCCAAAATGGACCACATTCTACAGAGAGTAGTGGGGTCATCTAGAATCTCTTTGCTAGATGGCTTTTCAAGTTTCAATCAAATACTGGTTCACCTGGATGACCAAGACAAGACAACTTTTACCACACCTTGGGGAACATTTAAGTATGTGAAGATGCCTTGCGGACTTAAAAACACTGGTGCAACCTTTAAAAGGGCAATGGACATTGCATTTGCCAAGGAAATACATGATTTCCTAGTTGTATACCTCGATGACTTAATCCCTTTCTCCAAATCTGATCAAGAGCACCTAAAACATTTGAGGCAAATATTCATGACATGTAGGAAATACGGCATTTCCTTGAACCCCAAGAAGTCTCTCTTTGGCCTTGAGGAAGGCAAACTTCTTGGCCATATCATATCAAAGGATGGGATTAGAATAGATCCTGAAAGAATCCAAGCCATTTTGCAAATCCCATATCCAAGAAATATAAAAGAATTGCAAGCATTCCTTGGGAAGATTAATTTCCTAAGGAGATTTATCCCAAATCTAGCTGAACTGATAAGACTATTAAGCAACATGTTAAAAAAGGATGCCAAGGTAAAATGGTCTCTTGAAACCAAACAAGCCTTTGAGAGTATCAAATCTGCCTTAACCCAAGCTCCAGTCCTCACAAGTCCTCAATTTGATAGGGACTTTATCATATTCTCATTCGCATCTCATCACGCCATAGCTGCTGTCCTTTTGCAAAAGGATGATCAAGGAGCTGAAAAGCCAATTTCCTTTTTCAGCCGAGCCTTAAGAGATGCCCCTTTAAAGTACCAAATCATGGAGAAGCAGGCCTATGCCCTTGTTAAAGCAGTCAAAGATTTCTGAGTTTACATTTTATATTCACATGTGATTGCCTATGTCCCAAATGCTGTTGTGAAAGACATATTAACCCAAGAGGGGTTAGAGGGAAAAAGAGGCAAGCGGATTACTAACATCCTTGAGTATGACATAGAAATAAAACCAGCCAAGCTCATAAAGGGACAAGGTTTAGCCAAACTGATGTCCGAAACAAACTTTCAAGCCTTAGACATTAACCAACTAGACAATGAACAGGAGCTGGCGACTCCACAGATCAGTGAAACATTTTTGCAATCCCCATGGTATGTTGATATATGCTTTGTATTGTTAAACCTGTTTGCTCCCCTAGGATTGTCCAGAACCAAGAAAACATATTTAAAGATGAAAGCTTCAAAGTTTTGTGTCATAGATGGTGCTTTATTTTGGAAAAATTATGAAGGCATATTGCTTAACTATTTAACCATGAATGAAACTAACAATGTCATGAAAGAATTCCATGCAGGGGACTGTGGAGGACATCTATATTGGAATTTCGCTGCTGATAAAATTTTAAGGGCTGGTTTCTATTGGCCCTCTTTATTTGCAGATGTAAAGAAGTTTGCTATCTCATGTCATAAATGCCAAATCTTTGAGGGCAAAAGAAAGCTATTACCCTTGCCCCTTAAGCCCATCTCAACCGAGAAACCTTTTCAACAATGGGGTCTTGACTTCATTGGGGAAATCCACCCCTCTTCCTCAGGCTAGCACAAGTGGATTTTAACAACCATCGACTATTTCACTAAATGGATTGAAGCCATCCCATGCAGACAGGCCAATGACTCCATCATTATCCAATTCCTTGAGTGCAATATCCTTTCCAGATTTGGCTACCCTGAGAAGATCATTACTGACAATGCTGTTGCTTTCAAATCCAAAAAGAATGATCAATTTTTGCCATAAATTTCACATTACCTTGGGCCATTCCACAGCCTATTACCCTCAAGGTAATGGCTTGGCCGAGTCATCTAACAAGAGCCTGATTAATATTATCAAGAAGATCTTAGAAGAAAACAAAAAGAACTGGCATAGAAAGCTCACAAATGCCCTATGGGCAAACAGACTTTCAACAAAGAAATCCATTGGGATGAGCCCTTATGAGTTGGTGTATGGCATGGAGGCCAGATTTCCTTCTTCCTTGGGCATTCCTATCATCAAGCTATTACAAGAGGTCCAGGCAGAACCAAATAATATTCGACGAAGAATAAACCAGACCATTCATCTTCAGCAAACAAGAGAACAGGTCTATAATAGAGCTCAAATTTTGCAAGAGAAGCTCAAAAAGATGTTTGATAAGAGAGCTAAGGCTGAAGATTTCTGTGTTGGCAACAAAGTTCTAAGGTGGGATTCATGAAGAGAAGACAAGGACAAACATGCAAAATTTGATTTTTTATGGAAAGGGCCATTCGTTATTTATGTTGTTCAGGGAAATAACACATATTTCCTCAAATCTGTAGAGGGCAGCTCTGCTGAAGAAGGCCTTGTTAATGGCCGAATGTTAAAACATTACCATGATCCCTTTTAAGGGATACAATGCAGCTCTGTATATATCTCTTTGTACATTGATATTTGTATATATCAGCACTTTGTTTTTATTTTTGTGTAAGCAGTCTGATTGTTAGAGGAGCAGCATCAAAGTTTGTGAAGACACAACCAATGCAAGTACTCCATTTTTAAAGCTCTGTCTCTGCATTAATCTCAGCAAAACAGCAAGAGTAGCGTTGTCATATCACAGCAATTCGTGGTAAAAAGAAACTGTTTGCAGCTTGCAGTCTTCAGTCAAACAGTATCAATAAGAGGGGAGCATTTTTTAGTTTCACATCAGCAACCATTTCTAGACCAGAGGCTAAGGGAAGTACAACAGTTTTGATCCATATTTTGGATCTATTTCAAAGGCAATGCTCAAGCAACATTGTATATAATATCAAGCACGCAGAAGAAAGCAGACAGTGCTATGTATTTCACAATATTTCAGTTGAGGAGAGGGCTGCTCATATTTCAAAGTTTCACACTTTTAGTAGCTAGCACAAAGAAATTTTTCAGTCCACAACAACAATAGAAGATCAAGGCAGTCTGACCTACTGTCCTTGGCTTTTCACAAGGAAAAGCCATCCCCAAGTGGAGCCACTGTTAGCCTCCTGTTGCAACAGGTGTTCATTTTTCATGATTGACAGTTGAAAGTGCCAAATATGTCATACTTTGCATGCTGCAATGCTCCATATTTCCAAAAGAGGCCAAAGAAGAGCCATGAAAGTGTGCTAGTCTAAACGCCACTGCTGTATTCCAAATTTTGATGAGTTAATCTTTTTTGAAGATTTTTTTTTTTTGTTAAGGGAAGGCCAAACAGCTTAATCTTGGCCTCCCTAGGTTTCAATTTCTTGTTTTAGAATATAGAGAATCATTATCTGTCCAAACAGCTTAATCTTGGTAGATTTGTAGATAGGTAGGGAAACAAAGGAGCCAAACTGCTTAATCTAGGCCCTTGGAAGAAATAAGTGTAGATTTAGATAGGAGGATAGCAAAAAAAGAAAAAGAAAAAAGGGGATAATCAGGGTCTGCAAGTCCAAGTGCACCCATGCCAAAAGAAGAAAAAATGCTAGGTAAGTAGGCTGGATAAGTAGTTTTGTGGTTGCAGAATCAAGCTGTGTGATTCATTTCATGTTTTCAAATGTTATATCTATTCAGATCACAAGTGAAAGGCAATTCCCCTTTGGAGGAGCTCAAGCGAGGCCTATCTAACTCCCCCTTCTTCTCATTCCCCAAATCACTCACTAACATCCCCTTGAGGACCTTGGGATCTGCCCAACCAGTCCTGTTATCACTTCATTTTTGTAAAGCACCAAGTCAAGCTTTGACTTTCTTCTATGAAAAGGAGCCACATTTCTTGTGTAAAAATCATGTCTCCACAGTTCATTCACTCCCTATGTCTAAGTTTCAGCTCACAAACTTAGCCTCCCCCCTACACTTCACCTCACAAATTCATATTAACTCCTAACTCTATTATCTAGCTCCCTAGATCATTTCCCCATCCCCTATTATACAAAAAAACTATAAAACTCCCCAAAAATATTAAATAGCCCCTCCCTTTGGCACTATAGCCATATTTCCTAAGTCCGGGAAATGCTGAGTTCATTTGAGGCTTGGCATTAGCCCTTCCGCGTCCTAACCCGGGGTTAATTTGACATTCGGTTAAATTAACAACCATAGTTTCGCCCCCACACATAAACTTTACACTATCCTCCGCGCATACATTCCATTTGGGATTAATTTGATATTCGATCAAATTAATAACCACCCGCGCCCACTTACAAACCCATAAAACCCGCGTTAACCAAAGTTTTAGCCCCTTTTTTGGCATAAATATTGTTTTATATACGCGCGGGCCCCGTCCCTAACCCTCCGCCGCCTTGTCTGTCCCATCATCCATCCGATTGACCACACCACAGATCAACGATGGGCGGGTCTTTTGGTGCCCCGACATGCCGAGGGTTAGCATCCCGGAGATGGGCGGTTTTCCCGTCGTACTCCCGCCACGTGTCGCCCTCCTGGCTGTGGCGGAGCCCCCTCCTCCGAAACTGCTTCTGAACAAAAAGCGGTGCGACATGAAACCGGATACCGCCCTCCCCTATGTGACGTCGGTGCCACATCTCCCCCATGACGTCATAATCCTGAGTCGGCCTCTTGCCACTGTGTCCTTGCCACATCACTGCCACGTCACCCGGCCGTACTGCTGACGTCACCCTGCCACGTCACCGCCGTACTGGGACCCACCGCTGACGTCATGCTGACCTCATCGTCAAAAAAAGCGAAGCGTGAAATATGCACAATGGATGCCTGGAATGAAGAACTAAGGCAGCTTTTGATGGCCAAAATGGAAGCCCCCTCATGGTGCGGCTACTAGCAGGGCCCGAAAATCGCAAAATGACAAGAATTTCTTCGCACAGGATTTGGAAAAGGGGCAAAGATAGTTCTAAAGCAAGCAGAGGGCCGAATAGCAGCCATGACAGGTTGATGGAACAGTTTAAAGAGTATCAGAGGTGAGAAAAGGCGCACATTCAGTGCCAAAGCATATCAAGGAAGCGGCAAAGAGTATCAGTCAGATGTTTTTAATGGAAATCTTTATTTCCCAAAGCAGGTGAACATTGAATGGCCTCAAATAAAGTCAAAGAAAGTGGTGAAAGCCCATCAAAGCTCTCCTATCACAGTCGAAGCATTTAAAGCCACTGAACAACGATGGATCAAAACCCAAAGCTCAATTATGGCTAAGTGATCAGCACAGAGCCATAAAGACAACACATTAACTCTTTTTTGATACAGCTGCCCCCAGCGCAGCTCGAAGATATTTTCTCGCATTTATTTCAGACATATGTTAGGTTAAATGCACTTATTACAACAGATCTGTCTGAGATCTGATTATTGTAGATATTTTACTTATAAAACCACCCTAATTCACTGTTTAAGGGGTTGGTTGGTTGTATAGCTCCAAGAGAGACTCGCTCTGTATACTTGATGTTTTCATTAATCAAAGATTGTTGAAAAGTTTGGAGGATGGACTGTCTACTGTGCTACTAATGTTCTGAAGAATGAATATGGAATTCTTGTGCTGCAACATGACTCAATAAGTGTTTCTTATCTCTGTTTTAAATTCATATATGTTTTATCATACATATATCACCATCTAAGTTATAGAAAGAAAGATTAGTTTATAATTTGCGTGGCTGCACTTTATGCTCAGTTTCTGTGACTTCTATATGTTTTCTTCTGATTCAGGCATAAATATGAATTCCTCATGGCTCGTATTTGCTCTATTTCATTCATGTTTGACAGTTATCTAGAGATTCTTTATTGCTCCTAGATAGAGCTCATTCACCTTCCCTTTGTTAAGCTGAAAGAGAGATTCTTAACTGCCACTCATTCCTTAGCCTTCAATCCATCTCCATTTAGCTTGAAAGTTGTTTCATATGTAACTATCTTGCTCCATATTCCTCTTGTGACCAAGAAAACACACCAGCAGTCCTATTCCATGACTCCACGCCCAATGGTTTGTACTTATCATACTATACATTTCCTCTCTGCTTGAAAGCATCATCCTTCCCACCAAACTTAAACAAAACCCCTTGAACTCAATAACTAGCCTAAAACCATCATCAACAAAGTTAAATTATAAAGAGAGAGCCCTCTCTGGTTGCAGGTAGGCTAGGACCTGCAATCCAAAGATTGGTTTGTGGTTACCTTGGCCGTATTCCCTTGGGAGTCAAAGGGAACAACCTGAGTGATAATAGGAGTATCTATATCAACATTTGTGTTTACGATTTGGGTTTTTGTACCTAGAGTAGCTTGTATATTTAGAAGGCTAAATTTCTTTCACAGGATCCATAAGTCAGTTGATGCAATCATCAATTTGTTGGGAGATTACTCGAAGTATACTTTTCTAGTGGCATTGTAATTGGAACTAAAGACCAAGTCATAACCCTGATTGCTCAATTCCAAAAGTTGAAGATTCCAAGGGAAGGAGACATATCAGACCATTCTCAATCTCTAATGGGTGTTTTGTAGCGAATTTTGGCAGTAGCAACAAAAGAGTTCTAGGATCATATCAGTTGGAGAACATTCCAAAAGAATTATATCTGTGTTGCTAAACAATGAATTGTTTGAAACACCTCATAAGCCAACACAACAACACAATGGACTACTATATACACCATAAAAGCTAGCAGAACAATAGACCTTTATCAAGATGGGTACACACTATTCTTCAATGAAAACAACCATAGGATTTGCAGAAGGAGCCAGAATTTGGACACAAAATCTTTGCACTTGGGACATATATGAAATACATGAGGGTTACATTGAAAGACCTTCTCAAACTGGAAGAACTAGACAGACTCCTTTCTAAGGTGAGTCAGTGAGAGGGGAATAAGTTGAGTTGGGATGTAAAACCAACCATGTTTGACCTTATACAACACAAGTTCTTGGAGTACCCTTGTGAAGGGGTCAAACTTCCAGTTGCATCCTGTCTCCGTAACATTATGAAGATGACCACATCTATACCCCCTTACAATTATGATATTATGAGGGGAGTTTTCAAACTAATAGTAGAGACATTTCAAGACTTGGATAACAGTGTGGGTCTTACCTATGGAAAAAAGCTCGAGATTTTAGAAATCATTGCCATATGATTAGATCATATGGCCTCATGTTTGATCCGGAGTGTGATGATATGATTCTTCAAATGTTCTAATGTTTTTTCAGCATTAAAAAAAATCATCCTGACACAATCAAAGCACACGCAGTACATTTTGTCTTCAGCCATGGGAGACTGTGATGTCATCTGCAAGAATTTGCAATCTAATTTGTTGGCCATTTGGAGAAAGGAAAAGATGGTCTCACTTGTTGCTTATGAGCTAGCCAAAAGGAGGAATTGCTCAGTTTTTGTGGACCATGTAGCAATAATGAGTTAAGGAGGAAGGTCTTTGCTTCATATGCAAGGAACCTTGGAGGCCTATCAACTCATGTTTGGGTGACACCAAGGAGATGACAAAGATAGATTAGGAGGAGATTCCATCTGAATTTCCAAATGAGGGTCCTTCTTTCATAGTTGAATCCATGGGATCATATGAGGATACCTCCGAGGAGCATGACCAATCATTTGGGGTTGTTGACCACAACCGAGATATACATCCTTGTATGATGGAGGAGTATGATGTGCAATAGATTGTCCCCATGAAGGAAGAAGATCAGGGAGCAAACTTGTGAGATGAACGAATAATGATTAAGCATTGGGAAAATTTAGAGAAGCATGAGTTAGTTGAGGAGGAGGATATGCATGGTATGCATAATGAGCCATTTTTGGAGAGCCAGTTGGAAGCTCATGTTGAGCCCATCATGGAGGAGGATGTCAAACCATATTTTGTACCAACAATTGACAAGGAGTAAATAGATGCACAGGAAATTAGTAGAGCTACAATACTTTCAGGTAGCAACCCTCTCCAAGGGTACATAGACATGGTTTGCAACACTATTTTCCACTTGTATCCATTATAGAGAGAAAGGCAAGATTTTCTAGATGGATCATATTGATTGACTAGGTTGAGCTGCACGAGTTAATCATGTTACAAGATATTGAACTTGTTCCATATACAAGCACCCATGTATTTGATCCCTCCCATAGGATGGATTGATGAGATATCATGAGTTGGTACCCTATTGATTGGGAGATATTCTTAGTTAGGGACATAATACACTATGGGCCCTTAGAAATGAGGAATACTACATGCTTTAGTGGGTAGTGGGATGCGATGAGCCTCAATATTGCAGCAAGGATGTTGTAACTCCTAGGGTTATTAAAGTTACTTTATCAAACCGTGGTTTTGTAGAAACTTGGAGGTGACAGTGCTATATACACAACAGATGCAACGTTATACTCATGTCATGTCTCAACTGGGGCGCTAGACCACTAGGGTCCCATACCTGTCTTCTATTGACTAGAAGGAGTTTGACTAATGGCAGTTACTATAAAGCTATTTCTAATGCAGGAAAGTAAATGCTTGCCTATTTAGGAAATGAAAGTTACTAAATGGTAAATGCTATGAAATTCCATAAATAATGTAGCTAGGAAATGACACAAATTAATTGCAGAAAAGGACTATGCTAACCTTGTAATTTATCCTCTAGCTATTAGGACTGTTTGGAAATGGAAAGTTGTTCTATCATTCTAGGACTCATACAAACATGCACTAACTATCTCATTTTACATTTACGAATAAAAAAAATAAAAAATCATCTTTTAATTGCTAAATTTAGAAATATAAATGTTATGCTATTCTATCTGATCTTGTAGGAGGAAAAGGAATGGGAAGGTTGGTCTAAGTGGAATTGATGGGCATGGAATCCAAGATGAGGGCCTAACCTGCACTTATAATACCATCTTTGGTCAAAAAATGGTCAAAAAGGCTACTACAGGAAACTGCTACAAGATGTCTTGATCTGTTAGAGGATGTCCTGATCTACTACAGGAAGTTAGCCGAAGGGCTTAGGTGGGGCAAGAAAGGTGAGATGAGGTGCTAGAGAGATGTATGATGGTGAAAGAAGGTGTAGGGAAGGTGTGCATTACCAAGACTAAACCCAACACTCCAAGGAAGTTGGATTGGCCTAAGGTGGCTTGCTCACGGTGGCTGCAAAATAGTGGTTTGGACTATGGGCTAGTGTGCCTTGGCAGAAGGTGGAGAGGACATAGGTGAAGCTGGTTGGATGAGTTCCTCCCTCTAGATCAACAATCACTGCAACAAAATGTGATTTTCTTTTCATTTATGCATCACTACATGTCAACATGGAAAAGATGATTTGAATTTGAGAAATATGATCTATCTAGTGTTAAGGACTAGATCTATGGAATGGAATGCCTTTTAAGCTACAACAATATTAAGGAAACAAGATAACAACTGCAGGTGCTTCCAAGAAATCATAAATAATGATCTAGCTAAGAATGAATCCTAAGCTATGCAATGACCAAAATACAAACTCTATTTTTGGGGCTGTGAGAGTGGGGCCCTCTAATCATGATCCCATGAGGGAGATGAGATAGAGGCCACTGTCACAAGCCTTTCTGAAGTACTTTCCTTCACTACTACACCATTGATCTACCTCTTCAAATAATGGAAACTAGGTTAAGCAATAATTCAAATACTTGTTAAGCTAAACAAAACATAAATAAACTTCAACATCTAACTATCATTTTAATCTAATAGGGTTAGGCCCTAACCCAAGAGCTTCAGCCCTTTGACTCAACTTAGTGCTAGATCAAGGTAGAATTTCTCATTTTCATCAAAATTTCAAATACAACATAACCATAAGAGTCACAATGTTTTAGCTCAAAATGGCCTCTTGGATACAACAAAAAATCGAATCCTAATGAGTCCCTTGGCTTTCTTATTTATGCAAAATTGGAGCTTCCAACAACTCCCTAGAAAATAGGGAGACTTGACTCCCTAACTCGAGAATGACTCCTTCTTAACTGTCACTAGCTTGGCTGCCAATGGACTTGCTTGGCTGCTAGTAACTCCGAGCTAATGAGATATGGTGCAGGAATCTTCGAATGATTTGAGGAGTTAAGGAGGAGACCAACCTCCTAAAATCTCTCTTGCTTACCCACTTCGAGTTCCTGCACTTAAGTCAACCCAAAACTTCTCCAATTCCTGCATTTAATACATATTAGGCGACATGACATAGTAACTCCCCTTCACCCTTATCACCATTATCAGCATAATGAGTACATGATGTGCTAATTGTTGGAGTTTCCCTTCTTGCACCTTCTGGATCATGTCTATAATTTATTGTGAAAGGAAATAAGGAACATCAATCCTTTGGTTTATGGATAAATCATCTATGTACCTCAACTCATGGAGTAGTTTGAATTGCTAGCCATAGACTACAATGAGCCTCCCTTCACAAGAAATGTATTTGAGGATGTGGTAGCTCACCTCATACCAAGGATAGGGAAGGCTCTCCCTCCTGACCCCATTTTTTTCTTCTATTGGCTCTTCATCATCTAGGAAGAATTTTTTCTTAGCAAAGGTGTTGCTATCCTTGTCCTCCCTCCTCCATTGTACCCCTTAAGTGTGGTTACTCTGCTAATCACCTCAAGATTTATTGTGATGGATAGTCCTCTCACCATAGTGGTAGCACTTGTTCTTGCCTGAGGGTTGAGTGCCATGACAAACTCATGGGCTATATCATCATCATACCCCCTGAGCAACTCAAAGAATCCCAAGTAGTGATGCCCCCTAAAGATATCTAGTAATCCTTGATGTATCTGTGGTTTCTCTTCTATTGAATCCCCCTCCAATTTCTCTTCTCTGTTATAGCTAAATGTAGGAGGTTTTGTAGGCTAGCTTCAATATGAGTTTCAGGGTGGTTGAGAGCTTAAAATGTTTTTGGTAGATGACTGAAATGTATACCCTTTTCTATATCCACACGATTCCCTTAAATTTACCAAAATTTTGTCTAATTCTCCAGCCCACTGTAATTACTAGAAGATTGTAGATTGTTTTTTATTTTAGTTATCAAATCATGAACACAGGAGAGATGGGCCACTTACTTTTCACTGTGATGCTTGGAATTGTGAAAATTGCTGACCAATTTGACCCTAGGCACCCCCTTGCAAACTTCTTGTGGAATTCATAGTGCCTCCTGTAGTTTTCTGAGTTTCTTGTGGCTTCTTGTAGCTCTGTTTCCTGTAGGGCGGCCAAAACAAGGTTCGACTCACCGATGGATTCCTAGTTGGTCCCAGTTTCTCTGATTTTGAAATGAGAAACAAGTGCATGAAAGTTTGGATTTTTATGCTATTTATCGTCGAGGTTTGGAGTGCTGTGTTGGCTAGTAGTGGTACGAGATTTCCTCATTGGGATCATTGGCCCACCACTAGTGATCATGCACTTTCTCCTTGTAATCATCACCCACTCTCACATAACTGAATCGACCACCTTTTTTACTGATGCCCATAGATTTGACACTCCAACGTGGCATGCTAACTGGGAGTTCACTTTTTGATCATGAGCTGAGGGTGGCCAAGTTAACTCGCCAGCTCCAGCCAATATAAAAAAACGTTTTCAACATTTATACATTTTCATCATATCATACTCGTGGAAGAGTTGGATGAGTGGCCATACCTGTGCCTACCTTTGCTGATCGATGCATGTTGGAGTATTGGCCTATTATGCTGTTGCTCAAGTAAGTGTTCATTTTTGTCATTCTTGTTCATTTCCTTATACTTATGTAGCTCACTGCCTGTTGTTCCATGAGTGCAAGTGCTTGGTACATCCTCGTTGCTGCCACTGTTGTGGAGCTTTGGCTAGGAGAAATAAGGTCTTCAGAGATGTTGGTGCTCCCCTTTTCTTTGTTTGTGAAGGAGAATGTAGGCTCAAGTTGGATGCAGTGATGGCATATGATGCTACAGGAGATCATACCTCTTTAAACTAATGGAAACTAGGTTAAGCAATAATTCAAATACTTGTTAAGCTAAATGAAATATAAATAATATTCAACAGTTAACTATCATTTTAATCTAAGAATACAAATA
This sequence comes from Pinus tabuliformis, assembly GCA_031772625.1. Lineage (NCBI taxonomy): Eukaryota > Viridiplantae > Streptophyta > Pinopsida > Pinales > Pinaceae > Pinus > Pinus tabuliformis. The sequence continues at coordinate 112,518,710 of CM062817.1, forward strand.
CAAAAAGAGGAAATTTAATTGCTAGGGTTAGGCCCTAACCCAAGAGCTTCAACCCTCTGAGTCAACTTAGTGCTAGATCAAGGTATAATTTCTCATTTTCATCAAAATGTAAAATACAACATAAAAATCAAATCCTAATGAGTCCCTTGGCTCTCTTATTTATAAAAAATTGGAGCTCCCAACAACTCCCTAGAAAATAGGGAGACTTGACTCCCTAACTCGAGAATGACTCCTTCTTAACTGTCACTAACCTGGCTGCCAATGGACTCAGCTTGCTTGGCTGCTAGTAACTCCGAGCTAATGAGATATGGTGCAGGAATGTTCAAATGTTTTGAGGAGTTAAGGAGGGAGACCAACCTCCTAAAATCTCTCTTGCTTGCCCACTTCGAGTTCCTGCACTTAAGTCAACCCAAAACTTCTCCAATTCCTGCATTTAATACATATTAGGTCACATGACATAGTAACTCACCTTCACCCTTCTCACTAAGAAAAATATAACAAAATATGTAAATAAATGTGATAAAAGTCAATTTTAATAGGTTGGGGTGTGGAATTGTGACCCATATTGTTTACCTATTGATGAACCTCATCATCACCTCCCTACTGAAAGTGTTTCTCACCCTTTGAGAAACATATTCTATATACATATGTTTCATAGCTCTTGTGGCCTCTTTGACATCCTTGGCCTTTGTTGATGGAGTTTCCTCTTGAGGATAGAACCCTACATTTTTCTCTATCTCTTCCCACTGCTTTCTTTCTTCTTCTTCCTTCCTACCTTCTAATAGACCCAACATCAAGGGTGGACTGAGTTTTAGTCCAATCTAGTTGATCTTTAGTCTCTGCATGGCTTATACAGGTTTTCCTTTCTAATGCATTTCTCAACCTCTCAGGGGCATGGTACTCTCTGATCCTTAGATAGTGTGGCAAGTTTCTCCATCTCCTTTGGCATGCTTGCTAGCTTTCACTCCCTAACAATCTTAAAGTGTTCTCAAAATGGGAGATGACATGCTCTTGTGTAGTCAGGTATCTTGGTGCAAGTTGGGGATCATTGGAAATGATATTGTGGTTACTAATGACAACCAAGAAATTTAATTGCTTTGCTCTGATGTAAAGGGGCTCTCTTTCCTCTTTTTCTACAATTCTCTTCACTTCCTTAGCCCTGGCCTCCTCATGACTCATCCATGATGTAAGGGCCATCAACTGCAAGTCCCCCAACTTTGCATTGGGGTCCCACACATTCAAATATGTCAAGTCAAAGTTTTGTAGGTAAAATTAAGATATTTTGACCTTATCTTCTAGGGTTCTCTTGTCACATAGCTTTATGAATTTTCTATAGTCTTGGAATGCCATGGTCCCCTTGTGCTAATGTATTAATTTGAAACCACAACCATTGATCCTTAAGGTATAGTGCATATAATTTGGATGGCATCCTGCACTGAAGTGCCTCCATGGAGAGGCTTGCCATGGTGGCCAATTAGCTCTCGTTTTCCTGCAACAACCTCCTCAGCCATGTGTTTTCTGCCTATCATTGATATCTCATGATGTGTTTTCTATCTCTCAACTCACTCAACTCCCTTCCCATCTCTAGGAGTTTTTCTTCCATGTGGCCCACATCTTCTACTTTCTTTGAATTGGCAATTTGCATCCAACAACTTTTTCTTTCCCTTTGTTTTTCAAGCTCAAAGAAGAGAAGGATTACAATTTTTTGTGGTATTACTCTGCCTCTCTCAATGAACTTTTAGTAAGAAATCAGATTTGGGTGTGGTCTAGGCTCCTGCAACTCTAGAAAATCTCCCTCATATGCTTTTGGAGAAGTTTCCCCCTCCTGCACCTGTGGTGTTGCTTCCATGCCTTATCTTTGCCCTTGTTGTCCTTCTTGTACCTTTTTCTGTGTTTTGTGTAGCAATGATAGTGTTTCCTGTAGTAATGTTTGAGGATCCTGTAGTAGGCTTTTTATTTTCTATAAGAGAGTCACAAGTGCCTTGGTTTTCTTTTTTGATGCTGACCTGGTGATGGGCTTCCTAACATAGGTGATGGGAGCCTTTGGGGTTTCTTGTTTTGATGTGCCTTCCTCACTCTTCATTCCCTAGGAACTTAGCTCTTCCTGCTTGTTTGGTGACTCTTCAACTAGGATGGGAGTTCTTGTAGGTGTTTGTGGTTTCCCCTGCTTGATCCTGGTGCTTCTTTTTGTTTTAAAATAGATGGGAGTTTGCCTTTGTCTTTTCCTCTTGGACTTGATGGGTGTGCTCAATGTAGCCAAAGCAGAAGCTGCCTCCTTTTTAGTGGGCTCAGGAGACAATCTTAGAGATCTCTCCCCTTCTTTAGTATGTTTCTCAAGACTGGTCTCTGCCTTCTGCTCCTCCTCTTCTTCTTTTTCTTCTTCTCCTTATTTCTTTGTTTTGTTTGTTTTTGCCTCCTCATCCACCTCTTCTTCTTTTGCTTCTTATTCTTCCTCTTCTTCTGCTTCCTCTTCATTGCTAGAGATTGGGGTCCCACCATATTCAAGGGCTTGGATTTCGAGGACAACCTCTCTGTCCATGTCTCTAAATTTGGACCAGAGAACAATAATTCGCAATTGGCTCAAGGCATCCTCCATTATCAACTTAATGAGTACATGATGTGCTAATTGTTGGAGTTTCCCTTCTTGCACCTTCTGGATCATGTCTATAATTGGCTATAAAAGGAAATAAGGCACATCGAGCTTTTGGTTTATGGGTAAATCATCTTTGAACCTCAACTCATGGAGTAGTTTGAATTGGTAGCTATAGACTACAGTGAGCCTCCCTTCACAAGAAATGTATTTGAGGATGTGGTAGCTCACCTCATCCCAAGGATAGGGAAGGCTCTCCCTCATGACCCCATTTTTGTCTTTAATTGGCTCTTCATCATCTAGGAAGAATTTTTTCTTAGCAAAGGTGTTGCTATCTTTTTCCTCCCTCCTCCATTGTACCCCTTGAGGAAGTGTGGTTACTCTGCTGATCACCTCAAGGTTTATTATGATGGATAGTCCTCTCACCATAGCGGTAGCAATTGTTCTTTCCTGAGGGTTGAGTGCCATGACAAACTCATGGGCTATATCATCATCGTACCACCCGAGAAACTCAAAGAATCCCAACTAGTGATGCCTCCTAAAGATATATAGTAATCCTTGATGTATCTGTGGGTTCTCTTCTATTGAATCCCCCTCCAATTTCTCTTCTCTGTTGATAGCTAAATGCAGGAGGTTTTGTAGGCTATCTTTAGTATGAGTTTCAGGGTGGCTGAGAGCTTAAAATGTTTTTGGTAGATGACTGAAATGTATACCCTTTTCTATATCCACACAATTCCCTTAAATTTCCCAAAATTTTGTCTAATTCTCCAGTCCACTATAATTACTATAAGATTGTAGAGTACTTTTTATTTTAGTTATCAAATCATGAACACAGGAGAGATGGGCCACTTACTTTTCACCGTGATGCTTGGAATTATGAAAATTGCTGACCAATTTGACCCTAGGCACCCCCTTGCAAACTTCTTATGGAATTCATAGTGCCTCCTGTAGCTTTCTGAGTTTTTTGTAGCTTCTTGTAGCTCTGTTTCCTGTAGGGTGGCCAAAACAAGGTTCAACTCTCCAATGGATTCCTAGTTGGTCCCAGTTTCTTTGATTTCGAAATGAGCAACAAGTGCATGAAAGTTTGGAATTTTATGCTATTTATCATCGAGGTTTGGAGCGTTATGCTGGTTGGTAGTGGTACGATATTTCTTCATTGGGATTGTTGGCCCACCACTGGTGATCATGCACTTTCTCCTCGTAATCATCACCCACTCTCACATAACCGAATCAACCACCTTTTTGACTGATGCCCATTGATTTGACACTCCAACGTGGCATGCTCACTGGGAGTTCAGTTTTTGATCATGAGGTGAGGGTGGCCAAGTTAATTGGCCAGCTCCAGCTTATATAAAAAAACTTTTTCAACATTTATACATTTTCATCATATCGTACTTGAGGAAGAGTTGGATGAGTGGCCATACATGTGCCTACCTTTGCTAATCGATGCATGTTGGAGGATTGGCTTGTTATGATGCTGCTCAAGTAAGTGTTCATTTTTGTCATTCTTTTTCATTTCCTTATGTTATGTAGCTCACTGCCTATTGTTCCATGTGTGCAAGTTCTTGGTACATCCTTGCTAATGCTACTGTTGTGGAGCTTTGGCGAGGAGAAATAAGGTCTTCAGAGATGTTGGTGTTCCCCTTTTCTTTGTTTGTGAAGGAGAATGTAGGCTCAGGCTGGATGTAGTGATGTCACAGGATGCTACAGGAGATCCTGTAGCATCCTGTGCCATCACTACATCCAGCCTGAGCCTACATTCTCCTTCACAAACAAATAAAAGGGGAACACCAACATCTCTTGTAGCTGCTACAGGAGATTCTGTAGCTGCTACAAGAGATTCTGTAGCTGCTACAAGAGATTCTGTAGCTGCCTTTTTCTTCCTGTTTTCAGTGTTTTGTCTTAGAGGGAGGTTGGGTAGTGGGGTAGGGGTTGGAGAATGATGATGAAGGCTCAGATGGAGTGGTGAATGGCTAAGGCAAGGGAGAACATGTCCTCTGGTCCTCTTTTTTATTTTTATTTTTTATTTTCCTGTGGTTTTTGTTTTAATGACACAAAGCTAGGTATGGATATGATGGATTGAAACATTGATGATGGGTGAGGTATGATGAAGCATAGGGTCCCAACTCAACCTAGAATAGGCTGGCATAGTGATTTTCCTATCGGGACCCCTTTCCTATGGTAGCTACAAGACATCCTATAGTAGCTACATGACATCCTGTAGCAAGCTTGAAAATTCCAAAAAAGATGATTTGTGATGCCTAAAAATGGATATGAGTGACGGGGTCATGGTAGCGTGAATGAGATGAGGTGGATGGAGGAAAAAATGAGATTATTCTTGGCATGCTGTCCTTGTAGATTTGAGTCTTTTATTGCCTTCAAAAGCCTAAAAAATCACAGAATTAATGAGTGGGTAGGTTTGAGGTCCCTGCCATGGCATTTTTGGTTTTTTCTCTCCTTTTTTTTGAAAGACACACAGGCTACCCCATAAGAGGTTTGCAGCCTGCTTGCCTTCCTTAGGTGTCTCAAAGGAGGTTTTCACCTAGGGATCTTTTTATTTTTCTTTTTTTTTAACTTATGGCTACCTCATGCAGGTTTTCAATCCAAGAGTTGGCCTTAGATGCCTTAGAGAGGTTTTCATCTAGGCCCCTTATTGTTTTTTTTTTTTTTTTCTTTTTTTTTTTTCACAAAAATAAAAATAGTTTTCAAGAATTGTGTGACCTGGAAGCTAAGACACTTCTAATAAAATTTACCTCCTTACTAATGGTATTGATGAACTCTTCCTTGAACAAAGGTATTTTATAGGCTTTCAATCCATATTCATTGAAAAGCAAGGCAATACCTTCCTCATCAATGGTCCTGATGTGAACAACCCCATTGTCATGGCACTTCTCTATCAGATATGGGCCCAGCCACCTGGTCATCAATTTTCCTTTGAATTCCTTGAACCTAGAGTCATATAACATAGCCCAATCCCCTTCTTGAAAAACATTTTCCTGGATGTTCTTGTCATGAAAAACCTTCCTTTGTACTTGAATAAATTCAGTGCGTAGGAGGGCTTGCATCCTGAATTCATCCAAACCATTGAGCTGGACAACCTCTCCTGTCGTGCCTTTGTAACATTGAAATCCAATTGTGCTACCATTCTCAAAGTGTTGTACTCAAACTCAATGGAGAGAAGATCCTTCTTTCTATAGAACAAGTCATAAGGGGTGAAGCTAGTGATTGTCTTCCAGGTTGTATTACAAACCCAAGTGGCCTCCACTAGTCTATCAGCCTAATATTTTTTGTTGTTGTTCACAACCTTGGTGAGGATGCCTTCCAATGCTTTGTTAGTGACCTCTACTTGTCCATTGGATTGAGGATGATTGGTAGTTGACTTCATGTGTTTTATATTATGTTGCCTCAACAAATTCTTGATCATATGTGATGTGAATTGAGCTCCCTGATTGGTGACTAGTTATCTGGGGTACTCAAACTTGTAAAGTACATTCTCCTTTAAGAACTCAGCCACCTTCTCTTCCGTTTCTACCTTGAAAGCCTTGGTTTCAGCCCAATTTGTCAAATAATCAGTGCATAGAATTATGTACTTTTTATGCCCTGATGGTGGATCAATGGGCCGAATGAAATCCATGCCCCACTTGTCAAATAGCTCTAGAGCCACCTCAGGCTATAAGGGAATTTCATCTTTGGAAGTAGGTTTCCCCATTCTCTGGCACTAATCACATCGACTGGTGTATCATCTTGCATCTTGGTGGAGAGTGGGCCAGTAGTATCTAGCTTACAGTACCTTAAAAGTTGTTTTCTTGGCTGCAAAGTGACCTCCACAAAGCCCATAATAACAGGCTAGAAGGAATTCAAAGACTTCCTCCTCCATAAAAATCTCCTCAAAATTTGATCTGGGCCTAACTTGAAGAGATTTCCCCCAATCCAAGTGAATGGGGCACTCTTCCTTACAATTTTTCTCTTTTCCTTGGATGACAGATTTAGAGGGAATTGTGCAGCAACTAGGAAGCTGCTATATCAACAAACCATGGGGAGAGAAATGAAATAGAAAATAAATGCTCATATGGAGTTGATCAACAACCATTCCTTCCTCACCTAGAGGCAAAGCAAGTCTAGACAAAAAATCTGCAACTACATTTTCTCTACCTGGCTTATCAATGATAGTTGAATCAAACTGTTGTAATAACAGAAACAATCTAATAATTCTAGGATTCACATCAGGTTTTTTCATTAAGTATTTGATGGCAAGATGGTTAGTATGCACAAAGGTTTGATAACCAGTGATGTAGTGTCTGAATTTTTTCAGGGAGTGGACAATAACTAGGAGTTCCTTTTCAGTCACAGTGTAGTTCAATGCAACCTTGGACATATTTTTTCTAATGAAGTAAATAACATAAGTTAAATTGTGATCTATCTGGCCTAGAGATGCTCCAATATATTTTTCAGATGCTTCAGCATGGATGTGGAAAGGAAGAGTCCAATTTGGGCCTCTAAGTATGGGTGCAGTAGTCAACTTGTCCTTCAATATTTCTAGGGCCTCTTGGAAACTTTATGACCAGCAAAATTCAGAGTCCTTCGCCAACAGTCCAAAAATTGGTGAGGCTAATTTTCTGAATCTTTAATAAATCTCCTATAGTATCCAGCTAAGCCCAAGAAACTCTTGACATCCCTCTACTTTTGAGGAGTAGGGACCATTTTTATGATAGAAATTTTATTTGGGTCCACTTGTAGTCATTCCTGGGACATTGATTGACCTCGAACAATCCATGCATTCATCAAGCACTCACACTTATGAGGACTAAGTGATAGGTTCATTTAAATGCACCTATTTAATTATTTCCCCAAGATAGAGAGAGCCTCCAGGAAATCACACCCATAGGGAGCGAAATCATCCATATAGATTTCTACAGAGTCATGGACTAGCTCAGCAAAGATGCTTAGAACTGCCCTTTGAAAAGTGGCAGGAGCATTACATAATCCAAAAGGAAGGAATCTATAAGCAAAGGTACCCTAGGGACAAGTAAATGTGGCTTTATCTTGGTCCTTTGAGCTGATATGGATCTGATTGTAACCATTGAATCCAACTAGGAAAGAGAAGAAATTCTTCCCTGCAAGACCGTCTAAGACTATATCAATGAAAGGGAGAGGGAAATGGTCTTTTTCAGTGGCTTTGTTTAACTCTCTCTAATCCACGCATATGCTCCATTTTTAATTCTTCTTTGGGACCAGAACTAGAGGAGAAACCCACTCACTATCTGAGATGGGGTAAATGAACCTTGCATCCAACAACTTATGTAGTTCTTCTTTGACTATGTCTTTGAGGGTTGGATTCATTCTCCTTTGAGGTTGGTGCACTGGCTTGAAACCTTCCTTAATGTATATGTGGTGAGTACACACCGAAGGGTGCACTCCCTTCATTTCCTTATAGCTCCAGGCAAAAGCATCCAAGTACTCCCTCAGCATGTTGCATAACTTATCTTCCTGATGTGCTGAGAGAGAGGGGTTGATTTTCAATGTTGTAGATGGATCAAATTCTACCATTTTTTATATGAGTAGGACTTGAGTCAACTAGGCACAAATTAGTCCAAGGGCTATCTTCATATTTATTCACCAGCTCATCAAGAGGCATGATGTTGGGGGGCTAGTTCAAGAGGATTTGATCAATTAGGTCATCTTCATCAGGTTGAACCCCTCTTATAATAATATCTAGGGTACATCATGGGTAGGATGTGGTATTGTATAATTCATCTTCCTCCTCCTCTTCCAACCATAAGGGTAAGTCATGCTCTAGGGATGGTTGAGCAAGAGGGTACAAGACTAGCTGTTTGGACAAATTCCCATTCTTAATGGTCATGTTCCTAGCCCTGCAACTTATGTAAGCATCAACAATGGCTAGCCATGACTGTCCAAGGATGAGAGGATAACCATTGAATTTGGTCTTGAGTTGGAGAACTAAAAAGTCAGTAAGGTACTCCCAAGAATCAATAAAGACCATCACATCCTCAATAACTCCCTCAGGAGCTACTGTGGATCTATCTTCAAGTTGCAATACTATTATGGTCTTCCTTAATGATCCTTGGAGATTCCGTTTGAGCATGGTCTCCTTAGTAATCACATTGATGGCATCGCCAATATCAATCAAGGTGTGGGGGACAATGATGCCATCAATGTGCACATCTACCATAGGACTTCCATGGTCTAGATACTTTAGGAAAATCACTCTCCCCATTATTAAGTCAGACAATTGTCCAATGAAATTAATGGTAGGGTTGTCTTTCTTTCTCCTCCTAAGATGTTTGAAGAATTTCTCCTTGATTATCTTGTTGTAGATGGGGACATCCTTAATGGCTTGGAGGAGTGGGATTTTAACACACAAGTTTCAATTCTCCTATAAGTTCAGTCTCTTCTAGGGTGTTCTGACTAGGTTGGATCAATATTTCAGGAAAAGGAGGTGGATTGGATTTAGGAACACTCTCTTCCTTTTCCTCTTCAATATCCTTAGGTGGAGATGGAGGTTGGTTATTTGGAAGCACTCTTCTAGACCTATGGTTGATTTCTTGAATTTCCACAACATAGGCAGGGTAGGATGTCTCTCCACTATAGACCCACTGTGTCTGTTTGTTTTTTTGGTTTAGATTTGGTTGAGCAAGCATCTGAGGTTGCTTAGGTGAAGTAGGATGAAGGAGTTGTGGTTGAGATGGAGGTGGAGGCAGTAAGGATGGATATGGTTGAATGGGGGCCTCCACTCGTGTGAAGGGGTATTCCATTGAGGATATGGGGGAGCATATGGCTGAAATGACTGATTGGTAGGTTGGGAAGGGTATTGTGGTGCATAAGACCAAGGAGAAGGTGTGGACTATGAAGGATGAGTAGGAGAACACCAAGGGGGTAGGGATGCATTCTGTTTGGTATTTTAATATGAATATGATGCCCCTTGCATGCTTTTCTGGTATGGTCAAGGTAATTAAGGCCTCCTTTGGTTGATATAACTGAGTTGTTCAGCCCCACCTTCAGTTCCTTGATATATAACTTTCAATCTAGGCAGAGAAGGGCACTTATCTGTGGAGTGGTTTTCGTCACAGACCAAGCAGACCTCTATAACATTCAATGTACATTCATTTCTAGGGTGCATTCTAGTGCATCTAGGGCAAAAGAAAGCTAAGGCTCTCTTTGCTTCCTCTTGCTTCCTCTTGATCTGCATGTTGTCCATTTGCAGAGAAAGGGTATGCAACATTTCACTTTTAAAGTCTTCCAACATATCTCCAGTTTCACTCTTGATAGATGTGTTGGAGGAAGAGGAATTAGCCAAAGCTTGACTAGCCCTACCCTTCTTTCTACCAACCATAGAATGATTTTTTAAAACTGTCTTGATATCATCATAAGATAGTTGGTAGATGTCCCCTCTAAACAACATGTTTAGGGTTTCTAGGATATCTTCCCTAGTACCTCTAAGATAGACTAGCTTGAGTGATTCAAGATCAAGGGTACATCTAACCATTTTATAGCTGAGTTGGAACCTTTCCTCATAATCCTCCAAGGGTTCATCATTTCCCAAGGTCATTCTGAATATTTCCTCTTTGGTTTCCTGGGACCTATAGTAGTCCATATACTTGTCATTGAAGGATTGCTGCATTTGAGCCCAGGTAGTGATGTTGTCCCTAGGTAAACCCATGAACCAGTGCAAGGTTACATCATTAAGGGTGGATGCGAAAAAATTCAATGTTTGGTCTGTAGGTTTTAACCTTGTACAGAAATTACCTGCATACGAATTCTAAAACACAGAAAATAAACAATGCGAGAGCATAACACATAAAACTCATATACATAAAGATTTTCCCCTAGATCCCAAAACCGAGACTAACAACTTGATTTTTCATTATGTTCCATTCAATGTTAAAATACATATTTATACATGTCGAAGCATCCAATACCATGGACCGAAAACCATCACGTCCAAAACCATGGACCTAAAACCATCGCGTCCAAAACCATGTGTGAAAGAACATGCACAAAACCATAGGTAGGTCCGCCCAACCTAATATAGGGTCCAAAAAACAAAATTTTCTGGGGCGCTGCCCTGGACCCCATAGAGGGGGGTTACCTGCACCCCTCAAACCCCTTGTGAACCCCCCCCCACTACGCAATTGGTGCAATGAAGGGAGGGCTCTGCCCCCCCTCTAACCCCCCGGTTAATTACGTGGGATAGTCGTGGAAAGAATATAACACAAACCAACATGGTCATCAGAGGTATAATAATAAGTTCTTCATATGACAACAAACTCAAACAAAAATGTATCAGGGTCTTCTATCGTTAAGGCATGTAAGTGAGGAAGGGAAGACAGGCTTATGTTTTTCATCCTAGCATCTCCATTAGTCTCTCTAATGGGAAAATCACCCTCATTTTTGTTTTCAGTCCTATTTATGTTTTCAGCCACAATGTAAGTGTGTCGAATGGTTTCTTCTTCTTCTTCCCCAATAGACTCTTCAAAGATCTTTGGTTTCTCACCTAATGGGTCCTCTAACTCCCATGCAGTCAGAGAGGGAAGATGTCAACCACCTAAGAAGAGGGAAGGTTGACTGTCTCATGGTGTGGGGGTATTTGGCGAAAATTTCCATAAATTGTATCTACTCCTATGAGGAATGAAATAAATTTTTTCCTTTTATGTTTTTTTTTTTTAAATAATTCCAAAACATAAAGGAAATTAGAATAACATCTACCTACTGAATGCAATTTAGAAATAAAAGAAAAAATTACATCTACTTAGACACCTCCCTGATAATGGCACCAAAAAGTGATGAGCCTCAATATTGCAGCAAGGATGCTACAACTCCTAGGGCTACCAAATTTACTTTATCAACCCAGGGTTTCATACAAACTTGGAGGTGACAGTGCTATATACACAACATATGCAACATTCTACTCATGTCACATTTCAACTGGGGCGCTAGACCACTAGGGTTCCATACTAGTCTTCTATTGACTAGAAGGAGTCTGACTACTAACAATGAATGTAAAGCTATTTCTAATGTAGGAAAGTAAATGCTTGCCTATTTAGGAAATGAAAGTTATTGAATGATAAATGCTATGAAATGCCATAAATCATCTAGCTAGGAAATGGCACAAATTACTTGGAGAAAAAAACTATGCTAACCTTGCAATTTATCCTCTATCTATTAGGACTGTTTGGAACTGGAAAGTTGTTATATCATTCTAGGACCCATACATACATGCACTAACTATCTCATTTTACATTTGTAGAAAAAGCATCTTTTAATTGCTAAATTCAGAAATATAAATGCTATTTTATTATGTCTGATCTTGCGGGAGGAAAAGGAATGGGAAGGTTGGTCTAAGTGGCATTGATGGGCATGGAATCCAAATGAGGGCCTAACTTGCTCTTATACTACCATATTTGGTCAAAACAGGGTCAAACAGGTTGCTACAGGAGATCTTGTAGCCGATACAGGAAACTACTACAGGATTTCCTAATCTGCTACAATATGTCCTAGTTTGCTATAGGAAATTAGCTGAAGGACTTAGGGGCGTCAATAAAGCTGAAATGAGGTGCTGGAGAGATATATGATGGTGATAGAAGTTGTAGGGAAGGTGCACATTAAATAAGACGAATCCCAACACTCCAAGGAGGTTGGATTGACCTAAGGTGGCTTTCTCATGGTGGTTACGAAACAGAGGTTCATACTAGGGGTTGGTATGCCTTGGTAGAAGGTGGAGAGGACCTAGGTGAAGCTGGTTGGATGAGTTCCTTCCTGCAGATCAACAATACCTGCAAAAAAACCTGATTTTCTTTTCATTTACGCATCACTACATGTCAACATGGAAAAGATGAATTGAATTTGAGAAAGATGATCTATCTATTGTTAAGGACTAGATCTATGAAATGGAATGTCTTTTAAGCTACAAAAATCTTAAGGAAACAAGATAGATGCTTCCAAGAAATCATAAACAATGATCTAGCTAAGAATGAACCGTAAGCTATGCAATAAACAAAAGACAAACTTTGTTTTTGGGGCTGTGAGAGTGGGGTCCTCTAATCATGACCCCATGAGGGAGATGAGATAGAGGCCATTGTCACAAGATTTTCTGAATTACTTTCCTTCACTACTGCACCACTGATCTACCTCTTCAAACTAATGGGAACTAGGTTAAGCAATAATTCAAATACTTGTTAAGCTAAACAAAACATAAATAAACTTTAGCAACTAACTTTGTTTAGATACAAAAAGAGAAACTTTTGCTACTAGGGTTGGGCCCTAACCCAAGAGCTTCAACCCTCTGATTCAATTCAGTGCTGGATAAAGGTATAATTTCTCATTTTCATCAAAATGTCAAATGCAACATAACCATAATAGTCATAATGTTTTATCTCAAAATGGTCTCTTGGCTACAAAAACAAATTGAATCCTAATGTCCCTTGGCTCTCTTATTTATAAAAAATTGGAGCTCCCAATAACTCCCTAAAAAATAGGGAGACTTGACTCCCAAACTCGAGAATGACTCTTTCTTAACTGTCACTGGCTTGGATGCCAATGGACTCTTCTTGCTTGGCTTCTAATAACTCTGAGATGATGAGATATGGTGGAGGAATCTTCGAATGATTTGAGGAGTTAAGGAGGGAGACCAACCTCCTAAAATATCTCTTGCTTTCCCACTTCGAGTTCTTGCACTTAAGTCAACACAAAAAAGCTCCAGTTCCTGCATTTAATACATATTAGGCCACATGCTATAGTAACTCACGTTCACCCTTATCACTACGAAAAATATAACAAAATATGTAAATAAATGTGAGAAAAGTCAATTTTCATAAGCTGGAGAATGGCATTGTGACCCATATAGTTTACCTATTGATGAGCCTCATCAGGATGTAGGCTAATATCTCAACAACTTTATAGTTGCAGTAGGCCAACATCAACATAATAGGGTTGACCTTGCTCTATGCCAGGGGTTGGATTGGAGAGAAGTGATGAGTTAGTCTACTATTGGTGGAGAAAAACCTATGACTGGAGACAGAGACAAGCTCTGATACAATGGCACATTTTTGTACAGGCCTACAATGTAAACATCATTAGTTTTTGTCATTTAGTAAGTTTTCGGAAAAAAAAATTGAGATCTTTACATTTTATAATACCAAAGTATGATAAGAACAATGGTTTCACATATGTATTTATGATATGTTTAATGTTAGGTCCACTTCAAGGTACTTTGGATATTAAAAATATTGGATAAATATATGTTTGAACATTCAGTGTTATATACATTACAACCATTGTGTATTGTGCACGACATATAACATATGGCTCATCGTTATATTGCCAACTTTGTATGTGGTAAATGTCTGGGTGATGAAAGGTTATAAAGTTTGTTTTTCTATGTGATGTTTTCAATGTGGGACCTGTTTCACACAATCTAGTAGGGGTCCTAGGAGGGGTACCTAAGGGACAACTATTAGACCAAATGATATCAATGGGACAAAGATCCATTGTTACCTCAAGTGGTGTCCCATACTATTTTTAGATTTTCATCGATGGGAGGAGTTCTTATATGAGGGAAATCACTCGAATGATAGGATCAATCGAAAGGTATGATGTGATTTACAAGGCCCATTTGAAGGATATGCTCAAATAGGGGCTTAGTGCTTCAAGAAGAAGCAAATGGATCTCTAAGAAAGGATTGAGAGGAAACCTATACCTAGGGCTAATGATACTCAATGATGATAAGGATTCCTAAGGTTAAGGCTGCTAAGATAAATAACACGTCTCAAGAATCTTTGGACGATGCTTATATGCCTTTAAATAGACTTTCACTATCCTTGAGAAACCTAGAGTGGGACGACACGAGGCCTAAGCTTTATGTATAATCATGGGAGAAGACTCTCCAAAGTGATATTTAGGGCAATGTGGGATAAGAGAAAGGGTTTGAGTGATATATTCTATCAAATACTATATGCAAAACCCTCAAGAAATCCAACATACATAAATGTTCAAGATAATATTCCAAAGTTATAGCTAGGCCTTCCATTTTCTCATAAATGATCTGTGGGAATCTCATGAAACTTTGAAGAACCCTAGGAGAGACACCAACGCAATAATTTATCCAAGCAGAATTGAAAAATTCCTCTCCTACAGGAATTCACAACAAAACTAGCAAGGTCATCTAGGTTGGAGACAAAATTTTTCAAGAGGAGAAAAAGAGAAGGGAAAAGGGGGTGATTTCCAAATTTTCTTGGATCATTGCCTTATCCTTGGGCTGTGGAGTCTATGTGATTTGAACTTTGGTCAAAATCATCTTCAAGGAGGCCAGAAAATGATGCTCTATCAAGCACTCTATAGCCTTTAACCATCCAATATTTTTGGATTTTCGTGGAAGAAAAACAAGTTTTATTCCAATAGGAACATTCATATACTTTCTATCAATGAGTAACATGCAAAAATTTGCAATCTAACAATCCTTTACGGTGATATTCAATAATTAGGGCACGAAAGAAAGAGTTAGCTACACAATTTCCACACATTAGACATTTTTAATGCACAAATATGCCATAATATTACTTACAATACAACAAGAGATATATCCAAATCCTAGATTAAGAAGATGGATCCAAGAGAGAATGAAATTTCAGCTCCAAAGATATCAAAATGCATCAATAGATCTCCAATTGACAACCAAGAGAAAAGTGTGAAATTCTCTTCAAGAGAGAGAGATAATCCAATAAGCGATGATGATCCAATACAAATGAGTCTCTCTTTTATTTATATGAGCGTTTATAAGTTGAATTTAGCCTATTTGGACTAATTGAGCCCCTAATATTATTGTAATGTGAAAAATAACAATAAATTTGGTGACATTCCCACCAAGTCACTCAAATGTGTAAAATAAGCCTTCCTATTGAGGCTGAAATGATAAAACAATGGTGCAAAGGTCTGTTGGAAGGCCTAGATGAGTCCTCAATGTTCCATGATGAAGATGACAACTCCAAAATTATGATCAAGGGGGTGGCCCCTTGATTCCCAAGAAAAAAAATCCTGTGGTACTCCCAGATGGCTATGGGGCACTAGTAATGTTCTCATGGGTCTCCAGTGGCTCAATTTCATGTCGATGCTCTGTAAGTTTGCACTAGAAGATGAAACAAGCACTCCCATGTCTCTCTAGATGAGATAGAACCCCATATGGCCCTGGATCAACTACCATGTGTTCGGTGAAATTGTGTGGTCAACTGGGTAATTTGGTCTAGGTGCATCATCATCTTTGTATGAATAAGCAATGTGTGGTGTTAAAGAATCCCATGGTGTGACATTTAATGCTATGCTATGGTGGAGGCCCATAGCTCTCAACACTCACCCTACAATTCCATTATCACCCTTTGGAGGGATTAGACTCTGTATAGGTAGACCAAATCCAAATGGAGACCGACCCACAATCATGTATAAGATCCAATGTGTCTCCTCACCTTCCAGTACACCAATCCATTAGTGCAATTGAGTAAATAAGATTTCTAATCGGGGGAAAAAGTGGACACTTCATAGTGTCATGGCCTTCTAAATGGGCTTTAGAGTGTACTAGTGTCACCAAGCTCAACAAGAGTGGTTAATAAAGGACCGTATTAGGTGGTTTCAACCTCTAAGGGAGTAACATGACCATGGTACATACATCAAATGGTAGGTTTCATGTGAAATGACGGTAAAACAAAGTGGGGCAATATGGAAGGCACTGAGCCACATGCCATGGTATAAGGGTAGCTATAAAGAGGGGACCCCACACATTGGGTTTATAGATGTAGAAGGGAGAAATTATGGTACATGAGCTATGCCGACCTTTGTTTTTCCACCCTTGTTCATATGCCTTTTGCCTTTTATTTATTTTTCTTTCTTTTAACTACTCGAGGCTCAAAGGGATGAGAGATGTGTATGATAAAGTAGTGATTACCCCCCCAAGGATGGGTAGATCATCACCCACGAATGGTTGGGACAATCATGGGTTTCGTAATGATGTAGTGGGAACTCATAGGGGCCCTAGGCACTAGGGTGATGGCCATAATGATAAGGGGTATATATCATGTTTTCTTTTTCCCACATGTAAAATTTTTAATGTTCCAGCCATATTTCTCATTTTGTGGTACATTTCCTATTGTAAGTTGCCAAAATATGCTTTTAAATTTATTTTTAGTTGCATCAACCTTCGGGGCATTATTCCAGGCCCGACCTGAAGTGTGGATAAGGGGAGGGGAAGGCTAAATCCTTTTGGACCCAATGGAAAAATGTGGATCCGGATGGGAAAAGTCTGAAAAGGGATTATAATGAGTGGAGGGGAGTGAGATAAATGGTATCGAGAAGCGAGACAACACAACCAAAATCCGGGTTTCCTGTGTAGTACCACTCCTAAATCTAGTATCCAACAGAGGAGATCCCATGGGACTAGGATACAAGATTAACCACCAAGTTGGGTGCAATCCAAGCCCATTCTTTCTGCTAAATCCTCCCATTGATCCATGTCTATATGTTTTCAAGAAAAGCAAGCATAAACACCCAATTACATAATGGAAATTCATACCTTTGGGGTTGGAAGGCCCACCTTCAAACATATGATCATAACAAATGGGTGAGGGCACATAATGGTTGGCTCTGGTGGCACATTGAGCTATCTGGCGGCTGCAAAGAGATGTTGTTTGATGACTGAAGAAAAATATAGGAGAAAAATTCTCATATAGGGGTCACCCACTAGTGGTGGGTAACATGACCTTTCATGATGTGTCAGATTAGAGTTATGTTGTGTCATGATAACAATGATTTCATTTGAGTTATGTTTTTATCGATTTCCTATTCATTTGACAATTAACACATATTTATGCTACTGGTCACCTTAATCTGTGATCCCCTAATGTGTCATGTATCTGTTTTGTTTACTAGAGCAACTCAATTCCTTCCCTCCAACCTCATCATAATATTCAAGAAATTCTAGAGCCTACACATGTTAGAATACCTGTTGATGCAAATGATGATTGGAACCCCATTCAAAATCCACTTGAACATGATTGTAATGCTTGGGGTAATATCTCCAATATTTCCAACCCTGCTTCTAGTTCTCATTCAATCACTCATGGTGCTCTTCCACTGCCCAGAAAGCAAGTTGTTCATGCACATTCAAAAGCTACTTATTCACCTACCTATGCTAGTCATATTGACTAGAAATTTGCAACTCCTTCAATCCCTCTGCTCTTGTCCCCTGTAAATTCTCTTTCTACAAAAGGTCTAGAACAAAATTTCATAGTAGGTTCCAGGCCTGATCTCACTGTCACTATTCTAGAATGTGACCAATATCAACTGTAGAATGAGGGAAAGAAACTAATTTTTTCTATGGAAATATTCTTGTCAGAGTATAAGAAAAATGCCTTTCCTTTTGCTTATAATTTTTTATATGAGGTGATATTGAGTATTGACAAGAATTTTCATGAAGATTCACAATATTTTGGACAACTGTAAGAATTTTGACAAAGGCATTGCTGATTTATTTTTAATAATCTATTTTGGGCAGGGGTATTATGATACTATATTTTTTACATTTCATTGGTTGAAAATGATAACATTTCCACAATTTTGGACGTGTTTATAATTATCCATCTCATATTAATACGAATATGGAAATTTGGTTGAATGACTAATTTACCTATGTGATGCACACTTATTTTGTATAAGTTGATGATCATGCATTAAAGGCTTTGTTTATGATTAACGCACATGTGGATGTGGGTCCTCCCCCTAGTCCCTACCTTTTAGGAGCCCACCTTTTTAGTCTCAACTTCAAAATTTAACTAAGCTTGATTAGTTTAGTTAACACACCAATTATGCAATTCTCTGGAAAATCAAGGCTATAAACTGAGGCATACTAAGGAGAGAAATGATATTTTTGCTACATCATAAGTGGTATGATTTGGTTATCATTATTCATTTGGGATCATTCTTTTGTGTGTTTAGGTGATTTTTATTCACAAACATTATTTTATGAGGATTATTTTAAGTAGCAACATTGACATAGGCTCATAATACTTCTTGTTGTTAGAGGTATATTTGATTTCAGATACTAAAGATTGAAGCTTATTTCTTTATTAATTTTTGATGTTGACTCTTTGTGTAATAATCTAGCAATCTATGAACACGTCCCTTTATCTTGTTGTAGCAAGATTTGTTTTATTTAGGTGTTCCGTCTGTTAGCATTAGACCACACAGCCTTGTAAACAAGGTCATTTGTCAAAGAATTTTCCTTGAGGAGAATTAATCTGCCAAGTCTATGGATATCTTATGTAAACATTATTTTTATGATATTAATGAAGAATCATTTGTTGTTCCTACCATGTTGTGTCTTAATAGTTGTTTTTATATTTTTCTCATTCTTGTTAATAGCAATTTGTACTTCGTATTTTACTGTTCTTTTTCCTCTAATGTGTGACTTTGATGGGAGGCAGTGATTTTATTCAGCACATGATGAATGTTGACTATATTTTTGTGAGTTTGGCTTGAAATATAAGCAACTGCTCACTTCTCTATGCAAATGACATACTTTTCTAACTTGTTGAATGTATTGTAAATTTTAAAGTTCCTTTTTTTACATTCGAGTTTTCCTTTTTTTTCTTTCTATTTAATACTTCAAATTTGTATCATATTTCATCGGATCATAAAATGGGTAACGTTCCCATATCCTTGGCCTAACTAGCCTAATTATTCAAGTGTTGTTGTGGAATTTTCTCCCAAAAAACCATCAACATATTTTATGGCAACCATAGTAGGAAGCGAATGATTTTGTTTCCTAGTTAGTTGATTGTCTTGACTTGTTGGGTTTTCTTTGTTGTCTTTTGCATTTATCTGATATTTGTATCATTTCTTGTTCATAACTGTTTATCTTAACAAGTTTAATGACCACAGTTCATCCCTTTATACCAAACACAGATTATTAGATGATATAGCTCTGTCATTATTATCCACAACTAAGACAACAACAATAAAATATCTCAAGACAAGTTTGTTACTTCCCTTTATTGCTTTGTTATTAAGATACCTTCATGAAAGATGGTCTTTTCTTGAACAAGTCGATTGAATTTTTAAATTAATAAATGACCTAACCCATATTGTTTCAATCCAATCTTTTATCTAATTTTAATGATAGTATTGTTGTTGGTCTTTTCAAACTTGCTATTGATACTGCAAAAAATCGTCAAGAACTTGAGAGGTATTGGACCACTATCTCACATGAAATTGAAAATGCTAACCAATATTTGGTACAACGTCATGTAAGAATTCATCCTCTTGACTGATAGATGAAAACTCCTTCCAATTCATCTCGATCTTCTCATCATCACATTGAAACTCCTTGAAAACCTAGATCAAATCATCAATCATTCAAAACCCTTCGCCAATCTCGTAGGTTGAGAGGAAGATCTCGTAAATTTGATTCTTTATCAACTATTAGAAGTGGAAAGAAAAGTTCAGAAACTCTCAAGGTTTCTCTTAAAATATCCTTATTCGAATCTCACACTACTTTCATTAATCAAATTCCAATTTTTATCCCCTCTATCAAAATGAATGCACCTCCTTGGGGAGTGTCTTTAGCAAGTATTAACCTACCCTACCCCCAAATGACCCTAACAATATAATAAAGAAATGTTGTCTTTTCGAATTTGAATAAGATTTGAATGAAACCCCTTGGCATGTACCATCACCACTGAATCTTCCTCTCGCAGTAGCTTTTCTATCTAAATTCAAAGATTACTTACCTAAGTTCTCTTGAGATGGAACCCGTACTGTTGAAGAGCATATAAGAACTTTTTCAAATGTATGCAACAATATAGGGGGCAATACTCAATATGTTTGCATGAGACTCTTTGTCAATACCCTAGAAGGAAGAGTTGCATCAAATTTCTACAATTTACCTCCTAATTGTTTTTCAACTTGGGCTAAATTTTCTTATTGGTTCAAATCTACTTTTGGGTAGCAGCAAAGTCCTACTGATTGGTTCAAGGAATACAATATTTTGATCTTTAAACATGGAGAAACCATCTGAGATTTTAACCTTAGGTTTACCAAGCTCTATAATAAAATCCCAATCACTATTAAACTTCATAGTCAAGTTGCCATGATGCATTATTATAATATCATTCCTCCCTTATACAAGAATTGACTTGAAGAAAAAATTGTTAATTATCTAACCACTTCCTTACAAACTTGTCTCAAATACGAAGATCAGAAACTAAGAACTAGTATTCCCTTAAATGAATCTAGAAAGAGCTTGAAGATGAATGTGATCTTACATTTAACACAAGATATTAACATTCACATGATTTCATTTGAATGCAAGGTTGTACCTACACCTTCTCAATATTCCCTTGCATCTATTTCTCAACCTTCTATCATTTCATTTTCTCTATGAATTCTCCTTTTAAATCATCCTTGGTGCAATTTTTGCGAGGACTATCACGATGAAAGGACTTGTGAAATTATGAAGGAAAGCAAAGAAATAATTTTTGGAAATAAATCAACCCCTTCACCTCCAAATCCTATCATAAATACCTTAGATTGGATAGATGATTATGTAAGTATTGTAAATAATTTTTCTCCAAATTATAGCAAAAAAATCCAAAAAAATCCTTCTAATCATAATTTTGCTTCAAAGCAATTTGCTTCTAACATCAAATATAATAATCCTACTAAACAAAGTGATAATTTTCCCAAGACTTCTAAAAAATAAAACATCATAGAAGATTTATCCAAAATCAAATCTAAAGCAACACTCCTTGATTTAGCTCAAACCCCTGATCAAATTGTAAATCGAAAAAAATTCTTTGAAAACAACAAAAATCACGCGTTCCATCTACATCTATCACTGAAATGGAAGATGACAGTGAGCTTCCCAGATATCCATAAGTTGAAGTGGTAACAAATTCCAAGCAACCTAAGAATATGCCTTTTTTACTTTTCTATTAAAAGTTTTGATAAGATAGCTCATTGATGTCTTATAGATGGGGGTTCTGGTCCAAATTTTATGTCCAAAACTATCATGGAAGAAATAGGGTTTTCTTATTCAGATGAAGTTCCTAGAAATATGTTAGCCTTAACAAAAAAAAGAAAACCACCATTGGAGAAATCAAGGATCTTACCTTAGTATTGCGTTCTCATCCTAAGATCCGATCAACTTGTAATGTTTAAATTATTGACATGTCAATTGGTAATTACGCAATCATTCTTGGTAGAGATTGACAGTCGTCAATTGGTGGTTATTACTCCATGGATGGATCTCATCTCATCATTTATAGAGGTCCAAAGTATATAATAATATATAGGGAGGATAGAATAGTTACTTATATTGAAAGTATTCCCAATCATCAATCAAGTATATCAAAGAGGAACTTGGAATCTATTCAATCTTCAATGAAGAAGAAACTAGTCACCAAACTATTGCAAATATTACCCATGATTTAGATTTAATTTGGCATATGTTCTTTGATGTGGCATCATCATAAGAGGGCCATGGGGCTGGTATTCTTCTACAAAATTATTTTGGAAAATAATATTATTATTCATATGATTTTAACTTTTCCTATACACACAATGTATCAGAGTTTAAGGCTCTGTTACTTGGGTTATTTCCTTCTTTCTTGGAATTCAAAATATTTATATTTTTGGAGAGTCTAAATTAATTTTCAATCTAATAAAAAGAGTATATACTCCTTCAAACAAGATAATGAGGCATTACACAACCCTTGCTTCATATGTGATCTCATAATTTAAAAGTTTTAATATCACACACATAAACCGAAGCATGAATGCCATTGTTGACCGCTTGAGAATGCATGCTGCAAGGCCTAGATTTTTTGACTCAATGAACAAAATTGATTGCATTATAGTAACATTATACATACCCCACGTACCTGATAATATAGAATCTTGGCAAGGCAAGTCTTTGATAATGACCAATATATTTTGAATTTTCTCACAAATGATACCAAGGATTCTTCCAAAATCATTAATATCGATCAAAACAAAAATCCCAAAGGCTTAGTTCCCTTAGAAGATGTATTTTCGCCTAGTGATGTATCTAAAATCCCTTCATCCAACAAACCACTTCAAAAGACTATTGATAAAACTATACAAGTGAATATTGGAACCGATTATGATCCTAAAATGTTGCATGTTTCTAAATCTTGTACTAAGAAAGAAGTTGATAAACTTGTCAATTTTTTTCTAAAATTTTATGATATTTTTTCATAGTCATATAGTGACTTGAAGGATTTTTGATCCTAATCTCATTTCTCATTATGTGCCTATAAAAGTTCATTGTTCACCTGTCAGATAAAGGTAGAGAACTATAAATATAGCATTGGAGGAAATTATTAGAGATGAACTAGACAAAATGCTCAATGCCCATATCATCTACCCTATCAAATATTTTGAATGGATATCTAACTTAGTTCTTGTTCGAAATAAAAATGGGGAAATCCATTTGTGTATCGATTTTCGATCATTAAATAAGGCTAATGTGAAAGATAACTTTCCCCTTCCAAATATGAAGTTGATTCTACAACAAGTTGCTAGTTATGTTATAATGTCACTGTTAGATGACTTCTTTGGCTATAACAAAATTTATGTGAAGAAAAGTGATAAGCATAAGACAACTTTTACCACTAAGTGGGGAATTTTCACTTTTCATCGCATGCCTTTTGGTCTCAATATTGCTGGAGCTACATGTTTGAGAGCTATGAATATTTCTTTCGATGGTTTAATTGGAAAATTTGTTCAAGTATATTTAGATGATTTGATAGTTTACTCCAAAAAGCGGATAGACCATTTTGATCACCTTGCAAGAGTTTTTACTAGTTGTAGAAAATATGGAATATCATTAAATCTTGCAAAATTAATTTTTGGCATCAAAACAGGTAATATTCTAGTTTAAGCATTGATCCTGATAAATTTCTTCTATTCAAGATTTCTCTCCTCTAGCATCCAAAAGGGACATACACTCCTTCATGGGAAAAATAAACTTCATAAGGCTTTTCATTCAAAATTTTGTCCATATTGTCAAGCCAATCCATAGTTTATTAAAAAAACCAATATTTTAGCTGGAATCCTTTTGCCCAACAAGATTTCCAACAAATCAAGGATGTTATTTCAACAACCCTGGTTTTATCTATTTCTAGTTTTTCTAATGATTTCATCATATACACTAATGCTATAGACTAAGAAATTTATGAGATCTTGATGCGGAAAAACAGTCAAGGACTGGAACAACCTATAGCATTTTCTAGCTAAAGCTTGTATAATGTTTCTATGAAGTACTCATTGATCGAGAAACATGCTTACTCTCTCATTAAGGTTGTTGAAAGGTTTAGACATTTGATCCTTGGAAAGCATACAGAGGTGAGAACTCCTTTACCATATGTAAAATTTATGCTCTCTCAAAACTTAATATCTGGAAAAATTTGTACATTGGCTGACTAAGATCCAGGAACATGACTTCACCATAGTCACTACTAAAACCATCAAAGGTCAAGATTTAGTTATCCATCTTGCAAAATATTTAGAACAAACTCATGATTTTGATTCTCAAGATAAATACTTCATTGATATGTTTCTTGTACAAGATGATCAGTTTGTTCTCCATTTACATTCCCAGTATCATGATGTCATTTTCTTTCTAAATCGCCATAGATGCCCAAAAAAATTAAACAAAATCTAGAAAAGGAAACTACAGCTTGATATATCAAAATATGTCTTTGTAGTTAATGTCTTATTTCGAAAATATCTCGATGGAATGTTCCTCGGATGTATAGAAGACAAATCCATAAATCATGTTTTGAAGTCCTTACATCGTTCATCTGAACACTAAGATCACATTGGTGGCCATTTAGCTGCAAAAGTAATTTCCTATAAGATCATAAGAACTAGTTATTACTGGCCACAGCTCTTCAAAGACACTATCAGATTTGTCAGATCATGTAATGAATGTCAGCATGTGGCCGAAATATTATAATATTCATCCATGCCTTTAGAGCCTATCATTGCCACCTGCCCTTCTATAAATGGGGGCTTGATTTTATAGGGTCAATGAATTCACCTTATTCAGTTGACCACACTTTTAATTTAAGTGAAAAATATTATTTCATGAAATGGTCTAAAGTAGTCCCCTTGACAAAGGCCACCAATGAGCAAGTAATTTTGTTTCTTGAAGAAACTATAATGCCTAGATTTAGCACACCTATTCATATTGTGTCTGATAATGAACATGCCTTTATCTCTGCTAAGTTTTCCCTTTTCTGTGGCAAATATGCTATCAAACACACCTTTTCGTCTACTTACTATCCCCAAATAAATGGTTTGGTTGAGTCAACTAATAAAAACCTTATTAGAATCCCAAAAAGAGTAATTTCAGATAATCCCAAGCAATGGCATAATTTAATTTTCAAGGCCCTATGGGAATATCACACTACCACTAAAGAAACTACTTGTGTCACACCCTTTCAACTTGTTTATGGACAAGAGGTCGTTATGTCATTTGAGTTGCAGTTGGTTTCTTTTCGCCTTGCCTTATAAAATGAAGAATTTAAAGAATCTTATTTGATCAAGCGATATCATGCACTTCTAAGTTGAATGAGAAAAGAACTAAATTTTTTAATAAAATACTCATAAGCAAAAATATTTTTAAGAAGTATCATGACAAAAGGGCTAAGCATTTTGTTTTTTAAATTGGTAAAAAATTTCTTTCAAGGGATTCTGCTCATGCTGAAAAGGGTAAAAATTCAAAGTTTCAAAGGCTATGGATGTTGTTGGGTTGTGTTATATTCTTTCCATGACTAACATACGTAGTGAACCGGGGGGTTAGAAGGGGGGTGGAGACCCCCCTTCGTTGCGCTGATTGTGCAGCGAGGGGGTCACAGGGGGGTGGGTAGCCTCCCTCTACGGGGTCCAGGGCAGTGCCCCAGGATTTTTTTTTTGGACCCTATATTAGGATTGGGTGAACCTACCTATGGTTTTCGGTCCATGGTTTTGGACGCAATGGTTTTTGGTCCATGGTATTGGATGCTTTGACATGTATAAATATGTATTGTAACATTGAAAGGAACATAATGAAAAATCAAGCTGGTAGTCCCAGTTTTGGGATCCAGTGGGAAAATCTCTGTGTATATGTGTTTTATGTGTTATGCTCTCACCTTGTTTATTTTTCTATGTTTTAGAATTCATATGCAGGTAATTTCTGTACGGGGTTAAAACCTATAGATGAAATTGCTACTAAAATGGGTGCCAATTCCAATTTGCTGAAGGATGGAAATGGTATATTGTTATCTTACCTGACCAATGGATCTTATCTTAAACATTACTTAGAAATTGTTTTGGTCAATGTTCTTGCTTTTATTTTGTTCCTTTTCAATTTCTTTCAGTTGTTCCATTTTATGTTTAATTTTGTTGTTTTTATTGCTGCATTTTGTATGCCAATTTTTCGTTGATACATAAAAAATGTCAGCTATGCATTTCTCTCAGAAACTTGACATAAGAACAACAGTCTTTGCACACTATAACCTGCTCAAAGGTGAAAGAAACATAAAGGTATTACGACCATAATTTTAGCATTACATGATTTCAATCTTGAGTACATGTATGTAAACTCAATTTCTTTTTTTTTTTTTTTTTTGACAATAACAGTTATATTGAAATGGGCGGTAAACCAGCTACCGCGTGCTTTACAATTTTGAAGAGTCCATTACAGAGAACAGGGGAATATAAGAAATTGCAGATCGAATCCGATAGAGATGCTGGTCAAATCGAGGTTCTGAACTGAAGAAATAAGCTACTTCGGCATATTGATGGTTGTAGATGAGACGACGCCTCATGCAAAGTCCTCAAGCGGATCATGAGCTAACTATAAATCAAACTTCGCTTCAGATGGGCTGCCTGCGAATCTGTGAAGTGCCATTCCAGCAGACATCCTTGGCACAGAATTGAATGACCGCAGAATGAAGGGAAGGCTTTAACAACTGGGATTGCCAACGCAGAGTTTGGGAGAAGTCACCGATGCTGTTTCCCAGGGAAGACCGACTCTGAGATTTCTGTTCCAAACCGTCAGAAGAGAGAGACATAGGTAAAGCGAGACTGAGCTTGGATACGCCCTTTAGGAATCGTTAAATTCGCTAGGGAAACAGAGACAAATCAGTTAACAGAAAACAAGCTCGGAATCTGGATTCAGTTATGGATTGTCGGATTACAAAATTGATTGAACAGAGAGCCCCTATTTCAAATAGGAAGGGAGGATCGAGCTGGAAATTTAAGGGATTGAGCAAGATGATTCGGATGAGTTTATTACCAGGGATCTTCGAGAGCAGAGGACACCAAGGTTGGCCTCATTATCGGCTAGGGAGTTGAGGTTCCTTAAGATATGATAGAAGGAAATTTTGTTAAATTTGGGGAGCAGAAGTCTGATTTTCCTAATGATGGGGGCTAGCTGAACCTGGTGAGAGTTCTTAGGACGAAGCATGGCCTGGATGATGAGACTTGAGTCTCCGAAGACTGAGAGAGAAAGGATATTTCTTTTGATCGCCTGTGTCAGCCCTTGCCACAATGCCAGAGCCTCCGCTCTGTTGTTAGTTTCAATTCCTAGACCCCAATGGAATCTCAGTTCCGGGAAGCCTCCAGGGCTCAATAGAACTCCCCCACTGCCAGCAACCCCAGGGTTTCCTTTAGAAGCCCCATCGAAGAGTAAACAGTGATCTTCCAAGGCCGATCTCCACTTGATAAACTCTTGTTCTTCCAGCCTAATCTCCCAACTGGAATGAGCGGGGATAGAATGAGGGGGCCTTTCTTTCAGCTTTGGAACTAATTCTTTGAACCAATTCTCTTCTTCTATGAGCAGTCTAGTTTCGTTCCTTGATGAAGTGTTAGCTTCCAGAGCCTCTCCCAACAAAGCTTTTATTTTAGAGATGACTCTTATTGTAGTGCAACTTTCTTCTCGAAAAATTCTGTTGTTTCTTTCCAGCCATAATTTCCAACAAATAAACTTGGGGATCCACATCCAGCTGGTTTTGAGAAGACTTTTATTTTTAAGACAGAAGGGAGATAAGTTGGCCCAAGTTCTGAACAAGGCAGGAATGTTGTCTGGGAGAGCAAGGATAGTGGGCTCTAACAGAAGCACCCCCCTCCAGACTTCTTGAGCAAAGGGGCATAGCAGCAACAGGTGATTGGTAGTTTCTTCATCAGACCTACAGAGGGGACATCTGGAAGGTCCTTCCATCCCTCTTCTTCTCAAATTATCTCTGGTGAGGATGCTTTGATGTGCCACAGTCCAATAGAAGAAGTCTATTTTTGGAAGAGCTGGAAAGTCCCATATAAATTTCCATTGGGCCAGATTTGGAGGAACATGAGGAGCAGCCATAATTCTTTTATAACCTTCAGCAACAGTATAATGGCCAGATATGGACCCCTAGCCTCTTTTGTCTTTAGCGGTGGCTTTTGAAGGAGATTTTCCTTGGAGCATATCTAGAAGTAAAGAGACTTCCCCTTGCAGCATTATGGGGACCTCCCCCAGATTCCACCCATCCCAGGTTCTGTCAGGAGCTTCTTTCCAGTTCGAAATGTCCCACAATGTGTGCAGATTACGAGACTAAAGCCAATCTTTGATGTTTGCAAGACCATTCACATGCTTCATTGGCTGGTCTCCCAAGATCGAATCATCCCAGATATTGATTTTCCTTCCATTGCCAGGGATCCAATATAGGTATTGGCTGAATTGCTCCCTTGCAGCATTGCAAAGATTGAATATTGGTGAACCTTTTAGAGTTCTTGGGGGCTTATCCAGGCATCTCAATCACTGCCCATGGAAGTATTTCTTCCAAATGACTCTTTTTCTCCAGCTAGTATTTCCAGAGACTAAATTCCATAGGATCTTGGATCCCAAAGCAAGATTTTGAGCAGCCAAATTGCGCATCTGGAGGCCTCCTTCCTGAAATGGAATCTTGAGGATTTCCCAGCTCACTAAATGGATTCTTCTATCATTGTTATTCCCACCTTCCCACAGAAATCTTCTCAACAGGCTATCTAACTTACTAAGAAAGGTTTTTGGAGCAAGGAGGATTGAGTTTTGGAAAAGAGGCATGCTTATTAGGACCGATTTCATGAGGATGACTTTCCCTGCATTGTTCAACCATGAGGCACCCCAGGCTTGGATTCTATTCTTTATTTTGTCAAGCAGCGGCAGCCAGTGAGCAACTTTAGGCTTAGTTTTGAAGATTGGTATCCCGAGATATTTAAATGACTCCCAATTTCGGATTCCTTCCATTTCTAAAAGTCTTGCTATGTCAGACAGTTCTTTAGTCGAGCAATTCCAGCCATAGATAGAGCATTTTCTATAATTGATTTTGCTGCCCGAGATCAGCCTGTAAATGTCCAGTTCCCTCTTGAAATGTCTGGCAGAAATCAAGCTGGCTCCTCCAAGCAGCAGAGTGTCGTCATCAAATTGGGCTTGATTAATGTCTTTCACCTTGTGAGTAGTTCTGAGGCCAGGCAGTGTTTGAATTTGCTGATTATGATCTAGTTGGAAACTTAACACCGAGGCTTGGACAGCATATAGGAGCGGAGACAATGGGCATCCCTGTCTCAGGCCCCTAGAAGCTTGGAAGAAATCAGTAGAACGGCCATTAACCAAGGGCACAATCCAAGGCGAGGCAATACAGGCTTTCACCCAGTTGATGAAGTTTGTTGAAAAGCCTAGCTTCTTCATCACAACAAACAGAAATTCATGTCTCACCCTGTCAAATGCGTTAGCCAAGTCG
Organism: Pinus tabuliformis; assembly: GCA_031772625.1. NCBI lineage: Eukaryota > Viridiplantae > Streptophyta > Pinopsida > Pinales > Pinaceae > Pinus > Pinus tabuliformis. Next base: position 112,548,122 of record CM062817.1, read on the forward strand.
AGCTTAATCACCATGCCTTTCTCCTTTCTTTGGCAACTAGAGTGGACTGCTTCTTGGACCAGCATAATATTATCCAAAATCTTTCTGCCTTTTATGAAACCGCCTTGATTTTCAGGGATGATGTCTGGCAAGATGTTTTTCAGCCTGTTGGCTATTATTTTGGAGACCAACTTATAGCTGGAATTGCACAATGATATTGGCCTAAATCTACTAAAGTCAGATGCGCCTTTCTCTTTTGGGATCAGAGCTAGGAAGGCTGAGTTGATGCCACCACCTATCTTTACACAATTCTGGGATTTTCTGACCATCCTCAGTAGATCTTTTTTTATTATTGACCAACAAGTCAAAAAGAACCTGACAGAGAACCCATCTGGCCCTGGGGCTTTATCAGGCTCCATGTTGTTTAGTGCCTCCTCAAGCTCTTCCATACTAATCGGAGCTGTTAGCATATCGTTATCCGAATCCTTGACACAATTGGGAATTAAATTGATCGGATAAGAGTGGGGATCAATATATGGTTCTTCAGGAGCCGAATACAGGTCTTGGAAGAAGGAGTATGCAGCTCTCTTGATGCCTTCGAAATCCTTGATCACAGTATTTTGGTGCTGAATCTCTTAGACTGATTTGAAGTTCTTTCGGGCTTCCGCTTGCTTATGAAAAAAGCTGGTGTTCTTATCGCCGGATTTCAGCCAGAGCATCCTAGACTTCTGCCGCCAAAACTCTTCCTCCTCCCTGCTTGATCTATGAACCTCTTTTTGGAGCTCGACTTCTTTTAGTAGCATACTTTGAGAAACAGGATTTTGCTCCATTTCTAGTTGATGGGCAGCAAGCCTATTTGTATTTTCTTTTCTTTTGGATGTGGGGGATTGCAGTCTTTTAGCCCAGTCTTTTAGATTTCTTTTTAGAATCCTGATTTTCTCTTCCCACACAAAGAAAGGAGAACCTTGGACGGGCCTATTCCAAGAGTCGGAGACCACATCATGAAAGCCTTCTTGCTGGATCCACAAAGGGCTGAACCGAAAAGGGATGGGGCCAAGATTGCAGTCAAGGGAAAGCTCGAGAAGAATTGGCTTATGGTCAGAGGTGAGATTTGGGAGAATTTTAGAGGATGCCATAAGACCGCTGGTTAGGAAGGAAGAATGGACAAGAAATCTGTCCAGGCGGGCAGCAATATGATTGGGACCTATTCTTTTATTGGACCAAGTGAATTTTCCTGAAGAAGGTTTAATATCCTCCAGGTCCCAGCCCAGCATGATGTCTTCAACCCATTCTCTGGTAGGATCCCTGACAATGGAACCTCCCTTTTTCTCATCAATATCAAGGGTGACATTAAGGTCACCTGCAATTATGATATTCTCGGGGTTTTGCTCTAAAAGAAATGAATGAAGCGAATTCCAGCAGATTTTTTTCTCACTTGACAAAACAGGAGCATAAACATTAAACATACTTACTTGCTGACCAGAATCCTTGTGGAGTAGCTGAGTGAAGAGCCAGTGAGGGCTGCTTTTTTCTTGAATAAAGTCATATATGGTGCTGTTCCAGAAGGTGGCTATTCCACCAGAGGCACCTCTTGCACTGACCGCTTTTCCATGGCCTTTGTTCCAAAAAACTTTACTAGATTTGAGGAGGGAAAGATCCTCCAGCTTTGTCTCCTGGATGAGGAGGATTTCAGGCGAGTGTATTTTCACTAAATCCTTCAGGGATTCCTCTTTCGACCTGCTGCCTAAACCTCTGCAGTTCCAGGAGACGTATTTCATTATTTACTTTTGAGGGGAGAGGAGGCTCCCATTGGAGCCTTGTTGCTTTTGCGTCCAGATCTGGTATTCATCATTGATTTGAGAGTTTTTTGGGATCCCTGGAGGACATCTTTGTAAGTTTCTTCCTCTCTCTGTTTCTTCTTGGATTTCCGCCCTCTAGTCGTCTTGATTGGAGTGGCCAACGAATTTTCAGATTCAGAATCTCTCTCTTCTGAATCGCCTTCAGATTCTGAGGCTAGACTAATGTGTTCTTCATTGCCTTCATTTCCTCTCTGACACTCCTCGGGTGTGGGAACTGTTGATTCTACTTCATTTGTTTTCCCTTGTTTCTCCATATTTCCGGTTTCTTCTTGGTTCTCCTTATCATCCATCCTTTCTCCAGATGGAGATCCATCTTTAGAGGCAGCAGCGACTTTTGGGTTGATGTGAGGATTTCCCGATGGGGCGGTAGTTTTCTGTCCGGGAGGCTTTGGGATAGCCTTTCCCTTTCTGATTTCTTTCCATCCTTCTTCTTCAACTGTGCTCCCTGATGGGGCTTTTGGGCAGTTTCTCTGGAAGTGTCCATGCTCATGACAAGTTCAACATTTGAAAGGCAGCTGCTCGTAGTCCAACTTCTGGTAGTGCTGCCATTCTCCAACTTTGAGTTTAATCGCTTCTGGTAGCCCGTCTTCTAGATCGACTTCTACGCAGATTCTGGCACAAGTATATTGGCCCTTGTGATCAGCTTTGTCAATGAATCGACCCAGCCCATTACCGATCTTCTGCAGAGATTGATAGCTCCAACAGTGAAGAGGGAGATTGGGTAAACGAACCCAGACCGGCACCTCCTTGGGGACATCAACGGATGGATCAAAATCAGGACTCCATTTATTGAGATACAGTCCCTGATTTCCCATAAAGTACGGCCCGTTTCTGAAACCAGGTCGCGATCTTCCTTGGTGGTAAATTCAAAAATGAAATAGCCTCGCCCTACAGCATAACAAATCACATTATTTTCCAGCTGCGGTCTCCAGTTTCGTTGTATCCAATCGTCCGTGGTCTTAGTGGACGGCCATTGGCCCATAAACTGCCCTACCAGGCCTCTGTCAGACAAAGCTAGAGCGATTTTAATCGATTGCTCCTCTGGGAGAGCTATCTCTGGAATTTCGTCAAGCTTTTTAATGAATTTCGGCACTTCAACGTGCTGGTGCTTCTTCCCTTTCTATGTTAACAGCCTTCTGAAGGCATCTGCGGTGGATAGAGAAGGGGTGGGAGCAGACTCCCCACCCCCGGGACCACTCATGGCAGCGTCCAAGAACTTGTCGGCGGCAACCTACAGGCGTCTCCAGAACAACAGCGCGCGCTCAAAAAAAGTCTTCATGTAAACTCAATTTCTTACAACAAGATAAGGTATGTATATATCTATATCTATATATATATATATATATATATATATATATATATATATATATATATAGATATATATAGATATATATAGATAGATAGATATATATATATTCCTCCCTCTACTTTATGAAAAAGTTTCCCGAAGAAATGTGCCATGGGAATGATAATATTAGTAGAGTATTCTTTTCATGAATTATCATGAGAGGGGGAGGGAAATTGGGTGATCCTCATTGATTTCGACTCTGTGAAACCACAGATACTGAGTTCAATATCGCTAACTATATTTCCCTCTAGAGTCGCTAAATGTTGATACCTAATTTTGTAATATGCTATGAAATTTCGCATACCTTTGTAGTGCTTGGTAATCCCTCAATTTGACCACCAGTGACCCTATTTCACCAATCTGTTTCACTGATATAATCGGATGGGGAGGACCACAAATTTGTTTTCACATGAATTTTTCTCATATGCATCACATATATTTTATGTACTACGTGTTGTTCACATTATAAAAGATGTCCAAAGATTATTATGTCTACAAGCTTTGATATATTGGCACAATTATAATACATGCTTATACTGTGAACATCACTCTTTGTTGTTATTAGTCCCTGCCATCTGGCAATGGCATGGGACTATAGTAATCGATTTGAAGCTTTTTAGCATTTCTTTAAGTTGCTTATCCTGATGAATAACCATCTGCTATCGCGAATATCCAAACTTTTTTAACATTACTCCATTCCTTTTTTACAGTACTCCATTCCATGGTCTTATTTGGACTCTTCTCGAGGCAAGGAGGCGGAAAGCATAAGTTATATCATATTTTCACTTCACATTTATAAATTTAGCTTCAAACTAATGTCAGCATTAAATCCCAAGCATTTTATGTTAATCATATTTAGTATAATGGAAAACTATAGTATAATAGAGAACCACCACCGCTGCATGTAGGGTTGCCACCATCGCTTGTTGCCATGACTCTTAGGTGTCAACTCACAGGTGTTATACAATACTCTGTTCTTTTGTTTACATGACACCTCTTTTTTTCTTATGTTTATAATTTCTAATTTCTATTAGCTTGTAGTTGTTCTAACACTGTGGGCTTTGGGCTTTGGGTGATCTCTGCTGAACTGACTTCTGAAAATGAATAACGATTCTTCTGTTCTTATGTTTATAATTGGTTGTAGTTGTTCTAACGCTGTGCACTGTGGGTGATCTCTGATCTATGTTGAACTGATCTCTGCTACGCTGTGGGTGATCTCTGATCTGTGTTGAACTGACGCTCGAAAATGAATAACGATAGACTATTCAGCCTCAGTGCTCAGCCTGAGTTCATAGACTGCTCAGGCTCAGTTCTCAACGCTTGTCCTTGTCCTTCAGCGAGAATGAAACAATAGGCACACCCACATCTTTTTGGAAAGTATGTTGAAACATCTAGTCTCTTCAAGGATCTTCAAGGATTTCTGTCAGGTATTTTGCATTTTCTCTGCAATTCTCCATAATCAATTTGTATCCCTGTAGCATCCACAACAATTTTAGCTCAATAAAGCCCAGGAATATGATGCTACAATAATTTTAGGTCAATTGTTGTGAGTAAAGCGTAGGAATATTGTCAACATTCAGACACTATTTTTAGCGTTCAGACAATATTTTCATACTTCAAAGCTGGTTTCCTACTGAATTAGTATGAAAATGAATTTTAACAGCGGTAGCATAATTGTTTTGCTACAGAATTAAACAGAAGAACTTTAAAATTGTTTTGCTACAAAATTATAGAATTAAATAGAAGCGTTGATGCTACTTACTGTAGACGATGCAAGGCCAAACTAGATGCCTGTCAAAGTCACCTGCGGGAACCGAGCAACTTCTTCCATCTCTAGATGATGCAAAGTCGAACTGGAAGCGAATAACATAAACTGTTTATTGCACAGTGAAGCAAATGATAATATAATTAGCATAGTTTGGGGTGGAAACACACATTATGTTGGCTATCCATCTACTTGGGTTGTAGAATGCCCCTGTCAACACAAATATTATTTTGCCATTCTCTATTCACCAGAATGCAATGCAGACAGAATCAACGGGCCAAATGCAATGCAGACATAAGAATTTTAGCCAATTCAGTTAGCCCCAATTATTACAGAACAACCTTATTGTTTCAGTACATAGCATCTTTATGCAACTAATTAGTCTGACAATAAGCATTTATTAGAAATTCAAAGATAAAACAAGTAAGAGCACTCAGCTTGAGGTAATGCAGTATTTCATTCTGTCTTTCTTGTCCATTAAGTTATCCTAGTTTCTGCATCCGAGTTGGGAGATGAAATGAAACGGACCTGGGGCTACGAGATGAAATGAAACGGACCTGGACCTGCTTGCTGGTTCAACCTTGCGACCTGAAGAGAGGCGGAGCCACGAAAAGATCTGGCTATGGCACGAAGAGCTTATGGAGGAGTTTGCTAAAGTACAAGCAGAGCGTTAGGAAGGAACAAGGCAACCTGTCAGCTCTCTCCTAAACAAACGTGTAATGTTACTCAATGACATCTGTCAAAATGCATGTCGAAATATTGCCGTAGATTGAATGCACTTTATTTAGTAAGCCTAGAATGCACTTTAGAATCACTTTATTTAGTGGAATTCTTTACCCTTTAGGTTGAAATCGTTTGTTTTTTTTTGTGGCTCTAAAGCTTTGTCGGTCCCCATCTGAGCAGTAAGGCCATGGAAGGCAATTTCTTAGTTGCAAGGCATCGAAAAATATCTTCAGTAGTAACCTTAATGCTGCCTGTAGCAGCCTCTATCTCTTCCACGCACTCTTTCAAGCCTAAAATCTGCCTTTTAATTTGGCCTCTTCTTTTTGTTTTAGGGTTCTTGCATATTAGCTGTAGATAGAGATTCGAAGCCCTACTGGGATAAATATGTTGTAAGGTATTTGAGTCTAGACTCCAAGGAAACTCTGTCTTGGTAACTGAAGGGGTCTTTCTTAATATCATGAGTTCTGATTGAATCTCACACCTTATACCCTATTCTTATTGTCGTCTTATTTTTAATTTTTATTATAGCATGATGTGTTGTTGTTATTATTTGGCGACCTTTGAAACATTTGTTGATTCCATTATTTTAACTTCTAATCTAGAATTAGCGGCAGAAACAGTTGCCGACTTTTAATTTAAGGTAGGTCGGTTATTCATGGTCAACTTGTCACAAGCTCTTTTCTAGAATCTTTATTTCACGCTTGAACACCCTCTTTTAATGCTAAATACGCTTAAATATCAGGGTATTTACTTGTTTTCTTTAACATATATCAGTACATGCTATCTGTTGGCTTGCATTTGATAACTGAGGCAGGAGTCACTGCCGATGTTTTCTTCAATAAGAACTGGGAAGAAGTAAGTGTAGCTGCTATATACACTTTTAGCAATTTTGTTGACAACACGCATAATTGGTAAAAATAAGGCATATTATTCGTATGATATTTATGCTTTATATGTTTTGGTATAAGCTATCATGTTGTTTTTATTTGATCTGCAGGATTTTCCAGAGGATCCTACAGGATAGTTTGACCAAGCAAAAAACTTTGTTAGAGAAAACTTTGACATATGCAAGTGGATTGGCTTGATTGTTCTTATTTTGTAGGTAATCAAATGTACAGTTTGTAGTCTGCAAGGTCATGTTTGCATTGGAGCATAACTGAACTGCCTTGATGCCTTTTTTTATGGTTTTAACTTGGAGCATATGTATTCCTCGAAATCTTATATTATGTAAATGAATTTGATTTCAAAACATGAATGCTAGTGTCCAAGGATTTTTGAAATGGTTCTATGTTGGTTGCATAGGTGATGATGAATGTATTTCCTATTTCATGACCACATTCAAATGCTGATCCCTTATATATTGTAGAAGGCTCTATGCTTGTTCTATATGTTTTTGAGGTGTGGCCTTGGGCCCTATGCTCTGTTAGTGGATTGATATACATTTACAATGACTGATCCTGCTGTCAGGGTATTTACTTGTTTTCTTTAACATATAACAGTACATGCTATCTATTGGCTTGCTTTTGATAACTGAGGCAGGAGTCACTGCCGATGTTTTCTTCAATAAGAACTAGGAATAAGTAAGTGTAACTGTTATATGCATTTTTAGCATTTTGTTCACAACACACATAATTGGTAAAAATAAGGCATATCATTCGTATGATATTTATGCTTTATATGTTTTGGTATAAACTATCATGTTGATTTTATTTGATCTGCAGGATTTTCTAGAGGATCCTATAGGACAGTTTGACCAAGAAAAAAACTTTGTTAGAGAAAACTTTGACATATGCAAGTGGATTGGCTTGATTGTTCTTATTTTGCAAGTAATGAAATGTACGGTTTGTAGTCTGAAATCTTATATTATGTAAATGAATTTGATTTCAAAACATGAATGCTAGTGTCCAGGGATCTATTTTAATAAACTAAATTTTCAATCAAGGTTAAAAACCTATTTATCAAAAACAATCTTTTATATCTGGAAGAGTTATTGTTATGATATCATGGCCAAGAACTAGTAGAACTGTTATCTGTTCTTTAAATAAGACTTGCTTGAACTTTTATGTTTATTAGAAATTGCTTCAGGCCTTCTCTAGTGTGAAGGCATTAGAAAGGCATAAGGAATTTGTTGGCATTAGAAATGTGATGATGAGAATAAAAGGATAGAATCTTCTTTTTGTTTCAGGGGTTCTTGCTAGCTAGCTATTTCTAACTTCTAAGATGATCAGAATGAGGGTGTTGTCTTAATCAACAGAATGATCTGATTTACTTTAATAGGTCGCCTCACCCAGATTTAACCCATCTTGTATTTGCTGAAAGTGGTATGTGCCTGAGTTTCTTCTCTAGACAAATCTCTTATCTCATTAAATGAGTTTGACAGTATGATTATCATTTTACATTACATACAAAGATGCACATCAACATAACTAGATATCAGATGGTTGGCTCAGTTGGCAGTATTTATTGTTTTTGACATTGATGATTAGGTGGCATGTACTATTTCTGCTCCAGTGCTTGCTGCAGGCTCTATCCAACTCTGTGACGTTTGAACTAATAGATGTCTTACATTAATGCAAGGTATAAGTTCACATAACAAAAAAGGTAGCGCATACATTTTTTGGCCTATTTCTTCTCATATTTCTCTTTACCCTGAAATATACAATTTTAGCTTCATGAATAGTTATCTGTTTCAGAGCTTTTTTTCGTTCCAAATGGGGCATGTTTTTATCTTATGATCTAAACTTTTGTTTCTTAGCATCGTTTCTTGCAAAACATTACCAATTTGGCTCTTAAAGGAATATATAGATTATACAGAGGATTTCATAAAAATTCAACTTGTAAGCCTCAATGTTTGGTCTGAGTTTAGGTTGTATTGAATATTTCAATTGCATAAATCCTTCCATTCCAAGTTCTCGGCATTGCCTCATATTCTCCCACTTGGCCAAGGGTTGCAATTTGGCAAGATAATAAGCATCTTTTCTGTTAGGCGTTTGGATCAGTACACTTAGGAATGGTTGTAGTATTACTTTTATATTTTATTGACTTTATTTTGAGGTGTTTCTAATTTTTAAGAATGTCCCTCAACAGGATAATGTTCGGAACCAACTGATACAGTTTGAACTATTGCTCACAACTGCAACTTTTGTTGTTGCTATATTTGGAGTTGTAGCTGGAGTCTTTCGCATGAATATTCCAGTTGATCTGTTTAAAGAACCTAAGGATTTCAAGTGGGTTCTGATAATAAATGGAGCTACTGGGCTCATCATTTTTTGTTCTTTTCTACGGTTTTTCAAGCATCGACGGTTGATGCCACTGTAAGCTTCTGTATTATATCCTGGTTAAAAGCGTGGAAAATTATTTATGGGGAGGATAGTGTCTTAGACTGGTTTTCTATATTGATAAATGTGAAGTACAGTAATTTATTCAATTGAAAATGGATTCTTCCAGCAGACTCTGGTTCACCCTCGGAGACATTACCTGGATGCGTTTGGCATTTTTTGTTAGTCTTCATGGACATTGGATAACAGTCCTCTAATTTCAGGATATGACATGATGGTGTATAGAACCTAAAGTTAATGCCAGAAGAAGCAGTCTCATGCATAGCAGTTTAATGCCTTTGCTTTAGCAGATGGGTAAACAACTGGTGGTTTTGTTTCAAATATTCTTTTCATGACAACAGAGAAACCTTGCCCCTGTACAACATTTTCTTGAGCAACCACCCCACTCAATGCAGGGACTTGCTGCCTCGCAGCTTGCCTTGTTTATTATGGTTTGGAAAAAAATTTGTGATATTTTAACTATACAATACCCAAGGATGACAAGCACAATGGTTTCACATTGTATTTATGATATTATTTAATGTTAGGTCTATTTCAAGGTGCTTTGGATGTTGAAAATATTAGTTAAATATATGTTCAAACATTCAATGTTATATACATTACAAACACTATATATTGTGCACGACATATAACATATGACTCATCATTATATTGCAAACCTTGCATGTGATAAATGTTCGGGTGATGAGAGGTTACAAAATTTGTTTTGCTATGCAATGTTTTCAATGTGGGACATTTCACGATGAGTTAGATTAGAGTTATGTTGTGTCATGAGAACATTGGTTTCATTTGAGTAATGTGTCTATCGGTTGTCTGTTCATTTGGAAATTGGCACATATGTATGTTGAAATAGACTTGTGTTCATTTGCATTATAAGGAAAATCCACTTTCAATATTTAATGCAACACTTTAGGGAATGAAAACCGTCCAACGATTTTAATGAACTACCATGCCTTACCGTTGCAATTTTTTCTCATTGTTCAACCTTGATAGCACTGCCATTTTTTTTGGAAATTGGGTTTTACTAAATGGTTTTAACAATAGAAGTATCTAGCTACAGGAGCTGCATTGTTGGCTTAGAATAAAGTTGTGGCAGGTATTGTTGTCGACTTCTAGAATTTCACTAGTAAGAACATGGTTGATTGTACATTTGATCATGTTTTTTCAATAGTTTTTTTTCTTAACTTTTCTTGTTGGTATCCTTCTGTAAATTCCTCATTACCTTTGTGGCCATCATTTACCTTATTATAATTTTGTATGCATGCAAGGAGAAGGGCATGATACCCTCTTCCTCACTCACTTTTAGTTCATCCTTCCTTTGTTCCATTCTATATTGTAGAGTTAAAAGGGAGTGAAGCCCTATTCTATGCAAATTCTTGGAAAAATCCTTGAAGGACAGAAAAACCCTTGCGTCATTATATGTCTATTACTGCCCTCACAAGTTGTCAATCACGTGCAAAATTTGGAATCTCACTTACACTCTATGCAAACGATTTTACACCCTTATTTAATAAATTCATTCAGCGATTGCGAAATTCTTGAAGCTCCCATTGACATGTAAATTTTGCTAAATCCCTCATTTAGAACAAAAATAAAATAAAAATTGCAAGCCACAATAGTGATGCAAAGATTTTTAATTCAGTCACAAAAAACCCCCAATATGATTTATTGTCATATGCAATCTAAGTCTCATTACAATTTTCATTTTGATATGTGGATATGCCTTGTAGGCATAAATTTCAAATTGAATACAAAGTTTTAAATATAACTGGCATACTTTTCCTTGCATAAAATTCCTATTCAATAAAGCCTGTAAAATTCCTAAAAATGGGTGAATTTGCTATTAAATGATAATTGCAAGAAAAAACCCTCGCAAACAAAACCATCATATGATACTTAATTCTTTGTTTCTTCATCTTGAAAAAAAACTCCTTCTCCTTGCCATTTTCACAACCTATAACCACTAAGTCCTAGCCTAAACCCTTGCTTATCATCCCCAAATTAACACAAAATTATCGACATAATGGTTACAAATATCTATGCATAGACTTTATGTTATAATTTATTATGAGTTGGGGTTGTCTCATTTTCCTTCCATAGCTCATGCCCTCGATCTGATCCTGTTCTTTATTCCTACAAGCATGTAAGATTAATTAGTTTAGATTAGCACTTTGAATTTATAACAATTTAAAAGAGACATGTGTTGTTTTCTTCATGTTTTATGGTATCAATATAAATTTGATTATTTATAAAATGAATTCAAGTTCACAAGGCATAAGAAGAGGAAGAGGAAGGAGAAACAAGCCACGAGGTTGGTTGGATTCTGGAAGGAACAAAAAATTTGTTTCTCTATCCACTTCAATGTTGACTCAAATGAATTTTACCATATTTCCACCACTAGTCACCTAAATGTATGGTCCCCTAATGCATCATGTATCCCTCCTATTTACCAGAATGACTTATAAGCTTCTTCCCTTCAACCTCATCCTAATATTCAAGAATTTTGTTAGGGTCACACCCTAACCCCCTTATTTATGTAATAGGATCGAGTCATAGTTATAGTTAAGTAAAGAGTCAATAAAGCCCATATTAATAATTGTCAGTGGTTAACTCGCATTTAATGAAGGGACCACAGTTAGTTGCAAATGGGCCATGGTATTAGATAGAAGGTATTAATAAGAACCATGGTATTTCCCCATGGTATTGCATGTATGAATCCTATATAAAGGATAGAGACTCCCCTAGAGGAGCATCGTGTCTTATTTTGTAATTGAGCTTAGCTCTACTGGAGGTTGCCCCCTCGAAGAGGCAGGTGAACATTGCTTTTTGAATAATAAGATACTTGCTGTTATTTCTCATTGTTCTATGTTCTGGGTATATTTCTTCGCATATTTGGTATTCTGGTAACATCTTGCAGGTTAAGAGCATAACGAGTGGTATCAGAGCGCTTTCTAGGGCCGGTGGGATCTCCAATTTTTAACAATTTTTTTTTGGCTAGAGACATGTTTCGGCGTCTTTAAACCACGGGATCTGTCGTTGAGCGCATAAGCCTGTGGATTTGGGGAGGCATGCATGTAGGAAATACAAGAGGTGGTCATGCTTGTTGGACTCCCTTGTAACCCTTGTGGGTACCCCTTCGAGTAGTAGAGCATTAGACAGAACTGCTCACAGATTGTCTTCCAAGTACCCTTTGGGTATATCAGAAGCCCCCTAGCTCCCTTGAAACCTTGCCATAGATAAACCATCGATCGTCTTGCTGCTATAGTACACCGAGAACAACACTCAAAGAGATTACTCACATGTACGATAGGGTAGTTGGGTTGTACGGCTAAGGGTACGATTGATCCTCCTTGGTTAGTGCCCTGAAAAATTGGGCCGAGTACTATTGTCAGACCCTTATGTATATTGCGATCTGTAGCACCTGACACTCCTAGAGACCACAGTACCCTGATCTATCTCTGGATCACGCATAATCTTTGCTAGTGGGGTTTTGTCGCAACAGTAGCAATCAGTTCCTCCATTCAGATATATCAGATCAACCATTTAGATCTATTAGATCCATTAGATAAGCAACAACAATCAGTTCCACCATTCAGATATCTCAGATCAACCATTTAGATCTCTCAGATCCATCAAATTCGCCATCCAGATCTGAGTAGTTGTGTTGGTTCCTATATCGGGGTGTGATTTTCATAGGACTTTTGGCAGCATTGACATTTCTGGGATTTGGCTACTGCAGTATTCCTAAGCAAGGAGTAAAACTCCGTTCAGAGTAAAAAAAAAAAAAAGAAGTCTGAGACCCCCCGGGGTGCTTATTGGTGACTTAGCCCATCAAAATTAGGACGACGAGTTGAGCAAGGTGGTACCATTCAATTGTTAGTGCCAAAAAAATTCGGGCAGTCCCAAAATTTCAAGTACATCGGATCGGTGCATGGTAGAAACTAGAGCTCAAGCTATGGCGAATGAGAGGATCGACAAACTTGAATCAACATTGAACGAGGTCGTGACACTGCTGCAGAACTTAAATACAACACTCTCTAAGGGCAAGGTGGAGGCATGCGAGGAGGCCTATATTGGCAATGAAAACAGTGAGGGTGAGTCTAGCCAGTCGTTTCACCTCTTTGGCACCCACCAACAATCCCATCCGCGACCACCCAAGATGGACATGTATAAATTTGATGGCTCTCACCCGGCCACCTGGATAACACAAATGGAGCAATATTTCACTCTGAACTACATCCTGGATAATGTGACTCAACTTAGTGTGGGTATCATATACTTGGACAATGAAAGATGGCAATGGTGGCAATGGAATCAACGTTGCTATGGAAGGCCCTTGACTTGGGAGACATTCAAAAAAGCTCTTATGGATCGCTTTGACCATGAATCTAACTTTTTGGGTCATCTCACTAAGCTCTGACAAACATGAATATTGAATGAATATATTACAGCCTTTGAAGCCTTAGCTTTCCGCACTGGAGGTATACAAGATGAGTTCTACACAGAATGTTTTGTCAGTGGTCTTAAAGAAGCCATACAAGCCCACGTCCGATTGCACCACCCTAGCTCATGGTTGCATGCTTGCAGGATAGCTCATGAAGTGGAACGTGCGTTAGCGGCCCAGTCCAATCACCCAAATTTCATCGCCAAGGGTCGCCCCCCAGAGGCTCAAAGCACTACCCAAACAATCAAGGTTCAAAAGGTGTCACCAGTAGAAACGGTGGAAAGAAGAAAGCAAGGATTATGTTACTACTGTGATGAGAAATACTCCCCCGAGCATATATGCAAGGAGCCCAAATTCTTTCAAATTGATGCTATTGATCACAGTTCATCGGAGGAAGCCCCACCACTTGAGGAACCGGAGGAGGAATAAGAGCACAACCAGCAGGACAATGTATCTGAAGAACCAGTTATCTCACTGCATGCTTTGGCAGGGATTTCTTCGCCTCAAACTCTCAAAATCAGAGGTTTTATTAAGCATCGCTCAGTAGTAGTCTTGATTGATAGTGGAAGTACACATAATTTTATGCATCAAAGAGTCGCCGAAGCAGTGCATTATTTTGTTCGAGCAGTTTCTAACTTCCAGGTCCAAATTGCTGATGGGTGAACAATGAAATGTGAAGGCCACTGTGAAAATGTCAAACTTAAAATGGGGGATTATCAGTTAAAGACCCACATGTTTGCCATACACATGGGAGGGTGTGACATTTTCCTTGGTGCTAAATGGCTTCGCACACTTGGCCCAATCACAATGGATTTCCAGGAGTTATATATGAGATTTAAGTAGAATAACCACACACATACCCTCCACGGACTCCAGGCAGGAGCTGCCTCTATCATCAGTTCACATTGGATGGAAAAATTGTTAAAAAAGGGCCACCATGGAGTTATAGCTCAATTTAATGTCATACAGGCCTTCGAACCCAATTCTCTTCATATTCATCCTGAGATGCAACCGATCTTAAATAACCATATGCCAGTCTTTGACAAGCCTCATGAGCTTCCAACCTCGAGAGGGGAACATGATCATAGCATCACACTGGTCCCAGGGGCCCAACCACCATATGTGCGCCCATATAGATATCCTTTCACCCAAAAGAATGAACTAGAAAAAATAATCAAGGAACTTTTGGAAGCAGGCGTCATTCGTCCCAACATTAGTCCTTATTCATCACCGGTGGTCATGGTGCTCAAGAAATATGGGGAATGGCATATGTGTCCAGAATTCAAGGCCCTTAATAAGTTGACAGTCAAAGATAAATTTCCCATCTCGGTTGTCGATGATTTGCTGGATGAACTAAATGGGACTCAATTCTTTACTAAGCTTGATCTTCGCTCCGGCTACCACCAAATTCGCATGAAAGAAGTTGACATTCCAAAGACTGCTTTCCGAACTCATAAAGGCCATTATGAGTTCGTGGTCATGCCATTCGGTCTTTGTAATGTCCCATCCACTTTTCAGAGCCTTATGAACCACCTGCTCAAACCATATCTCAGAAAATTTGTCCTTGTTTTCTTTGATGACATCCTCATCTACAGTCACACCTGGGCCGCACATCTTCAGCATGTAGATCTGCTCTTGCAACTGCTTCGCAAGCATAAATTGTTTGTCAAGATGTCCAAGTGCTCTTTTGACATGGAAGAAGTTGAGTATTTGGGCCACATTGTGGGGCGTGAAGGTGTCAGGGTGGACCTCAAAAGATCCAGGCAATGCAGGATTAGCCTCAACCTAAGACCTTGAAGAGCCTGAGAGGATTTTTAGGTCTCACAGGCTACTATCGCAAATTTTTCCGCAATTATGGTCGCATTGCTAGGCCCCTCACTCAACTCCTCAAGAAAAATTCATTCCTCTAGAATGATGAATCACAACAGGCATTTACAGCTCTAAAACATGCCATGTGTTCCACTCCAGTCTTAGCATTACCCGACTTCACCAAATCTTTTGTGATTGAACGTGATGCTTTGGGTACAAGTATTGGGGCGGTCTTAATGCAGGAAGGTCGACCCTTGGATTTCATGAGCCAATAACTAAGTGGGAAGAATCTGGGATAATCTACCTCTGAGAAGGAGATGATGGGCATCTTACATGTAGTAGATACCTGACGACCATACTTATTGGGGTGACATTTCCAAATCCGCACAGACCATCAAAGCCTTAAATATTTTTTGGAGCAACGCCTATCCTCACCACAACAAAATAAATGGCTCGCCAAAATGCTGGGATATGATTAGGAGATAATTTACAAGAAAGGGTGCGAAAATATTGTAGCAGATGCATTATCCTGCCAATTTGAGGAGGAAAGTACCCTGCTCACAATTTCCCTTCCCATTCCAGAATGGATCGAAGAGGCTCACAAGGAATGGTTTTCACATCCCTGGCTCTCCCAACTCATTACTCAATTGCAGGAGGATCCAAATTTCACAGCGGGCTACTCGTGGCAGGATGAGATTCTTCACTACAAGGATAGAGTCATAATATCACCAACATCCACCCTCAAAAGCCAAATTTTGGTGGAGTTTCACTCATCTCCCACTGCAGGACATTCAGGCCTTCAGAAGACATATGCTCGCACTCGAAGATCATTTTTTTGGACAGGCATGAAAAAGGACATTCTTACTTTTGTAGCTGAATGCAACGTCTGTCAGTCCCACAAAGGAGAAACAGTCAAATCCCCAGGCACATTACAGCCATTTCCCATCTCGGCCTCAATCTGGACGGAGGTTTCTATGGATTTCATTACAGATCTTCCAAAGTTAGGAAACAAGTCAGTCATCATGGTGGTTGTGGACAGACTTTCTAAGTATGCTCATTTTCGTGCCCTACCCCACCCTTTTACACCAACTTTGGTTGTTCAATCTTTCATGGATAAGATCTTCAAATTGCATGGCATGCCCACTTCTATTGTGTCTGATCGTGACCCGGTCTTCACCAGTAACTTTTGGCAGGAACTCTTACGGCTACAAGGTACCCAACTACAACTCAATACTTCCTATCATCCACAAACTGATGGTCAAACTGAAGCAGTCAACAAATGTCTGGAAAACTACCTTACGTGTTTCACTTCAGAAAAGCAACATCTTTGGGTACAATGGTTACCTCTCGCTGAATGGTGGTATAACACCAACTGTCATGCCACCACCAAAATGACTCCATATGAAGCAATTTATGGTCAACTCCATCCTTTCCCTACTTCTTATATCAAGGGATGCTCGAAGGTACAAGTAGTGCATCGACTCCTATAGAACCGCACAACCATGTTGGCCCATTTTAGAGATAATCTTCATTAAGCTCAAAACCCCATGAAGCAACAGGTAGATCAACATCGCTCAGAACGCCAATTTCAAGAAGGGGATCAAGTATTTTGAGGCTGCAACCATATAAGCAAACATCACTCAAAGACAAGGGTTGTCAGAAACTATCTCCAAAATTCTACAGCCCGTATCAAGTACTTCAGCACATTGGAGAAGTTGCCTAAAAGATAGATTTGCCACCCACTACAAAAATCCATCCAGTTTTCCATGTCTCATGCCTCAAGAAAGTGATTGGGAACAATTGCAGAATTCAAACCAGTCTACCTGAACTGGATGAAGAAGGGTCAATCTGGTTCCAACCTGAACAGGTTCTGGACACACGAGAACGACACCTGCGTGGCCGCATGATCAAGGAAGTCTTAGTCAAGTGGAAAGAAACCTCTCCGGAAGATGCAACCTGGGAACCAGCCACTATTCTTCAGCAATTTCCGCAGCTTCAGCCTTGAGGACAAGGCTGTTCTTATGGGGGAGGGCATGTTAGGGTCCCACCCTAACCCCCTTATTTATGTAATAGGATCGAGTCATAGTTATAGTTAAGTAAAGGGTCAATAAAGCCCATATTAATAATTGTAAGTGGCTAACCCACATTTAATGAAGGGACCACAGTTAGTTGCAAATGGGCCATGGTATTAGATAGATTGTATTAATAAGAACCATGGTATTGCATGTATGAATCCTATATAAAGGATAGAGACTCCCCTCGTCGAGCATCATGTCTTATTTTGTAATTGAGCTCAGCTTTATTGGAGGTTGCCCCCTCGAAGAGGCAAGTGAACATTGCTTTCTGAATAATAAAATACTTGCTGTTATTTCTCATTGTTATATGTTCTGGGTATATTTCTTCGCATATTTGGTATTATGGTATCGTCTTACAGGTTAAGAGGATAGCAAAATTATAGATCCTACACATGATAGCCCACCTGTGGATGCAAATGACGGTTGGAATCCCATTCAAAATCCACCTGAACATGATCATGATGCTTGGGGTAATATCTCTAAGATTCCAAACCTTGTTTCTAGTTCTCATTTAATCACTCATGGTGCTCTTTCACTGTCTGGAAAGTAAGTTGTTCAAACACACTCAAAAGCTACTTCGTCACCTAATTTTCTAGTCATACTCACTAGTACTCTGCAACTCCTTCAAACCATCTTCTCTTGTCCTCTATCAATGCTCCCTCTCCAGAAGATCAAAGCAAAATCCCACATCAGTTTCTAGGCTCAATCTCACTGTCACTGCGCCAGAAGGTGACCAAGATCAACTACAACATGAGGCAAAGAAACTCAATTTTTATATGGAAAGGTTCTTATTAGAGTCTAATAATAATGCCAGGTGGGTTGTTTTCTACATTTACTGAGTTGGCTACGATGTTTCTTAACCACTTTCAGTTGCATGTCTATTATGAGGTCAGGACTGAGTTGGTTAGTATATTAAGTTAAGAGGGGGGTCATTTTCTCCATTTAGTGAGTTGGATATGATGTTTCATAAGCACTTTCAGTTCCTTGTTTGTTATGATTCTGGGACGTAAACAAGATAAGGCCACCCATATTTCTAATCAAATTCAAGAGTGGTGGAGAATAAAAAGATTGATCAAGGCATATATACCTGATGAATTTTTATTAGAGTGCTTTTTGAAGTCTCTACAGATAGATATCTCTAAGGATGTGTCACTTTTAGGAGTGTTCATAGAAGAACAAGCAACCATGGTTAAGAAATGTCATATCCAAATCACTAAATATATAAGACAACCCCCCTCTAAACTCAATTTTTCTATGGAAAGATTATTGTTAAAGTCTAAGAATAATATTTTAGTTAACCATATAAAAGTAATCAAAATTTAATGTTCATAATTATTTTAAATTAGTTCATTCCCCCCCTTAGTTTAGTTAAGCTTCCAATAGGAGCCAGAGGGGGGAGATAAATGGGGAGAGAAGGAGAGAGAGGGAATAAGAGAGAGGTAGAGAGAGGGAGAGACATAAGAGGGAGTGAGAGAGATAGGAGAGGGGAGTGGAGGAGAGAGAGGAGATAATGGGAGAGGGAGAGGGAGAGAAGGGGGATAGATAGAGGGAGAGTGAGAGGAAGAGGGATTGAGATAGAGAGATAGATATAGAGTGAGAGGGGGGTGGGAGTGAAACAAAGAGAGAAAAGGAAATTGGAAGGGAGATAGAGATAGAGCTAGATGAGGGAGAGAGTGGGAAGAATAGAAAGAGAAAGGGGGGAGGGAGAGAGAGATAAGGAGAGAGGGGGTGAGATAAAGATTGTTATGAAACCAGCTCAAGAAAAGATAGAAAAGACAGATCAACGCCTTAGAATTCAGCCTCTTCGAGGGGGCAACCTCCTTTACATTACATAAATGAACAATTCTTGGATGATTCAAATGACAAAACCTCCTTTCTATATATAGGAGTCTATGGAGTCACAATATAATCCAGCCGACCTAACAATAATAATATAAATCCACCAAAATAACAATAGAGGGATTCTATGGGGCACAGAAATAACAATATGGGGGTAATAAGGGCACAACAATATAAATAAGGGGTATAACTACAATAGTAATGGGGTAATCACTAGTATTATAGGGACCCAACATGCCCCTCTCCTTCAAAAAAGTGTTGTCCTCAACGCTTGAGTAGTTCTGGATACTTCTGCATAAAATTCTCATCCTCTCATGTGGAATCTTCAACGGATAAGTTCTTCCACTTGATAAGATACTCTGAAATTGATCAATTTCGTAGCTGTCGAGTTCTTGTTTCTGTGACTGCTTCCGGTTCCAATATAATTTTTCCTTCCTCTTCAAGTTCTGGCAATATTGTTTGAATTAGGAGCTTGTCACCTATAACCTTCTTTAAACATGAAACATGGAAAACTGGCTGCAATCGAGAAGCTGCAGGAAGCTCCAATTTGTATGCCATAGTACCAATCTTTTGCAACACCTTGTACGGACCATAATACTTTGGTGATAATTTATTATCCTTCTTAGCTTGCTTTAGGGACATTTTCTTATATGGTTGTAGCCGTAGGAATACCCAATCACCTACATCAAAACTTCTTTCACTGCGATGTTGATCTGCCTGTTGTTTCATTCTATTTTGTGCCAACATGAGGTTATCCTTTAAGAGTTGGAGGACTTGTTGTTGATGTTCGATGTGATGTTCCATTGCCTGAACCTTAGAATTTTCTCTTAAATATGATGTGATGGATGGTGGTTGATACCCATAAAGTGCCATAAATGGGGTCATTTTTGTTGCTGTATGGAAGGAAGTGTTATACCACCATTCAGCCAGAGGCAACCATTTGACCCATTGTGTCTGTTTATCAGATAGATAGCAACGAAGATATCATTCCAAACATTTTTTTACTATCTCAGTTTGCCCATTAGATTGAGGATGATAAGATGAGCTATGAGCTAACTGAGTACCAAGACAAGAAAATAATTCTATCCAAAAATTTCCAGTGAAAATGGGATCTCTGTCACTTACAATAATCTTTGGGTTTCCATGTAGCTTTTGAACTATTTCCATAAATACAGTAGAAACTGTACTGGATTTAAATGGATATGATAATGCACAAAAGTGTGCGTACTTGGTAAGTCTGTCAACTACCACCATGATGACACTCTTTCCCTCAGACTTGGGTAAACCTGTGATAAAATCCATTGAAACCTCCTCCCAATGTTGGCTTGGAATGGATAAAGGTTGTAATAGACCCGGTGTCTTAATTGTTTCAACTTTATTTTGTTGGCAAACCAAACATTCCGCCACAAAATTTTGAATATTTGATTTAAGGCCATCCCAAAAAAATTCCTTCTTAACCTGTGGTAAGTTTTTAAAAAACCTGAGTGCCCTCCTAAGGGAGAAGTGTGCAATTCCATAAGAATCTTTTGTTTTAGCTGGGAATTCTTACGGAGGTATAAGCGATATTTGTACCATAACGAATCATTTTGCCAATTAAATGTATCAGAAGTACTGGAATCTTGTTGTAGCTTTCGAATAAGTGCCCACACTTCTTCATCATTATTCCATTCCTCCCTTGCTTCGTTTATCCAATCTGATTGGATAATAGAAATGGCACACAACAATGCTTCCACATCCTCATCCTTTCTTGAGAGTGCATCTGCCACCACATTTTGCTTCCCTTTTTTGTAGATGATTTCAAAGTCATAACCCAACATCTTTGTGACCCACTTTTGTTGCTCTTCAGAGGATAATCTTTGTTCTAAAAAGTATTTAAGGCTATCATGATCCGTTTTTACCTTGAAGTGTCTTCCCTTTAGGTAGGGTCGCCATTTCTTAAGTGCATGGAGTATTGCCAACATTTCCTTTTCATAAATAGCTTTGCTTAAAAACTTTCCCTTGATTGGACGAATTTCAAAAGCAATGGGTCTTTCATCTTGCATTAGAACAACACCAATTCCATTTCCTGAAGCATCACATTCCACAATAAAGGTTTTTGTGAAGTCCAGTGTAGCTAAGACTGGTGCTTGGCACATTGCCTCTTTAAGATGTTCAAAGGCCTTTGTTGCTTCCGGAGTCCATGAAAATGAATCTTTCTTCAATAATGTTGTTAGAGGTGCTGCTATTCTCCCATCATTCTTAGCAAACTTGCGATAATATCCTGTCAACCCAAGAAATCCTCGCAGATGCTTTATGGATGTGGGGATTTTCCATTCCTTAATGGCTTTAATTTTGCTAGGGTCTACCTTAACTCCTTCATGAGATACAATATGACCCAAATATTCCACCTCCTGGACTCCAAAGAAACATTTGGACCTTTTTGCATATAATTTTTTCTCCTCCAATAGTTGTAGCACCCTGTCAACATGTTCAACATGATCCTTTCAAGACTTGCTGTAGATTAGTATATCATCGAAAAATACTAACACAAATTTTCTAAGGAATGGTTTGAAAATTGAATTCATCAAACCTTGAAATGTTGAAGGTGCATTGGTAAGGCCAAAAGGCATGACCAAAAATTCATAATGACCCTCATGAGTTCTAAATGCTGTTTTCGGAATGTCTTCAATCTTCATTCTGATTTAATGATATCCCGAACGAAGATCCAACTTGGTGAAGTAAATTGATCCATGCAATTCATCCAGTAATTCATCAATGACAGGAATGGGGAACTTATCTTTAATAGTGAGCTTGTTGAGCTCCCTATAATCCGGACACATGCGCCATGATCCATCCTTCTTGTGCACCAATACTACTGGATCTGAGAAAGAACTTTGACTCGGTTGAATTATACCAGCCTCTAGCATTTCTGCAACCATACATTGAATTTCACTTTTTTGGGCATAGGGATATCTGTACGGCCTGATGTTTGGAGGAACACTTCCTGGAATCAGATGAATAGCATGATCATGATCACGCATAGGTGGGAGACCTTTGGGAGTCTCAAATACCTTGGAATGATTTTCCAGGACTTTTTGGAGATCTGGAGAAATAGATGATTCCAATGTGGAAACATCTAGCGAACATAATTGTGTAATTACACCTCTTTGCTCCTTTTTAAGAAGCTTAGTCATGCTATTTGAACTGATTATCTTTCCTGGTTTCCCTGCAATACCCCTTAATTCAACTTCCTTTCCTTCCCTAGAAAATTTGATGAAAAGTTCTTGAAAATTAAAAGCTGTTGTACCCAAGGATTGTAGCCATTGGACTCCTAGTACAACATCAGCACCTCCCATTGGAATGGAAAGCATTGGGCTAGTCAATACATATTCTCCCATGGATAGCTTGATATTATGGCACTTTCCAGAGCAATTTATTGTTCCTCCATTTGCAATCATCACTTGACACTCTGGTGCTGGATATAGGAAGCAATTCAATTCTTTTGCTACCCTGCAATGAATAAAATTGTGGGTGCTTCCTGAATCAATCAACACTATTACCTTTTTCTTCTTGATTTGTCCTTCTATCTTGATGGTTTGAGGAGTGGTAATTCCCGCCAATTCATTACAAGATATGGTCGGATTTATTTGTTCTTCATCTAGGCTTTTTTCCTGGAGTATATCCTCTTCTTTTGACCTTTCTTGATCCTTTTCTTCTTCCTCTTCACAATCTATGTAGAATAATTTCTTCTATAGAGCTAGAGGGTGAAGAGAAGGGGCAAGGGAGTGAGGTAGTGAGGTAGTGAGGGAGGGAGAGAGAGATAAGGAGAGAGGGGGTGAGATAAAGATAAAGGTTTAGGTGGGGGGAGAGGGAGAATAGAGATAGATATATATAAAATGAGAGAGGTAGTGAGATAGATATAGAGCTAGAGGGTGAAAAGAAGGGGCAAGGGGGTGAGGTAGTGAGGGAGGGAGAGAGAAGGAAGGATAGATGGAAATATATATGGAGCTGGAATGGGGAGATAAGGGGGGAGAGAGCGAGAGTGATGGGGATATGAGATATATAAAGAGGAAAAAAGAGAGATATATACATAGAGGTAGGAAGTGAGAGAAAGTGATGGGGTAGAGATAAAGTGAAAGAGAGTGGAAGTGAGAGGGGGATGGAGAGAGGATAATGCTAGTGTGAGAGAGAGGAGAAGGTAAGGGAGGAGAGAGAAGGAGAGAAAGGGGGGAGAGATAAATGAAGTGTGAGAGGAGAAGGGTGTGAAATATAGAGATATATATGGAGAGAGAGGGAGAGTAGGGGCATGCGATAGAGTTACAAAATAGGAGAGAGGGAGGGAGATAGAGATAGAGTTGGAGTGGGTGGAGAGAGAGGGAGAGAGAGGGAGAGAGAGAGAGAGATAGAGAGAGAAATAAATTTATTATTGTCATTCTTGAGGCATGGGTTTCATGCTCAAGGAAAAATTATTTTTATAGGTGAAGCACCCATTGAGTGATTCTAGGGCTTGTCATTGAGTCTACAAATCAATTGAGTCATTGTCATGTACAGAAGACCCTTTTGGGAATATTGTATATTGTAAATAAAATTTTATTTGAGTCAAAATGAGAGTCAAAGTGCCTCCAAGACCTTGTCAACATGTAAGCAACAAGTCAGACTTTAACAGGTGACAAGTCGGCCTAGAGACAGTGACAAGTTAGCCTATAGGTTGTGACAAGAATCCTATATATAAAGGAATAGACCTCATCTATAAAGAGTATCAATAAAGTTTGTTGAAAGAACAATAAGAAAAATTACATCGAGCAAAGGAGAGAGAAATAAAAGAAGAAGAAAACCAAATCTTTAAGGATTGTTTTAGGGATAAATCTATTCACACATGAGAGGAGATTAGGGAATAATTTTCTACAGCAGAGCCGAAGTAAAATCACTTCAAGAGGTTGAAACATGGTATCAAAGGTTTAGATTGGAAAGTTGAATTCATCACACAAGAAGGATTATCCCAAGAGAATAAGAAGAGACTCACAAATCTACCTAAATTTTGCACACGTGTGGAACCACAAAACCTACAGGTAGGCCAAGAATTACAGACCCGTGATAGAGTTGAGACTTTGAAAAGGAGCTGAAATTTGGAGAAGTGAGGAAAGTTTGGTTTGGGTTTCCTTCATGAGAAGAAAATTCTTCAAGGAGTAGTTTTGGAATTGGTCTCAGAGGGGTCTTGGTCAAGGGTCAAATTTCTTGGAATTAGTCATTTGAAGTTCTATAAGAAGAGACAAATTCAATCTTGTGTGTTTTCCTCTCAAGAGTAGAGGTTTTGGTCCTGAATGATAACCTATATCTTGTGTCCTCTTGTCTCATTATTCTTTATTGTTTGATAGTTTCTTGATGATAATAATAGTAACTATAATCAAGTGAAAGAAGAATATAATAAAGTTAATTAAAAATATATCACAAGCAGTTATCAAAGTAAGAGAAATCGCCTCATATATTTGATCCTTGATTTACCAACATGGTATCAAAGCTAAGGTGACTAATACAAGAATAAAAGGCATCTTGAGGATTATTATTGAAGAAGGATACGTAAGGATGAAGCACAAGGAAATCATCAAGGATGACTAACCAACTCATTATCTTTAAGGAATAAACTAAGGAGTATCAAAGAAGACCTCAAAACCTTAGCTCATTCAAAGAAGGGTTATACACTTGAAGCATTCTTGGGAAGCTCACAATCATCATCACAAGGAAAATAATACCTCAAGAACCGTACCTCCACTCAAATAAGGACTACACATTGAAGCATCTTGAAGTCTCTACATCTAAGGGAATTTCCATCATCATCATCAAGGAAATCAAAGTGATCACCCTCTCATTGAAGAAAGGATAACCTTTCAAAGAATACTTGAAGGAAGACATCTTCTATTATCAACATCATCAAGAAGGCATCAAGTTGAAGATATCTTTATCAAAGGAGCATAATCACTTGAAAATTAAGTATATTTATATCTATGTCTAAACCTACTATCATAATGACTTCGTTTTGCAAGGAAAACAACAAATTTGTTGGGTCATCAAACTTCCTTGCATGGAAGAAGAGGATAGATTTGATCCTCATAGAGAATTAACTTATTGGGCATGTTAAGCGTTCAATCTCCAAACTATAATAAGAGAAAATTCAAGTATTTTCAAACTATATGAAAGGGGAAATAAGGGCTTAAATAATCCTTATAGAATCAATCAAGGATCCCCTCATCCCTTATGTAGAAAAGTTGGAGACATCAAAATAAATCTATGATAAGTTGGTAGACTTTTTCTCCTTAAGCATTGTTGGAGAAGTCACATCTTTGAGAACTGAGCTATACAGGATGAAGGTATCAAAGGAAGAAAGGATAACCTCATATTTTATGAGGGTGTCACAAATAAGAGACCAACTACAAAAGTTGGGGGAAATAATGTCTGAAAAATAGATGACCACCGTTGTGCTCAATGCACTACTTGATGAATGGGGTAACTTTGTATCAAATATTTATGGAAACAAGGAAGATACTCCATCTAGTGAAATTTGGTCATTATACAAGTGTTGGGTCGATTTTTTGAGTAAATTAACACAAGTATTTTAAATATCAATCCAGGTTTGTAGAACTTAGAAGCATGTCCAAAATATATGGATATCAACTATAATCAGCTTTAGAAGATAAGTTATGGAAAATGAAGGAAATGCAATTATAAACTAATTATAAGTGAATATTACAAATATAAAATTAAACTAAGTAATTTCTAATTCAATATGTAATACGCAAGAGAGGTGGCTCCTAACGTAGGAAAACCAGATTGACCTTCTTCTACAGTACTACTTTATGAACAGAAATAAAAAACCACTAATGAACAATAGATTAAGATGTATAAAAGAATAATTGAAGAGGCTTCTAACTAAGGAGGTCCTTGTTGTTCTTCATTACAAATTCATTCATCATTAATGTCATTATTAGAAAACTGGAAATTCAGAAGATCACTTGAAAGCAAGAAAGATGAATTTTAGTTTCTATTCATTGATCAGATAGAAGGAGGGTTTAACTTAAAAATTGGGTCGTCCCTTCATATACATATTAGAATTAAACCAAGATTCATCAACAAACATAATAAATCATCATACATCTAATTAAATAAACAAATCTGAAGTAAAACTAGTTTATGAAAATTAAGCTAAATTAACCATGAAGTGTACTTAACTTGGAGTGGGGGCCCTCCACCCTTGCCTTACACACTTAAAGAGATTATCAGCTACTGCAAACTTAGTCAATCATCCATAGCATTGAATATAAAAAACAAGATAGAACAGGTTCCTCAAATTAACTCAAAATATTCATAAGTCTTAATATGAAATTATACAAATTCTACATACATAAGCCTTCAATGTTTTGGCTTAAATAGAAAAATATGAAACAAACTGATCTAAAATGTCTCTAACAGCTATGTCTATCCATATCCTATCTATCCAAGTTGAGCTCATCCATCCAATCACTCAAAATCTGGAAAATCCCATGAAATCCTAAAATTGGCCTATTTCCTAGGGATTTTTTGAATGACTGGTCCTGTTTGACCAGCTTTGACTGGGCCTGTTTAAGCCTGGTTTGATTGAACCAATAGGAATTTGTTCAATATTAGTTTCCAAGCTTTCTATAAATGTTCTCATCTCGTGCCCAAGTGTCCTGCAAGTATGACATCAATGAAGCCATTACTGGAATTTCTGATCCTATCCAAAAACTCACTTAAAATCCAATTTTTATAAAAACATCTAAAAAATGCAAAACTTAATTTATATACCTGAATATGCATAAATTGGTCAAAATGGGGTGTATATGATGGTAAATGGATGGATAAAATGGAAATTAAGTGTATTTAATTAAGCAAAATTATATAAAAAGAGGGCCAACATCAAGATTGTAGAAACTAGGTTGAAGGAAAAAAGTGATGTGGGATAAAATGGACAAGTTCGAGCATTTTCTGCTGTGGTTAGGAGAAAAGGAAATTTTGGAAAGTTTGGTCCTCAGAAAAAGAAAAACATTGATATGCCAAAGATCCAACGCTATGGATGTCAGAAATATGGTCATTTCAAGAGAGTTTGTCCTAAACTCAAGAAGGACAACAAGAAAAGGAAAGAAAGGAATGAAGCCCATGTAACCGAAGAAGTGGAAGAACTTGAAAAGAGGAAATCCAAGGAGGAAGTGAAAGATCTCTACTATGACTGAGATAATCTCCTTCACTTAGTTCTTTTCAATTTTTGTAAAAGATAACTATCATCACAGGAAGCATCACAAGGATGATAGGATGCAATAGAGATAGAATAAGATGACTTCATCATGAAAAGCATGGAAGCATAGCTGGAGTAGAAGTCTACATGGTTGTAGCAGTCATTATAGAAAGAAAGTAATTCTTGGCATCATTCAAGGATAACCATAGCAGAAATATGTATGG
This sequence comes from Pinus tabuliformis, assembly GCA_031772625.1. Lineage (NCBI taxonomy): Eukaryota > Viridiplantae > Streptophyta > Pinopsida > Pinales > Pinaceae > Pinus > Pinus tabuliformis. The sequence continues at coordinate 112,575,749 of CM062817.1, forward strand.
TTTAAATAAATTCATCTAGCATAATAGAAGATGAAGGAATCATCATACACCATAGTCATTAGGAAGGAGCATTTTCAGGATGAGGATATTCAAGATTCTCCATTAGAATCTTCATTAGAAGGTTGACCTTTACTTGGAAGAAGAAAGTGTATCGCTGACAGGCTACAGTCCACGTTATGTGGGATCCACATGTAAGGTATGATGGCGAGGATGTGGAACATTTCAAGTAGGTTGAATTATTTTAGCGTTCAAAGGAAAGGAAGTTGCCAAAGGAAGTCTACATGACCACATGAAGGAATAGGTATGTATATATTTAATAGATAAATAAAGTCATCTCATCATGTGGTTGTAGTTAAAATGAGTGGATGCTCTATATCATGAGCATGATCGAAGAAGAAGGATCTCTTCCTTTAATAATATGCATAAATAAACAAAGATAACATGCCATGAACTCATTCACATATTGATAAGATGAAATCAACATAATATGTCCTCATATGGAATATGAGGTGGTTAACAATGATGAACTATGAATAGAAGTTCCTGGGGAGCTATATATGAAGAAAGAAAGAAGATTTCATGAAAGATGCAACCATTGTCACATAAGATAATTATTCAACATCTGGTAACTAGAAGAATTAGCCATGACATCTCCATAGAAAAGATACAAATACTTTGATGTAGTCTATAAAGGAAGGAGACCCTAGACATTCAAATTCTTGGAGATGTGTTTAAAAATGTGCATGATGTTGATGTTGCAAGAAGCATATGTCAAGATGAAAGGCCATCATAAAAGGTAACTTTGATTTTATGTTCATTTTTTATTTTTGAAGAACATCTAGCTGGGTTGAAACAAGGATACTAAAAGAGAGTTGTAGATTTCACCTACAAATAGTAATCATTGGAATGGATGGAACATCCTAAAAGTAACATGACTTGGAAGAGTTAGCTTTGTGAAGGAAATTAAGATGTGGAATAAAAGATCACTTTCTAATAAAAATAAGGATGACATGACTATTGATGCAACCCATTCATTCAAGGAAAGTGAAGGATGACTAATTCCCTATGAAGAAAATCTAGAAGATGAAGACTCCATAATGAAGAAGATGAAATTCCTGACATCAAAAGAAGGATCCCTAAATGTAGTTGATAGTACCATGATATCCACCAAAGAGAAGATAGCTATTGTTGGTAACAAGTTCCTAGTTAAGAGGGAGCTTGGACAAGTCCTTGGGTAAGAGGGAGCTTGGACAAGTCCTTGGGTAAGAGGGAGCTTGGACAAGTCCTTGGGTAAGAGGGAGCTTGGGTATATTCCTTTTTATAGGAATTAGCATATCTTCCCTGGTTGAGAGGAAGAGTTAGATGTAGAAATTTTGAATAATAAACACTTATTCACAGAGATTATCCCAATTATACACTATTGCGGAATACATGCACAATACATAATCTCCTCTACGTTGATCATCAATTTAGCAGCATCAAAAACAATGAAACATCAATCGCATGCACACATTAACATAGTATGTAACCCGGGGAAAGCATACAACTGAAAACCCCACACTATCTATATATTATAAATATTGAGAACATGTAACAATACATAGTACAATACTCCTCACAAGTACTCAACACTATCTCCACCTGTTACACACAAAACTAGCTCAGATCCGAACAAGTCACAGGTTCAAATCTCCTCCGCTGCTTTGCCTGCCTCCATTGCACAATGCCTAGTGAAAATCACGTGAGCACAGGCTATAATTGCTTGGTATTGGTCCACATTGCGTAGTCCTCATTGGCATAACTCAATCCCATTGATTGTGCAAGATCTCATGCACAACTATAGTCACAACTGATAGCAATCTCAACCTCTAACACCTGTCTCCACTGAACTGTACATGCACTGACATGCAACTGAGTTAACTGATGTATTCTGTAGTTGCTTTATGATTTAATAATTAGTGAATTAATTAATAATTAATTCACACAACTCATCACTAGTCTATTTGCAGTTAGACTAAGTACAACTAGTTTAACCAAGTTAAACTGAACACAACTCCATCAACTCCACATCCAACTCCACCAAACTCAACCACATGAGTTCTAACTGAAGTCCTGCATGCAATAGCTCAACTAACCCACAAAGAAAGCGTATTTCCTTCTGAAAATTGCATGTGCCACATATGTAGCTCAAACTGAAGTGCTCCAAGAGGATAAGATAATGTTTATAGTCCAAATATTATTATGAGACAATAATATTCAACTGTTTCTATTTTTAGCCTGTCAGTCTAAAAATAGACTCAGATCACTCCACTGTGAACCAAAAATAGAAGTCCATCTATTTTTCCCAACATGACCAATCATCCACAAATAGCATACTGCAACTCATAGACCATGATCATATGTCTAAAAATAGACATAGTCTAAAAATAGACTTTGCACCATAATTTGCCTATGGCCCCACTTAGTGAAAGCGACTCCTTTCCACTAAGCTCCATCATCTGGTTGCATTCTCAACACTCCCTCTCAACAAGATATGGATTATCAGCAACCCCTATCCTGCCTCATTGGTATTTGAATTTTCTCCTGGTGAGCGCCTTCGTCAAGATATCAACATCCTGATTCTCCGTTGGAATGTATGAAAGTAACATGATTCTCCGCTGCACACAATCTCTGATATGATGGTACCTGATGTCAATGTGCTTAGATCTATCATGAAATACTCGATTAGCCGAGAGTTTAATGCAACTCTGGTTATCACAATAAATCACAGTAGGCTCCAAGTGAGAACCGAACAACCCGACCAGAATCTTCCTCATCCATATAGCCTCGCATGCAGCCAAACTTGCTGCCATATACTCGGCCTTTGCTGAACTGAGTGCCACGGATCTCTGCTTCCTACTGTACCAAGAAACTGTTGTCGACCCGATACTGAAGACCCCTCCTGAGGTGCTCTTTCTATCCGTTGGGCTCCCTGCCCAATCTGCATCTGTGAAGCCACATAGCTTCACCTCATCCTCCTGTCTGTACCACAATCCATATCCCGATGTGAGCCTAAGATAATGAAATACATGCTTGCCTGCCTTCCAGAAGAGCTTGGTTGGCTTAACCATAGCTTGTGAAAGCTGGTTAATAGCATAGCATATATCGGGTCATGTATTGACCAGATACTTAAGCGACCCCACCAACTGTCGATAAACAGTGGCATCCACTTCTTCTGCTGAAGTGGAATCCTCCTTCCTCCAACCTCCAGGAAGAGGAGTATCAACAGGCTTGCAGCCATGCATGTTGAACTTCTCCAGTATCTCCCGAGCATACTTACCCTAAGAAACAAATGGTCCATCACTGCGCTGCCAAATTTCCAATCCCAGGAAATAATGGAGGCCCAAGTCCTTCATCTCAAACTCCTTAGCAAGATCATCCTTGCATGAAAGTATCAACATCTCAACACCCGTTAGAATCAAATCATCTACATAAAGTACAATGATAAGAAACTTACCCTCCACCACAATCTGGTATAGGCTAGGATCCGCCTCACTCTTGGAGAATCCAAGTCTGGTGAAATAACTGTCTATCCGTGTGTACCAAGCATGTGGTGCTTGTTTCAACCCATACATCGCTCTCTTGAGCTTGCACACATGCGACTCGCTGCTGTAGATCTCGAAACCTTCGGGTTGTTCTATGTAAACCTACTCCTCAATGACTCTGTTGAGGAACGTAGTCTTCACATCCATCTGATGAATGTGCCATCCCATCTACGCTAAGAGAGCAAGAATCGTCTGTATGGAAGAATACCTTGCGACAGGTGCAAAGGTGTCCTCATAATCAATCCCCTCTATCTGTGAAAAGCCTCGACCAACAAATCTTGCCTTGTATTTCTCCACACTCCCGTTAGCTGTCTTCTTAACTTTGTAGATCCATCTCGAACCCACCATTGATTTCCCTTCCGGTCTTGGGACAATCTCCCATGCACTGTTTCTGACAATCGAATCATACTCTTCCACCATGGCATCTACCCATGCGGGATCCTCCACAGCTTCCTCGAAAGAGGATGGCTCAATCACAACACATTTGCTCACAAAAGCCATGTATCCAGTGTACTGATCAGGTGACTATCCATGTCCTGAAGCTCATCTTTAGGAACTAATAGCTCCTCATTTGCATGAAAGTGTGGCTCCCTCTCAAGTGAACACTTCATGGATTTCTCCTCCTGAAATTTTATATCCCGTCGCACAACAGTCTTTCCAATGTCTGGAAAATACACACGATAGTTGTGGGGCGTATCAGTGTACCCCACAAATATCCCAACCTCTACGGTCGGCTTCAACTTCTTCCTGGCATCCTTCGTCACATGCATGTAAATGTTAGCACCAAAAATCCTCAAATGAGAAATATCAGGCCTCTTACCAGAATAAGCTTCCTCGGGTGTACTCATGCCAAGTATCTTGTGAGGACAACGGTTCTGCACATATACTGCAGTATTTCATGCTTCCGCCCACAAGTGAAGGGGTAGGCCCTGATCATGCAAGATCACCCGTGCAGCACCCACGATCATTCTGTTCTTCTGCTCAGCAATCCCGTTCTGTTGTGGGTTATGGGGAGCTATGAGCTCTCTTCGAATCCCTTCTACACTGTAGAAATCCTTGAACTCGCCAGAGATGTATTCACCACCATTGTCACTCCTAAGAGCCTTCACCTTCTTCCTCGACTCCTTCTCGACCAATGCTTTGAACTCACAGAACTTTGAGTATGTCTCGCTCTTCTTCTGCATGAAGAAGATCCAACGCTTACGAGAGAAATCATCAACAAAGATCACATAATACCTGTGCTTTGCTGTCGAAGCTACTGAGAAAGGTCCACACACGTCTGTGTGAATTCTCTCAAGGATCATCGTGGCGTGACTCTCCTTCTCGTGAAAGGTGGCTTTCACAAACTTTCCCAAAGTACACCCCTTGCACTGATCTGACTGCGCAAGAGTGCCTTTAGGAAGCCCTGTAGTGATCTACTGCAGTATCTTCAAGGCTCCATGGTGAAGGTGACCCAATCTCCTGTGCCACATCTCGCCATCATCCTGGCTCACCAATCCTTCTGCCTTGCATGCCATTGCTGTGCAGCCATCTACATGCAACTGATAAAGGTTCCTCACTCGAACCTCTATCTTCTAGGTTTCTCCAGTTGTATTGTTGCACAGGAAAGCCTTTCCCTCGCTGAAAACAACATCATATCCCTTGTCTTCTAACATCGCCACATAGATAAGATTCTTCTTCAATCCTGGAACATGCATCACTTCCTTCAATACGAAGGGTTTACCAGACTCCCTCTCAAAGGAAATGGTACCGATACCGGTTGCACTGTATCTACCATCATTGCCCATCTCGATGTGCACTCCAAGATCTTTTTCCTCCAGATCAGAAAACAAATCTCGATCTCCTGTCATGTGAAAAGACGCACCACTGTCCAAGAACCACACCGATCCCATCACACTTGAAACCAAGCATGTGATCAATGAAAAATCAAGCTCAAACTGTGAGGCTAGAGCCTCTCCTACTGCAGATCCAGTAGCTTGTTTGTTCTTCTTCTTCTGCAGACAATTTGTGGCATAGTGTCCGTGCTGGTGACAATGAAAGCACTTCACCTTGGACATGTCCTACTTCTTGCCTTTCACACCAGATTGAGAAGCTTTCTTTTTCTTCCTCTTCTTTGCTTTGGCAGCCAAAGCGCAATTTTCTTCATCAGTTCCCTTTGATGAAGATCCGTCCCTGGTATTTCGCCTGATCTCCTCCTGCACAAGATCTAACCAAAGTCTCTCCCATCCTGGTAGTTTCTCCCGACCATTGACAGAGTCCTGATAGGAATTCCAACTCTTTGGAAGACCAAGTAGAGCCAAGCTCACCAATTCCTCATCATCGACAGTCACCCCCACACTTCCCAACTCATCCCGACACTGAGTGAACTTCGCGAGATACTTGAGCATACTGTCTCCCTTCTCACATTTGATTTTTCTGAGTTTATCCTTGAGCACCAGCTTCCTCTGATTGCTCTTGCTTTGGAATAGATCTTTTCCACATCAAGTATGGAGAAGCCTTTCCATGCAGGCTAGACACAATGTGATCCTTCACGCCCTCCAACAGAATCCTTTGACACTTTGCTGTCTTCTTTTGCCAAGCATCAACTTGTGCAGTATCAGTAGGCTTTGGGACCTCAGCCTCTATGAACTCCTTTAGCCCATTATCATCCAACACCGCCTCCATCCTGTCCTTCCATGCAATATAGTTTGAGCTGCCCTCAAGAGCATACTCCAATCACAATCCATTGAAAGACATTGCCACGTTGATACCAAGAAAACACTGCTGCAAATTCGAATTCCACCAGCTCCAAACTCAACCGCCTGTGATCTAGAATTTGTGAGAAAAAATTATTTCTTGTACAGAGATTGACTGTATGGGCTTTTACTGGATATCTCACCTTCTAAAGGAAGGATGAATCCAGAGGCTACCTGGCCCGAACAAACTCTGCCTGAAGAAATAAGATGTAAACACTTTCTGAATAATAGATCTGATGATCAACAGCTCTGATACCATGTAGAAATTTTGAATAATAAACACTTATTCACAGAGATTATCCCGATTATACACTATTGCGGAATACATGCACAATACATAATCTCCTCTACGTTGATCATCAATTTAGCAGCATCAAAAACAATGAAACATCAAACGCATGCACACATTAACATAGTATGTAACCCGGGGAAAGCATACAGCTGAAAACCCCACACTATATATGTATTATAATGATTGAGAACATGTAACAATACATAGTACAATACTCGTCACAAGTACTCAACACTATCTCCACCTGTTACACACAAAACTAGATCAGATCTGAACAAGTCACAGGTTCAAATCTCCTCCGCTACTCTGCCTGCCTCCACTGCACAATGCCTAGTGAAAATCACGTGAGAACAGGCTATAATTGCTTGGTATTGGCCCACACTGTGTAGTCCTCATTGGCATAACTCAATCCCATTGATTGTGCAAGATCTCATGCACAACTATAGTCACAACTGATAGTAATCTCAACCTCTAACACCTGTCTCCACTGAACTGTACATGCACTGACATGCAACTAAGTTAACTGATGTATTCTTTAGTTGCTTTATGAGTTAATAGTTAGTGAATTAATTAATAATTAATTCACACAACTCATCACTAGTCTATTCACAGTTAGACTAAGTACAACTAGTTTAACCAAGTCAAACTGAACACAACTCCATCAACTCCACATCCAACTCCACCAAACTCAACCACATGAGTTATAACTTAAGTCCTGCATGAAATAGCTCAACTAACCCACAAAGAAAACGTATTTCCTTCTGAAAGCTGCATGTGCCACATCTGTAGCTCAAACTGAAGTGCTCCAAGAGGATAAGATAATGTTTATAGTCCAAATATTATTATGAGACAATAATATTCGACTATTTCTATTTTTAGCCTGGCAGTCTAAAAATAGACTCGGATCACTCCGATGTGACCCAAAAATAGAAGCCCATCTATTTTTCCCAACATGACCAATCATCCACAAATAGCATACTGCAACTCATAGACCATGATCCATATGTCTAAAAATAGACATAGTCTAAAAATAGACTTTGCACCATAATTTTCCTGCGGGCCCACTTAGTGAAGGCGACTCCTTTCCACTAAGCTCCATCATCTTGTTGCATTCTCAACATTAGACACATCATTCTTGTCTTCATCTTATGAAGAAATAATGGAGGATTGGATAAGAATTTGCGATTGATTCTGATACTCTTTGAGGATATGGCAGGGCATCCAATAGGTAAGATTTGTCGAAGAGGAAATTGCTTGAGGTTGTGTTATTCCAAGATAGGAATTGTCCTAAAAGGACGCACCTTATGAATACCTAGGTGCGGTATGTGCCTTGAGAGACAATAATGATGGTGTTTATTAGTCATTTGTCTCACTAGCATTGTGCTCTGATCTTGTGGAGAGATTGAGTTGTTTATCAAGGCCTTGTTATGTGACAATGTTGGTTAGTATGATGAGATTCTCTGGCATAAGCTAAGGTAGTAGCTTATGAGATGGATTACCAATCTGACTCTTCTTATGATATTTATTCAGTTTTAGAATGTCCAAGTACCTTGTATGGAATATGAATACCTCCCTAGTTAAGAAGGAGTGTTGAAAAATGTAACTAAGTTAAGTCTTCATAATGACACATGTAAACATGATTTTATGTATTAGTTGTAAAGAGACAAATAAATTTATTATTATCATTCTTGAGGCATTAGTTTCATGTTCAAGGAAAATTTATTTCTATAGGTCAAGAACCCATTGAGTGCTTCTAGGGCTTGTCATTGATTTTACAAGTCAATTGAGTCATTGTCATGTATGGAAGACCATTTTGGGCATATTGTATATTGTAAAGAATTTTGTTTTGAGTCAAAATTAGAGTTAAAGACTCTCCAAGACCTTGTCAACATGCAAGCAACAAGTCAACCTTTAAAAAGCGACAAGTCAACCTGAAGACAATGACAAGTTGGCCTACAAGATGTGACAAGAAGCCTATATATAAAGGACTCGACCTTATTTGTAAAGAGTATCAAGAAAGTTTGTTGAAAGCATAAGAAGCACAAGTACATCTAGTGAAGGAGATAGAAACAAAAGAAGAAGAAAACCAAATTTTCGAGGACTATTTTAGGGCTAAATCTATTCACACGTGTGAGGAGACTAAGGTAGAATTTATTGCAACAGAGGCAGAGTACAGTTACTTTAGGAGGCCGAAACAAGGTATTGAAAGTTCATATTGAAAATCTGAATATTTCAAGAAAGAAGGATTATCCCAAGCGAAGAAAAAGAGACTCACAAATATGCCCTAAAGTTTCCACACTTGTGGAACCACAGAAATTATAGGCAGGTTGAGAATTACTGGCCCATGACAGAGTTCGGGACTTTGAAAAGGAGTTGAAATTTGGAGATGTGAGGCAAGTGTCAATTGGGTTGAATTTTTGAGAATAAATTTCTTCAAGGAGGAGCTTTAGACTTGGTCTTCGAGGGGTCTTGGTCAAGGGTCAAACGTCCTGGAATTCTTCATTTGAAGTTCTATAAGAAGAGAAGAATTCTTGTGGGTTTTACTCTCAAGAGGAGAGATTTTATCCCTGGCAGATAGCCTATATCTTGTGTATTCTTGTCTCATTATTATTTATTGTTTGATATTTGTTTGACGATAAGAACACTAACTATAATGAATTGAAAGAGGAAGATAATCAAGTTAAGTAAAAATACATCAGAAGAAATTATCAAAGTAAGAAAAATCACCTCTAGCTGCTCCTCGGTTTCTCAACAAAGAAGAGAGAGCCACACTATTATGCAAAATTTACAATTGTGGACAAAAGTATCTTCCCTAAACCTAGTGGCATGGTCTAGAACAACATAAATCAAAGAATATAAAGTTCCCCTTAGATAAATTGGAGAATGGAAAGATGCTTACTTGTGATCCGTCGCAAGCTCTTCTCTCCTCTTGGCTTGTAAGCTCCAATCGTAGCTCTGATCACTAAAATTAGAACTTGCACAAACAATCAACACAAGCCAAAGATCTACGACATCTATGTAGAATTATCCAATCATTCTATTCAATGGATCAACATAGCATTGAAATATATGAATGTAAACATAACATAACAAATATAGGAAAACGATATACTCTTTGTATTAATATGAAAAGGGATAGGTTTACAACCAAAAATGGAAGTCAGTCTTATAGACATCTCCCCAAGTTGAATTGTCCTTCCTTGTCGCAAAGCACACCTCAAGGTCACCATAATGCATGGAAATGATAACTCTCTTAGGTTCAAAGTAACATCATGAGGGTATGATTAGTATCAAAAATCCAACCTTGATGTTATAGACGGTTGTGTATTTATAGGAGAGTGTGGTAGTTTAGGAACTCTTATCCATTTACCAATCGGGGATTGAGATCCACTCTTGATGGGAGGATGCGTTCAAGGGATAAGAGGTGAAATATCCAATGTAGGATAAGATAGGATTCGATGTTCTTATCCATGGTAAATGGTTGTAACAACTCCTTGAAGCTTTAGGATCCTTTTTATTTTTCCCAAATTTCTAGAATCAACACACCCCCAAAAAGGGAGAACCTGTTGCTAATCAACGCTAGTGTAGAACTAGGAAACTAGCTCATGAACGAAGGTCCCTAAAGGGTGAGGGTGCATTGGGCCTTAAAAGAAATGATTTGAGTAAATCAGACTTAGAAACTCAGGGATTTGGAAGATTCATGATTAGGGATTTATGTAAGGATGATGACAAGGTTTTCACGGATGTGGATTGATCAGGTTTGCAGGCCTATTGACCAGATGCGACAAAATGGCCTATAATAGATTACCCTCTAAAGCACAAATTCATAAACAATGGTTGATGACTGAAGTGATTTACCTTGTGACAAGTTCGGATCAAGAACAATCGGTTGAGACCATAATATGTTACAATATATTTTCAGCATGCTATCTTTGCTGAGGGATGCATATCCATGCTCAAAACATAAGTTAATATTACATGTACATTGATTAAAAAGTTGGGTCCACTAATGATGAAATGTGGATCCATAATTGGATGGTTGTTTGTATGATCATAGCCATAATGCTTTATAATATTTCATTAATCCTGAAATTGCATCCTAGATGGATGGAACTAGATCCAGGGTCTTTTATCGTGTTCACTTGATCGTCCAATGTACAAGTCCAACCATGCGAATAAAGGAGCCGAATTCAAACATGGAAGACACCATTTGATTACCAATTGTATGGTGTGAATGAATGAGTTGAAGTCGAACACCACACAAAATCTTTTAGTCAAAGGCTAATGATCAAAACCTGTCGCCGAGAGGGAGGAAGCTTGCCATTGATTTATACAAGTCCCAAGGTACTAAAGGAAGAGTTTCTAAGTCAACTTCATGGATAATGAGTGGATGTCGACAGGAAATGACCCGTCATAGGAGGGCCTTGATGTATCCCCCATCAATGACACAAAATGGGTATCACAATGTGAGACAGAATGATGCTGATGTGGAATTGGTTCAGGAATGGAAGACATGGAATGAAGGATTAAGAGTATCATAGAAGATATCAAATGAATGAATTTTATTTAACACATCAACGACACTGAATGGAGTTGGTAGCATTGACCCAAAAACCAAAAACAAAGGTTTGAAATGGTGAGATGAACCAAAAGACAAACAGATTACCCAACCCAAAAACCACAGAGATGAAGTGGAAGAGTGTTGTGTTCAAGAGTGACTTATTTCCATTAATAGGTGGAGTATCTCATTTTCCCAAATTTCCCGAACCATTTCTGGTCAGTAACTCTTTATTTGTTAACAAGCTTGAGGAGGATAACATATGCTTGATCTGTAATTTCATCCTTCAGATGAATCCATCTGAATATCTTTAATGAACCATGAGAAGGAGTGGTTTAGTCCTGTCATGTTCGATGGTTCCATCGTTGTTTGATGTTTTTACGAGTCCAGCGAAGGTCTAACTTGACATATTTTTCATGTTTAGAGAGTTTGAAAAAGATGTGAAAAGGAAAACTCCAAAAGTTCTTTTTTGTAGATAGTCCATCTCAATTCGGAAAAGGGTTAAACATATACTTAGTAGACGTATTTTCATTTACTTTAATGAGTACGAAAAGAAAAGTGCTTGGAACTATTTTCATATTTTGGGAGTCTGAAAAGAGTTGAAAGAGGACTCCAGGGGGTTCCTTTTTCGTAAGTTTCCGGAGCTTGAAAAAGTGATAAAAGTATGCTCCGTGGTCAAAATGACTTGTTTCAATTCAGACATCGTCAAATATGTTAAGACAAATGTCATCCTACTCAAAAACCACAAAAATATTAAAAATATCTATTTCATGATAAAACCGAGTCATATTTAGGTCAAAACATTAATAAATTAATGATGAAAATGATCATAAAATAGGCAAAAAGTAACTCATTTTTACCATTTCACATTTTACCTCTTGGAGAGAGATATCTGAGTGTTTTTCCCCCAATACTCTGCAGTTGATAGTGACCAATCCAGTGAATCATTTCAAGCGTGTTCACTTCTATATAGAATCTATAACCTTTCTCTTTCCTTTCATGGTTTCAGTTTGTGATTTCATGCACATTTTTCAAGTTTTTGAGGGACCTAGGAATCTAATTCCTCGCCCTAGGTCCAATGCACCCCCAGAAGGTTGAAAGGTACGCTGAACAGAAGAAAAATTCACTGAGGAGAGCGTTGCAACACATTTTTTTCCTTAAGGAGGGTGTGTTGGGCGCAATTCCTAACATTATTTTTCTCCTTTGCCTCAAAATTTCTCTAGTTTTTTCCATGAAATTTGTCCTAATGATACTTCTTGTGATGTTTCAGGTGTCTATTGGAACAAAATGGCCTTGATATGGATGGAAAGAGAACATGAGGAACAAGATTTTACTGTAGCTAATGATCCTACCACCTTCCAGGCTTTAAGAGATTGTGGACTATTAAAAATATTCTATCTTCCTGGTATGTAGTAGCAAATGGAATTATTGACATATCTTGTCTGTGCATGGGATGTTCAAGCACATGCATTCAGAATAGGTGCACATATGTTAGAAATACAGGTATAAGATATATATTTCTTGATTGGTCTGTCAAGACAAGGTGCCCCCATCTCTTTATTTGGTTCACAGAGTGGTGGAGAGACAACCAAAAATTACATTAGCGCATATTGTCGACCATGATCCCAATCGACTAAGGATGGAAAAAATTGACATCAAGGATGTGGTTTGTTTTCTTGTAGGAAAGGTATTGTTTATCATTGTTAGATTGGCCGGTAGTGCGACTCTACATGTGGCGAAAAAGTCACATATGCAATATGCTCTAGTATGTCTGGAGCCAACAACATTCAACTGGAGTGAGGGAATACTAGTAAACATGAAGGAGTAGCTGACTAAGGCAAAAGATGGATGGTTAAATAAATTTGTCTATGGTTCCATCTTGGTTTCTTTTTCTTTAGAACGGATTCCATTGCTTAGGCCACAACATATCCCGCTTGAGCTCACAAATCCGAGAGTCCCATGGATGAGGAGATGGGTTGATCTCATGTCCAGACATGTAGGTCTATCATCGATGAGATTCACACTTGTCTTCTTTATATGGTTGCACATGCAATTGATTATGAAAGAAGAATATCCATATGCAAGGATGGATTTCAGTAGAGAATCGGAGCTCATGATTCCTGATGGCGAGTGATGCGGTGCCATAGGTAAAACATTTTGACCATTTTTGTATTTTTAAGTTTTACAATTTTTTAGTGATTTTTAATGTATCCGAGACTCAATTATTCATTTGTACACATGAAGATATTGAACCCATTTGACCTGTGGGCTCTTCTTATCTTCATTGTGTAGGTAACCTACAGCAGGCACTAGTAGTGGTACAGGTTGTTGTAGCAGAACAAGAAGTACTACAAGATCTCAATGTGGCCGAGACCCTTGCAGAGGTTGAGTGTCATATGGAGGGCTTGACCCATGGCATAGCTGAGACTATGGTTGACGAGCTCCTTATGAAACTACAACTACATACTATTGGTGTGCCTGGCCATATCCATGAACTACTATTCAAGATGGCTCATGTTGTGGCATGCTATCATGAGCACTATGTTTAGTCTACTAGGAGGATTATAGCCATATTTTGACTGCATGTATATTTTAGGCCATGTGGCCACATGTGTCTCGGGCACAAATTTTGTAAAACCAAAACTTTGATATATATATATATATATATATATATATATATATAGATAACTATGTTAAATGTTTCTTATGGTTCTATTATTTATTTTAATGTATGTGATGTGTATTGAGTTAATTTGCATGTGTCGCAAATGTCTATCGAAAACATGATCAACTGATGCATATGTCAATGTACTTAAATTTCTAGAAATATGTTGATACTGGATGAAATCAAAATATCTTTCTAGAAGGAGAACCCTCATGAACATGCGAAACATAGTTGGACTTCTAACAAAATAGACAATAGTAAATTGTAGTGCTATAGGTTGTGAGTCGAGTCTGATAACTATACAATGGATACCATGAGAAATTGCATTAGACAATAGTTCAATCACTGCGCTATACTCGCCGATGTTATTTGTAGATCAACTGATACAAATTCCTTGTAAACTCACTAACTCGCCATTAAAAGAATATATAGCCCAAGCTACAGAGGAGAGGTTGCAAGTACAATGACTAGCATCATCATAACCAACATATGGTTTGAGGGATGCCAACATCTGCAAACAAAATGTGAATAGGATTAACAGAAATCTAAGAAACTTTGAAGGGAACACACTGCAAACACACTCAAAAACACCTATATATACTATGTACATAGTGCACTACACAAAAAATCAAGAAAAATATTTCTTATGGTACAACCCATTCCTAGGTTGCACCAAGGGAACTCCATATAAATCAACTAGCTCATAGGAAACTTTAGCAATAACACATTTGACACAGTATGGGCCCAACCACATTGGCTCAAACTTATTTGATCCTAATTTATCAAACCCTTGATCGTATATCAAGAAAGGTTCTCCTGTTGGAAATAATACTGAGAGGGGGGGTGAATCAGTATTATCTAGCAATTTACCAAATCTTCCTTATTTGATTCTTTTGAAATATTCTTGTATATCAGTACCATAAAACAATGAGCATGAATAAAGAAAATAGACAGTCACACCAAAGAACATAAGATGTAAGGTGGAAACCCAATGCGGGAGAAAAACCACCTGCTGCAATATGTCTCTATCTTCTTTCAAGAAATTCTTTTTACAATGATTTTGTACTGGTGCAGTCCTTTACCAGCACGCAGGCTGCAACCTGCAGAGAGCTACAACTCTCTCTCGTTTTCCAGACTCTCCTGGAAGGGAGCTACAACCCCCTACTTCTTTTCATGAAGAATCAAATGATCAACAAGTATACAACAGATACAGTCTACGACAGATATCAAATCAGTAATTACAGAAACAACCCAGAACACCTTATGAACAGAAATATACAGTCAACAGATCATCTTAAGACAGGGACGCATATTTTCTTTCTGTGGCCTGCGACTGGACGCAGTGTACCTTATGCTGTTCTGTGTGCAGACGCACTGTTCCTCTTTGCTTTTCTGCGACCGACGCACACAGAAACACTATCGCGCCGCGTCTTTTGCCTCAGAGACGCACCCAATACCACAGTCGCGCCGCGCCCTTTGCCTCAGAGACGCACCTGAGCCTTTACTGTACTGCGTCCCGGCGCACTTTCCCTTCACTGAATCTGCGTCCCTTCAGATATAGAAGATAAGAGGACTTCAGAACCAACCCAAACACTCAGATCCACAGATCTGATCATGCGCCATATAGATCGTAGTCCATTAGAAGATTCGCCCTTATAGATTTGGACTAGATCTCACCAAGAGATATTCAACCAAGATAATACTTAATCCAAATGAACTCCTTTGCTTTATATAGGCAAGCTTCTCCCCAAAGCGTGGAACAATACCACGAGCCGACACCATAGAAACACAAAAACCGTCGGCAAGATACCACACAAGAAACCCCCACGTGCTTTTCTCTGCCTTGAAATGTGTGCACTGGGCGGACGCACCTCCTGAACGGCTGGCCTGCGTCCCTGGACGCGGGTTCTGTATGGTATACCTGCGGGGACGCACTTGCTGAACATATTTCCTGCGTCCTTCTTGATTTACCACCTGAATGAGTTTGCCATCAAGGACAACACCTGAATCATAATGCCAACAAACTCCCCCTTTGGACTTGATGGCAACCACATAATCTTCAGCGTCATCATTCTCCCCCTTTGACATCAAGGGCAAAGGGTATGCTCCCCCTATGCTCATGCTTCTCCAGATCTGTAACCAGAAATCCATCATGAAGGAGACAGAGAAATATTGCAGCTATTTCCAAGATCTCCTTCTCCATAATGCCAACAATGCATTATGTGCTCCCCCTGAGCCTATACCATCAATAGGAAGATGATCAACAGTGAGATGATGCATCAACAACCCCCAGCTTTTGCCTGAGGTATTCAAAAGTGTCCCTGGGCAACGGTTTGGTGAAAATATCAGCAACTTGTTCCTTAGAAGGAACATACTCCAACTTGACCTTCTGTTCAAGTACTTGTTCCCGGAGAAAATGGTACTTGATTGGTATGTGCTTGGTTTTTGAATGCATAACCGGATTCTTTGAGATGCTGATTGCACTTGTGTTGTCACATAAGATAGGAATAGGAGGTGTACAAGTGATTTGATAATCCTGCAAAGTCTGCATCATCCAAAGAAGTTGGGTGCAACAAGATGCGGCAGCAACATATTCCGCTTCAGCTGTAGACAAGGCAATTGAACTCTGTTTCTTGCTGAACCAAGATACCAGTCTGGAACCCATAAAGAATGCACCACCACTTGTGCTTTTCCTGTCATCCACGCTTCCGGCCCAATCTGCATCTGTATAAGCATGAAGAGTGAGATCTGTATCTCTAGGATACCATAGGCCATAATTTTGAGTCCCTTGAAGATATTTGAAGATTCTCTTCACTGCTTGAAGATGAGTCTCCTTTGGATTTGCCTGAAATCTTCCAACGATTCCAACTGCATGCATGATGTCTGGTCGGGTACCTGTCAAATATAGTAGACTTCCAATCATAGATCTGTAGGTTGGTTGATGTACTGCTGCAGATTCATCATTTGCACTGAGACTACATCCTGTGACCATGGGTGTACATACTGGTTTTGCATCTTCCATGCCATATTTCTTCAAAATCTGCTTGAGATACTTGGTTTGAGATAAAAGGATTCCTCCTTTCTTTTGTTGGATTTGCAAACCAAGGAAGTATGTCAGTTCTCCTAGCAAGGACATCTCAAATTCTTTCTGCATGACCGAGGCAAAGCTTTGACTCATAGCTTCTTCATTACTGCCAAAAATAATGTCATCTACATACACAACAAGTATTAGTAATTTGTCATTTTCAACTTTTATATAAAGATTGCTATCTGCTGAACCTTTTGAAAAACCTTGTTGATGAAGATATTTGTCCAACCGGTAGTACCAAGCCCTTGGAGCTTGTTTGAGACCATAGAGAGCCTTTTTTAATCGGCATACAAGATTTGGATCGTTTCCAAGAATGAAACCATCTGGCTGTTCAATGTACACTTCTTCATCCAAGTCTCCATTCAGAAAGGCTGATTTCACATCCATTTGAAATACTTTGAAGTTCTGACAACTTGAGAGAGCAAGAAACATTCGAATGGCCTCAAGTCTTGCAACAGGAGCAAAAGTTTCTTCAAAGTCTATTCCTTCTTGCTGTGCATACCCTTTACAAACAAGTCTGGCTTTGTTTCTAATTACTTCTCCATTTTCATTCAATTTATTTTTGAAAACCCATTTTGTTCCGATAACATTCTTATCCTTTGGTCTAGGAACCAGCTCCCAAGTGTTGTTCTTTTCGATTTGCTCAAGTTCTTCATCCATTGCTTTCACCCAACATTCATCTTTGCAAGCCTCTTTCACATTTTGTGGTTCAGTAGAGGAGAGTAATGCCAAATAACTTGAAGCTTCTGCAACTGTTCTTCTAGTTTGTATACCTGCTTCTTTTTGTCCCATGATCTGAGATTCTGGATGGTTCTTTTGAACATATCTGGATGGAGTCTTTTCTTCTATTCTTGTTCTTTCTTCTGCTTCTTCGTGAGGTCCGTCTTGAGATTGTTCTTGCGGTTCTTCTTCTTCATCATTCTGTCTTTGAGGGTAGCTTTCATCTTCTTCAATGTCTTCACGATGTATTTGCCTAGGAATGTATCCTTTCTCATCAACCACTACATCAATGCTGTCAACAATTCTGCCAAGTCTTTTATTGTAGCATTTGTATGCTTTGCTATGTGGAGAGTAGCCAAGAAGAATTCCTTCATCTGCTCTAGGATCAAGTTTGCCAAGCTGCTCCTCAGTATTCTTGATATAGCATTTGCTCCCAAAGATTTTGAAGTGCTTTACTGAAGGAGTTTTACCACTCCAGAGCTCATGAGGAGTTTGAGTGCTGTTCACTCGGACATTTGTCTTGTTGAGAATAATAACTGCCGCATGTGCAGCTTCACCCCAGAAGGTTGCAGGAGTTCCTGATTCATCAAGCATAGCACGAGCCATTTGCTGAATTGTTCTGTTCATTCTTTCCACTACTCCATTTTGCTGAGGAGTTCTAGCTGTAGAAAATTCTCTCCTTATCCCATGTTCATCACAGAAATCGAAAAATTCATTTGAAGTAAATTCTCCACCTCTGTCGGATCTGAGGCACTTAATTTTGTGACCTGATTCATTTTCAACCAAAGCTTTGAAGGATTTGAATTTTTCGAAGGCTTCATCTTTGTGCTTCATAAGTCCTAACCAAACAAACCTGGAGAAATCGTCAATAAATAATATCAAGTATTCCTTTCCTCTAGGTGTTCTTTTTCTGAATGGTCCACATACATCTGTATGTACTAGCTCAAGAGGCATGCTGGCTGATCCTTCTTTCTCTGGAAAGTTAGTTCTGGTTTGTTTTCCAAACTGACATGATCTGCATATGGTGTTGTCAGGAATTTTGATATCTGGAAGATCGCGAACTGCCTGATATTTGCAAGCTTTCCTTATTTGTGAGAAGCTTAGATGTCCCAACCTTCGATGCCATAACCAGTGCTCTTCATCCTTGCTTAGATAGCATTGTTGTTGTCCTTCATCAAATATGTATAGATTATTTGGAGTTCTTTTTCCTTTGAGAACTGTTTTACCTGTATCAAGATCACGAACAAGACATCCATTTGATCTGAATATAACCTCGGTTCTTTGATCACACATTTGGCTTACACTTAGAAGATTATGCTTTAGTCCATCAACAAACAAAACATTTCCAGCCTTAACATCTTCTTTTAAAGGAGCAATACCTTTTCCTTTTATAGTTGCAGGAGTATCATTTCCAAAAGAGACTTTCTTTCCCTTTTCTAAATTAGAATAAGATTCAAGTTTTTCTTTATCACCTGTCATATGCTTTGAACATCCACTGTCAATGTACCATAGATTTTCTTGTCCTTCTGCATAGAATGCTATCCCACATCTTTCTGTTTGAGGTTCCTTTATTTTCCATGTTTTGGTGCCTGAGGCTTGTTCTTTTTTTTTGTTCTTGTACCTTTCTTTCCGGAAACCTGCTTCTGCATTCAAAGTCTTCATGTCCAAAATTATTGCAAATAGAGCATTCAACTTCATTTTCAAGAGCTGAAAAGTTGTTATAGGTCCTTTTTGTAATCCCTGTCATACTTCTTTGTTTTTGAGCTTCCCTAGTCATGATTGTTTTATACGCAACACATTGAGCTGCTTTGTGACCAAAGTTATGGCAAGAAAAGCATTGTCCATTGAAGAAGCTTCTGCGATTATTGAATCTACCAGCCAACTGATTGTAATTTCTATTTTCATCTATTCTTGAACCAAATTGGGAAGATTTTACCTGTGGCTGGTTGTGGCTTTTGTTCACCCTTAAGCTGGATTGCCCCTGATAGTTTCTATTTGACGTTTGTCCCTGCTTTACCTGATGATCTTCCTTGTGCTCTTGCTCATTTCTTCTTGCTGCATCAAGATAGCTTTTTGAAGTGGATGCTTGAGAAGTTTCTCCATTATAGCCCAGACCTGTCTTATTTAGTGGAGACCGCTGCACACTGATAATCTCATTCAAAGTTTCAGATCCTTTGACAAACTTGAGATTGATAGTTTTTGTTTTCTCAATTTCTTTTCTAAGACCAACAATTTCACCTTCTAATTTTTCAAGATGTTTTTCCTTTTCATCAATTTGAAATTGTAGAGTATCAATAATCATGTTCTTTTCTTCTATACATCTCTTGAGTCTAGTAATTTCATCATAAAGGTTATCTACATCTACAGCATCCTCATAATCATCATCTTCAAATGCCATTAACAATCTATATTTGTTACCTTGTTCATCTTCATCACTGTTTGATAAGCCATCACTATCTTCGTGGGTGTAGTAGCTTTTCTTATTTGCACTCTGTTTCTTGTTCCATCTAACTGGTTCCTTTCCTTTATCCTTATAAGAGCATTTTGCAGCATAATGACCTACTCTTCCACAAGCAAAGCATTTGAAAGGTAGCTTACCTCTGAACCTTCCAGAACCCCTTTGAAGATTTCTGACAAAATTTGATTCTTCTTCCTCTTCTTCTGGAACATGACTTGCTTCATAGTGATCTTCTTTGCCTGATGCTTTAAAAGCAGCTTCCCTTCTGTCTGATGGACCTCCCTTTCTCATTTCATAAGCAGTTAGAATTCCATGTAGCTGAGACATAGTGAGAACACGGAGATTTTCCTTTTCCTCTACTGCAGATACTTTAGATTCAAACTTGGGGGATAAAGATCTTAGAATCTTTTGAACTACTATAGTCTCTTTTATTTCTTCACCCAAATTTTTCATACAATTAACAATCTCATCTACCCGAAGAAAATAATTAGCCACACTTTCATCATTATACATCTTGAGAGTCTCATATTGAATCCTGAGAGTTTGAAGTTTAGCTTCTTTTACCTGTTCATCTCCTTCATAGCTAGTGATCATTTTGTCCCATATCTCTTTTGCTGATTTGAAGTGCATGACCTTCATGAACTCTGTTTGGGATATACTTCCTAATAGAGTACTGACTGCTTTTGCATTTGTTTCATACTGCTTTTTCTCAGCTGGATCTGTAGGAGTAGCTGAAGGAAAGGCATAGCCTGATTCTACAATGTTCCAAACTTCTGTACCAAGAGATTGAAGATATGCAGTAACTCTTACCTTCCAATAATTGAAGTTTGTCCCATCGAAGACGGGTGGCCTGATTGATGCTTCTCTCTCGTAGTTGCTCATGATGAACGATCTACCTTCAAGCGATCAAGCTTTTCAGAAGGACCTGCTCTGATACCAATTGTTGGAAATAATACTGAGAGGGGGGGTGAATCAGTATTATCTAGCAATTTACCAAATCTTCCTTATTTGATTCTTTTGAAATATTCTTGTATATCAGTACCATAAAACAATGAGCATGAATAAAGAAAATAGACAGTCACACCAAAGAACATAAGATGTAAGGTGGAAACCCAATGCGGGAGAAAAACCACCTGCTGCAATATGTCTCTATCTTCTTTCAAGAAATTCTTTTTACAATGATTTTGTACTGGTGCAGTCCTTTACCAGCACGCAGGCTGCAACCTGCAGAGAGCTACAACTCTCTCTCGTTTTCCAGACTCTCCTGGAAGGGAGCTACAACCCCCTACTTCTTTTCATGAAGAATCAAATGATCAACAAGTATACAACAGATACAGTCTACGACAGATATCAGATCAGTAATTACAGAAACAACCCAGAACACCTTATGAACAGAAATATACAGTCAACAGATCATCTTAAGACAGGGACGCATATTTTCTTTCTGTGGCCTGCGACTGGACGCAGTGTACCTTATGTTGTTCTGCGTGCAGACGCACTGTTCCTCTTTGCTTTTCTGCGACCGACGCACACAGAAACACTATCGCGCCGCGTCTTTTGCCTCAGAGACGCACCCAATACCACAGTCGCGCCGCGCCCTTTGCCTCAGAGACGCACCTGAGCCTTTACTGTACTGCGTCCCGGCGCACTTTCCCTTCACTGAATCTGCGTCCCTTCAGATATAGAAGATAAGAGGACTTCAGAACCAACCCAAACACTCAGATCCACAGATCTGATCATGCGCCATATAGATCGTAGTCCATTAGAAGATTCGCCCTTATAGATTTGGACTAGATCTCACCAAGAGATATTCAACCAAGATAATACTTAATCCAAATGAACTCCTTTGCTTTATATAGGCAAGCTTCTCCCCAAAGCGTGGAACAATACCACGAGCCGACACCATAGAAACACAAAAACCGTCGGCTAGATACCACACAAGAAACCCCCACGTGCTTTTCTCTGCCTTGAAATGTGTGCACTGGGCGGACGCACCTCCTGAACGGCTGGCCTGCGTCCCTGGACGCGGGTTCTGTATGGTATACCTGCGGGGACGCACTTGCTGAACATATTTCCTGCGTCCTTCTTGATTTACCACCTGAATGAGTTTGCCATCAAGGACAACACCTGAATCATAATGCCAACATCTCCTTCTGAGAAGACATGAGGCTTAAAACTCTTTTCATATTGTGCCTTGATATGTTTATTATGGGTTTCGTTAGCCATCACGATATCACGATGAGTTTCATCTATGCACGTCAGATGTAAGAGACACTCTTATTCCTCATAAGTGGTAGGGAGGAGCTTGACAAAAAGTTTAAGGGATGGAATTTCACTTTCAATCGGAAGGATTACTTCTAGAACATAAAGCAATTGGAATGGTGTGAACCTAGTAGCAGTCCTAACAGTGGTTAGGTACGCCCAAAATGCCACATACATAATAAGATTTCAGTCTAATTTATGGACCCCTATCATACATTGAAAAATCATTTTGAGAAATTTATTGATTTCCTCAACTTTCCCATTTGCCTGAGGGTAGTAGGGAGTGAATATTTCATGGGAAAGTCCCATTTTGGTTTTCAATTTAAACATCATGTGGTTGTGAAAATATTTTCCATGGTTTGTAACTACATCCTGTGGAACACTGAACCATTCGATGACATGGTTGAAGAAAAATAGAGCATTTGTTTCACCAGTATTATTATATGTAGGCATCGCTTCGTCCCACTTAGTAAAATAGTCAACCACTACGATGATATAGCCATGCTCCTCGACTAAGTGAGGGCTACATGTCATACAATTAATGCCCCATTTCGAAAAGGGACCAGCAACAATAACATGATGCAAGTGAGCGGGCGGAGCACAGGTCTTATGATCGTATATCTAGCATGCATGACACTTTTAGATTTTGAAGATGCAGCTACGAAATATGGTGGGCCAAAAGTAACCAACACACAAAATCTTTTTTGCGGTAGCATATCCAGACAAATGACTGCCACATGCCCAAGAATGCAATTCATTTAATACTTTCTCAACATCCTCATGGGTGAGGTGTTACAGATCCATTTGGGCACATCAATCCCATTATCCAGATCAGTGTTTTAGGGCTCATGAAACCCTAATTTCAATTGCTACATGCCCTAAACAAGTCACCCCTTTGAATGCCTCCTTCCCGGATAGTTTCATGACTTGAAGACATCCAGAAATGATCTCTAGAGGGACCAACGCAAGTAGGCTCATGTAAGGGTGCGTTGCAGAGCAGTTAAGTCCATGCCAGGGTGCTCTACAGAGCACTTAGGCTTCCTTTCACCTGCATTGGGAGAGTTTGAGCGAAATTTACATAGGGTTTGGGGAATATTCTTATCTTTTGGAGTCATCTAGAAGGTTCCCTCACTTATCAACTCCTATTAGCTTGAAAATGGATGAGGAATGAGTTAAGATGCATTCTATCCTCTCATCCCTTCCTCCATGGAACTAATTCTAAGTATGGAAGGCAATTCAATACCACTATTTACGACAAAACCTCCTTCATCTCCCTATAAATTGACCACTCATCTAAGTGACTAGGGGCTGGATTATGTTGAATTATAAGGAGATAATGTTGCTATGAGAATTGGCTTTGAAGCAAGTATTGTAATGCTACAAGTTTGTCATGCTTTTGATGTGATGTGGATGGTATCCAAGCTGGAGGAATGACTTTGAATTAGACACAATGGATGTAATTCCTTCTTCTATTCAATAAAGTATTTGAACCTTTCTCCCATATGTTTGTATTGTCTTCTAATGCTTATATGTGTGAAATGTATCTGATTCCATTTACTTGTATTCAATAGATCTTTTGCTTTGATCGGTTCTTTGTCTTCTGTTGATGTTTACAGGTACTTCTCAAGCGTGTTAAGTATGGGAAGGAGCGACATGATCGATACAAAGGAGACAAGAGGAAAGTGGACTACAAGTAGGTCTTCTCATCTTCTTTGTCTTATCTATTGCTTATAGGTAAAGGCTAAAGTGCTTTAAAATGTTGTTCTAGATATGGCTACTTATCTAGGGAATTAGTATTTATCCGTAGATACCAAATTCTCCAAAACAAATTGGCAACTCCATTGGGGATCAATTGAACCCAGAATCTCTAAATGAAACCAAGGATATGAGTATAGTTCCTAGTCTTATGTCAACCTCGTTAAAAAATGAAACCAAGGAATATGAGGATATTTCCTTGTCTTGTGTCAACCTCGTTAAAAAATGAAACAAAGGGTACGAGGACAGTTCCTAGCCTTGTGCCAACCTCATTAAAAAATGAAACAAAGGGTATGAGGATAGTTCCTTGTCTTGTGTCAACCTCGTTAAAAAATGAAACAAGGAGTATGAGGAGAGTTCCTTGTCTTGTGTCAACCTCGTTAAAAATGAAACAAGGAACATGAGGATAGTTCTTTTACTGTGTGAACCTCATTAAAAAATGAAACAGGAACACGAGGATAGTTCATTGTCTTGTGTCAACCTTGTTAAAAAATGAAACAAGGAATCTGAGCAGAGTTCCTTGTCTTGTGTCAAGCTCATTAAAAAATGAAACAAGGTCCCCTGGATCAAAGTTCCAATTTGAGTCTTTGATTAGATCTCGTAAAATCCTAGTCAAGTCTTTCACTTGATCTCATAAACGAACCTTCATTCCATCCTTGGGGGGAATGCACCTAATGGTAAATTTAAGTTTCCCTGTAGGTTATGTGAAGGGAATCACCCCATTCACCTTCATTCCTATCTGGACGAAGCCAAAAATGTGTTGGATAACTGTCCTACTTCACCACAGCGACTTCCATCTGGTTACAGGGGACTATCCCTTTCATCATGTTGGGGGTATGTAAACCAATTTCAAGCATAGTTCTTCGTTTCAAGCTTGTGTAAAAATGAAACTGAATTTAAGCATAGTTTTTCGTTTCAAGCTTGTGTAAACATGAAACTGAATCCAAGCATAGTTCCCTATGGTTCAAGCTTGTGTAAAAATGAACCCATCTCCATTTTAACTCTCGTGATTGCCATTCTATCAGCCTCCTTTGTCAGATGATCCTTGGTTGTTTTCATCCCATCGCCACCATCCCTTTGGCCAATCATACAATTTCACTTGGTTGTTTTACCCTTTTTGAGGAACAGTTGCAATGAGTGGTATTATTAGCTAGCCTCTTCACATAAATCAACATGTTTTGAGAAGTTCCAACATCATCGAAACTAGTTGCTATCCTAGACACCACTCATTCGTCAAAGTGGAGTCCGCTTTAAGCTCTTTTCAGACTCTCGAAATATGAAAATATTGTCGAGCGCTTGGTTTTTTCAGCTCGTTAGCGGATTGGAAATGACATCTACTCAGTATAAGTTTAACCCTTTTCCTGATTGAGATATATTACTTACGAAAAAGGAATATGTTGATCAAACGTCGTTAATAGGTTCTCTCTCGTATTGTTTTATTCTTTTTCGGGCTTGAGAGACAAATCTATGAAAACAAACTTGTGGAGTTTTCTTTTTGTCCCTTTTTAAACTCTCTAAACATGAAAAGAATCGAGTTATCTTTGTCGTTAAACTCGTTAAAACATCAAATAGCGACAAACTTTTCCATCTAGACAAGACCGAGTTTCACCTTCGCTAGACTCGTTAAAGCATCAAATAAAGATGGATTCACCCGAAGGGTGAAATTATACAACAAACATATGTTATCCTCCTCAAGATTGATAAAAAATAAAGAGGTACTGGTCTGCAATGATTGGCGAAAAATGGGAAAAAGGGAAAAACAAATTTATGGTAGAAGGTCGCTCTTGAACATGACACTTTCACTCCATCACCGTAACTATTTGGGTTGGGTTATCTGCTTGACGATTATCATACCTATGGTGTATCACACCATCCATCATTTTTTGTTTTGGGTCAATGTTGCCAATTAATTCAGACTATTTGGGTTGGGTTATCTGCGTGATGGTTATCATACCTGTGGTCTATCATACCATCGATTACTTTGGTTTTGGGTCAATGCTGCCAATTCATTCAGTTTCGTCGATATGTTCAAGAGAAGTCATTTAGTTAAAAGTCATCCTTTGCAATACCATAATCCTTCATTTTCATGGCTGCCATTCCTGAACCTTGTGTCGTCAGTCAAATTTTATCTCCAAGATCTTCACACTCATTTCGTGTCGTTGATGTGGGATACATCAAGGCCCTCCTGTGACGAGTTGCTTCTTGTCGACATCAACACCTTATCCAAGAAGTTGACTTAGAAACACCCTTCCAGTACCTTGAGGCTTGCATACATCAATGGCAGGTTTCTCTTTTCCAGCGATAGGTTGACATCAATGGCCTTCGACCGAAAGACTTTGTATGGTGTTGGACATCAAATCATCCATTCACACCATGCAGAATGTACTGCAATACCTTGAGGATCATTATCATTATCAGTGATTTCTCTCGTGTCTGTTAACATCTTACATCATTGGCTGGTAATCAGATGGTATCTTCCCATGTTCGACTTCAGATCATATATTCACATGGTTAGACTCATACTTGAGCGAACGATTGAATGAGATAGAAGACCCCAGATCTAGTTTCATCCATCCAGGCTGCGATTTCAGGAGTGCTAAATCATATGTACAATGGCTTCACATTGATGGTCATTCCAATCATGGGTCTATATCTGTAGACGACTGTTTATGTACATGTAATGAAATTTTATAAGTTGAGCATGGGTATGCCTTCCCTTAGTAATTCATGTAAAAACAAAAAATCATGATATATGTATTGTAATGATGCAGGTCACCTTCCACTTCAATACCTCCTCATCACATTGTAAAGCATTTCATTCAACATTTGCATTTTTCTGACTTCATGCTTTAGTGATCCAGGTGGATATTGGTGGCCACCTGCCAAGTCCACCTGGACCCCCACCATTGTCTTTCTCAGCATTTTCAGTTTCCTTAATTGTAGCACAACTTACTATTTTTAGCAGTTTTTCGGGTCCTGAACTTCTGGAGCCGTTTTGAGGCCCTAAACGACGTTTTTTGGGGAATCCGGGGGCAACATGGGTCCATGGAATGGAATGATGTTGCCCGTTCCAACAATGATAGTGCTCGGATAGATATTTCTAATGAGCTATTGTACGCGTCAAACGGAGATCATATGCCAAAGTTACGATCCCGGGAAATTGCTGTACCAATTTACCCCCAAACGGGGCCCACAGTTTGGCGTTTCATCTCCTAGGGTTAGGTTTTGGAATGTTAAGGGTTTTCCATTGTTTCTCAACAATAAATAGGCCTTCGAGCCTCATTGTAACACAGTTCAGAGGCATGTAGCCATCACATCTCTTCTCAGAGATAAGCTACCATCGCCCTAGCTGGTTTATTTCCATTTCTGGTTGTAAGCATATTTCAGTATTTTCCATTAATGAAATGAAGTATTATTTCCGCTGCATATTTTTGTATATGGTTATCTCTGTAATTTTTTGCGTTCCTGTTTAAATCCGGATCAGTGGTATCAGAGCGGTCTGCTTTTTCTCTGTTTTTCTTTGCATGTCCCCAACAAGGTCGGGATATAAAGAGTTAGGGCTTGAACTGGTTGAACCTTTGCAAGACCAGCCTCGCAAATCCCGACGGCCTCCCATGGCGGATGAGAAGAAAGACGAGGGGGCAGGAGATCCCATCAAAATCTTGCTCGAAGAAGCCCTTGAGCGACAACGGAACGCGATGATGGACAGCTTTGCCCAGATCCTTCAGCGGCTACCCAGAAGCAACGCATCGGCTTCCAGCAGCTACTCTGGAAATGCCACACCCTTTAAGGTACAAGTTAATTTTGAAATCCCCATATTCGAGGGTCAGATAGACGCAGATGCCGTAGATAAATGGTTAAATCTGCTAGAGGGTTATTTTTCTGTTCATGAATTTTCGAGTCGGGAAAAGATTGTTTTTGCTCTTCTCAAAGCAGCCCCCCACGTCAAGGACTGGTGGGAAACCTACTGCGAGCAGAAGGATGAAAGTACTGGCTCACTATTTTCAGCTTCACCCACCTGGGATTCGTTCCGGGATGCCATCAAGGAGCAGTACTACCTTGTCGGAAGCTATGAGGATGAATACATAAAGTGGACCACGCTGCGGCAGGGAAGGGACCAAGACGTGCCGGAGTTCACCAATCTTTTCCATACCCTTCGCACAAAGTTGGGTATCAAGGATTCAGAGCAACATTTGATACTCAAATACCGTGGCTGCCTGCACAAGTACATCCAGGAAGAAATACAATTCCTAAACATCCCCTCGCTCAGCGCAGCATACCGATATGCCGTCAAGGTCGAGCAGAAGTTTAAACAAAAGAAGCGAGACTTTGGATCTGCGAATCCAAAGCAGGGGAAAGGTGCCCCTAAATCATAGAACAAAGGACAAAGCCAAGGCGGGACAGCCCAAGATGACCAGCCGAAGCTGCAAGAAAAGAACAGCGCCGCGAAGCCGAGAAAGGACACTGGAAAATGGTGCGAGTTCCATAAGAGCTCCACTCACAACACAAGTGAGTGTCGGGCTAAGCAGTCACTGGTGGCTGAGCTAAAGGTTTCAGAATCAGATGCATGTTCCGACTCTGAGTCAGAACCCGATAAGGGGTATGAAAAAGGGAAGCAGATCATTGATGCAGATCCCAGCGCCACTGTTGCTACCGCAAAGATCCAGAAAAATGAACCTGAAGATCCAGAGGAGGAGGAGCGTCTCTTCCACTCCCAGATGTGGGTAAAGGGCTCCCCGATACAGTTCATTGTTGATAGCGGGAGTCAAAAGAACCTCATTTCGGTAGAGGTCGTGAAGCGGTTGGGCTTACCGACCACAGCACATCCACAACCATACACCATTGGGTGGCTTCACCAAGGACGAGATCTTCGCGTGAGCCAGCAGTGTCGCCTTACATACAACATCAAGCCCTTCACGGATGAGGTATTGTGTGACATTGCTCCCCTTGAAGTTTGTGATGTATTACTAGGACAACCATACTTGTGGAAGCGACATGATGTCTATGAATCAAGGCCCCGTGCTGTTATTATTACATTGGGAAATAAGTTGTTCAGGATACCAGAGGTAGCACCACCTGCCGCCATCTCTTTGATTACTGCAAAACAATGTAGTAAGATCATTTCCAAAACCAGGAAATTTGTTTTCCTGATGATACACCCTCAAGGAAAGAAGAAGACAGTGGCCGCGGCCTCCAAACGGGGTCCCTCTGCACAACAACTACAGATGGACAAGGTTGTGGAGGAGTACAAGGACATCTTCACCTCCCCGGCAGGGGTCCCTCTGTACTGTCAAGTCAAGCACTCCATCGATCTGACCCCAGGTGCGCCGCTACCCAATGGACCAATTTATCGGCGCTCTGTTCTGGAGAACAATGAAATCAAGAGGCAGATTCAGGAGCTCCTGCAGAAAGGTCACATCCGTCCGAGCTCATCGCCCTGTGGGAGCCCGATCGTGTTGGTACAGAAGAAGGATGGGACGTGGAGACTCTGTATTGACTATCGGGCACTGAACAAGATCACTGTCCATAATAGGTACCCGATCCTGCGGATTGATGACCTCCTAGACCAACTAAAGGGGGCGAAATATTTCAGCAAGATCGATCTGAAGTCAGGATATCACCAGGTACCGATCGAACCCTCCGATGTGTGGAAGACTGCCTTCAAATCCAAGGAGGGCCTCTTCGAATGGTTGGTCATGCCTTTCGGAATGACGAATGCTCCTGCAACCTTTATGAGGCTAATGGATGACATCTTGCGGCCATTCACCAACTCCTTTGTAGTAGTATACTTGGATGACATTCTGATCTTCAGCCAGAGTTGGGAAGAGCACCTCCACCACATCCGACAGGTTCTCCAAACACTGCGGCAACACAAGCTATGTGCCAATTTGGAAAAATGCACTTTTGGCATGACCCAGGTTGAGTATCTGGGATACATCATTGATGAACAGGGGGTGCATGTCGATCCAGCCAAGAGCCAAGTCATTTGGGATTGGCCCTCTCCAACCACTCTAACAGAGCTCCGCAGCTTTCTAGGTCTTGCCAACTTCTACCGCAGGTTTGTGTTCGGGTTTTCTCATATTTCTTGGCCCTTGAGTCAAGTCACCAAGGCCGGGGCGAAAGCAAAATTCTTTTGGTCTAAATCTCAACAGAAGGCATTCAGGGAGTTGAAGGATCGCCTCTGCACGGCACCAGTGCTCGCGTTACCAGATTTACAACAACCATTTGAGGTCGAGACAGATGCCTCTGACTATGCTATTGGGGCAGTCCTTACTCAACATGGACATCCAGTGGCATATCACAGTGAAACACTTTCAGACACCGTCCGGAAGTACCCCACTTATGATAAAGAGATGTATTCCATTGTACAGTCCTGCTGACAATGGAAGCATTACATTTTGGGGAAGGAAACGGTCATCCACACAGACCACCGACCTCTGCAGTTCATACAGACCCAAGGGAAATTTCAGAATGATCGCCATCAGAAGTGGTCTACATACCTGCAACAGTTTCACTTGAATATCAAGTATAAAAAGGGCAGCACCAATAATGTTGCATATTGCCTCAGTCGGCCACCGATCATGGCGCTAACCACCATGCTCAACTCTTGTGGGCACGAGACTTCTGATTGGCCACTTCTCTACAAAAGCGACCCAGAATTCGGTCACACATACCAAACACTCTTGGAGGGTCGGCATGTTGCAGATTTTCACCTCCAGGACGCCCTATTATGCCACCTCGGTCACCTTTGTGTTCCTTCAAGCGAGCGTGCCAAGATGATTTGGGAAGCACACTACAGTCGGGCTGCTGGGCATTTCGGGGTCGAGAAAGCAGTCGCAGTACTGCAAAATTATTTCTATTGGCCGAATCTTCGACAGGATGTTGGGAAGTACATCCGATCATGTACTGCCTGTGCCATTGCCAAACCGACCATTAAGAAGCACGGCCTCTATACCCCGTTGCCTACCCCTAGTCGACCTTGGGAATCCATCTCCATGGATTACATGTCAGGCCTTCCTTCCACTAACCATGGAAATGACTGTGTTTTTGTGGTCGTCGACAGGTTCTCGAAGATGGCCATTATGATGGCCTGCAAGAAGAATATCATAGCAGAAGCCACTGCTAAACTCTTCTTTGAACGAGTGTGGGTGCACTTTGGGATCCCACAGTCTATCATCTCAGATCGAGACAGTCGGTTTCTCAGCACATTTTGGTCCAGTCTCTGGTCAATGCTGGACACCAAACTCACGAAGTCCACAGCCTTCCATCCTCAAACTGATGGCCAGACAGAGGTTGTCAACAGGATGATTGTGCACATTCTGCGCATGTATAACTCAAAGCATCCACGCACATGGGACGAGAACCTCCCCTATGTTCAGCACAGCTACAACCGATCTCTTCACAGCTCCACTGGCCATAGCCCTTTTCAGGTGGGTTTGGGATTCCAGCCACTATGCCCCATTGATGTGGCCATGCCCCTTGCAGCTACTCACATGAATTCAGCTCATGTCTAGTCCGAAACAGATAAGGCCACCAGCTTCATTGAGCACATCCAACATATTCGCCAGCAGGTCCATGACATTCTTGAGAAATCAAATGCCAAGTACAAGCAGCGACATGATCAACACCGGGTGCCACACAAGTTTCAGGTGGGCGACAAAGTCTGGTTGCATTTGCAAAAGGAACGCCTTACTGGAGCCTATCGGAAATTGAGACCACTCCGATATGGTCCTTACACCATTACTAAGGCTGTGGGAGACAATGCATTTGAGCTCATCATTCCCCCATTCCTTGACCTGCACCCAGTGTTCAATGTGGACCGCCTTCGGCCATACTTTCCACCATTGCTAGACACATCCGACATTGCAGAACAGCTCAAACCCACAGAATTAAATTCAAATTGCATGGAACAAGCTGCAACTAATCGGATCATGGACACATAGATCAAGAAAACTCGCCAACAAAATATCCAACTGTATCGAGTTGTCAAAGCAGGCCAACTCCTTCAGCAGGGCAAGTGGCTCACCAAAGAACAAGTTCAGCAGAAGTTTCCTCATCTCATGGAGGAGCTCAACGCAATGGGGACCATTGCTTCCTAAGGGGGGAGGAATGATCCAGGTGGATATTGGTGGCCACCTGCCAAGTCCACCTGGACCCCCACCATTGTCTTTCTCAGCATTTTCAGTTTCCTTAATTGTAGCACAACTTACTATTTTTAGCAGTTTTTCGGGTCCTGAACTTCCGGAGCCGTTTTGAGGCCCTAAACGACGTTTTTTGGGGAATCTGGAACAATGTAGCCCGTTCCAACAATGATAGTGCTCAGATAGATATTTCTAATGAGCTATTGTACGCGTCAAACGAAGATCATATGCCAAAGTTACGACCCCGGGAAATTGCTGTACCAATTTACCCCCAAACGGGGCCCACAGTTTGGCATTTCATCTCCTAGGGTTAGGTTTTGGAATGTTAAGGGTTTTCCATTGTTTCTCAACAATAAATAGACCTTCGAGCCTCATTGTAACATAGTTCAGAGGCATGTAGCCATCACATCTCTTCTCAGAGATAAGCTACCATCGCCCTAGCTGGTTTATTTCCGTTTCTGGTTGTAAGCATATTTCAGTATTTTCCATTAATGAAATGAAGTATTATTTCCACTGCATATTTGTGTATATGGTTATCTCTGTAATTTGTTGCGTTCCTGTTTAAATCCGGATCATTTAGGGGGTAGCTGTTATAGATCCATTTGGGCACATCAATCCCATCATCCAAATCAGTGTTCTAGGGCTCATCAAACCCTAATTTTAGTTGCTACATGCCCTAAACAAGTCACCCCTCTGAATTCCTCCTTCCCGGACAGTTTCATGACTTGAAGACATCCAAAAAAGGCCGCTATAGGGACCAACACAGGTAAGCCCATGTAAGGGTACGCTGTAGAGAAGTTAATTCCATGCCAGGGTGCTCTACAGAGCACTTAGGTTTCCTTTCACCTGCGTTGGATGAGTTTGATCGAAATTCAAATAGGGTTTGTGGAATATTATTATCTTTTGGAGTCATCTAGAAGGTTCCCTCACTTATCAACTCCTATGACCTCGAAAATGGATGATGAATGAGTTAAGATGCATCCTATCCTCTCATCCCTTCCTCCATGGAACTAATTCTAAGTATGGAAGGCCATCCAATACCACCATTTATGACAAAAGCTCCTTCATCTCCCTATAAATTGACCACTCATCTAAGTGATCAGGGGCTGGATTATGTTGAATTATAAGGATATAATTTTGCTATGAGAATTGGCTTTGAAGCAAGTATTGTAATGCTACAAGTTTGTCATGCTTTTGATGTAAAGTGGATGGGATCCAAGCTGGAGGAATGACTTTGAATCAGACACAATGGTTGTAATTCCTTCTTCTATTCAATAAAGTATTTGAATCTTTCTCCCATATGTTTGTATTGTCTTATAATTCTTATATGTGTGAAATGTATCTGATTCCATTTACTTGTATTCAATAGATCTTTTGCTTTGATCATTTCTGTCTTCTATTTATGTTTACAGGTACTTCTCAAGCGTGTTAAGTATGCGAAGGAGCGACATGATCGATACAAAGGAGACAAGAGGAAAGAGAAACTACAAGTAGTTCTTCTCATATTATTTGTCTTATCTACTGCTTATAGGAAAAGGATAAAGGGTTTTAAACTATTGTTCTATTTATGGCTACTTATCTAGGGAATTAGTATTTATCCGTAGATGCCAAATTCTCCAAAACATGATGCACCTTCGAAAAACTGTATTGATACCATAGTGATAAAGAGTTAAACCGATTATAATGTAATGTTTGCCTTGATATCGGATACGTCGCTGGTCAGAACGAGAGTTATTAGACTAGAAATTATAGGCCTAGAGGTATATCATAATATCTCCATACCATGGGTCAAATGACGAGATCAGAAATGACAACTCGTTCTGAATAGAATCACCAGACGTTGGTTCAGTTTTAGTAGCAGAAAGGTCACACCTTAGCTCAACAAAAACTAAGGATTTCTTCGACTTGGATTTGATGAATTCCAAATCAAACTCTTGTAGGATGAAAATCCATTTATAGTATTTTACCCCAACAATTGTTGTGATAAGATATATGTCATGGGGTTGCAATTTGAATCAACCATCATTTTGTGGAGTAGTATGTAATGGCAAAATCTATGGAAAGATTTGACATTTGCCAAAGATA
Organism: Pinus tabuliformis; assembly: GCA_031772625.1. NCBI lineage: Eukaryota > Viridiplantae > Streptophyta > Pinopsida > Pinales > Pinaceae > Pinus > Pinus tabuliformis. The sequence goes on from CM062817.1 coordinate 112,610,092, forward strand.
ACTTTTCTACATGAGTGTACTTGAATTTGGTATCACTGAGATTTTGACTCAAGTAATAAATAGGATTTTCAGTTCCTACTTCATCCTCCTGAACCAATACCATAGAAATGGTAGTAACTGCAACGAGGTACAAGAAATAATCGCGATGGTAATCTAGGGGATATAACAAGGATGCCCGAATAAGTACATCTTTCAAGGCATCAAATCCATTTTGAGCATCGTCATCCCAATAGAATGGAATCCCTTTCTTTAACAAGTGAGTAAATCCTTTTGTCAGTTCGTCGTAGTTGGGAACAAACCTCCAAATAAAGTTAGCCTTCCCTTAGAGTTGTTGAATATGAAGGAGGGAAGATGGAGTAGACAGGTCAATGATTGCCTGAACTTTCAATGGGTCAATATAAATTCCATGTTTTGATATAACAAAATCGAGTAGTCAACTATAAATTACACAAAATACATAGTTGTGCAAATTGAGTCGAATGTTATAATGTCTACATCATAAAAAATGGCCCTAAAATGCATCAGGTGATGAACGTGATGTCGTGAATGAGAAGGAAAATCATGCAAATAGGGTTTCACAATATGTTTGATGTCATGGAAGGAATAATTCATTACCATCTGAAACGCATCCCTAGTATTCTTTAGGATGGAAGGGAGTTATTTATAGGCAAATTTTCTCGAGGGATATATGAATATGATTTTATGTTGGTCCACCAGGAGAATATTAATTTGATTATAACCAGATAAGCCGTCCATAAATGAAAATATTTCACAACCAGAAAAATCATCAACAATCTGGTCGATGAATGAGAGGGGATAGTTGTGCTTCGGAAAAGCACGATTGATGTCTCGATAATCGACACACACAAATTGTTTCCTATTTCTTCATGATAGGAACAATGTTAGACACCCAATCAGTTAATGGTATGAGATAGATGAAACCAACACATAGAAGTTTCTCAACTTCATCTTGTAGGTTTTAACCTCGTACAGAAATTACCTGCATACGAATTCTAAAACACAAAAAATAAACAATGTGAGCGCATAACACATAAAACACAAAAAATAAACAATGTGAGTGCATAACACATAAAACACATATACACAGAGGTTTTCCCTTGGATCCCAAAATTGGGACTACCAGCTTGATTTTTCATTATGTTCCTTTCAATGTTACAATACATATTTATACATGCCGAAGCATCCAATACCATGGACCGAAAACCATCGCGTCCAAAACCATGTGCGAAAATCATGCACAAAACCATAGGTAGGTCCGCCCAACCTAACATAGGGTCCAAAACCAAAATTTTCCGGGGTGTTGCCTCGGACCCCATAGAGTGGGGTTACCGGCATCACTCAAACCCCATGTGACTCCCCCCGCTATGCAATCGGCGCAACAAAGGGGGGGATCCACCCCCCCTCTAACTCCCTGGTTCACTATGTAGGTTAGTCGTGGAAAGAATATAACACAACCCAACATTCTCCCACTTGTTGTTTTCTTTCCACAGGGAGCCACAGGAGAAATTAGTTATTTATCCAACCCTGAAACACCCATTGTTTCTCTACACCAATAGAACTTCTCAAAGCTCAGAGATTTTGTCGATGCATCTGCAGTATTCTTCAAAGTGTCCACCTTTACCAGCAACACCTTTTTTTCTTCTATCATATCCCTCACAAAGTGATACTGAACATCAATGTGCTTTGTCTTTGAATGATAAGCAGGGTTCTTTGCCAAGAAAATTGCACTTTGGCTATCACAGTCTATCCTTATAGCTCCTTGTACTAACCCCATACTTGAACACCATCTCTGCAACCAAATTGCTTCCTTGCTTGCATGAGTGGCTACCATGTATTCTATCTTTGTAGTTGATAGTGCCACTACATATTGTTTCTTACTCATCCAACTGACTGCACCTCCAAATAGGTTAAACACATACCCACTTGTAGATCTTCCTTGATCCAGAACTCCAGCCCAGTCTGCATCAACAAAGCCATGAATATCCAACACTCTGTCCAATCCTGGTCTTCCTTAGTAGCAAAAACCATAATCACTAGTGCCACGCAAATACCTGAAAACCAGCTTCATTGTTGTCCAATGCTCCTTTCCTGGTTTTGACATAAACCTGCTAAATACTCCCACTGCATGTGCAATGTCTGGTCTAGTACAGATCATTGCATACATTAGGCTACCGACTGCACTTGCATATGGAACATGGGACATGTCCTCTTCCTCTTCATGTGTCTTGGGACACTGTTCAACAGATAACTTTACACCTGTAGGAATAGGAACCTTCACCGATTTACTATCCTGCATATTAAATCTATGCAATATTGTCTCGACATACTTCCTCTGGTTTAACCAGAGCTTCCTCTTTGCCCGATCTCTTTTAATTTCCATGCCAAAAATATAGTTTGCAGCACCAAGATCTTTCATGTCGAATTTGGAGGACAATTGGGTCTTCAAATCCTGGATAATTTCTTTGTCATTTCCAACCAGCAACATATCATCCACATACAAGACCAAATAAATAAAACGGTCACCAATTAATTTAAAATACACATAGTGATCTTCTTTGCTTCTGGTGAAGCCAAGTCCCCGTATAAATGTATCAAATTTCTGATACCACATCCTTGGTGACTGTTTTAACCCATACAGAGACTTATTTAACTTGCATACCAGTTCTTTCTTACCCTTCACCACAAAGCCTTCAAGTTGCTTCATCTAGATTTCCTCTTCCAGATCCCTGTGAAGAAATGTTGTCTTCACATCCATCTGTTCTACCTCAAAATCAAAAGCAACAGCAACAGATAAAAGTAATATAATTGAAGTTACCTTGGAAACGGGAGAAAAAATATCACCAAAATCAATTCCCGGCACCTGGGAATAACCTTTTTCTACCAACCGAGCTTTGTATTTCTCCACCTTTCCTTCTGCCTCTGTCTTCTTCTTGAACACCCATTTGCTGCTAATGGGTTTCCTTCCAGCCGCAACTCCACCAGATCCCAAGCCTCATTTTTGTGCAAAGATTCCATTTCATCAACCATGGCCTCTTTCCAAAGCTTTCCATCCTCTGAATCTACTGCTTCCTTCACAGTTTTAGGATCATCATCGGCAATAGATAAAGAAAAATTTGAACAAAAAGCAGATGGATCATACCTTTCTAGCTGCCTTCTTTCTCGAACTGATCTTCTCACACCCGGAGTTTGTGGCTCTTCATCTTCTGATTCCTCCTCTGCTATAGAGTCTGATTCCTCCTCCTTTAGCTCAAACTCTATCTTCTCAGGTTCCTTTGGTTGGACTTCATGTTTAATAACATCTTTCACCTCTCTGAACACCACATCTCAGTTGTACACAAGCTTCCTTGTTACTGGGTTCCAAAGCTTATAACCCTTTAAACCATCCTTATACCTAATAAATATGCACTTTTCAGATTTACTATCCAACTTGGTTCATTTCTCCTTTGGAACATGTACATATGCATCACATCCAAATACCCTCATATGTGAAAGAGAGGGTTTCTTACTAGTCCATACCTCTTGTGGAGTTTTATCCTCCAACGCTGATGAAGGTGATCTGCTGACCAGGTAACATGCTGTCTCCATTGCCCCTGCCTAGAATTCTTGTCCTAACCTGGCACCACTGAGCATGCTTCTTGCCCTTTCCATCAACGTCTTGTTCATTCTTTCTACAACTCCATTTTGCTGAGGTGTATATGGAGTAGTCTTCTACCGTGCTATACCACACTTCTTATAGAACTCTTCAAATTCCTTACTGCAAAACTCTCCACCATTATCTGTCCTTAGCACCTTTATCTTCTTCTCTGTCTGGTTTTCCACCAGAGCCTTGAATTGTTTAAACCTGTCAAAGACTTCAGATTTATTCTTAAGGAAATATATCCATGTATTCCTTGAGAAGTCATCTATAAATGATACATAGTACACAGACTTACCCAATGATGGAACCTTCACAGGTCCAAACACATCACTATGCACAAGCTCTAATATATGTTTCACCCTCTTACCACCAGAGGGGAAACTCACCCGATTCTGCTTCCCATATACACAATTTTCACAGAAATCAAAATTCAGAGAGCTATTACTCATACCTTCTACCATACCTTTACCATGAAGTATTCGAAGGCCCTTCTCTCCAATATGTCCAAGCCTTTGATGCCACAACATGGTCTTCTCTCTAGAGACCACTAGATATTCTACTCAATTTTCAGGAACCACAGAACTATTGCACCCATCAACAACCATGCTACCTTACAGCTTGTACAGAGTTCCGAACTCCTCACATCAATACCACTGCTCCCTTAACCATATTGTAGGTATCCTTCTCGAACACTGTTTTTACACCTGCATCATCCAACTTGCTTACAGAAATCAGATTTTTGGCTAATGCAGGAATATGAAGAACACCCGAAAGTGTTCTAACCCTTCCACTTTGCAACTTCAACTTTACTTTTCTGTGACCAACAATTCTAGCCTTCCTATCATCCCCTAAGAAGACATCACCACCATCGTATTTCTCATACTCGCAGAACCACTCTCTATGGGGAGTGAAGTGAAAGGATGCACCTGAGTCAATCAACCATGCCTCATGATCTGCATGTGTACTTAAAGAAGCCAAGTACACATCCCCACCTTCATCTGAGGTGGTTTTCGCCTCTGCAGAAGGAGCATCATCAAATCCCTTTCCTTTATCAGGATCTTTAGATTTATAGTCCCTTTTGTAGTGCCCTTCCTTTCCACATTTCTAGCACACCACCTTTACAGGTTTTCCTGGAGATTTAGATCTCCCTCTAGATTTAGATCTCCAACTCGATGACTTATTTTTGTTTCTATTATGGGACCTTCCTCATACAGACAAGGCATTACCATTCTGGCTCTCCATATTTTTCCGTCTCATCTCCTCCGTTAGTAAGTATGAGACTATTTCATCAAACTGCAAGGCAGTTGCATTTCTACCTATTGCAATAACCAGACTATCCCACGAATCTCGTAGAGAACAACACAAACTGATGCACTTATCTTCATCTGAAATTTTAATATCAATAGATGCTAACTGACTTACCATAGTATTAAATGCGTTCAGATGCTCTGTCACCGAGTCTCCATCTTTCATCCTCAGGTTATATAGCTTTTTTCGGAGGAATAGTTTATTCACTAGAGACTTAGATTGGTACAAAGTCCCTAACTTGTCCCACAAAGCCTTCACCGTAGCTTCCCTTGATACATTCAACAATACTGAATCTGAGACACACAATCGTATTGTGCTCTTTGCCATTCGATCCAACTTCTTCCATTCTTCATCGGATACTCCTGTTGGTTTAGTACCCGGATCTACCGTGATCCACTGATCTTTATCCACCAACAGATCCTCCATCTTCAGTTTCCACAACTCAAAACTTTGACCAATAAATTTCTTGATCTCTATCTTTCCACTGCTCTCCATCATCTTTTACCACTAGAATCGATCTCGTAGATCTCCCACTGAACAGGGTCTACCACAGGCCTGAGCGAAACCCCTTAGCAACAAAGGCGTCCCCTTGAAGCCAAAACAACTCTAATACCAAATGTAGGTTTTAACCCTGTACATAAATTACCTACATACGAATTCTAAAACACAGAAAATAAATAATGCGAGAGCATAACACATAAAACACATATACACAGAGATTTCCCCTGGATCCCAAAACCGAGACTACTAGCTTGATTTTTCATTATGTTCCTTTCAATGTTACAATACATATTTATACATGCCGAAGCATTCAATACCATGGACCAAAAACCATCATGTCCAAACCATGGACCGAAAACCATCGCGTCCAAAACCATGTGCGAAAATGATGCACAAAACCATATGTAGGTCTGCCCAACCTAACATAGGGTCCAAAACCAAAATTTTCCAGGGTGTTGCCTCGGACCCCATAGAGTGGGGTTACCTACATCACTCAAACCATGTGTGACTCCCACCGCTACCCAATCAGTGCAATGAAGGGGGGGCTCCGCCCCCCTCTAACCCCCTAGTTCACTACATAGGTTAGTCGTGGAAAGAATATAACACAACCCAACACATCTTTGATAGTGGTAGCCTTATTGGGATGGACTGGACGGAGGTGTTGTGAGACTAGTTTGGCATCAGGATACATCTTAATTTCATGCACAACGATGTTCGGATCGATACCTAGAATTTCTTCATAAGACTAGGTGAAAACATCTCTAAACTCATAGAATAGGAATTTATAATTTTTTACCTCATCGGGAGAGCAAGACACACTGATATGTAGATTTTCAACAATGTTGGTTTTAATTGAAATGTCGAGAGGGATAGTCTCTTCAATGTTTGATAGGTTATTCTCATAATCAACATCGTAGATGGATGCAAAATTTGTAGACATCTCAATGATATTGTGTTGATAGAGTTTACTAAGATTTTCCTTGAAGGAATTTGGCAAGGAGGAATGATGATGATGGTCATACCATGGTGCATCATCAAGAATCATGATCTCCATGATTCTCTCATTGGTGGAAAATGTATGAGAGAGAGGATAAGAAAATGTACCATAATCTAAAGAATGATCAACACAATTGATTAAAGAGGAAGGATCAGAATGAGCCACACAAGCCGAATAAATGGCTTTGTAATCAAGCTCAATAGGAATGAGTGGCATATGGTCACCAAAATTGTCGATAATACAAGAAGATATCATATCAATATAGGAAACCAAAGTAGATTTGTCGATAAGTGAGGGAGGAGGAAGCGAAAAAGTGCCCATGAGAGAGGAATCCTTAAGAAGTCTAACCCCAACATGCTATATGGGTGAGGGGTTTCCCCCACAAGAGGGACACTTCTAATAACTGAAGAATCAGTGGAAAATAAAGTGAGTTGATCGATGGCTACGATACGAACTTTATGAGGAAAATCGATCATTCTAAAATATGTTGAAATAAATGTAGCCATGACCTGTGTAAACTCAGTAGAAGATTATAATCTAGCAATCCATCAATAACTTCAAATTCTACTGATACAGTTTTTCCGCCTAACTATACCTGTAGAGAATTCAAAATTCCACATGATTTATAGCTTCTTCCATCAAAATCCTTCAAATTGGTCAGTGACTGACTTAATTGGGGAGAACCAATAGTCTTCTAGCAAGACATGGACATAATAGAGGTTGTGGCTCCTTCGTCCACAATGGAATGATGGATATTATTACCATGAACAACAACCTAGATCATGAAATCTAATTGAGACGGAAGTTGAGGTGTATAATTATTATGGTTAAAAACTACTCGGTTGGAACCTGAGGGATCAATACATCCAATTTCCGAAAGCAAAGCCTTCTTTTGTGTGGGGAAATTTTGCAACACTTCAAGAGTTGACATAGCTAATGGAGCCTAAGCCAAATCCTTAACTATGTTATAATTTTGAGCATCTCCTGCACAAGGGTTGAATGTCGATTTATGGATGATGCCTTTGGGAGGTTTAATCATCAATTCAGTAGGTACAACATTCGGAGTAGGATTTTATGGAGATTCAATCGAATTGGTAGGTTGATCGGTAGCTTGAGCATTCAAGGGATTCACATTACCATAGTATTTACTTTGGGTGGCCACCATAACATCATTTTTTGGCTTAGGAGAGGAAAGAATCAAAACCGAGTTAGAGGAAGCGAGATTCCCAAGAACCATATTGGTATCCTGATTCGAAAATGGGGACTCTGTCAACACAATGGGTGTAGTGGATTATTTAAGGAATTGATTCAATTTTGTTGGGTATGGACAATCATGAGTGAATTTCTCCTCATTACAGATCAAACATGGCTAATGAGGTTTCCAATTTTCTTCAGAAGATTGATTTTTTTGTTTATCCTTCGAAGGGTTTTCTTTCTTCTTCTTACTTTTTCCTTTCTTCTTACTTCCTAGTTGTGAAGCTTTTCCTTTGGTTTATTGAACAACATTGATCTCAGAAGTAGAAGTTACAGGAGTGGAAGGACGAAGCTGAGAATTCACTGCAAGAGTTGAACAAAATGGTTTACTCATTGACTGTTGGCTGGTAGAACCAATCATGCCATTGGCAGCATTTGATTATTTACCAAGAGTTTGAGAAATAGTATGAGAAGGTTGCAGAGCATTCGGTATCTTATCATAAAGCATGCCATATTGGGTATAGATGAGATCCAAATAATGGGCACGAGCAATTACATGCTCTTTAGTTACAACTTTTCCTTTGGTGACATCTTCTATGATAGATGGACACAAAGACTTAATGAACCATTCAACTAATAATTGGTCAGGAACAAAAGTTTTAACCAAACGATGATGACGTTGCCACTTATGAATGTGATCAAAGATGTGAGTGGCATTAAACTGTTTGAAATTGGTTAAAAGTTCAGTTTCAGTATCATATCTTATGGGTAACTAGAAATTTGTTAGGAATGTGGTAGCCAAGGCACTGAAGTTATCAAGCGAAGCTTGAGGTAATTCAATATACCATTTTGCTTCCATATTGGTGAGTGTATGCTGGAAAAGATGCAAACAAATAGAATCATCATTGAGGGAGTTCGAAGAAAACCAAAAATGATAAGTCATCACATGCGTGGATGGGTCTTCTCCAGGATTTCCATTGAATTTAGGAATATCACTAGGAAACTTCGTAGGAATAACCGACCACCATGGAGAATGGGAAATGGGATCATTGGTGGGCCTAGTCAAATCTAGAAATTCGAGAGTTGCTACAAATGACAACTGCTTGTTGAGGTACGATTGAGGATACCTTTGGTAATATGGGATAGCCTGAGTAACAGGTATTTGTGTCCCAGGATAGCGATGATTTTGATAACCAATATACACATAACCGTGCTATCCAGCTCCAGGATAACCTTGTAAAGGTTGAAACAACTGAGCTGGGACTTTTTGACCGTAAGGAATTTAAGGGATATCTTGATACTGTTGATATTTTTGCCCTGTGGGATTTTTCATCATCCCAAAATAAGGTGGGTTAGGTTTTGGTTTTGCCTGAGCCATACCATACACATTCTGACCCATTTGAGTTTGAGGAATGGCCTATCCAAATTGTTGTGATTGTAAGTTACCTTGAAAAGGATGGGTATACATGGCCTGGGATGCGCCAATTATTGGTGGAATTTAGTGAGTTGAAGATACAACCTGTAAAGGTTGGCTCACACTCATTTGAGTTTGAAAGGTTGAACACAAATCTGAGGTGTAGGTGGAACAGGTTGAGAAACTAAAGATGAAATCACAACTGAACTATATTTTATAGGCACAGTAGGTTGCCAAACATTAGCAGCCATTCTCGAATGTGGAGGAATCATTATTGAAAACCACTTTAAACCATGAAAACGATTGAAAACTACTTGAAACCATGGTTTATTTGAATTTTTTGAAACCAACTGAATTCATGCAAATTATGAACCACCTTTGAATTGTAATGTTTTAAGATAACCCACAAAAACTAAGGATGGGATTTAACCAAAGAAAACCATTTGAACGTAGTTTCCATATATTGTTTACATGAATTACAATTCATGGAAATTTATTTACAAGAGGGATTAGAGAAAATGGTTGTCAAATAGGTTATCCAAAACCTATCAAAATTAGTTTGATTAATGTTTTATATCCATAGTAGGAATTGAAAGAGAGAAAATGTGGCAAGATCTACAAGGAGCAATAATATCCATATTTCCAATGTGCATGAACTTAGAAGACATTATTTGTTAAACATATATTTAACAACATTAAATTTTCATAACATTCATCATTAAATATAAAATTTAAAGGTTCTTTGAATCCTAAATGATGATCCCTACCTTTGAAAACCTCACAAGTTTCTTCTTTCAATTCTCACATGAATGTTATGAGAATTTTTTGAAAAGAACAAGTTTTTTAAAGACATACAAAGTGTATTGTAGATTCGTGCTTGCACAAAAAGGAGTGTATTATTGCATATAACTATAATGCTATATGGAAGAGTCATGTGATTAATCAATATTAAATTCATAAATAATATATGCAAAAGAAATAAATTATCATGCATGTGCTGATGATATGCTATAAATGTTTACAATGTTAATATTCTTAGACTGTGGCAATGTAATGTCAATTAAATTCATCTAGTTGTTTCTCAACATATGTAATCGTGAAATATATTGTAAAATATGGTTGAAAAGTAAAAAAAAATTATTTATTTTAAACTTTGTCAAGATTTGATGAAAATAATTGAAAACATAAAAGACACTGGATATCCATCTTTGCACATGCATAAAAAAGGTTCCTTGTAGAAACATATAGTTTTTTTAAATCCTCTTACCCCTCCTTGTACCCTACTTGATTGTTGTTCTAAAATTTCCATGTACATTCTCCCAAAAAAACACTCAAATCATTTTTGCCCCTCTTCACCACAAATGATAACAATGTACATTAATTATTGATAAGACCTTGAAGCATCTTCCTCGTTCTCTAAATCCAAAAATACCCCTAGCTCTTGATGTATTTTTGTTTGCTTATCAACAATTTCATTGTCCTTCTCGTCCCACATTTCTTCCAACTTGTTTTTGAAATCGCGAAATTCTTTATAGTTATGATAAGTTCTTACTTTAAGGAATATATTCTTAGTATTGTTTTATGGTAATTTTAGTTACGCATTTTAAAACATTAAATGATATGGTGCTTCTAATGAAGAATTTTTTTTGCAACTAATTTGATTTTGTATAGTATGCTTTCAAATATTAGCATACTTAAAAATTAGTTGAATAGGTTCCTTATTGTATCATGAAGTGTTTATTTATGTATTGCATGATTTTTTAGTCACAATTTGTCTTATAGTTGATTAAATTTGTATGAATATATAGATTTATTTATTTATAGTTTTTTTTTTTTTATCTCATGAAATAAATTTGACCCTTCAATTTGGTAATCACTAGCTTGATTTTTCAAGAATCTCCCATTCTTTCAAATTCAAAATATTTGCCACATCATTAAGATCTTTAAGTAATAATTCCCTCTGAAATATGTACATTTAGAAGTTTCCTATATAAGAATTTAAACTTAATTTATATTAGTAGATTTAGTTCAACAACCTTGCAAATTATTATAAAAATGAGTAGATTTAAATAATTGACATTGGATTTAAATAATTGAAATGTTTGGCATATGATATATATGGGAAAAAATATAATACTTTCCTTGTTACAATAGGGATCACTTTTAGTTTGGGATTTATATAGTCTTTTGAAGAAATAAAAAATTGTTGCTAAGAAAAAGTAGATTTGAAAAATTTCTTGAAATGCTTCACTCTATTGTAGAACTCTCATTTAGTTTAGGATTATATAGTCTCTTGAAGAAACGAAAAATTATTGCTAAGAAGAACTAATTTTGAAAAAGGTCAAATGCATCACTTAGTAAATGGAGTCAATATTCTTATGATCTATCAATTTTTTTTTTTTTCTTAATTTGGAAATATTTCATTTTAATAACCATTATACAAATATATTTAACCACACATTATAACTGTATAATACATATTTCACACATACTTGCAATTAAAACACTTTGTATGTGCACGAGATTCACCTTGCACACACCATCACTACTAACCATTACAAATAGAGTAATTGAGGCTTATATTTTACTTTGGAATTTTGAACACAAACATATGCTCACATAGTATAATTAGGAAAGAAGCAGCCCATTAGCTACACATCATTTATTTTCTTGCAAGGAACAAACATCACATAGTGTAATTAGGGGGATTGTATTAAAGTATCATGAACCAAATATCCACATACTTGCAATTAAAACACTTTTTATATGCACTAGATTCACTATGCACACACCATCACTACTAACCAATTTGGTTTAATAACCATTACAAGTATAGTAATTGATTATATTTTACTGTGAAATTTTACACACAAACATATGCTCACATAGTATAATTAGAAAAGAAGTAAATGACCCATCATCAACACATCATTTATTTTCTTGCAAGGAAAAAACATCATATAATTTAATTAAGGGAATTGTAAAAGATCACCTCATATCCACATCAATTCACACTTTGTATGCTCACAATTTGACTTGCAGACACATTCACCCCACACACTAATCTCACTTAAACTTTGCATAAAGGGTATCCTATTTCTGGAATCTTTGTACCTAATTTATTTGAGCTTATAGTTTTTTGCACACCCTAAGTGAAACAAAGCCTTTCTAAAAACAATATTAACTTGAACGCACTAAATTCCCTATAGGGGCCACAAGATAATTTATAGTTTAGTCTAGGACCATGGTGATAGGAAGCACATAAGCCGTTATGGTTGTTTTTCATATTAAAACACAGAAAGTTGTCTTTTAGGGAGCTTAAAATATCGCATCATCCAGTGACAAATCCGATACATGGAGAGAAACTTGTGAAGGGGGTAAGGACTAGGTGGTGGATTATCATGAGCCTTCATGTCGTCTCTCGACATGTGGTAGGGGTTCTGGGTCCAAAAATGACAACCAAAAGTTGAGATTCATCCATTCCCAATGGATGTAGGTAACTTAATGTCCAAATATTAGGGCATCTTTCCTTATAGGTTGAGTTGCGAGAGTACTTAGACCTGAGGTGATCTTGGTCATGCTACTAGAAGCGTCAACAACTCTTTCGGGACATAGCCCTAGTACATTTGGCCACTATAACCCTCTCCATACCTTGGTTGGTTTTTGGGCTGTTGCAAGTGTCACCAATGACATTTATGACATGGCCCCAATACCCTATTCCAAAATATTCACAAGGCCCAATTACTACTTGAGCAGAAGGGTGTTAGGTCTTTGTAGGTATTTTTCTCATAAGAAAAACATTACACAAACCTTTTTTGTTGATTTTTTCACACATTCAAAATAAAGGGAAAATTAACCATTTATTTTTCGCTTTTTCTTATGTATGTGATTCATTTGGTTTTCCTAAAAAAATGTATGTGTTCAGGTTTGCTTACAAATGAAACAGTCTCAGGTGTTGTTGATTTATTTCCTTTCTTGCTAACTGATTTATTTCTCAAAATAGAATTCCTGTCATTAGTTACATGTTTCATAGGGATTAGATCATCTTCAGGTGCCTCCTACATACAATTCACATTATCATGAAAATTCTTTTACCTTTAATACATGTTGAATCTTTTACCTTTCATCATACTCTGAATCACCCTTTTTGTTGACACATGGACTAATACTTTTACTAACCTTCTCTCTTCTTTGAGCCATATTTCCCTGAGCTCAAAAACCTTTTCTTTTCATGTTTCAACTTAGAACCCTTTTATTATGGATCACCCTTTTTGTTGACACAAGGACCAATACATTTATTGGTGGGATTTACTTTGACACATGTTTCCCTGAGCTTGGAACCCTTTTATTTCTATGTTTCAACTTATAACTCATGGTCCATGTTAAATTTTTCTACTAAGTTTCCAAATGTCAACTTGTTTTTCATTCAACTTTTACCTAGGGTTTGTGACTAGAACCCTAAGGTTTCCAAATTGATTTTTATTGATTGATAATGAATTATTTTATCTTTCATCATATTCTACATCACCCATTTTGTTGAAATGGGGACTGATACCTTTATTGGTGCACTATTCTTCGACCCATCTTTCCCTGAGCTCAAGACCATTTTATTTCCATGTTTCAACTTATAACCCTTGGTTCATGTCAACTTCTGCTACCTAGTTCCAATTATCATCTTGTTTTTCATTTAACTTTTCCCTAGGGTTTCCAAATTGATTTGTTTTTAGTGAGGAGGAATGGTTTTACCTCTCATCACATTCTGAATCACCTTGTTTGTTGATAGAGGCACCGATAACTTTACTTGTGGCTCTTGTTCGACCCATCTTTCCCTGAGCTCGAACCCTTTTATTTCCATGTTTCAACTTATAACCCTTGCTCCATGTCAACTTTTTCTACCTAGTTAACAAATGTCAACTTGCTTTTCATTTAACTTTTCCTTAGGGTTTGTGACTAGAACCCTAGGGTTTCCAAACTGATTTTTGTTGAGTGAGGAAGAATGATTTTACCTTTCATCATATTCTTAATCACCTTTTTTCTTGACATAGAGACTGATCTATTTATTGGTGTTCTCTTCTTTGACCCATCGTTCCCTGAGCTCAAAACCCTTTTCTTTTCATGTTTCAACTTATAACCTGTTGTAGCAACTGCAACACCCTCCAAAATTTTGTCTTGCACTCAAATTTCAAATCCTTCCTTGGCCTTTCCCTTGATTTTTGCAAACACTTGAGCTCATTTCATGAGATTTCTTAGTCTTTTCACCCCTTTTGCTTGTTTGATCAACTGTCTTCTTTTGGAATGTTTGACTATTTTTGCCATGCTTCCATACTTTTTCTGGTGATTTCTAAGGTTGGTCTTTCTATCAAGTTTTCCTAGCTATGTAAACACCTATCACATTTGTACACAAAGTTTTAAGTACTGTCACACAAGCGTCGTCACAGGTGTCCTAAAGTTTATCTCAAGTGTCGCACTTGTCACTTCTTGTTATAGGACAGTCACACATAGTGTAATTATTTTTCTTGTTCTTCCGATGGTCTATGTTGTCACATCATCAAAGTATGCTAAGGGTGTGATCAAAAGTTCAATTTCTACACAAGTTCACCTTCCTTGCGCACGTATCCATTTCTACGAAAATATTCCCGACCGAGAAACTCAATTTCATCGGACCCCAACTGAACTGCGCATTGTGCAATCTCATCCTTAAGTGATGCAACCTTGTTTCCTATAACTACATAGTACATAGTCATTGTCCCCAAGGGAAGTTACACTACACAATTCCAGAGCAGAGCAATCTCCCTTCATCCCCAGAATTTCGCAGCAGTTCCTCCCAATCTGACTTGAACTATGCATTTCGCAATCCCAATTTTCAATTTTCTCCCCTTGCCTAGTGGAACCCTTAATGTCAGAGAACCAAGCCTTCCCTTCCACCTAGAACTGCGCAAAATTGTCCCCTAGTGTCCTCACTCAGCTAGACCTCACTGATCTCAACAAATGTGCAGATCTATCCTCCAGGTCTCTCTGCTGCCCAATCCTCCTTGCCTCTGAAAACCGTGCAAATCTGTCACTCAGGGTCCCATCCTATATCAAACACCGACTGTCTCAACTATGCAAACATGTCTCCCAGTGGGCCCTACGCAATTTTTCCCCTCAGTGAGGACTATGCTCAGAAGTTCCTCAGTTGATCTTGAGTTGCGCTCTCCGCAGTCTCAATGACCAACCTCTCTCCCTGTCACCTGTAACCGCACAATGCGCAGTTACTAGGCCCTATTTCCCATCCTGTCACTTATCCCAGGCTCATTCCATGGGTAAAAATGCATCATCTTATACTAGGGAGTTTTTGGATTGATGTCATCCCGTCATGAGTGAATTGCAGGAACATGTACACCGTCAGATCATGGTGAGATGATGGAGAAGGAGAAGGAGGAAACATGCTTGGAGACTCACTTGTAGCTGAACGGAAAAAGGAACCTATCAAGAGCAAGAAAAAGGAACATATGTATGCAACCACCTCTCAATACCAAAGATCATTGAAGGCCCTGCATCATCAAGCTATGCGGAGGAGAATAAAAATCATATGGAAGAACACTTCTATAACTCAGTAGCAACAACAACTTGACATTGCCACATCAGCAAGCTAGTCCATGTCAGTAGTGTCATGTCATGAGTTGTCAAAGGCCACATCACTATTATGGGCTATGTATATTGTAAATCAAATGTATTTCAAAGTAGAAGTCCAATGGACACACATGAATATGAAGAGTCATGTCAGTTGAAAAGTCATAGGAAGTTGAACAGTCATGAGGGAAGTCAAAGAGTCACAAGGGTCAAGCATCACCCCTTGGTTATATAGACCCCCTCATTGTATGAGCAAAGCAATTTTCACCTTGGCTCCTCCTGCAAAGCATAGAGAGTTTAGTCAATTCTTTGAGGAGCAAGGAGTGGCTCCAATGTCCCACTATTGGGGCTAGTGATGTACAATGTAAATATGTGTCTTTGAACCTTTTCTTAATTACAGAAGCCTTTTCAGGGCATCATGTTTCCATGCATGAGTTATGGATTTTTGTAATACTATTATGTGATCATTTGTATTTCATGTTTGTTTTCACATGTATGAAGATAGTTGAACTATTTCAGTTGTTTTAGTGCTTATCTTGTTGGGAATGTGCTACAATGGCTATTAATGTTGTCTCATCCTTGTGGATTATTCTGTAGGATACTAGACATACATTTCCTTACTCATCAATTGTAACGATCATCACATATGTTGTGGACTACTCCACTGGATGGTAGACAGATATTTCCCCATTCATTGGTCATAACAACTGTCACATCCACAGTGGACTATTTTGTTGGATGCTCGAAAAGCCTTTTTGGTTCACGTGTGTCTCTTCCTAGGTGGAACTATTACCTCTCACTTACAGACTCACTTTTCTCCCCTGTTTTGCAGTAAGAAATCCTAGACACAGTTATGTTGCACACTCACCAGGCACACTCACCTTGCTTTTCGCAGATACCATTGCATTACTCTCTTGTGCTGATAGATAGAGTCAAGGAAAACCTTTAAATATTTGGAAATTGGGCCATTACACTGTATGGGACTCCTACACCAAACGGTGCGATGTCTAATTGGGACATCATACGGGGAGGTCTCCTGAATGTTGGCGGGTCCATCACCGTCAACATTTATGGTGCTAGAAGGAGGGTAGGTAGTATTATATGGCTGATTGTCCCACTGACCCCACTCATCCATCTTATGGTCAAGGCAGTAACATTCACTCCCTCTCCCCTACTAGTAACTCTGAAGTTGGTAATTCCTCACCGCTCAAGCCTGAATGTGAAATCTCGTACCATCAGATTCAGGCTCTTCGCCCCATCACTTGTTAATTTTCAAAATCTATTGAACTAATTCTGGGAGTAATAACTCTTCCATATTCTCAAAATAAGAACAAGACCACCCCCACAGGACTAGTGGTATCCTATGTTGAAGAAGCGATCGTCGCCACCCTTGAAGAACTTGCAGAGGTTGTTGAAAAGGAAGAGGAGCCTCCACTCATCCAAGAAGGAGAAGGAGGTAGTACCTTGCTCTTAGGTTCAAACTTCAATGGAGGAGGCAGAGGGGAAGGAAACGAAGGAGAAGAAGAGGAAGAGGAACCAACAGATTCAGAAGAGAAAGAGGTGGACGAAGAATAAGACGACACGGCAAACCAAAATCTAGATTGGATGACTCAGGGCCCACTGGCACTTCTAGGTGTCCTGTACAAGATGCCAAGACACACGGTGAAGGTCTTAAGAAAATATGACCCTGACAAGCTAATGAAGGCGGTAGATCACTTAGACAATTTTTACCTACATCTAAAAACACTTGAGGTATGTTATGATGACGTTGCATGTAGACTGTTTTGATGTACCTTGGATGGTAGAGCAATTGTATGGTACCAAAACCTTCCTCCAAACTCCATCCACAATTGGAGGGCATTCAAAAGGGTTTTCTTGAGAAATTTTTTGAAGATAAGACCCTTGCCATGTTACTGAAGGAGTTGGGTAGTCTCAAGATGGAGTAGAAGGAATAGGTTAACAATCTTAATCAGAGTTTCAATCGTATTTTGAACAAGTTTTTGGACGACACAAAACCTCATGACTCCATCACCATCGACTACTACACTTCTGCCTTAGCAACCAATATTTCACAGTTTGTCAAGTGAACTATGAAACCAACTCTAGCAGAAAACTATGAAGAGCCTTTTTCCATAGAAAAGGACCTACGTGCTATTGGAATCATCACAGGTGATGAACCCACTAAGGACTCCAAGGACACAGGTAAGAGCTCTCAAACCTCTATGAGCAAGGCCAAGGAAAAGGAAACAAATGCTACTGAAAGCTTTACTCATCTCGTCAATTCCCTGACCACCAAAATGGATGAACTTAAACAAAGGGAAAGTGAGACCACCGTGAGCAGAAAGCCCCCCAACTACCCATCCAGGAAGAATGCATCTTCCAACAACAACAACAATCCGCTATAAAAATCTGCGTAGAGTTCCAATATGGTTCTGAACATTGAGAAAATTGGCATGGATACATACTGCAGGTTCCACGACAAGCATCATTCGTAAAATACATGCCTAGAACGGAACCAACGAATGAGTAGTATTGCTACATAGTTGTTTGACACATGGCATGGTTTGTGAACAAGTTGAATCTGATGAAGAAGAAGAAGAGGTTGCTGCAAATGATGAAGATCCAAGCACTGGGCATGTAGTAAACATGTATCAATATGTTTTTGTAGCCAAGAAAAGCATTGTCTATAAAGAGCCTACGAGTGATGGTCTCGCCCAGAAGCAGAGTAAACGATGCAAATTGAGGAGTTAGGGGCCGACCACTATGATTGAGGTTCCAAAACAGAAATTCAGGGAAAATTTGTTAAGAAAAATGAGTCCTCCAGCTAACTCAATACAAAATACGCAAAACAAGTCCGGGAAGACAGTTCCAACGAAAAGTGTTTCCACCAGTAGTAAAGGCAAAACCATTCCACTGGAAACCGTAAACTCAGTTCCACCCCCGAACACCTCAGTGAGTCTTCCTGCAATAGAGTAAAACATTGTAGAAGACATGAATAAGGTTCCTGCGAACATCTCTCTGTTCGAACTCACACAAATCACAGACCAATGGGACATTCTTCTACAAGCACTTGGGGAAACTTCTACTAGTTATGCCACCTCTTTAGAGAAGGGGTCTAATAAGTCTTCTGACACTCTCGCATTTGTGCTTAATGCACTCCGTCTGGAGGAAAACTAACTCTGCCCACCATTCTTGTTAACATTTGAAATCTTTGTCTTCAATGTACACAATTGCTTGGTTGATTCTGGTGCATTGGTTAATGTCATGCCACTCTCTGTCGCCAAGAATATTAATTCTCAATGGAGTAAGACAAATTCACAAATCATCCAAATGGACATAACTTGTTCTCCAACAATTAGTGAACTCAAGGATGTGATCATCCGGTTATAATCTGATGAACGAGTTCATCAATGCATCAACATTGTAATTGTGGACATTCCGGAAGCATATGGGGTATTGCTGAGCAAACACTGGTCAAGCAACCTACAAGGATACTTTACCATTGATTGGTCACACTTATGGCTTCCATATAGAGGCAGGAACAATTAGATCCATGTACTATCAGAGAGATACATGAAGTGCACAGTGACTCCCTTAGATGGACATAATGAGCTGTTGGATTTCGTGGAACTTGTTTTTGGCAATCACTTTCTAGAGACATAGTTGGGGTGCTATCTTGCAAAGCCATCCCCAGGCCCACCAGACTCACAGTTGGACCTCCTTCCATGTCCAACTAGAGATAATGAACTTTGTACAATAAATAGTAGTAGTAGTACTAGTGCGGTAAGTAGTCCTTGTACAGATGATATGTGGACCATGTACTTAAACAAATCTGAGACATAGGAGGGCTCTGAAGCTAGTTGTGTTTTAATATACCCACTATAGAGAAAACACTTAATCTCTAGCCATTTGTAATTTGAGTGCACAAACAACACCGTAGAGTATGAAGCACTCATTTCGGGCTTACAAAATTGCATTGAGCTCAATGTTGTTGTCCTGAAAGTGGTAGATGACTTCTAAATCATGGTGTGTTAGGTACGTCACACTATACAATGTGTGTCACCTCATCTTAAGAGTTATAAAAAGGAGGTATGGCGACATATTTCTCATTTCCAAGCTTTCAATGTCATTTCAGTACCAAGAATGCATAATGTAGCCGCGGATGCCTTGGCAAATGCAGTTGCTAGGATGCTACTGTTAAGGGACAACTTTACTATTGAAATTTTGTATAAAACATCCATCCCAAACAACATAACTAATTTATGCATTTTTTTGATGACCAACAGATACTGTACTTTATGGCCAATGCTGACATATTCAAGGACACGTCGATGGATGAGAATGAGCATGAGAAGACTCTATAGGACACGACTAGAACAAGCAAAGAAAACCTCATCCTGAAGGGTGTGGTATCACTGAAAACGTTGTATGACCTACAAAACCATTTCTGGGGACCTGTGAATGCCAAGACCCACAATTCTACATTTTTGCATGAGCATATCAATTTGGTAATACAAAAGGATCTGAAGTATGTTAATATATGTACTTGTTGTACACCACAAGAGCGGAAAAATTTTATCCGCCTATTCAAGCAGTACCATGATGTCTTCGCGTGGACGTATGATGACCTCAAGACATATGACATGCTAATAATCCAACATGTGATACCAATCAAGGAATGGGCCAAGCCTTTTCAACATAAATTAAGGAAATTTCATCCAACGCTTGAACCCCTCATATAGAAGGAATTGAGAAAATTGTTGGATGCCTGGATTATTTACAAGGTGTGACATTTGACATGGGTATCTAACTTAGTCCTTGTAAGGAAGAAATCTGGGGAGATCTGCCCATGCGTAGATTTTTGCAATCTCAATCGCGCCTCGGATAAGGAAAATTCGCCAGTACCATCCATGGAGCAGATATTGCAAACAATATCTGAGGCAACAATGTTTTCTTTGTTAGATGGTTTCTCAGGCTACAACCAAGTTCTGGTAGCAGAGCCTGATAGGCTAAAGACTATGTTCGGTACTAAGTGGGGCATGTTCACATTTCACTGAATTTCATTTGGGCTAGTCAACGTGGGTGGAACGTTTCAATGGGCCATGGAAATCGCCTTCCATGGTCTCATTGGTCAAAGCGTAGTGGTATACCTTGATGACGTGACAATGTTTTCCAAACAATGGTCATAATATTATTGCTAAAAGTGGGACCAGGGTAGATGAGGACAAGGTTCAGACCATCACGTAGATTCCCCACCCAATGAAAAAGAAAGCTATGTAGTCTTTCTTGGGGAAGATCAACTTCCTCATAAAGTTCATCTCCGACTATAAACAGATCACCAAAACCATACATGATATGATCATGAAGGACACAATCTATAAATGGGATAAAATGGAAAAGGACGTGTTCGCCCATATTAAGCAAGTGATAGAAAAAGCACCAACGTTGTACAACCTAGAATTTAACAAATACTTCTTGCTCTACAGTTTCACTTATGACACTTCTCTTGCTACCGTGCTCACTCAAAAGTACGAGTTGAACAATGAACTACCTATATCCTTCATAAGCGTGAGTCTACAATGACCAAATCTCAACTAACCCGTCATGGAGAAGCAAGGTTATGTAGTATACAGGGCGATAAAACACTTCAGATCCTATATGTTGAGGAACTATTGTATTATCTTTGTTCCACACCCAGTAATCAAATCACTGCTTATTCAGAAAGAGCTAGGTGAGAGAAGGGTGAACTGGATGATCCGATTACAGGAATACGATATTGACATCAAACTTGTTCACACCATAAAAGGTTTGGTCTTTGCAAGTTAGCAGTAGAAGCAGTCATCGCACAAGAGGAAGATGAAGAGCTCACAAGCTGGGAGCAAGAGATCGAAGTGTACAATGTTGAGTGAGCCTCTCCCACTTTAAACGGAAACTCTTGGTACACAAATGTGCACCAATACCTTGAGCATGACACCGTACCCTCTCATTTATCTATGCGACAAAAGAGGGCAGCTCAACTCAAAGAACTATCATATCAGATGGTGTATGGGGTGTTGTTTAGAAAGCACCATAATGGAATATTTCTCAGGTGTCTGGAGGCACATGATTCGGACAAGGTTTTACATGATCTCTGCCATGGACCATCTGGGGGACACTTCGCAAGAAACACTACAATGCACAAGGTCATGCAGGCCAGTTTCTACTATACTACATTATTCAAGGATGCTCATGCTTATGCCTGCAAGTGTCCAATCTATCAAAGGTGTGCCGACAGAAACTAGAAGTCAGCAGCCCCACTGTAGTGGAAGAACCATTTCAACATCGAGGCTTGGATATCATTGGAGAAATTTTCCCTCATTCATTGAAGCAGGAAAACCATATTTTGACCACTACAGATTATTTCATGCGGTGGACGAAGGTAGTCCCGCTTAAACAATTCAATGATCAAGAAGTCATCAAATTTCTGCAGTAGAATATCATCTCCAGGTTAGGTGTTCCTACATCACTTGTTTTTTACAATGCAACGTGCTTTTCCTCTCTAAAGATTTATGATTTTGCATTGGAAAATGGTATTGTCTTAAAACATTCTGCTAACTATTATCCACAATGGAATGGTCTTGCTAAATCCACGAATAAGAACCTCGTCCGTATAGTAAAAAATACCATATTCTCTTAGCAGCAAAACTGACACTCCGCTTTGGTGAATGCCTTATGGGCTGACTGAGTCACACCTAAACCTTCTCTAAATACCCCCCCTTACTTCCTAGTGTACGAAAAGAAAGCCATCCTCCCGCCAAACATCTACTTGCCTGCTCTCCAGTTGTCCCAAGAATCCCAAGGCAATCCATGTATTTTAGTTCAGCGTAGGATGGACACTTTGCACAAGCTACAGGAAGAAAGGTTGAAAGAAAAAGAAAAATTTCACTCCATCAGAGTCATATCAAGAGATGGTTTGATAGAAAGTCTGTAGGGAAGAATAAATTTAGTGTTGGTGACTTAGCCTTGAAGTGGGACAAACCCCAAGAGGACAAAGGCAAGCACACTAAGTTTCAATCCCTATGGATTGGCCCTTACATAGTCCACGAAAATATTGGCCAACACACTTATCGAATTCAATCACTTGATGGGAAGATTGAATTTATCCTTGTCAATGGCCAAGACTTAAATTAGAATTTCCAATGAAGATTTGGGGTTGTGCCCCGCACTATGTACATAATGTGTTGTCATTTGTTGTTATGTTTTCTTCAATTTTTTGTTGTTTTTGTTATGTAAATAGGTGTTGTGCCTTAATGTTTTTTGGCTTCCAAATGTGTGTGTGGCTAAAGTTCAAAGATTCTTGTGACACTATAATACTTGGCCAATCCCGTGTCCGTCTTCCTTGTATTGGTTCTATCTTTTGGCCAATGAAGTTCTGACGGAAAATATGATCCCTCCATAAGGAGAGTTTTGGTACAACCATGAACCTTTGTCTAGTCTGGGAACCTCATACCTATACTTAGTTTTATGCTTTGGAGTTTTCAAGCTTAGCCAACTAGTATAAATGGAGAAGGGGAAATCTAAACGAACAAACCTAAATCATAGGTACTTATATGCTGAGTCTGGAGGGACAATCTCTCCTGCTCTCAATAATTCAAGATCCCTCTTTCGCCCCAAAATAAATAAGTGTCGATGCATAATTCTATTTAAATAAATAAATAAAGGCGAAAGAAGAGAAAAGCTTCCTAGGTGGAGAGGTGAAGTAAGAAACTCCACCGAGGTACTTTCCACGCTAGTTGGTAGTGGAGAAATGCTTGTGTTCCAACATGACTCTGTCGGGGTACTGTTCAGGCCCACTGGCATGGAGCAACACCAAAGATGAAAAAGTATACTCTAAAAATCTTAAGCTCGCGATCTAAACTTGATCCAGGTGGATGTTGGTGGCCACCCACCTATCCCATTTGGACCCCCACAATTGTCTCTTTCAGTCTTTTAAGTTTCCTGAATTGTAGCACAACTTACTATTTTTAGCAGTTTTTTGGGTCCTGAAATTCCGGAGTTGTTTTGAGGCCCTAAACGACGTTTTTTGGGAAATTTGGGGCAACATGGGTCATGGACCCATGTTGCCTCCCAAAGTGGTAGTGCTCGGATAGATCTTTCTAACGAGCTATTGTATGCGTCAAATGGAGATCGTATGCCAAAGTTACGACCCCGGGAAATTGATGCACAAATTTACCCAAACGGGGCCCACAATTTGGCATTTCATCTTCTAGGGTTAGGTTTTGGAATGTTAAGGGTTTTCCATTGTTTCTCAACAATAAATAGGCCTTCGATTCTCATTGTAACATGGTTTTTAACAGTTCAGAGGCATGTAGCCACCACATCTCTTCTCAGAGATAAGCTACCATCGCCCTAGCTGGTCTATTTCCATCACTGTTTGTAAGCATATTTCAGTATTTACATTAATGAAATGAAGTATTATTTCCGCTGCATATCTCTGTTTATGGTTATCTCTGTAATTTGTTGCATTCCTGTTTAAGTCCAGATCAAAACTACCCTTCACAATTCAAAACATTGTGATATGGCTGAATCTTATATTGTGTTCAACTAAGAAGGTAAAAAGGGGATGATGTTTGCCCATGGGGTACGTGGGGAAGCAAAAGTATTCTGCACACTGAATCAATACTCGCTAAAGTACCAAGGCCCTACACAAAAAAGAGACCCAAGACAGAGAAGCTCGAATTCAACCAATGTGTCACCAAGTTCGTAGCAGCTGCAACACCCTCCAAAATTTTGGCTTGCACTCAAATTTTGTAGCCTTCCTTGGTCTTTCCCTTTATTTTTGCAAACACTTGAGCTCATTTCATGAGCGTTCTTAGAGTCTTTTCACCGCTTTTGCATGTTTGATCAACTGCAGTCTTTTGGCATGCTTGACTAGTTTTCCATGCTTGCAGACTTTTTCTCTTGATTTCAAAGATTGGTATTTGTATATTCGAGTTGACCTAGCTATGTAAACACATGTCACACTCATACACAAAGTTTTAAGCATTGTCGCACAAGTGTCGTCACGGTCGTCCTAAAGTCTATCTCAAGTGTCGCACTTTTCGCTTCTTGTTATAGGACAGTCACATAGAGGGTAATGCTTTGCCTTGTTGTTGTGGTGGTCTATGTTGTCACATCATCGAAGTATTTTAAGTGTGTGATCACAAGTTCAACCTCCTCCCACACTTACCCATTTCTCTGAAAATATTCCCGACCAGGCAACTCAGTTTACCCACACACTGACTAAACTGCGCACTGCGCAGTCTCATCCCTTAGTGATGCAACATTGCTTCCTAAAACTGCGAAATGCATAGTCACTATCCCCCAGGGCAGTTTCACTGCGCAATTCCAGTGCTGAGCAGTCTCCCTTCATCCCTAGAATTTTGCAGCAGTTCCTCCCAGTCTAACTTGAACTACGCATTTCGCAATCCAACTTGTCAAGCTTCTCCCCTTTCCTGTTGGAACCCCATAATGCACAGAGAACTCAACTTGCCTTATGACCCAAAACTACGCAAAAGTTTCCCCTGGTGTCCTCCCTTAGCTGGAACTCACTGATCTCAAGAAATGCGCAGATCTATCCTATAGGTTTCTCTACTATCTAGTCCTCCTTGCCTCTAAAACTGTACAAATTTGTCTCCCAGGGTCCCATCCTACATCAGCTACTGACTATCTCAACTGCGCAATCATGCCTCCCAATGGCCCCTTTGCAATTTTTCCCCTTAGTGAGGACTGTGCTTAGAATTTCCTCAGTTGAGCCTAAGCTATGATCTACGTAGTCTCAGTGACCAACCTCTCTCCCTATCACCTTACTGGTCCCTCTTTCCCAGCCTGTCACATTTCCCAGGCTCAGTCCATGGGTAACAATGCATCATATTAGACTAGGGAGTTTTTGGTTGATTTTTTCCTGTCATGAGTGAATTTCATGAACACTTACACTGTCAAATCATGGCGAGATGATGAAGAAGGAGAAGAAGGAGGAAACATGCTTATATACTTACTTGCTGCTGGATGGACAAAGGAACCTATGAAAAGAAAGAAAAAGGAACACATGTACGCAACCACCTCTCAAGATGAAAGATCACTGAATACCCTGCATCATCAAGCTATGCAGAGGAGAATAGAAAGCACATCCAAGACCACATCTATCACTCAGTAGCAACAACGACTTGACATTGTCACATCAGCAAGCTAGTCCATGTCAGCAGTGTCATGATTTTTCAAAGGCCATGCCACTATTATGGGCCATGTATATTGTAAATCAAATTTATTGTAAAGTGGAAGTCCAATGGACACACATGAATATGAAGAGTCGCGTCAGTTGAAAAGTCATAGGAAGTTGAACAATCATGATGGAAGTCAAAGAGTCACAAGGGTCAAGAATCACCCCTTGGTTATATATACCTCATTCTATGAGAAAAGGACTTTTCACCTTGGCTCCTCCCACAAAGCATAGAGAGTTTTGTCAGTTCTTTGAGGAGCAAGGAGTGGCTCCAGTGTCCCACTACTGGGGCTAGTGATGTACAATGTAAATATGTGTCTTGGAACTTTTTCTTGATTACAAAATCCTTTTCAGGCTAGCACGTTTCCATGCATGAATTATGGATGTTTGTAAGACTATTCTGTGAGCATTTGTATTTCATGTTTGTTTTCATATGTACTAAGATAGTTGAACTATTTCGGTGTTTTAGTGCTTATCTTGTTGGCAATGTGTTGCAATGGTTGTTACTGTTGTCTCATCCTTGTAGACTATTCGTGGGATACTGGAAAAACCTTTCCTTACTCATCGGTTGTAATGACTGTCGCATTTTCTATGGACTACTCTACTGGATGATAGATGGATCTTTCCCCATTCATTGGTTGTAATGACTGTCACATCCCCTGTGGACTATTCCACTGGATGTTGGACAAGCCTTTTGGTTCACATGTGTCTCTTCCTAGGTGGTACTATTACCTCTCACTTAGAGGCTCACTTTTCTCCCCCATTTTGCAGTAAGAGAACCTAGAAACAATTACATTGCACACTCACCAACATTCACCTTTCCTTTCAAAGATACCATTGCATTACTCTCTTGTGATGACAGCTAGAGTGAAGGCAAACCTTTAAGTATTTGTCAACCGAGCCATTATACCGGTGGGACTCCTACGCCAAATGATGTGAGGTCTTATTGGGACTTAATACCATGGAGGTCCCCTGAATGTTGGCGGGTCCAACACCATCAAGATAACCCTTGGCCCATGTCAATTTATGCTACCTAGTTGCTTACTATTAAATCATATCATGACCTTCCACCTATGGTGATTTCTTAAATAAAAATGTGTAGATTTACTATTCAATTATATTATGATGATGATTCAATTGACTTACAAATATATTTTGTATTCCAATATGTAGGGATCGAAATTGAACAGCCACATGAGGGAGAAGATGTGTCCCATCAACGTTATCAACCAGATGATGATCAAGATGTGCCCTATGGACCTGATCAACCATAAGATGAACATGTGCCCTATCAAGCTAATCAATTGTCGCTAGGGGAACAACATGTGTCATGTCAAGCTAATCAACCAATAGAGGAAGAATATTTTCCGTATCAAGTTGATCAACCACTGGAAGAACAAGTTCTTTCATCTCAAGTTGACAGGATAACAAGGAGTTGTAGTGGTTTAGAAAGGGGTGGACCGTTTGCAGAAAATTTGGATGCAAGCACAATAGATGACCTTGGGGATCCTACCCTTGCTTACACTATTAGAGACCATGTCAATAACATAATTTTACAACATTTTGAGAAACATTCAGTTGTTGTGCAAGCTCAGATACTAAATGGGTTAATCAAACATAAGAAACTAAAACATGCCTGTTACACAGTAATTTATCACTGCCTTCCTGTCAGTCACCCTGCTGTGTCCAAGAAGTCACAATCACTAAATGTTTGCTCCCTGAACTGGCTAAAAACCCATTTTTCCAAAGTTTTGTGCATCAGCGCGTCTGTTCCTAAAATAACCGCGATGACCAGCGCCCCACAGTCTATTTCGTGCGCTGCCATCGCGGAAGAACATCACTTTTCCGCGATGACGCACAGCGCGGCTTTAACGTGTCCTTCCGCGCTGACATGGCTTGTTCAGTTGTTGTCATGTGCTGACAGCGCGGCAGTCTCCATATAATCCGCGCTGATCCAGTTTGGGCGAATTTGTTCAAACAACCAGCCTTCCAGATCTCTCCAGGCTTGGTTGTTAGCTTTGTGAATGTCGACTCCCTTCTATGGCATGTCTGTTCGACCTTTTGCAACTACTCCCCTTGAAGATAAGCTCATCCTTCCACCTTTTTAGGAGACTCCTTCTCCTATATAAACTTCCACCATTACCATGAGCAGCTGGTTAGAAAATAGCTAGACTTAGCTTGGATTATACAAGAGCTTGTAGTGCTCAGATTGCTGCTATAGGTGTGGTGTGTTAGGAGTGGTATTGATTGATTGCTTTGGGAAGTTTGTTTGTGACATTTGTGTGTGAGAGAGAGACTAGTTTGTCTTGGGAGAACCATCCTCAAAGGTGAATGCTTGAGATACATGCTGACTGATCCCTCCTGAGAAGTTTATCGACGTCAGAACATTTGGTTGTACTCTTCTCTATTCTGATTAATAATAGATGACTGCTATTATTGTTCCATTCTCGTTTGTTTATGCAATGGATAAATGTGAATTATGTCTTTTCTGACTGGCATATAGTTACTTTTACTAGATTTCACGCTTGCGTTTGCTTTCCCTTCGTGTGTGCAGGTGTCCGTTCGCGGGGATCGCGGAAGACTATGACCAGCTGAAGCGAAGGAGCAAGGGAAGCATCCCCTCGACAAACGACAGCGCAGGAATCCAAGTAGGTGCTCTTTACTTCTTGTCTAATTGTAACTAGGAACATGCGTGGCAGCATTGTGTGATTGTTGCTAGACCCCTGTTGGGCTAGTAGGGATCGCCTCTATCCGTAGAGGGGATTTACCTTCTCAACAATTTGGCGACTCCGCTGGGGATCAGCCTTTTTGTCTCTTGAGTCCATCTTTGTGTTTGAATTTGATTGCTCTCTTTTTGAAATTGGGGATTAATTATCAGTCGTTTGCGTTTCTTGGGTTGATCTGGGAGATGCCCCTGTTTGATTGAAAGATTGGTTGTTTTGATTTGGGAGTTTTGATTTGCCTGTCACTATTTTTGAGCTCCATCGCGGATTTAATTTTAACAGTCGCGCTGAAAATCGGATCAGCGCGGAAAAGATGTGTATATCCGCGATGACAGCGCGACTTTCTAGCTTAATTCCGCGCTGAATGTGTTTTTCTAGCTTAATTCCGCGCTGACTCTGTTTTTCTGAGATCATCTCGGTTTTTGGGGCAAAAGTCGCGCTGACAGCTCGGGTGGCCTGTGTAAAAGTTGCGCTGACCCTTGATCATCTCGGGTGCTCAGTGTAAAACTTGCGCTGATTCCTAAAAGTTGTTTTTATAACTTTATCTCCTGAATTCATCAATCTTTCTTATCCCCTGTTGTTTCTTGTCCCTCATTAGCTTGTTTTGATTGCTTTTGGTTAAGGGACGCTCTCTCTTTGATTTCATTCGAGTGAGTCTTGTGACCATGTGACCTAGCCCTTTAGAAGTTTCATCGAGAAACCATTTGCTTGGGTTACTTGTCTATTCAAGGTTCATCCACAACCCTCTTATTGATTTGCTTGAGGCTTTTCCACTGCTTATTGCTGGTTGATTTTTAGTGTCGATTATTGAACCACCTTTTTATGTTGATTCGATTTCTTCACTACCAAGCATAGATTACGATTGTTTGGATCGATCAGTTCACATTCGCTTCCTCCTTGTTACAATCCTTGCTTGTCTTGACGAGCTTAGATTACATAGCTCGTGCAGACCTTTGTTTTCCTTTGATTTGGAAGCTTTGGTTGAATGTTTAGGGAACTTTGTGTGCTTTCATTAAGTAGTTTACTTGGTGTTCTGGTTCCTCCAAATTATTTTAGATGCTTTGTGTCACTGAAAGAAAATCAAACTAGTGGCTTTGCTTTTAAAAAATCAAAAAGGAAAAGAATGTTTCATTGATTTGCATTTTCAAAAGAAAAAGTTTCCTTTCCTCGCTTTTAGTTGCATTAGGCTGTTTGATTGATTGTGTTCGTTTTGTTTGATTGAAATCTCTTTACCTTTCCATAGCTAGAATTCATCGAACAAAATGATTCTCGTTGACATGTAGTTTGCATCTAGGTAATTGTGAGAGAACATACGATAGGACCTGAAATCGAAACTTAATCTCAAGATCAACTATAAAATGAACCGAATGAATCTAAAAACGCATTGGAACTAAACGCAAATATCTAGAGGTCTAGGTTAGAGACGTGTTCCGGCGTCTTTAAACATAGTCACTGTTGTTTCACATTAGGTTGGGTGATTCCTCCTTCTGTGACTCGATAGTGGTCTAACACGGACTGCGCTCCCACGTACCGTCGAGTATATAGGGAGACCCCACTAGGTTTTTATCCTTTATCCATAGGAAGCCGAGTCGGCCGCCCTACAATTCGCAATGCAGTGAACACAGCATTCACGAAGATTGACCACCCGTACCCTAAAAAGTATTCTGTGGTTTTGCGAAAAGTTTGGCACACCCTTTACCTAGAGTTCCAGAGCAGTCGTTTTTGATCCTTTTCGGACTCCCTAAACGAAAAGGTGCCTGTGAGCGTCTTGTCACTTCGTGCTCATTAAACATTCGAAGGAGACTGGAGTCATCTTTTCGTCCTTTTCTCGACTCCTGAAATATGAAAAGGTCAAGTTTGGTTCTTGTGTCTTAAAATTTATTCGGCCACGATAACATTCCCTGTTAGATCTTGTGTGCGTTAGCTTGAGTAGGTTTCGTTTTCATTTGCTATGGCAACTTTTCCAGGATTCACTAACCCAGGTTCCCCCTCTGATGGGAACCCAGGACAATTCCCTCCTCTTGGGAATGTTGGTGCTCCGTATATGGCGACGTTGTCCCTACCAGGGTTAACTGTCGGGTTGCCTGTGTGGTTGTTTTCAACCTCTTTGGTCCCTACCGTATCGGCTGTTAGTCCGTCAGTCCCTCCACCTGAACGACATCATGTTGATCCAAAGGTGGATCTCTCCCCTTCGACGCCTACTTCTACGTCGTCCTCTTCCACTTCGCCTGGTGAAAGTCTCGATTCGCATAACCAGGTGGCTAAGAAGAAGAAGAGGAAGTCCAAGAAGAAGAAGTCTCCTAAGGGAGAGTCTACACACACACTCCCCCTCTCAAGTCCAGCTATCCACTCCAGTGCACCTGAAGTCGGGTCACCTTCTGCTCCTCCGCGGAAGGTTAAGTTTCCTTGTCGATTATGCAAGGAGGACCATCTACTTCGTGATTGTCCTGGCATTCCCAGGGTACTAGAAGTATGGTCTCGCGATCCGGCCCGCCCCACATCGTCCGCTGAAGCTCATGGCGATGCTACCTCATCAGTTGGGAATGGTAAGGAGAAAGGGAAGTTTCGAATCCCCTGTCGACTTTGTGAAGGCAAACATCCCCTTCACCTTTGTCCCCTCATGGATAAAGCCTCTGCTGTGTTGGAAAGTCT
The DNA here is from genome assembly GCA_031772625.1 of Pinus tabuliformis. Taxonomy (NCBI): domain Eukaryota; kingdom Viridiplantae; phylum Streptophyta; class Pinopsida; order Pinales; family Pinaceae; genus Pinus; species Pinus tabuliformis. Next base: position 112,641,388 of record CM062817.1, read on the forward strand.
TGCTGCTCCTCCGAATCCATTTCCCGCCGGTTATCAACGTCTTTCTACAACTGTAGATCGCGCCCTTGTTGACAAAGAGATTGTTTCAGATTCCTTTTTTGTCCAAGCCCCTCTTCCCGAACCTGGCTGTTCCCAGTCTGTTCCAGACCCGCCGTTGGTCGGAAAGGGTGTTGACTCGAGTTCACCTCCTCTCAAGCACTCTGTTTCGGAAGAGCAAAATTCTCATGTTCTTCTCGTCTCCTCAGATTCTCCTGAGCTTGATAAAGGTTCTCCTGAAACCTCTCCGGAGAATTTAGATTCGGTTCTTTCCGAGCAGGGGGGCAACCATATGGTTCCCCCACCAAGTAGTTCAGTCATCTCCTTTGATTGGAGTCGTTTGACTACCCCTCCCCTTCCATCCCACGTGCCTTTCTGGGTCACCGCCTATGCTTGCAATAAGGCGCTGCCCGGCACTGTGTTAGATGAAGGAGCATCGGTTAGTCTCATGCCCGTTACTACTTGGCGAGCTTTGGGTTCCCCATCGCTCGTACCTGTCGCACCGCATCTCACCGCGTTTGACGGAGGAACGAGTCAGCCATTAGGGATCCTTCCAAAGTTTCCTATTACTTTGGGGGGCAAGACTGTCTATATAGACATCTCAGTTACCCAAGGTTCTTTAGACTTCAGTCTTCTCCTTGGTCGTGATTATGTGTATGCCATGGGAGCCCTTGTTTCTTCACTTTTCCGTGTGGTTTGTTTTCCACACGATGGAAGAATCGTGACGTTCGATCAATTATCGTTCGTTCGTCCACAAGCCCCTCCGGCGCACTCGTCCTTCCCTCCCGGCTTTCATCCACAAGTTGCATCTGCCTCGCCGCAAATCAACTACGTGGCCACCTACCCCGTGCCCGTACCCAGTGATGACACCATCGTGCATAGTGTCCTGGGGGCATTAGGTCCTGATTTCCAAGATGTCGGCCTTCCCTCCGGAGCCACTTTCTTGGGGGCCTCCACTTTCCGTTCATTATGATGAGGTCTGGATGGAGCATAGTTCTTTTCCGGTGTCAAGCTCCTTAAAAAATGAAACTAGGTCTGGTATGGAGCATAGTTCACTTTCCTATGTCAAGCTCCTTAAAAAATGAAACTAGGCTTGGTCGAGCATAGTTCCTGATCTTGTGTCAAGCTCGTTAAAACATGAAACAAGGGTTATGAGGATAGTTCTTTTACTGTGTCAACCTCATTAAAAAAATGAAACACCTCCCTTTCAAAATCGAGTCTTTTGATTAAGATCTCGTAAACTACAAGTCGAGTCTTTCATCGATCTCGAACGTGAACCTTCATTCCATCCACTTTGTCGAATGCAATGAAGCTTGGGGGGCATGTACCTCGATTTGCATTATTATGCTGGAGGCATGCGAACTCATAACAAGCATAGTTTTTCGTTTCAAGCTTGTGTAAAAATGAAACCGAATCCAAGCAAAGTTCTCCATGGTTCAAGCTTGTGTAAAAATGAACCCATACCTGATTTACATCTCGTGATTGCCATGTTTATCCGCTGAATTCTGCTAGATGAGCCTTGGTTGTTTTCATTCCATCGCCACCATCTCTTTGGCCGATCATATGCTTTCACTTGGTTGTTTTACCTTTCCTGAGGGACCGCAACGATGAGTGGTTTTATTAGCCAGCCTCTTGACCATTACATGTTTTGAGCAGTTCCACCATTGCCGGAACCAGTTGCTACCCTTTATATCACTCGTTCCTCTAGGACGAGTCACCTTTAAGCTCTTTTCTGACTCGTAAAATATGAAAAGATTGCCGAGTATTTTTCCCTTTTTGACTCGTTAAAGAGAATAAAAATGGAGGTCTGCTTTCAGCTCTTTTCTGACCGCTTAAAGATGGAAAGATTGCCGAGTTATCCCTCTTGACTCGTTAAAAGTAAAAAAGAGGCGGTCGTCTTTAAACCCTTTTCCGACCGTGTAAAAACGAAAAGATTGTCGGACCCTTGTCGTTTCCGGTTCGTTAATGGTTACGAAACGACGTGATACCGATTACTTTTTTACTTTTTCAGATCGATATCACTACTCATGAAAGTACTCCTCGATCGTAATGGTCGGGCGGTTCTTTCGAGCATTGTTTTATACTTTTTCGGGCTCAAGAGACACAACTATACGAAAAAGGACCCCCCTGGAGTCTTCTTTTTGCTGTCTTTTCAGGCTCTCGAAACAAGAAAAGAAGCCGAGTTTTTCCTTTGTCAGGCTCGTTAAACACTCAATGACATCGGATATTGTCAACATGACACACATCAAGCATATGTTACCCCCGTCAAGCTTGTCGTCCAAAAATAATCGGGGTACCTGCCTGCAAAGGTGGGGAAAATGGAACTTTGATTACAGTCGTCTCGGCAGTACGTCGCTCTTGAACACGGCACTCCGCTGTTTCGTGTCTGGGTGGGGTCATCTCATCTCGTTTTCACTAACCTCCATGGGTTTGGGACATCCTATTTGACCTCTCATCTGTTTATTGCCATCATCATCCTACCCGCAGCTCATTTGATGTCAAGTACTGCCAAATCCGTTATAGTGCCGTTATGTGTTCAAGAGAAGTTGTCCTCTGCCACAAAGCAACCTCGTTCGCTATCTCATCACAAATTATTATACCTCTGTCTCGTGTCGCTGATGTGGGAATCATTATGGCCCACCTTCGATCAAGGCCACTTCTCGTCGACTTCAACTCATTATCCGAGAAAGTGACTTAGAGACTCCTTCCAGGTGCCTTGGAGCCTGCATGCCTCAATGGCAGGTTCCTCGTGTTCGACGCAAGGTTTACATCATTGACCTACGATCGAATGATTCCGTGGGTGTTCGACACCAACTCATTGATTCACACGCTACGGATTGTACCTATAGTACCTTGAGGGCCATTGTCATTATTGGTGGTACCTCTCGCGTCTGTTAACGGTTCTCATCATTGACCGGTAATCAGGCGATGTTCATACATGTTCGACTCCAACCCCTGTATTCACATGTGTGGACCTGTACTCTGTTCGGGTCGAGATGGAGCGCAAGACCCTGGATCCTTGCTCACTGTGGTCCAGGCTGCGATTTTGTGGATAATCATTACATGACTCATCGATGGATGGCTGCGCCCATACCTGAGTCTTCATGGATGGCTGCGACCATACCTTGTCTTTATTATGGTCTCTTTAGCTGGGTGGCTGCGTCCATACCATAGACCAGTCTTGCATGTCTTTTGGATGGCTGCGCCCATACCTAGACTGCGTGTACATGATTGTCAGAGATTTTTCGGTACTTCCTGGTGGTGTTCCAGTTCGGCGTGTGTTGTAAAGCATTTCACCCCTCCCACTCTCTCGGTCTTCATGCTTTAGGGGGCATCTGTTACACAGTAATTTATCACTGCCTTCCTGTCAGTCACCCTGCTGTGTCCAAGAAGTCACAATCACTAAATGTTTGCTCCCTGAACTGGCTAAAAACCCATTTTTCCAAAGTTTTGTGCATCAGCGCGTCTGTTCCTAAAATAACCGCGATGACCAGCGCCCCACAGTCTATTTCGTGCGCTGCCATCGCGGAAGAACATCACTTTTCCGCGATGACGCACAGCGCGGCTTTAACGTGTCCTTCCGCGCTGACATGGCTTGTTCAGTTGTTGTCATGTGCTGACAGCGCGGCAGTCTCCATATAATCCGCGCTGATCCAGTTTGGGCGAATTTGTTCAAACAACCAGCCTTCCAGATCTCTCCAGGCTTGGTTGTTAGCTTTGTGAATGTCGACTCCCTTCTATGGCATGTCTGTTCGACCTTTTGCAACTACTCCCCTTGAAGATAAGCTCATCCTTCCACCTTTTTAGGAGACTCCTTCTCCTATATAAACTTCCACCATTACCATGAGCAGCTGGTTAGAAAATAGCTAGACTTAGCTTGGATTATACAAGAGCTTGTAGTGCTCAGATTGCTGCTATAGGTGTGGTGTGTTAGGAGTGGTATTGATTGATTGCTTTGGGAAGTTTGTTTGTGACATTTGTGTGTGAGAGAGAGACTAGTTTGTCTTGGGAGAACCATCCTCAAAGGTGAATGCTTGAGATACATGCTGACTGATCCCTCCTGAGAAGTTTATCGACGTCAGAACATTTGGTTGTACTCTTCTCTATTCTGATTAATAATAGATGACTGCTATTATTGTTCCATTCTCGTTTGTTTATGCAATGGATAAATGTGAATTATGTCTTTTCTGACTGGCATATAGTTACTTTTACTAGATTTCACGCTTGCGTTTGCTTTCCCTTCGTGTGTGCAGGTGTCCGTTCGCGGGGATCGCGGAAGACTATGACCAGCTGAAGCGAAGGAGCAAGGGAAGCATCCCCTCGACAAACGACAGCGCAGGAATCCAAGTAGGTGCTCTTTACTTCTTGTCTAATTGTAACTAGGAACATGCGTGGCAGCATTGTGTGATTGTTGCTAGACCCCTGTTGGGCTAGTAGGGATCGCCTCTATCCGTAGAGGGGATTTACCTTCTCAACAATGCCACAAAGCTTTTGGGTGCCAAAGATGCTAAAAGCAAGAAGACACATATGAATGTCACTGAAAATATATCAAAGACATTCAATATTTTTGGAAAATCAAGAAAGCCTGATGTTCGTGTTGTGTGTAGGGAAATTGCAATTGTTATTGTTACACCAAATACATCAAAACAACAAAAGTTGGAAACAATGTCAAAATTGCTCCATTTATCAAGAAAAAACTTGCACAAGCATACCAAATTCGGGGTTCGAGTGAATGAAAATGATGAATGTTTTTGTTGGGCTCTTATCACCAGGAAACCCTACCAAGACAAGGTTACAGCGGCAATCAGAGAATTTGTGGTAGAGTGTTGGGAGAGTCATTCCCCTATTATTCCAGATAGAAATCATGTCATCGACATCACATAGCTAAAGGTGAGTATGTGGAACATGCTAAGAACATTGTAGAAATGAAAAAAGTTGCACTATTCAAGGAATTTCAGGGAATCGATCGCCATGTGAAGATATTCATAAGGATGTTTTAGAAATTTAAGCCATGGTTTATTAGGCCTAATACAATCCGTGACACATGTTGTTTTCCATATCATGTTGAATTTCAGCTTCATTATGACACTTTCTAATAACTTTAAAAGAAGAACTGTCACGGTCCTCCTCCTCCTGTAATGGATGATTTTTTTCATCAATATTGTGCATAAGGGAGTTAGAAGAGCTATATTACAAGAAAATATGTATAGGTGAGAGAAGATGCACTGAATGCAGTGATTTGGCATTATTCCATAGGAACTTTCTTATTGATCTCAACCATTTTGGGATGTTAGATGTCACTGTCACATGGAAGCATTATGAGTATGTCATGGGAAATCAACCATGTTCTTCAACTTTGGCACCTAAGACGATAAACTATGTTGAGGATGAGATTCCTATTTCACAATTCATGGGGATGTTTCAAAACCAGATCTATAAATATATCAAACACTTGCATAGGTCTAGGTGGGAAGCATATTAATTTAAGCATTCTCGCGAAGTATTTCAGCTAGGCACAATATTATCAATGGTGGAATTTGCTGAGAATTAAACATTTTCTCCTCAGACAAAGATACAAAGTGAGTATTATCACTTAAACTAAGTGTCCATATTAGTACATGTTATGTATAAACATGCACAATTGAACATTGATGGTAGGGATAACACTAACGAGTCACGTGACATGATTAAGGAGTATCACTTTTACATTAATGATGATCGTGAGCATGATATATTATTCGTGCAGCATTTCGTTGACCTGATTTATGAATCATTAAAAAAATGGCATATCATTAAGGAAGCATTGGATATGGGAAGATGGTTGTGTAGGGCAGTTCAAGTCAGCACACACTTTTTATTGGTTGAGCCAATTACATAAGAAGACAAAAATTCAACATACTTGGAGCTACTTTGAAACAGGACATGGAAAGGATGAGCATGATGGTGCAGGTGCTTGTATGAAGTGAGCACTTAGGAGGTACCAAATGAGTCATGATGCAGATCAACTCAAATCATCACTAGAGGTGGTCAAATTGTGCAGATCCCATTTAGGACATGAATTTCACGAATCTATAAGGCTTGTGTGTAGGTTCTTTTGGAATATTGAACTTGGCAATTTGAATAGATCCATTCCTTGGTATTGTAATATTGTAGAAGGAACAAATGAATTACACTTAGTGTGGAGCAAAGAAATGGGGGAAATATTTTCCATAAAGACAAGAAAACTCGCATGCTTTTGTGAGTTTTTCATTGGTGTTGATGGAAGTAGACTTTATCACTATGAAAAACATGAGTAGGTGAAAGGATGGAAGTATGACCCTCTTAATCCAAAGGGAACTCATCCAATTTTCATGTAGCAAGAGATGCACAATGGAGAGGCCATCATTTCACTCGATCATGATTGAGTCTCTGACCTTGTAACGGAAGGTATGTAACTAATCTAACATTAACAATTTCATATATAAATTGAAATATTGAACGTATTTAACTAATACACATTTTGTATTTTGGTTGTAGGTGATGTTTTTGTTGTCACTGCCCCGCAGGAAACGAATAGTATGTGGCCCACTATTTGATGCGACACACACAGGTGAAAATTAGGTTGGTGAGACCATACGTAGATGGAAAATTCACATACCAAATTCATGACATGGTTGTGAGGGGCCAATTCTTAAAAAAGGTTAAAAAAATAGACCGATCACATCATTTATAGAGATTTTATGTCTGAATATATATCTTGAAATATAGTCATCTAGTCATAGTATCTCGGATCAATCTCATAGAAGTCAAAACAAAGAAAGGTGAACCAAAGAGATGGAAGATGACAGAATCAAACCATGAACATATTATGGAGACTTGCATTCCTATGAGCCATTGACCATATGAGTAGATGATGAAAATGGAAAGCCCTGAAGCTAAGTCTATAGCCATCCAATGTAATCTAATCTAGTGTAAGAGATCTCAAATGTACAATTTTTGTAATCTATAAAAGGGGTAGTTTAATACTCTTGTAATTTTGAGTAGATAAAGGTTTCCCTCTTATCTAGGATGGATTCATAATGGTGTACATATATGTTATATAATCTTTAGTTTCCTTGAGGTGCATATATGTTATCATGAAATTATTAATATAAACGTAATCTGATACAAAATTATTAATATAAAAAATCTAAAATTTGATGATAGGAGTCAAAAGTTTTGTATATATTTATATGTACCTAGTTAGTGTCACATGGGATGTGCACCCTCCAAGTGTCACAGATTGTATCATGACATGTACGTACATATGACAAACATTGTTCATACCCTAGACTCTTGAGATATTAATCATCATGTAATACAACTGGTGGGCCATGAGGCAACAAAGGTGGTCTTCTCATCCCTCCACACAATGTGACATGTGCAATGGCCAATATTAGCTGCATGCTATCTGCAATGTTATTCCTAGTCTTAGCACCAAGTTGTGACGGTTTCTATAGCTCTATTGGAAATACCACTGTCTGAGATGGTCGTGGCAACAATCTAGGAGGTGGTGCTACATGAGCAATGCCCCTTTGTGCCCTGACACGTTCATAACTATGTCCCAAATCGGGTCCATAAAACTCAGAACTAACGTTGGTGTAATCTGGCCTCATATGTAGCATAAACTTTGCATATATGTGCTTTGAAAAGAAAATGGGGATCTGGTCATGGTGGGGGAATTGCCCCGAAGCTCCAATGAATCAGTCATAAACAAAATTCACCACATCAACATTCTTAAATTATTTAAACAAAATCAAACCAATATGTCTAGCATGACATTCCAAAGGGATGTCATCAACTCCCCACAAATATCAATGTTCTTAGTGGTGTCTTTCATTACCTTCCAATTATGTGGGCCTCTAACCTTTAGCCTTCTAATCCTATGTATGGAATATAGGAGGTGGATTTGTGGGTCTACCCTCTAGTGTGTTTCGGTAAAATTGTTGATGTTATCCAGCATCAAAGACAAATTATGCCTAGTAGGTGAACTAGTAGAGATTTTATCCAGCTCTCGTGTGATACATGTCTGTTGGGCCCTAACATCCTCAATTGTGATACTGGTTATAGTGTCCTTCCATGGAGGGATTGACATTGCACTTTGATCCTCGCCTTCACCATGTTGAGGATCTACAAATCACACACACACACACACATATAACAAACTAGAAGCATAATAACATAAACATTGAATTCAAACACATCAATTGAATACAATTTAAAAATTAAAGACAATTTCAAGACATAAACACATAAAGTTTAAAAAACATTTAAAATGCAAGATGTATACCTACAACAAGTGAAGAAGGTCCACTATTCATAGCAAGATCATCAACATAGATAGAAACACTGCCTCTGACACTCTGACTTGTGTCGGAGGGAGGAACTATGAGTGGAACCGACACTTTACTATGGCTACATGATTTGGCCCGACCATATATAACAGATCCCCCAACACTCTGAAGGGTTGCATTTTGGGGTGTATGGGAGCTGGCTATGCAAATTACATATAATACATATAAACTAATCCAAGAAAAAAATGTTGACATAGAAAGAATGTTGACAAGAAATCCATTAATAAACTCAAGTATAATAATCTAGGCTAAAGTCCTAAACTAAATAGAGCATCTATTTTGATAAATATCAACCAAAGTATTGAGTTCCATGTAAACACAATCGAAAAATGTGATTAAAAATCTAACTTACACTTTTTCCCATTTCTAAATAATACATTTTATTCATAGAGTAAAAATATGCAAATATATTTAAAAAATGAAATAAACATATTTGCAAAACTAATAAAACTTCATGCCAACCAAATACTCCTTAAGACAAGTTCTTATAATGTTTGATTTTGACACATGACATGTACTAGGTGCAAGCACATGAAGGCAGTGTTTATGGTACGACACACTACATAATGAAACAATGTGGTACAATTTAGAAAAGAGTCAAAATGCTTGTATATTCACTTTAAATGCACCTTTCATCATGGATTTAATATATGTATCAATGATGTATTGTTGAAACTTATATATATATATATATATATATATATATATATATATATATATATATATATATATAGTTAATAAAATTTAATTAAATAAAATAAAAATTGTTTTGGACTTTTGATTTAATTAAAATATTTTATTTAAGTACAATTAATTTTATAAAAAAAGGTACAATATGTATTATTAAAAATTATTTAAAATATAAATTTATTTAAATTTAAAATAAAAAATAAAATTAATTTCTTATTTGATTTAAATAGAAGTTCACCATGAGCAACCATATTTATTATGTCAATTTAAAGTTCCTAATTTATTTATTTATTTGATCTCTATAGTTTAATTGTTTTTTGTTTTGAAAAAAAATTGGGCATATTTCTGATCAAATTTGTTCAGAATTTAAAATGCATTTTTAATAACAAAAAAGTCATTTTTAAAAAAAATGTTTTTCACTAACGTAAATTAGTTAAAAATAAAATTTATCATAGAAAATATTTATAATAAACATGTTAATATTGTAGATAAAGTATACAATGAAAAAAAAAAAAACCCCTAAATTATAGTTTTTTTTGTGCTTTTCAAGGGTTTTCTTGGTGGTTTTTTAAGTTGTTTTTTGCCTTCAAGAGTTTTCTGTGTGGTTTTTAAGGTTGTTTTGTGTGTTTTTTAAGGGTTTGCTATTGGAAATATGTTTTCATTGACGTTAATAGATGGCACAGGCAAAGCAAAGGCAAAGGCAATGGAAAAGAGTGCAAGGTAAAGGTAATTAGCATAAAGGTGTAGAGGCTTTGTAGTCAATTCTAGAGTAGCAAATCATCTCAGGAGAATATGGAAACCAATCAAATGGACAGATCTCTCAAAGAGCATTCCAATGGTATATGGAAGATCGGAAATGGCGTTTTGGATCGTAAGATAGATCCAATCAAAGTTTGGTGACCCTAAGGCCTTCATAGCAGAGTTAAAGATGGCTGGAGTCTTTGGCACGTAGCTAAAGTTGGAACAAGTGAAAAACTTGGTGTCAAGACTAGTGGAGCCTCTAAGTGAGCACTCAGGGTAGATGTGGAAAATAGCACAGCAGTGGGAACCATTCTTATTGGCCCTAGATGGAGCGAGATGACACCATCTTGACGGGTTCACCCTAGAGGATTCAACTATTGCACAAAAGTTAAGCGTCAGAACATGGCAGCAGAGTCGACCAATGATATTCGAGCAAGAATTCACCACTCTGACAGCTTAGCCTACTAAGGGCTAGCCGGAGGTTTAACAGAGTTGTAGTGCAATAGAGTGTCGGCCCGACAGAAGAACAAAAAGGTAAAGCGTCGGGCCACGTGGCAACTTTCCGACAACATTTGAGATGGCCCTTTAAATAGTCATAGTAGTCACGGGAGGGAGTTTCCCATGGTGTAGAACCACCTTGGAGTGACTCCTCTTGAAACCACAATCCGCTCAGGAGCGTTGTTCTGCTTAGGAGTGTTTTCGAGGAGAGAAGTGCATGAACCCGATAGTTTTCAGAAAAACAAATTAACAAAGGAATTGGTCATAAAACCAAGACCTTAGCACCCTTTCTCCCTCCTCCAAAAAATGATAGTTGGTAGCATGTGATTGCCCTGGATGACAACAATGATGACGTCGACACCATCTAATAAGATGTGGAGACATGGCATGCAGATTTGGCGTTTTTGGGTACCAAAGTGGGTAGTTTCTAGGTAACACATGTCACCACTTCGGAAGCACCAGGTGTTCCTGATGATGGTAGCGTGACGTCATCCTAGTAGGATTAGCCTGAAATTTTTTAAATGGTGTGCAAGAGGTATTGTCGAGCAAGGGGTGACGGGACACGATGGAAAGTTGAAATAGCAGTGGAAGCCGATTCAAAAGGCGTCGAGAGGACCCATAAGACATCTCATGTTATAGCATTTACCCTCATAGGATTTTTAAATGAACTTAGTAGAAGGCATCAGACAAAAGGAACCTAGCCACAAAGGCAGAGCGACAGCCAATGAAATGGGTGGCGAGCAACCCCCACAAACATGTCAACCTGTAGGTTATACCCCATTGGGTTATTGTGGTGCACATAAGTGAATGTTCAAGGAAGAAGGGAATTATGGGCTAAGTGCCCACACATGGACCTATGACATAGGAAGAAACCAAGGGCACAGAGATATAAAGATTCATGGACTCTCTTGGAGTGGCTAAGTGCCATCTCCTTGGATTTTTCCATGTAGAAACAAAGGAGAATTGGCCTTTGGGCTAATGGTAGGTCACTTCACGTAGAAGTGGGACCAATGGTAAAAGAGATATTAACAAAGGAAATTGGCCCACAAAGGGCTCAAAGGGCTTAAGTGCCCAAAGTATTTAGCCAAAGGTCGCGGAGACTAGTCTTATGGCAGAAAACAGGTAAAAAGAGCCAAAGAAGGGAGCTTAATCATAGAACAATGAAACTGTCAGTTTTGGAAGTGAAATTTAGCAGTTAAGCCAAAATTAAATGCAGATAAAAATAGCAGGTGCACTGCTAAATTCTGTTAAAACAAAGAATACAAAAAATAAGCAGAAAAACTTAGTTCAAGTGGCAGAAAAGGTAGTAAAGGTCAGTTTGACTTATAGATGAAGCCTAGTATTGCAAATCAAATATTGATAACTGGAAGAGAAGAATTAAAAGACTAGTATGAACAGGACAAAGGTAAAAATTAGAGACTCATGTTGATCCATAAACTTCATTGGATATTCCACTGGACACTTTGTCACAATAGATCTAATAATATTATATTAAAGATCTGAAAATATACACTATTACTGTTTATTAAACTTTAAGATCTGTGGATTTTATTATAATTAATGTATGCATGTGAATGGAAATTATGAAAAAAGTAGAGAACGAAAAAATAAGCTCCCACACACATAAGACACAAGATATGCTCTCTCAGAAACCCTTTCAGGAGAAAACCTAGTTGGAAGGTGAGGTCGCTTCACTCTCTTTCTCTGTCCAGAAACATGGTTGCATGTGCAAAGAAGTAATTCTTGTGGCCCGTGGGCTACTATAGTGCACATATCCTCTCTATTTTCTCTACCTCCTATCTCTTTTGGCTATCTTTTCTCATCTATGGAACAAAATTCTCTCGAAAAGAATGGAATGCCTCTTCCTCCTAATGGCTTGGTTATAGCACAACAGGATAGCTTACCAGTGGTTAATTTTGACTACATCAACTCCTAATTAGAGTTACAAAATAGACTCTTCTAGAGACTTTTACATCAAAAACATGTGGCTAGTCCCTTTTCCATGAATAATGTGTTGGAAATAATACTGAGAGGGGGGGTGAATCAGTATTATCTAATTATTTTAATAAATCTTCTTTATTTGTTCTTTGAATTGTTTTTGCATGTCAGTACCATAAAATAATGAGCATGAACAAAAGAAAACAGATAGCCACACCAAAGAACACAAGATGTAAGGTGGAAACCCAATGTGGGTGAAAACCACCTGCTGCAATATGTCTCTATCTTCTTTCAAATTAGAAACTCCTTTTACAATGGTTTTGTACTGGTGCAGTCCTTTACCAGTACGCAGGCTGCAACCTGCAGAGAGCTACAACTCTCTCTCTCGTTTTCCAGTCTCTCCTGGAAGGGAGCTACAACCCCCTACTTCTTTTCTTACAAGGACCACTTTTCATGAATTTTCAAACTGGATCCATAAGCATCAAATAATCATCAAGTATAAGAGAATCACCCAGTCAACTGTAGTAACCAGATCAACAATAATAGGACCAAACCCAGAACACAACAATGATAAACAAAGATTTTAAGAGAAGTAAGCACCCTGCTCAACTGCTCGCCTGCTTGTGTAAGCACCCTGCTCAACTGCTCGCCTGCTTACAGTACTCACCCTGCTCAACTGCTTGCCTGCTTACAGTACGCACCCTGCTCAACTGCTAGCCTGCTATTGTACGCACCCTGCTCAACTACTAGCCTGCGTACCTCGCTCTGAGTCCATTGAACTGCCTGCGGACCTCCGCACCTGCAACCCTTCTGTGTCTGCGTACCGGCGCACCTGCAACCCTTCTGTGCCTGCGTACCGGCGCACCTGAAACCCTTCTGTGCCTACGTACCGGCACACCTAAAACCCTTCTGTGCCTGCGTACCGGCGCACCTGAAACCCTTCTGTGCCTGCGTACCGGCGCACCTGAAACCCTTCTGTGCCTGCGTACCGGCGCACCTGAAACGCTTCGTTCCTGCGTATGTACGCACTTTTCTCTCACTGTGCCTGCGTACCTTTGGGCATAGATGATTTCAAGACTTTAGAAATAAGCCACACAGTCAGATCTACAGATCTGAACATGCGCTGAAGAGATCTCGGTCCATCAGTAGATTCGCCTTATTTAGATCTAGACCAGATCTAGCCCTCATAAGATATTCAACCAAAAACATACTCAAGCCAAATGATCTCCTTTGCTTTATATAGGAAAACTCTTCCTTAAAACATGGATCAATACCACGAGCCGACAACACAATACCGTCGGCTAAATACCAAGAGTAAAACATAAGAAAACCCCACATGTGAATTTCTTTGCCTTGAAATGTGTGCACTGGGGGTACGCACCTCCTGAACGGGATAACTGCGGGTATGTACGCACTTTATGTAACACTGACCTGCGTGTACGCACCTTATGCAAGGTGTACCTGCGTACCCCTTATTTTCTTCAATATTTGATAGCTGATCATCAATCTCTGCTGCTGACTTGAAGTACTGTGATCTATCACCTGAATGGGTTGCCATCAAGGACAACACTTTAGCCATAATGCCAACAATCTCCCCCTTTGGACTTGATGGCAACCTCAAAGCTTCAGCTTCATTCTCCCCCTTTGACATCAAGGGCAAAGGGTTATGCTCCCCCTAAGAACATGCTCCCCCTGAATATGAACCAGATCTGCAACGAAGAACCATAATCCACCATGAAAGAGATAGAGACATATTGCAGCTACTTCCAAGATCTCCTTCTGCACATCCTCCATAATGCCAACAATGCATTATATGCTCCCCCTGAACCTGTACCATCAATCAGAAGAGGTTCAGCAATAAGATGATGCATCAACAACCCCCAGCTTTTGCCTGAGGTATTCAAAAGTGTCCCTGGGCAATGGTTTGGTGAGAATATCAGCAACTTGTTCCTTAGAAGGAACATACTCCAGCTTGACCTTCTGTTCAAGCACTTGTTCCCGGAGAAAATGATACTTGATTGGTATGTGCTTGGTTTTTGAATGCATAACAGGATTCTTTGAGATGCTGATTGCACTTGTGTTATCACATAAGATGGGGATTGGTGGTGTACAAGTGATTTGAAAATCCTGCAAAGTCTGCATCATCCAAAGGAGTTGGGTGCAACAAGATGCAGCAGCAACATATTCTGCTTCAGCTGTAGACAAGGCAATCGAACTCTGTTTCTTGCTGAACCAAGATACCAGTCTGGAACCCATAAAGAACGCACCACCACTTGTGCTTTTCCTGTCATCCACGCTTCCGGCCCAATCTGCATCTGTATAAGCATGAATTGTAAGATCTGTATCTCTAGGATACCATAAGCCATAATTTTGAGTCCCTTGAAGATATTTGAAAATTCTCTTCACTGCTTGAAGATGAGTCTCCTTCGGATTTGCCTGAAATCTTCCAACTATTCCAACTGCATGCATGATGTCTGGGCGGGTACCTGTCAAATAAAGTAAACTTCCAATCATAGATCTGTAGGTTGGTTGATGTACTGCTGCAGATTCATCATTTGCACTGAGGCTACATCCTGTGACCATGGGTGTACATACTGGTTTTGCATCTTCCATACCATATTTCTTCAAAATCTGTTTGAGATACTTGGTTTGAGATAAAAAGATTCCTCCTTCTTTTTGTTGGATTTGCAAACCAAGGAAATATGTCAGTTCTCCTAGCAAGGACATTTCAAATTCTTTCTGCATGACCAAGGCAAAGTTTTGATTCATAGCTTCTTCATTGCTCCCAAAAATAATGTCATCTACATACACAACAAGTATTAGCAATTTGTCATTTTCAACTTTTATATAAAGATTGCTATCTGCCGATCCTTTTGAAAAGCCTTGTTGATGAAGATATTTGTCCAAACGGTAGTACCAAGCCCTTGGAGCTTGTTTGAGACCATAGAGAGCCTTTTTCAATCTGCATACAAGATTTGGATCATTTCCAAGAATGAACCCATCTGGTTGTTCAATGTACACTTCTTCTTCCAAGTCTCCATTCAGAAAGGTTGATTTCACGTCCATTTGAAATACTTTGAAGTTTTGAAAACTTGAGAGAGCAAGGAACATTCGGATGGCCTCAAGTCTTGCAACAGGAGCAAAGGTTTCTTCAAAGTCTATTCCTTCTTGCTGCGCATACCCTTTACAAACAAGTCTGGCTTTGTTTCTAATTACTTCTCCATTTTCATTCAATTTGTTTTTGAAGACCCATTTTGTCCCGATAACATTCTTATCTTTTGGTCTAGGAACCAGCTCCCAAGTGTTGTTCTTTTCGATCTGCTCAAGTTCTTCATCCATTGCTTTCACCCAACATTCATCTTTGCATGCCTCTTTCACATTTTGTGGTTCAGTAGAGGAGAGTAATGCCAAATAGCTTGAAGCTTCTGCAACTGTTCTTCTTGTTTGTACACCTGCTTCTTTCTGCCCCATAATCTGAGATTCTGGATGGTTCTTCTGAACATATCTGGATGGAGTCTTTTCTTCTATTCTTGTTTGCTCTTCTGGTTCTTCTTGAGGTTCTTCTTGAGGTTCTTCTTCTTCATCATTCTGTCGTTGGGGGTAGCCTTCATCTTCTTCGATGTCTTCATGATGTACTTGCCTAGTAATGTATCCCTTCTCATCAACCACTACATCAATGCTGTCAACAATTCTGCCAAGTCTTTTATTGTAGCATTTGTATGCTTTGCTATGTGGAGAGTAACCAAGAAGAATGCCTTCATCTGCTCTAGGTTCAAGTTTGCCAAGCTGCTCATCAGTATTCTTGATATAGCATTTGCTCCCAAAGATTTTGAAGTGCTTTACTGAAGGAGTCCTACCACTCCAGAGCTCATGAGGAGTTTGAGTGCTGTTCACCCGGACATTTGTTTTGTTGAGAATAACAACTGCAGCATGTGCAGCTTCACCCCAAAAAGTTGCGGGAGTTCCTGACTCATCAAGCATAGCACGAGCCATTTGTTGGACTGTTCTGTTCATTCTTTCCACAACTCCATTTTGCTGAGGAGTTCTTGCTGTAGAGAATTCTCTTCTTATCCCATGTTCTTCACAGAAATCGAAAAATTCATTTGAAGTAAATTCCCCACCTCTGTCGGATCTGAGGCACTTAATTTTGTGACCTGATTCATTTTCAACCAAGGCTTTGAAGGATTTGAATTTTTCGAATGCTTCATCTTTGTGCTTCATAAGTCCTAACCAGACAAACCTGGAGAAATCGTCAATGAATAATATCAAGTACTCTTCTCCTCGAGGTGTTCTTTTCCTGAAAGGACCGCATGTATCTGTATGTACTAGCTCAAGAGGCATGCTAGCTGATCCTTCTTTCTCTGGAAAGTTAGTTCTGGTTTGTTTTCCAAACTGACATGATTTGCATATGGTGTTGTCAGGAATTTTGATATCTGGAAGATCGCGAACTGCCTGATATTTGCATGCTTTCCTTATTTGTGAAAAGCTTAGATGTCCCAACCTCCGATGCCATAACCAGTGCTCATCATCCTTGCTCAGATAGCATTGTTGTTGTCCTTCTTCAAATATGTACAGATTATTTGGAGTTCTTTTGCCTTTGATCACTGTTTTACCTGTATCAAGATCACGAACAAGACATCCATTTGATCTGAATATAACCTCGGTTCTTTGATCACACATCTGGCTGACACTTAGAAGATTATGCTTCAATCCATCAACATACAAAACATTTCCAGCCTTGACCTTTTCTTTTAACTGAGCAATGCCTTTTCCTTTTATAGTTGCAGGAGTATCATTTCCAAAAGAGACTTTCTTTCCCTTTTCTAGAGTAGAATAAGACTCAAGTTTTTCTTTATCACCTGTCATATGCTTCGAACATCCACTGTCAATGTACCATAGATTTTCCTGTCCCTCTGCATAAAATGCTATCCCACATCTTTCTGTTTGAGGTTCCTTTATTCTCCATGTTTTGGTGCTTGAGGCTTGTTCCTTTTTCTGCTGAAACCTGCTCCTGCATTCAGAGTCTTCATGACCAAAGTTATTGCAAATAGAACATTCAACTTCATTTTCGAGAACCGAAAAGTTGTTATAGGTCCTTTCTGTAATCCCCGTCATACTTCTTTGTTTTTGAGCTTCCCTAGTCATGGTCGTTTTATATGCAACACATTGAGCTGCTTTGTGACCAAAGTTATGGCAAGAAAAGCATTGTCCATTGAAGAAACTTCTGCGGTTATCGAATCTACCAGCCAATTGATTGTAATTTCTATTGTCATCTATTCTTGAACCAAATTGAGAAGATTTTACCTGTGGCTGGTTGTAGCTTTTATTCACCCTTAAGATGGATTGCCCCTGATAGTTTCTGTTTGTAATTCGTCCCTGCTTTACCTGATGATCTTCATTGTACTTTTGCTCATTTCTTCTTGCTGCATCAAGATAACTTTTTGAGGTGGATGCTTGAGAAGTTTCTCCATTATAGCCCAGACCTGTCTTGTTTAGTGGAGACCGCTGCACATTGATAATCTCATCCAAAGTTTCAGATCCTTTGACAAACTTGAGATTAATAGCTTTTGTTTTCTCAATCTCTTTTCTAAGACCAACAATTTCACCTTCTAATTTTTCAAGATGTTTTTCCTTTTCATCAATTTGAAATTGTAGAGTATCAATGATCATGTTCTTTTCTTCTATACATCTCTTGAGTCTAGTAATTTCATCATAAAGGTTATCCACATCTATAGCATCCATATAATCATCATCTTCAAATGCCATTAACAACTTATATTCATTACCTTGTTCATCTTCATCACTGTTTGATAGACCATCACTATCTTCATGAGTGTAGTAGCTTTTCTTATTTGCATTCTGTTTCTTGTTCCATCTAGCAGGTTCCTTTCCTTTATCCTTATAAGGACATTTTGCAGCATAATGACCTACTCTTCCACAAGCAAAGCATTTAAAAGGTAACTTACCTCTGAACCTTCCAGAACCCCTTTGAAGATTTCTGACAAAATTTGATTCTTCTTCCTCTTCTTCTGGGACATGGCTTGCTTCATAATAATCTCCTTTGCCTGATGCCTTGAAAGCAGCTTCTCTTCTATCTGATGGACCTCCCTTTCTCATTTCATAAGCAGTTAGAATTCCATGTAGCTGAGACATAGTAAGAACTCGTAGATTTTCCTTTTCTTCTATTGCAGATACTTTAGATTCAAACTTGCGGGACAATGATCTTAGAACTTTTTCAACCACAATAGCCTCTTTTATTTCTTCACCCAAATTTTTCATACAGTTAACAACCTCATCTACCCGAAGAAAATAGTTAGCCACACTTTCATCATTATACATTTTGAGAGTCTCATACTGAATTCTGAGAGTTTGAAGTTTAGCACGCTTTACCTGTTCATCTCCTTCATAGCTCGTGACAATTTTGTCCCATATCTCTTTTGCGGATTTATAGTGCATTACCTTCATGAATTCTGATTGAGATATACATCCTAATAGAGTACTAACTGCTTTCGCATTTGTTTCATACTTCTTTTTCTCGGCTGCATCTGTAGGAGTAGCTGAAGGAAAAGCGTAGCCTGTCTCTACGATGTCCCAAACTTCTGTACCAAGAGATTGAAGATAGGCAGTAACTCTTACCTTCCAATAATTGAAGTTTGTCCCATCAAAAACCGGTGGCCTGATTGATGCTTCTCTCTCGTAGTTGCTCATGATGAACGATCTACCTTCAAGCGATCAAGCTTCTCTGAAGGACCTGCTCTGATACCAATTGTTGGAAATAATACTGAGAGGGGGGGTGAATCAGTATTATCTAATTATTTTAATAAATCTTCTTTATTTGTTCTTTGAATTGTTTTTGCATGTCAGTACCATAAAATAATGAGCATGAACAAAAGAAAACAGATAGTCACACCAAAGAACACAAGATGTAAGGTGGAAACCCAATGTGGGTGAAAACCACCTGCTGCAATATGTCTCTATCTTCTTTCAAATTAGAAACTCCTTTTACAATGGTTTTGTACTGGTGCAGTCCTTTACCAGTACGCAGGCTGCAACCTGCAGAGAGCTACAACTCTCTCTCTCGTTTTCCAGTCTCTCTTGGAAGGGAGCTACAACCCCCTACTTCTTTTCTTACAAGGACCACTTTTCATGAATTTTCAAACTGGATCCATAAGCATCAAATAATCATCAAGTATAAGAGAATCACCCAGTCAACTGTAGTAACCAGATCAACAATAATAGGACCAAACCCAGAACACAACAATGATAAACAAAGATTTTAAGAGAAGTAAGCACCCTGCTCAACTGCTCGCCTGCTTATGTAAGCACCCTGCTCAACTGCTCGCCTACTTACAGTACTCACCCTGCTCAACTGCTTGCCTTCTTACAGTACGCACCCTGCTCAACTGCTAGCCTGCTTATGTACGCACCCTGCTCAACTGCTAGCCTGCGTACCTCACTCTGAGTCCATTGAACTGCCTGTGGACCTCCGCACCTGCAACCCTTCTGTGCCTGCGTACCGGCGCACCTGCAACCCTTCTGTGCCTGCGTACCGGCGCACCTGAAACCCTTCTGTGCCTGCGTACCGGCGCACCTAAAACCCTTCTGTGCCTGCGTACCGGCGCACCTGAAACCCTTCTGTGCCTGCGTACCGGCGCACCTGAAACCCTTCTGTGCCTGCGTACCGGCGCACCTGAAACGCTTCGTTCCTGCGTATGTACGCACTTTTCTCTCACTGTGCCTGCGTACCTTTGGGCATAGATGATTTCAAGACTTCAGAAATAACCCAGACAGTCAGATCTACAGATCTGAACATGCGCTGAAGAGATCTCGGTCCATCAGTAGATTCGCCTTATTTAGATCTAGACCAGATCTAGCCCTCATAAGATATTCAACCAAAAACATACTCAAGCCAAATGATCTCCTTTGCTTTATATAGGCAAACTCTTCCTTAAAACATGGATCAATACCACGAGCCGACAACACAATACCGTCGGCTAAATACCAAGAGTAAAACATAAGAAAACCCCACATGTGAATTTCTTTGCCTTGAAATGTGTGCACTGGGGGTACGCACCTCCTGAATGGGATAACTGCGGGTATGTACGCACTTTATGTAACACTGACCTGCGTGTACGTACCTTATGCAAGGTGTACCTGCGTACCCCTTATTTTCTTCAATATTTGATAGCTGATCATCAATCTCTGCTGCTGACTTGAAGTACTGTGATCTATCACCTGAATGGGTTGCCATCAAGGACAACACTTTAGCCATAATGCCAACGAAAAAAGTAGAGAACGAAAAAATAAGCTCCCACACACATAAGACACAAGATATGCTCTCTCAGAAACCCTTTCAGGAGAAAACCCAGTTGGAAGGTGAGGTCGCTTCACTCTCTTTCTCTGTCCAGAAACATGGTTGCATGTGCAAAGAAGTAATTCTTGTGGCCCGTGGGCTACTATAGTGCACATATCCTCTCTATTTTCTCTACCTCCTATCTCTTTTGGCTATCTTTTCTCATCTATGGAACAAAATTCTCTCGAAAAGAATGGAATGCCTCTTCCTCCTAATGGCTTGGTTATAGCACAACAGGATAGCTTACCAGTGGTTAATTTTGACTACATCAACTCCTAATTAGAGTTACAAAATAGACTCTTCTAGAGACTTTTACATCAAAAACATGTGGCTAGTCCATTTTCCATGAATAATGGGGGCTGATGTGGCATCCTCGAGAACTATAGGTGTGAAAATAGGAAGGTCAACTTCTAAGAGGCATAACTTTTGCATACGGACTTCGATTGACGTGTTTCTTGCGCCATTGGAAAGGTTTTGTGTGTAGAATAGCATGAAAAGGTTTTATACTAAAGAAATAAATATTTACCACCAAAAAACTTCATTTTATGCCCCAAATATCTCCTAGAAGGTTTCGGGCCCCGTTTTGCCAAACTGGTTCCCGTCAGTAAAAACGGTCCTGTGAGTTGATTCCTCCACTTTTTCCACTCTGAATGCATTGATATGGATGAAAACAAATATAATGATCCAATCTGGATCATACCACAACCTCCTTTTCTGGTAACTTTGTGGTCGAAGATGGATGCCACTTGCCAGATTGGTTCAGAAGTAAGGGAAGCCATTATAGACAACATACAAACTACATTTAATGTAATTGATGTTAGTCTAAATAGACAAAGAGCACGAGTTGATGCATATGCTAATTTGGTATATAAATAAGATGTGGAGATAGATAATATGAATATTGAAGAGGTTAAAGTGTATGCAAAGGCTTGTCGTGATGGTTGGTAAGACCTAATTGGTCATGAGGAAGAGGGCATGGGATCATATGTGTTAATGTTTCGAGAGTGATTATTTTAATGTAATGTAATGTAAGTGTTAATGTTGATTCAAATACATTTTGTAAATATTTTTAGATATAATCTAACACGAATGTATCGTATGTTCACCATTTGCAGTTAAGTCATTTGTTGAACGAAAACATTGATTATATGATGGTGTTGGGTTCAATTTCAAATGAATATATGTTGAGAGATGTTATTTTTTTTAAGAACGTGTTGGTACTATTAATTTACTTTCATTATATTGGTATTGTGAAGACATATTTGTAAAATAAATAATTACATATAATTAAACGTTAATAGATTTTGATTCCATTCGACATTTTTAGCACAACGTGAATCTCTTCCTCCCTATTAGGAGATGTGCCATATATTCGCTTGTCACAAGTATTGAATATTTCAATTTTGTTTTGTTATAAATTTAAGCAAGTTTCATTAAAAAATGAGATCTCTACCTTACAATTTTTTTATTATTATTATTATTATTATTTATTTTTTTTAAAGGTTTGTGGAGATAGTTTCCCTTCAATAGGGACATTGGCAATGGTGTCAGCTATGGAGATAGGATCATCTAGACAATATGAAAAAGTTGTTACAATTTTTTTAATATCGCGAGTTTATGCATTTTCATATGTAATTTTAAATTTTTAATATATATGTGTACATGTATTGTATAGGGCATCCATGAGGGTGCAATGCAAGGGGAACACCACGAGGTATTGCATGGAATTTGAAACTTGAGTTAGCTACGAGGATTTTATCATCTAGACAATTTGGAAAAGTTGTTACAATTTTTTTAATATTGCGAGTTCATGCATTTTCATGTGCAATTTTAAATTTTTAATATTTGCATGTACATGTATTGTATAGAGCATCCATGAGAGCACAATGTAGAGTGAACACCATGAGGTATTGCATGGAATTTGAAACTTGAGTCAGCTACAGAGATTGGATTATCTACACAATTTTAAAAAGTTGTTACAATTTTTTAATATTACGAGTTCATGCATTTTCATGTGCAATTTTAATTTTTTAATAAATACATGTACATGTGTTGTATAGGGCTTCCACGACGACGCAATGGAGAGGGAACACCATGGGGTATTGCATGGAATTTGAAAGTTTTTATAACTTTGTTTTGATGATAAAATTCTCATTTAATTTTAATACATTAAAAATTAATTTAAAATTACATAATCTCATGTATATATGCATATTACACATGTTGTGCAAGGCACCCATGATTTTGATGATAGCAAAAGGATGTTGATATATCCTATGTTTAAACAAGGTCCTCTTTTATGCAAATTTTTATTTGAGAGTCTTTTTATTATATTTACTTTTATCATGATATAATTTTTTTACATATGTAATGTAAAACACTCTATTATGAATTGATCTCTTTGATGCATATTTTTATTTGGCAACTTTTTGTTATGTTTACTTTTATAATGATATAATGATGGCAGCCTAAGCTGATAATACCCACATTATGCAAATAAAATTGCATGTCATTGGTCCCAAGCCTTGATCACCTGATCCATGGTGAAAACCTTCTTAAACCAAGGTTTAATGTTCTTAATCAAGTTTTAAGGCCCCTTCATTTAGTCTCATGCGGAAACATTTTAATTGACTAACTCAAAGTCTAAACCTTCATTAACCTTTCCATTGGAACTTTATTCACCCTTCAATAACCTTTAGTTTATCTATACCCCGCTCGCCTTAACCTTTTAATTCATTAATCTCTTGCATGATAACCAAACCCATACAATGGTCTCTAACTTTGGTTAAAACCCGAATTAATCCAAAATACCTTTATCCGCTTTATTTCTATTATAATTCCTATATAATAGAAATACACCACAAAAACACGTAAACCTTACCTTTTTATCTTTCCTCGACCTTTGCACATTTTCTGATGTTTACCTTTATCGGGTTCACTCTCCACCATTGATTTCACTCCATTAGATCAACAGTTGTTACATGATCTCCATCCATCCTTCGAAACTCTACATTTAATCCTACTGTATAAACTTCTCGGGTCCGCTTTTCCCCAAGCCTCATTGGCTTTAACCTCTACCGCATATCTTACCCTGCGATTCGATGGCTGATGTCTTCCCTGATCAACAGAACTGCTCTGTGATCCTGTGCCGTAGATCAAAACCCAATTGATCCGATGGTCCACAACGATATCGGGTGAGATATTTGCATGAGGATTACCCACCCGATAAAGCAGTTTCCTATCTCCTCCGACGTGCTACGTGTCAACTGATTAATGGAATCGGGTGACTCCCCCCTATTACCACTTACCACTATTTCTTCGTCCAATAACCCGCTTTCACTTACAAACCCGCCTTTCTTCTTTGATTAACGCCCGAGCTTATTAGTGCCCGATGACTGTAGATCTTCTACCATCGATGGCTGTGATGGCTCCTCCAGATTCCTCTTCCGCTAATGCTTAAGTTAATCTCCATTGTTCATTTCTTGATTCCATTCTACATGACTTACTCCTGGCCACTTATCACAATAATTCTCGTCCGTTGATCTCCAAGATCCAACAGCTCCTATGAATCGACGCCTCACTTCTTTGTTCTTCTATTTACTTCGTTTTTACATGGTTTCTCAACTTCTCTGTGGATTCGGGTTTCTTCCAGGGTTCTGGTATTTAGTTGTTCTACGTCGCAACTTTCTCCTGAGCTTAACTCCGCTCACTCTTAACCACTGCCATCCTTAAACTTCACTTTTGATCCTTTAATCGGATTCATTGAATCAAACCATGATCCTTCTTACTCCACCTTCTTCTCTGTGTTCTGCTCGAAATTCACCTGCATATATATACTATGCAGAAACTTCTAATTCACACAAAATTATAATTAAATTGTTCCATACACACACATAAACTCATAATCGAGTTGTTTGTATTAATAAACAAGTATTTACACAGGAACTCTCTTTTTGGCATGATCTTCTGTATCAGTGGCCTCTGTTTTCCTACCTACCCGTAGGCTTACAATCAAACCTCTAACTCACAACCTCTAACTAGCTAACCAACTAACTATCTATCTTGACTTGACTAACTATTTTGAGGCATTTTGGGCTTGCATTTATACAAAAGGAGTCTATAACCAATTTCTGGTTCAGATCCTTAATAATTTCAACTAAAACTAAGAATCCTCTCAATCCTATAAGTCATGAACTAATTCCTAATTCAAGATCTACAATTAATTTCCAAAGATATCAATCCCTATGAACTCTTAACTATCTTGATTCTCTCATGTTCCCCATCATTCGAGAACATTTACAATATGCCTCACAATACTTAATTAATTCCTATTTTCATTAAAATCACTCAAAACCTAAATAATTACATTAATTTGACACTTAGGAAACCAACTTCCTTAAAATACAAGACCCCCTATGTCTATTGAAATACAATGATTTTTCTTGAGCTGAATGCTCCTGCATCATATAAATTTTGGACATATTTTAAATATAACTCTTTATTATGAATTGATCTTTAATATGCTAATTTCATAGTTTATCCATTTTGCATGATGATTTAGTAGAAGATAATATGGATTTGGATTCATTCTTAGGTTTTGTAAAGTTGTTAATTGAATAAAAAAATTGCAAATTACAAAATATGGTACATTTTGCACTCATGAATCGGACCATGGTGTTGATGTCTAAAACAATCATAACTTAAAATTGCATTATAAAACATGGTATACATTTTTCATTCATGAATATATCATCATTTTGTATAGAAGAGCTACTATGGATGTGGGTTGTTACTTAAATTTTAATATAAAGTTGTTCAAGGCAAACATACTATAAAATTGCATTATAAAACATGGTACATTTTGCATGATGCGTGGTTTGATTCTTAAAGGTTTTACATTTAATTTCATGAATATGAAGCAATGAAAGTAAATTTGTATTTAGTTGGTACATTTTTCATGATGATTCTTATAATGTTAGTAGAAGATAATATGGATTTGGGTTGATTCTTAGGTTTTTTGAAGTTGTTTTGTCACGTTGTTTAATGAATAGTAAAATTTCAAATTACAAAACATGTTACATTTTGCATTCATGAATCTTACCATAATGTAGATGTCTAAAACTAATATAACTTAAAATTGCATTATAAATCACGGTATACATTTTGCATTCATGAATAGATCATCATCTTGTATAGAATAGCTACTATAGATGTGGGTTGATACTTAACTTATAATATAAAGTTGTTCAAAGCAAACATACTATAAAATTGCATTATAAAACATGGTACATTTTGCATGATGCATGATTTGATTCTTAAAAGTTTTACATTTAAGTTCATGAATATGAAGTAGTGAAAGTAAATTTGCATTTAGTTGGTACATTTTGCATGATGATTCTTATAATTTTAGTACAAGATAATATGGTTTTGGGTTGATTCTTAGGTTTTCTAGAGTTGTTTTGTCAAGTTGTTTAATGAATAGTAAAATTTCAAATTAAAATACATGTTACATTTTTTGTTCATGAATCTTACCATGGTGTAGATGTCTAAAACAATCATAACTTAAAATTGCATTATAAGGCATCGAATACATTTTTCATTCATGAATAGATAATCACCTTGTATAGAAGAGCTACTATGGATGCGGGTTGATACTTAACTTTTAATATAAAGTTGTTGAAAGAAAACATACTATAAATTTTCATTATAAAACATGGTACATTTTGCATGATGCATGGTTTGATGCTTAAATTTTTTACATTTAAGTTCATAAATATGAAGAAATGAAAGTAAATTTGCATTTAGTTGGTACATTTTGCATGAATATTCTTATAATGTTAGTAGAAGATAGCATGGATTTGGGTTGATTCTTAGGTTTTTTGTAGTTATTTTGTCAAGTTGTTTAATGAATAGTAAAATTTCAAATTACAATACATGTTACATTTTGCATTCATGAATCTTACCATGGTGTAGATGTCTAAAACAATCATAGCATAAAATTTCATTAATCTTAACTTGGGCCTAACTTTTGTCTTAAAGTAAATGAAATTTTCAAATATTAAATATTGTGTGTAGAGCATGCATTGTTAGTTTTAATAGGTTTTGTATGCACTGCATGTCTAGGAAAAATACAATAAAATGATTTTTTTGAGCTATCAAGATGTACAAGAAATACAAAACATTTGAAATTGATGGTAATGTGATTTTAATAAAGTAAATAATGTTATTATGATAGCAGAAAAAATATTTTAAAAGATAAAATGATGACATAAAAAAGTAAAATGTAGTGCAAACATGATAGTTGTATAATCAACAACATACAAGAAGATTGTGATCTACTACATCCTTACATTATAGTAGTATTTGTGATCTTTGAATTTCCTCTTAACTTAACAACAAAACCACCATATTAATGAAAACAATTTTGTAATACCTAGTACTAGCTGAAATGGACAACTTAAGAGTGCACAAAAAGAAAAGCTAACAATCTACTTGAACTCTTTCTCAAAGATGAATACAAGGAGAAGATATTGTTGGGAAGTTAAATTAAAATCTAATGGAATTCCATCCTCAATGATTCGTTCATGGTAAGCTTTTGACATTCTCAATTTTTTAAATTTCGAATTGTTTCTTGATTGAACTTCTATCAAATTTATGCATGTTGCACATACCAAGTGACTATATTGACAACTTATGGCATCGGGTTGATAGTATTGAAAGTAAACATGACTCTCAGTTTGATGAGTTTCTTGGAAAAAATATATTTTCAATATAATAGACCCTCTTTCATATATAAAATCGTTATCATCATAGTACTGCAATAAATTCATCCTTCGTTTAGTGCACCGCATGAATGCAAATTAGTAATCAACATGTACTTGATTTTATTATATTTAGATCTATATTTTAACTATTATCTAGATACTTATACACAATAATTTTAAGAACATAAAACACACACGCGTGCGCACACACACACACACACACATATCCTTTGAAAGCAATTGAAATGCTACATTCTCTAACAAGATCAGAAACTCAATTGCCTTGAGATGACACTATAATCTGCTTTGATTCCATCTCTTCGAAGCTTGCAAGCAACATTTTCCCCTTTGTATTAAGTTTTGTATGTTGCCAAGCTTTCACAGACATATTGTTTTCACAAACATCATTGAATTGTATGCCCTTCATGCAAACATGACAAAAATAAGATTATTTTCTTCTATCAAATGCAAACATATTTTGGTACTCTTTTGAGTCCCTTTTATTGTTTCAGCTTCATATCTAATCGATCTATCTACATCTTGGACTCTATTCAAACAAGAATTTAAATATGTTATTAAAATACAATTTATATATCAAAGGTAATGATCGATCAATTATTTATACTATATAATTTTTAAATTTTTAAAATCTAAAAATTAATAAAAAATGATCATATATTAAAAATATATATAAGTTAATATATATGTACATACCTGTGTGCCTCTCTTGATGGGTTAGTCTCATATATTAGTGTAGAAATGCACCATTGAACAACTTTTTCAGCTGAGACAAGTCGGTTTGCAAAGTGGTCAATTTGATATCTTCAAAGTGTTCATTTTATACATGCCCTTGCGCCATCATGTCCTCCTTTTCCATAACCAGTCTCAAAGAAATTCCAAAAATGTTTAATGTTGGTTTTCATATGAAGACAAAAACCAAAAGAATGATCATGAAAAATTGAATTGACCTACGCATCCATTTGATCATATCCAATGTTCATTGAATTTCATTCCACGATCTTTCAATGAGTCATAAATCTTATCAAAGCAATGTTGTACAAAGTTTGTATCATGTGTATGACCATCGCTAATATAAAAATGATATTCTCTAATAACATGTCAATTCTCATTGGTGCTTTCTATATGATCAACATTATTTTCATCATGTCTATATAGAACATGGATAAGCATAGAGACTTGGTCATAATGATAATATTCACTCTATATTTCATTTTTGCAACAAATGTGTAATTTTCTACAAAATCAACTATCGACAAAATGGTCCTTGGTGGAAAAATTTCATGGGATTTTTTGAAATGTAGGTCTTGCCATCAAGCTCTATGAGAAAGCTTTGTGTATTTATAATTTTTTTTCTCAAACTTCTTCAAAAAATCTATTACAAAAATTTATTCTTCTTGTAAATCAATCCTTCTAGCACTTGTACTACTACTTGAACCAATCGATGTATGGATATATTCATTTATCTTCCATTCCATTTTTATGTTCGATAGTGATCGATCATTCATATCAATAGGATATTCAGTCAATTTCCACAATGATCACATTTTTTTATCACCAACACATTTCTTTTGGTAAAATAATTCATGATTTTCTCTTCCACATAAAATTTGGGATATGAAATCATGGATAGTGGAAGGAGGAGGTGATTTTTTCCAAATGTTTTACCAAAATTAAGGAAGGTTTCATAATATATGTTAGATTTTAAGCTTCTGTGGAAGTTTTTTTGTAGTTTCATGATCCGGATTATCCACAGTTTCTAGTTCATTCTGCCAACGTTTCAAACCCCAAAGGGGGTCCATCATCAGGACAAATCAGAAAGAATATGAATGAAAAATTATTGAGAGAAGAAAGCCTTGCGACCTGGATATAAATAAACCAAGAACCCTAATTTTATAAAGGCCGACACATGATTTCTAATTTTTATTAATTATTATTTTATTTTTATTAATTATTTTCCTTTATAATAATTACATAAATTTTTATAAAATTCTATCTATAAAAGTTTTATAAAAACTTTAATTAATTATTTAATTATTCCTTATTAGTCTTAATTGATTAATTCTTTTTTATTTAATTAATTAATTTACATTAAATTATTTTAACCTTCCTTCAATTAATCAATTATTGATTAATCAATTAATTAATTGATTAATTAATTAATTAACTAATTAATTAATTAACTCATCAAATTAATTAATTTATTAATCTTTTATTTTTATTTGATTAATAAATTGATTCATTAATAAATTTGTTTTTAATTAATAAAATAAATTTGTTTTTAATCAATTAATAAGTCCCCATTAAATTTAATTAAAATCCAATTAAAATTGTTAAAGAAATTAATTTATAATACTAAAGCTCTAATTCTTATTTCATTTAAAAAAAATTATTTTATTTAAAAATTTTATTCCAATTGAATTTTTATTTGATTAAAATTATTATTTCATTTAGAAATTTTATTTGATTAAAATTTTTATTTTAATTTCACTCTCTATAATTAATAGATTAAATCAAATTAATTTATTAATTTAAATTGTTTAATTGATTTTGATTTTTGAATTTAATTAAAATCAATTGATTCATACTACATCCTAATGATTTAATTTAATATAATTCTAAATTTTTTATTTGATTAATATTTATTCAATTAAAATCTTAATTACACCTTATTCTTATTAATTAAAGTTATTTTTAGTTATAGTTTTTCAAATCAAAGATATTTTTGGATTATTATTAATCATTTGATTTGTTATTTGAAAGGTTATGATTAATTTCATATTTTATTTTATTTTATTTAAGAATTAATTTAATTTAATTTAATTAATATAATTAATTTAATTAATTAAATTAAATTAAATTAATTAAATTAAATTAAATTAATTAGATTAATTTGTTTTAATTGTTTTAATTAATTAAACTTCCGAAATGAAAGACCCCTTATTTCGGATCTTATGCTTCCAAGGGTTTGGGGGGGTTTATTTGTTTGATCAGAGGAAGCCAATTTCCACTGATTTCACTCCCATTGTCCCTATTGAGGTTCTGAGGAAATTTCATAATTTCAATGGCCTCCCTGATTTTTCTTTTATGATAGTTGTCCTCTCTTGCAATTATCTTGGCGTCTTCCAAACACACATGATGTTTGGTCTTGGACGAGTGCTCTGCAAGGGCCGATGTGCGGGATCTTTCATTCTTTATGTCAGCGGCATGCTCTTTAAGTCTTATTTTCAGAGACCGACCTGTTTCCCCAATATAACTCTTGCCACATGAGCAATCGATCTTGTACACTCCCTTGAGTTGTTGTCGATCAATGCTATCCTTAACCGACCTCATCATTTGCCTTATCGTTCCACATGTTGTAAATTGAGTGTCTATGTTATTCTTCCTTAAAAATTTTGCAATCTTATCTGTAATCCCTTGGATGAATGGAAGGTAAACTTTCCCTTGATATTCTTTCTTGTCTCCAGGGGGATGCTCAGAGAGGGCCCTATCCTGAGCCCTTCTTATAGCTTTCTTGATACTCCACTCCTTGTATCCAATGTTTTTGAAGACAGAGGTTAAGTGTTCAATCTCATCCTTTATGTGATCAGGGTCAGAAATCCTGAAAGCCCTCACAGCCAGGGTGTTTAAGACGCCGGATTTTTGGGAGGGATGATGGTAAGAGTCAGCATGAAGATAGTTATCAGTATGAGTTTTCTTCCTGTAGACCTGGTGTCCCAAAGTACCATCCTCTTTTCTACTGATCAGAACGTCTAGAAAGGGGATATTACCATTCTCCTCAAGCTCCATCGTAAATTTGATTTCGGAAGATATAGAGTTAAGGTGATTGAAGAACTTCTCAAACTCTGCCTTACCATGAGTCCAATTCAGGTTGGTGTCATCGACAAATCTTTTCCACCATGCTGGCTTCAAGTGGAATGAGCCAAGGGTTTTTCTTTCAAAATACTCCATGTATAGGTTGGCGACAATAGGTGAGAGAGGGGAACCCATGGCAACTCCAGAAATTTGTTCATAATAGTGATCTTGGAAACTGAAAAAAGTGGACCGCAAACAGATTTCTGCAAGCTTCATTGTTTCAGGATCAGTGGCCATCTTTATAACATGAACAGCTTCATCAAGAGGAATCTTTGTAAACAAAGATACGACATCAAAGCTTACAAGAATATCATCTTTATGCACCCTTTTATTCTTAATAAGCTTTACAAAATCACTTGAGTCTTTTATAAGGAGTCTGTGTTACCAACCAAAAGGTTTTAGGATCTTAGCTACATACTTGGCTAATTCATAGGTAGGGAAACCAATGGTGTTAACAATTGGTCTAAGGGGGACCCCTTCCTTATGGATCTTTGGTAATCCATAGATTCTAGGAATAACCTCACAGGAGGGAATCAGCTTCTTTTTTATTTTATCTTCCAGGTTGGTTTCCATGATGGCTTTCTTGACCTGCTTTATCACCTTGGGAATAGGGTTGGAGTTGACTCTTCTATAACTTCCATAACTCAAATGCTCATTCATTTTGTGAATGTAATCTTCTTTATTTAACACAACGGTGGCGCCACCTTTATCAGCTTTAAGAACAACTATCTTATCATTATTTCGGAGAGATCTAAGAACCTCACGCCCCTCTTTATTCAAGTTACTCTTTGGGCGTTTAGACTTCAACATAGCTAGGGAACATTCTTGTCTTAATATCTCCCTGTCGTTTGAGGAAAGACCTTGAGTCCCATTCTCAATGTTGCAAATGATGCTTTCAAAGGGAATGTTCTTAGGTGAGACCGCAAATCCCAATCCCTTGCTCAGGATTTTGATCTCTTTAGAGCTGAGAATTATGGATGAGAGATTCACGACTCTCTTATCATGCTTATTGGGAACAATGGGGCTCCCCATAAAAAACCTATCATTGTCAGAATTATCACTGGTAGCTCTATGGCTTGAATTGGTTTCAGCATCAATATCTTTACCATCAAAGTTTGCTTCCATTCTTATAAATATTATAATCAACCATGATTCTATTAGCATCACCATTAATGTTCTTGGTATATTTAATTTCAACATATTTAAATATATTATAGTCGTCCATGATTCTTATAGCATCACTATTAATGTTGTTGGTATCATTAATTTCAACATTCTTACTAATTTCCACATCCTTACTAACGAATTCTGAAGGACTTTCAATGTGATTCTTCTTACTGCTGCTGGAATCACCATAAGGGACAGCGCAAGAGACCATACTGCCTGCGTGTTCCCCCATAGCGCAGTCGGTATCATTACTGCTGGAAGTGTGCTTCACAACCATGCTGCCTGCGTGCTTCATATTGTCATCATTATTTTCATTCACGACATTGCACACTGGTTGAACAACATGCTCCACATTGTAGCTAATATTCATAACAGCGTGCTCATTGCAAATTACTGCGTGCTTTACAGGTTGAACAATGTGCTCCAAACTGATATCGATTGGTTGAACAATGTGGGTAGCCCATCCAGCGTTCTCATTGCAAATTACTGCATGCTTTACAGGTTGAACAACGTGCTCCACATTGCAACTGATATCGATTACTGGTTGAACAGCGTGGGTAGCCCATCCAGCGTTCTTGCATTCTGCTGGAACCTTCATTTCAGCGTATTCCAAATCAGATCTTCTTTTAGTATCAGCGCTGTCCAGATCTTCTGCTGGTGAAGCGTTGTCATAGTAAGGGATCACCTGTTCTGCTGTTATCTTTATGGCATTGGGAACAGCGCAGGAAGTTTTAACCGAGCAGGAGATTGGCATGCTCAATTCTTTTCTGCTTACAGCATTAAAACCCACGCCTTCCTCCAACTTGGCCAGCTTCCTGGACTGTCTTTCCCTGGCGATTCTACCCTCTGACTGGGCCTTCAATGCAGCTTTCGCATCAATTATTTTCCAAAGATCAAAGCTAATTTTCATAGTTAGTTTCAGATGGGAGGAAAGGGCCAAGCGATTGAGCCTGTCTAAAGTTGCCCTGGTTCTTTTAATTTCACTCCGAATTAGGGCCAAACTTAATCTCAGAAACGACTTATTATTATAATGATTAAATAGTCTATGATTTACCCTGGCAAAAGGAGGAATGATTTTCTTGTTCCTACATTGCTTCAGAAATTGCAGGTCCGCAATTCTCCTCTCAATTTTTATCCTCAGGATTTCGAGAAGACAGATCTCCTTCCATGTTTCCCCTCCGTACAGGGAAGTTATGTTAGATTTTAAGCTTCTGTGGAAGTTTTTTGTAGTTTCATGATCCGGATTATCCACAGTTTCTAGTTCATTCTGCCAATGTTTCAAACCCCAAAGGGGATCCATCATGAGGACAAATCAGAAAGAATATGAATGAAAAATTATTGAGAGAAGAGAGCCTTGCGACCTGGATATAAATAAACTAAGAACCCTAATTTTATAAAGGCCGACACATGATTTCTAATTTTTATTAATTATTATTTTATTTTTATTAATTATTTTCCTTTATAATAATTACATAAATTTTTATAAAATTCTATTTATAAAAGTTTTATAAAAACTTTAATTAATTATTTAATTATTCTTTATTAGTCTTAATAGATTAATTCTTTTTTATTTAATTAATTAATTTACATTAAATTATTTTAACCTTCCTTCAATTAATCAATTATTGATTAATCAATTAATTAATTGATTAATTAATTAATTAATTAACTAATTAATTAATTAACTCATCAAATTAATTAGTTTATTAATTTTTAATATTTTATTTTTATTCGATTAATAAATTGATTCATTAATAAATTTATTTTTAATTAATAAAATAAATTTGTTTTTAATCAATTAATAAGTCCCCATTAAATTTAATTAAAATCCAATTAAAATTGTTAAAGAAATTAATTTATAATACTAAAGCTCTAATTCTTATTTCATTTAAAAAAAAAATATTTTATTTAAAATTTTTATTCCAATTGAAATTTTATTTGATTAAAATTATTATTTCATTTAAAAAATTTATTTGATTAAAATTTTTATTTTAATTTGTCTCTCTATAATTAATAGATTAAATCAAATTAATTTATTAATTTAAATTGTTTAATTGATTTTGATTTTTGAACTTAATTAAAATCAATTGATTCATACTACATCCTAATGATTTAATTTAATATAATTCTAAATTTTTTATTTGATTAATATTTATTCGATTAAAATTTTAATTACACCTTATTCTTATTAATTAAAGTTAATTTTAGTTATATTTTTTCAAATCAAAGATATTTTTGGATTATTATTAATCATTTGATTTGTTATTTGAAAGGTTATGATTAATTTCATATTTTATTTTATTTTATTTAAGAATTAATTTAATTTAATTTAATTAATTAAATTAATTAAATTAAATTAAATTAATTAGATTAATTTGTTTTAATTGTTTTAATTAATTAATTAATTAAACTTCCGAAATGAAAGACTCCTTATTTTCGATCTTATGCTTCCAAGGGTCCAGGGGGTTTATTTGTTTGATCAGAGGAAGCCAATTTCCACTGATTTCACTCCCATTGTCCCTATTGAGGTTCTGAGGAAATTTCATAATTTCAATGGCCTCCCTGATTTTTCTTTTATGATAGTTGTCCTCTCTTGCAATTATCTTGGCATCTTCCAAACACACATGATGTTTGGTCTTGGACGAGTGCTCTGCAAGGGCCGATGTGCGGGATCTTTCATTCTTTATGTCAGCGACATGCTCTTTAAGTCTTATTTTCAGAGACCGACCTGTTTTCATGACAACAACAAGTGTCACGTACAATGATAAGTTTAACATGCCATGGTTTTTGTTGCACATAAGTACTGATTGAGACATTAATTCCACGATTCTCTTCTTTGAACTTATTGAACAACTCTATTTGAGTGGTGTCCAAGATATGTTTTGCATGTTCTTTGTATTGACTTCGTCTTATTCTTCATTGCATCACATCCCTTTCTTTTCGTGAAGCATGTGAAATTTTCATCCAATATTCATATATCATTATTCTAACATTTTCTCCAAGTCTATCTTTATATGGTTGCCTACAAATAATTTTCCAGCAAGCCACCTTGTCATTTGCATATATTTGCAATTGAAATTTCCTATGCTTGTGCAATGTTTTTCAGGAGGTCCCTAATGCTTTTTCCATAGACTTTAGCAAATGATTTTCTTTACTAATTGATGAAACCATTGCTATTTGTATTGCTCTAGGTGAATCTCGATCACTTTTCTTTTTAGATCCTCCAATTGATTTTAGAGCACTACTTATATTTTGAATCACATTTCCCTTCACCTTCTTATATTTCATTGATTTTCAAATTCTCAATAGTGTTGTAGCTTCTTTTAATTTCTTCGATGTTAAGAGAGATCGCAAAATTTGAGCTTGAACTGTCACATTTTCATTTTTGAAGAACTTATCAGTAATGAGCTTAATACGATATTTTATAGCATGGTCATATTTTTA
Organism: Pinus tabuliformis; assembly: GCA_031772625.1. Taxonomy (NCBI): domain Eukaryota; kingdom Viridiplantae; phylum Streptophyta; class Pinopsida; order Pinales; family Pinaceae; genus Pinus; species Pinus tabuliformis. The sequence continues at coordinate 112,677,264 of CM062817.1, forward strand.
ATCTCCATATGTTCCAGTGTCGACATTTTCTAACATCTCATCATCGATAGTGATTTCATCTGTACATATGAGAATTTAATGTAAATGAATATAAATATACATTAAATAATTAAATTAAAAAATAGAGTTCATGACATCGAAACTAATAAATATGTATAATTTCAATAATGCATGATATATATATATATATATATATATATATATATATATATATATATAAGGGTTGTTCAACTTCTTCACTTGAATCTCTTTCAACATCTTCAACAACATAATCAATCATTGGTTCATCTTCTTCTTCACTTTTTCTTTCAACATTTTCAATCTCATCATCAATGCTATAAGGAAAATCTCAATTAATTCATCAAATAAAAATTAAATTACACAATACACTATTAAGTTTTAAATATCATTTATAATATCTACATTTACAAACTTGGTTCAACTTTTTGTTGAGATTGATTTTCCCTTTCAATATTTAAGCATTTTTCCTTCTTTCTTTTGTAATAGTTTTTCGAGTATTCTCTATGAGCCTCAATGTCTCTAATTCAATCATATTTTCTCTTGCAATTTCTTTGATTCCCCATGATAATTCAATCTATATATTTTAAAATCCAGCCAAAAAAAGTCACTTTCAAAATCCATCCAAAAAATGTTTACTATCCAAAAATTAGATTCAAAGAAGTTTGGTATTCAAACATTGCACATGAGGAATGTGAGTGCGAAAATGACGTTTCGAACGAGTTTATTTATAGATTTCATCTGAAACGGTTACATTGGATGATCGCATCATTTCAATTTCATGATCGACAGAAAAATATGGATATGTTTTTCAGCCGAAAATTTTAAATTTTTGGTTGAAAACCTTTTTTCCGTTAAATTTAATGTCCATTCATGAAAAAAATGGTCAAAGTCATTTTATTTTCGACCTAAAAACCTACAATTGTGCAACAACTCGACTATGTTCACCTTTCTCCAATTTCATAATGGTTAAATTCCATCATATATAGAGAATTTAGATTCAGAACCAACACCAGCATTTGTAGAATTGAATCTACTTTCAATAGATATAAATTTTATGGAATTTCATAGATATTTGTTAATTTTAACTAATTTTGTAGTAAAATGTGTGCAAAATTTTCTGAAGGTCATTATGATTCAGTGAAATCAAAATTTTGTCTCTTCCAAAATACACTGTGAAAAAATATGAAAAATTTATGGTGCATTACATTGGTCCATCCTCTTAAATGGGTAGTTTGTTTATATATATATATATATATATGATGAGAAACATAGTGCTATGTTAAACATCTTCAAAATTTGCATTTTTTTCATATTGGTTCAATTAAAAGATTTCTAGTAATTATGATATGCATCTGTTGGTTTTGTAAATATAGCCATACCGAAGTAGAGTCTGTCTGGATTGTTGTAGCACATTATTTTTCTCAAAACGCAAAGTTAACAAAGAATACATTGGGGCCAAAAAACATGACTTTCTATGAATCCCTTGGTTTTTAAAGAACACACAATTAAACAATTGCTAAGTTGGCATATACAATATTCTAAACAGAAAAATTACTTTAGCTTTCCAAAAGTTGAAAAACTTCTAAAAAATGATATTTTTTTCTCAAAAAGGGCCAAAAGTGTAACCAAACTTCACATTTTCACCCAAGGGACCTGGGACCTAACATCAATACCAATTGACAAAAACATCATAGGAACAATGTGGGTCTTCAAAAACAAGTTCAATGAACAAGGGCAAATTGCTAGAAATAAAGCCAAGTTTTTATGTAAGGGTCATGCACAGATAGAAGGGTTAGACTTTGAAGAAAATTTTTCTCTAGCGACAAGGCTAGAAGCAATTATAATTTCTGAATTCAGGCTTCTATGATCCATAATGAATTAAGAAAAGTCTTTCGGTACAAATCACATAAGAGAAATTTTTTACCAATGTGTTTTGAAACAACAAGTGTGGTTCATCATCAGGACCAGATGAAGGTGCAGATCATGGAAAAGGCTTAAATGGAGAGCAATGTAGTGACCATAATTTCAAGTAACGGCTATATTTGAACAATAATATTTAAATTATGATATTAATTTATTAATATGTTAAAAACAAATATTATTAAGTAATGACTATATTAAACGGCTAGTTTTTAAAAAATAATATTTAAACAAATATTATCAAGTAACAGTTATATTAAACGGCTAGTTTTTGAAAATTAGCATTTAAATTAATTTATTAAAATCAAATATTATTAAAAAATTCTATTAATGCAAAAAAAAAACTCCAAACAAAGAGGGAAGTAAAAAATTATAAAAAGGAGCCAAGACCCTAATCAAGACAGAATCATTTAATAAATAAAAATAATTAATGGAAATAAAATAAACTAAAATAAAAATAATTAATGGAATATATATATATATATATATATATATATATATATATATATATATATATATATATATATATATATATATATATATATATATATACAAGGTTCAACAGTAAAATACGGGGCTGAGGCCCATTAAACAAATAACAAAAATACTAAAAGGAGTTAAGAACGAATAGGATGATAAAATAAGAAAACACGAAGGATCAAGAATATAAACTCTAAAGAAGAATAATCCAATAAAAAATACTATAAAAATGACACTAATACTTACATAGATAAATAAACAAACAAAATAAATCCCAAAAAGAAACCTAAAAAAGTAGGAGGACAGGACAAGGATCCAACTTCTACTAATAATTCAACCATCATCTCTATTCAAATTATTGGGTTTTTTTTTTCGATTTCTAGGGCCTCCCTCAATTTACGATGATGGAAATGACTAACCCTAGCAACAAATTGGGCCTCCTCAATGCAGATGTGATGCTTAGATTTATCTGCGTGCTCTGCCAAAGAAAAGCAGTGTGTCTTTCCATGCTTGATGTTAGCGGCATGCTCACAAATACTTTAATTAATCGAGCGACCAGTCTCACAAATGTAGGGAGTCCCACAAGAGCATGGGATAATGTAAACACCCTTCATATTCTTGGGTTCCACTGGGTATTTTACAGATCCAAGGGAGCTCCGGATGGTATTTAATGGCCTAAAGGTTGAAGCCACCTTATGCTTCCTTAGAATCCTCGCAACATTGTCAGTGGTCCCTTGGATAAAAGGAAGATGAACACTAGAAAATCAATCCTTGGTATCTTTCTTAGCACTAGGACCTTTTTCAGCTCTGAGGAAAGCCTTAGTACATTGGTGTCTACTATACCCATTATTAAATAAAACACTTAGGAGATGTTCTTTATCTTAATTAAGATGGTTTTCATCAGAAACTCTTAAAGCTCTAGTCGCTGAGGTGTTGATAACACCAAGATTTTGATCAAGGAAATGATGAGAATTGGTATGAATATATTGTTCCGTATGAGTTTTCTTACGAAATACCTTGAGAGGAGGACGTCAAGGAAAGGCAAAATACCATTACTTTCAAATTCCATGGTGAAATTTATGGAACTAGATTGATTGTTAAGATGGAGGAAAAATAGTTCCAACTCTTCCTTACCATGGGACCAGATGACACAAGTGTCATCCATAAACCTCTTCCACATCTTAGGTAGAAGACAAGAAGAAGCTAAGGCCTTTGATTCAAAATCCTCCATGAATAGATTAGCTACCATAAGGAAGAGGGGGGAACCCATGGCGACACCAAAAGTTTTCTCATAGAATTCCCCATTGAATGAAAAGAAGGTAGAAGTAAGAAAATACCAACTAAACTAGTTGTATCAGGATCTGTAATGCGCTTGGTGACTTCGATTACCTCGTTGATAGGGATACCACATCAAAGCTCACAATCTTTTCATCCAGATCAAGCTTGAAAATATTTAACTCATTGACAAATGATGCAGAGTCCTTGATGAAGGATTATGTATGGCCAACAAGGGGCTTAAGCTTTTGGGCTAAATGTTTAGCAAGAAGATTAGTTGTCCCTCCTATCGTGTTGACAATGGGTCTCAGAGGAGCCCCTTCCTTATGAATATTTGGTAGACCATAGATTCTAGGGTTAAGAGGGAAACTCTCTATAAGCTTATGTCTAAACGAGTTGGCCGAGTTGTTGGAATTTATAGCAAGAGCCACACTTTTGGAAATCTTCTTCAGAGGATCCTTGTTGAGTTTCCTGTAGCTCCCACTATTATGGAGGTGGTCCAACATCTTCTGACGGTAATCATCTTTATCAAGAATAACCACAACACCACCGTTGTCGGCTTTAAGAACAACACTATTATTATTATTATTATTTAATAATTTTAAGAGCGTCAAACTCAAGTTTGTTGATGTTTTTCATGGGGGTGCTTTGCTTTTCTAAGGAAAACCACATAGTCTTGAAAAATGATATCTTTAGTGACGTCGGGTAATTCTCGAATATTATATTCAATGTCACAGATGACATTGTCAAATTGTTGAAAATAGCAACAAGAAATGCTAACAATAGAAGTGCTAAAAATAACACTTCTATAAATAGAATTTCAGGATACATTCCAATTTTAGTTAGTCCCTGAACTAAAATTGAGAATTAAAATTCGAATTTGATCTTAGCAGCTGTTTGTAAAATAATTAATTAATTCATCTTGAGTTAATTAGTTGTATAAAATCAAACATGATGTCTATGTGAAGACATGCAACAATTTCCCCTTTGATTGAGGAAGTTATCCCTTGATTAAGGAGATCAGGATGAGTTGTACTTTGAGTTGTAATTAGTTAGCTCAGTTATCTGAGTTAAGTCCAATTAGATTAGTTCCAACTGTTTGTGGAATTGATTATGAGTTCAGTTAGTTAATGCATGCATGCATGTAACTGCTACACTTCAGATAACTGAGTATTCTCTCATAAATAACTCATGCATGTCAGTTTAGTCAGAGACCCAGTTGAGATCATATGATGGGATAGTGTACTGTTAGTTGCAGGAATATTCCATTAAGGATATCTCTTGCATGCAGAAGGAATTCATTCCTTAGAGATTGTGCAATTACTTTTGAGTTTGATGAGTTGTGTGAGAGGCCAATTCACACAGGTGGCAGCATTGGACACCAGGAGAAACTGTGCAAGGAAATAGGAGGCTTAGAGGGCTGAGGGAAGGCATATTTTGTATATATTCAATCTATGAGCAGCATTGTAGGATTGTACTGAGATCTGGATAGTTTTTCAGCTAAAGCTTTGTGTAATTCGGACATATTTTCACTTGTATGGTATTACAAAGATCGGGGTTTTTAGCTGAGGCTTTCCCCAGAGTATTCTTTTGTGTTCATGTGTGATTGATTTCTCATTCTCATATATATGTGTTCTATTTTATCTTTCTCAAAATTGATTAAGCTTCTGTAAGTTTGTTGTAGAAATAGATCTAGTATTTTTCTTTAGTATATTGCATAATTTGTTGATCTACAGTGAGAAATTCTACATGGTATCGGAGCAAAGGTGATCAAAGCGAAGAACAGCATACAAAGAAGGGAGAAGTTTGAAGGTTGAAGTTCCTGATTATAGAATTCGAATTCTTATCACATCTCAAATTTCACCAATGGCGTTCAACGATTTAAGACTCGAGTATCCCCTTGATGTCAGCTCGAATTATATGGCCTGGAAGGATTGCATGGATCAGTATTAGAGGACAACGGTTTGAAGGACTTCATTGATCAAGAAGTCCCCAAGCTGGTAGCAGCTAATGCTATAGAATTGGTGGAATGGAAGAAATGTGTGGCTAGAGCAAGGAGAATCCTTCTGGAGGGAGTTCGAAACCACATAGTCTCGAGTCTGCATGGGAAGGAGACACCGTTTTCAATGTGGAAAACATTGAAATATCTATATCAGAACAACAGTGATCAGAGGAAGCTGTCGCTGAAAGACAAGCTTCGGAAAATCAAGTGTGAAAAGGGAGACACAATCTCTACATATCTGAACAAGCTCACCACCTACAGGGATGAGCTTGGAAGTGTAGGGATTCTGACAGCCAATGATGACATGGTGTGTCTTGCTCTCCTTGGTCTTCCTAAGAGCTGGCATAGCTACCAAGACTCGGTAAATGGAAGAGAGAAACTGCGAGATTGGGAACGACTTTGGTCAGACCTGATGCAGGAGGAGATAAGAAGAAGCACCAGAGATGGATCTTCATCAAAGCAAGATGATGAAGAAAATCTAGCCTTAGCGAGTAAGGCAAGGAAAGGGAAAGGGAAGGCATCCCATTCCAAATCCAGTTCTTCCCATGGTGGGAAGAAGATTGACAAATCGAAAGTGAGATGCTTTCATTGTCATGAGGTGGGCCATTATGCTACGAATTGTCCACAGAAGAAATCCAAGAAGGGATCCTCCAAGGGAATAGATGGTGAGGCACTGGCCTCACAGTTCGAATTGGATTTCTCCCTCATCGCATGCATGGTTTATTCCATGGTGGGATGTGTTTGGTACCTGGACAGTGGAGTTTCATTCCACATGACCGGCGACAAGAATCTTTACAGTACCTTGGAGGAGAAGGATCTCCAAATGCGGATCGAGATGGGCGATGATGGAAAGTACGATGTTTCAGGTGAAGGTATGGTTGTGTTTCAGAGGGAGCATGGAGCTCCTCTCACCCTGATTGATGTAAAGTATGTACCAGGTCTGAAGAAGAATCTTGTGTCCGTCACTATGCTAGAAGACAAAGGCTATGATGTAGTCTTTAGTAAAGGAAAGGTATTCCTGAGGCATATTGGCACTGGACAGACTAAGAGGATTGGGATTCGAGTAAAGAATCTCTACAAGCTGGAGGTTGACGACTGTGCTGCATTGAGTTCCAAAGCAGAGTTGGTGCAGATCCAAGATGTTGGCGAGTTATGGCATAGAATATTGGGCTACTTGCACCGTGGGGCCTTGAAGATCATGCAGTAGATTTCTACCAGACTTCCCAAGGGAAAACTGGAGTAGATGGATACATGCAAAAGTTGTACCTTGGGTAAGTATGCGAAATCTTCCTTTCAGGATCAAGACAGCAGAGCTGGAGCAATCCTGGAGCAATTTCACACAGATGTGTGTGGACCATTCTCTACAGCTTTCACCGCTAAACAAAGGTACTATGTTATTTTTATTGATGATTTTTCTCGTAGATGTTGGATCTACTTTATGCAGAAGAAGGATCAGACCTTCTCAAGGTTTTGTGAGTTTAAAGCCTTGGCATAGAAAGAATCTGGAAAGAAAATAAGGGCCTTGTGTAGCGACAATGGTGGAGAGTATGTCTCCCAACAGTTTAAGGACTTCTGCACAGCAGAAGGAATTAAACGGGAGTTGATGGCACCCCATAACCCACAGCAGAATGGGGTGGCCGAAAGGAAGAACAGATTGATTATGGAGCAACTCGAGCGATGTTGCATGACCAAAGCCTACCACTTCATTTGTGGGCTAAGGCATGCAATATAGCAGTATACTTGCAGAACAAAAGCCCACACTGTATACTGGGAATGAAGACACCAATGGAAGCCTTTTCCGGGAAGAGACTAGATGTGAGTCACTTCAGGATCTTTGGATCATCGATTTATTTCCATGTGACCAAAGATGCTCAGAAGAAGCTAGATCCAACAGCTGAGTTGGGGATACTTGTGGGGTACATTGATACACCCCACAACTATCGAGTGTTCCTGCCTACCAGTCATAGGACAATGGTATGCAAAGATCTAAAGTTCGACAAGCAGAAATCCATGCGAGTATCACTTGAGAGGGAGCACAAGTTGCATGCAGAGGAGGAACTTTCAGTTCCTAAGGAGGAGGAGCCTCAGACTGATGTGGAGCAGCCACATGTAGAGGATCTGGGAGTGGAGACATCCATTCATGCTGAGTCTTCCAGAGATGGGTAGAAACACTCAAGGGAAGTTGATAGGTTGATGTTGGATGCGAGAGAAAATGTGGGATAGCCATCTTCTCAGCGCAGATAGAGGAGGTCACCCGAGTGGTACAATGGTTACATGGCCTTGGTTGGGGAGTGTGTAAAGTCCAAACCTTCTTCATTTGAGGAGGCAATGCAGCAACCAGTCTGGGTTGATGCTATGGTGGAGGAGCATGACTCCATCGTTCGGAACTGTGTTTGGGATGCTGTCCCAAGACCTCAGGACAAGTCAATGGTGAGTTCCCGATCCCGATGGATTTATAAGGTAAAGCAGGCAGCTGATGGCAGTGATGAGAAACATAAGGAAAGGTTTGTTGCCCGTGGTTTCTCACAGGTCGAGGGGATCGACTATAATGAGACATTTTGCTCCTGTAGCAAGGTACTCATCTATCATATCAATGTTGGCACTATCAGCTTAGATGGGTTGGAAGATCCATCAGATGGATGTGATGACTGCGTTCCTCAATGGGAAGATTGAGGAAGAGGTGTACATTGAGCAGCTGGAAGGTTTTGAGACCTTCGCTCGTGAGTCGCATGTGTGCCGACTCAAGAGGGCTTTGTAAGGGCTGAAGCAAGCACCTCGTGCTTGGTACACTAGGATCGACAGCTATTTCACGAGGTTGGGCTTCACCAAGAGTGAAGCAGATGCGAACCTTTACCACATCATGGTAGAAGGTAAGCCATTGATCATTGTTATTTATGTTGATGATCTAATTTTGACAGTTGATGATCAGTTGATCAAGTCTTGCAAGGAGGACCTTGCAAGAGAGTTCGAAATGAAAGACATGGGTCTTATGCACTACTTTCTCGGCATGGAAGTGTGGCAGAAGGATGGGGAAGTGTTTGTGTCTTAAGGCAAGTATGCCACCGAGACACTCAGGCGGTTCCACATGGAGAAGTGCATGCCCATGCAAACTCCTCGAGTTGGTAACTGGAGGAAGGAGGATGCTACTTCAGGTCATGTAGTAGCTGCTACTATTTATCGGCAGCTTGTGGGTTCATTGATGTATCTAGTGAACACACGACCAGACTTATGCTTTGCGGTGAATTAGCTGAGCCAAGCTATGGTTCAGCCTACAAAGCTATTTTGGAAGGCAGCAAAGCATGTGCTGAGATACCTCAGAGGCACATCTTAGTATGGATTTTGGTACAGATGGACAAAGGGAGTGAAGCTTCAGGGCTTCACAGATGTAGATTTGGTAGGGAGTCCATCAGACTAGAAGAGCACTGTTACACAGTAATTTGTCACCGTCCCTGTTACCCCTTTTCCCGCACATTGGAGGACTTATTCCGGGACCTATGAGAAGTGACATAACCTGAAACCACTTGCATTGTATCCCCTTGAGTATGTACTGCATGTGCCCTGAAGACACCTTTTGCAAAATACCCATAAAAATAGACCTTTTTCCATTGGCACGGTTCCATTGTGTATCACTCACGCCAATGGGGGAAATCCTCCAAAGAGGGCGCGCCAGCTGGCACTCTGTCTCAGAGTCGCACTCGCACCAGCCCAGTTGGGTAAAGTTTTTAACAAACAAACTTACAAAGGTTCTTCCTAACCTATTCATGAACTGATTCCATCTTGAGTTAGTTCAGTTGGGCTTCGAATCTCCATAGAAGGGAAGTAGTTCTCCACCTCTCATGGAAGCTTCTTAGTGATAAAGCCAATCCCATGAATCTTGTGGATGACCCTAACTCCTTCTCCTCTATCTATAAAAGCTTGTCCTTTTTCCTTTGACAAGTTAGAGTCTCCAAGTTCCAAATTCTAAGTCTCAAAGTCTGAGAATTGCTAAGCTCATGCTACAAGGAGCCTTATTCATTCCCATGAGGCTAAACCTTAAGTGAGGAGATTCTTATCCAAGTGACCAAGGAGAGAGAGGCTTGTTCCCCATTCCCAAAAAGCTTTGCAAGGCATGTGCTGCTGATCACCTAGCCAAAGGAGGATTTGACGTCAGAACTATGGTTGTTTTCTTCTTTGTTGTTTATCAATAATAGATGACTATCATTATGGTTCCACTCTTATTGTCTTTGTAATGATGATTGAGTTATATCCTTTCTGACTGATATATAGTTGCATCTATTGGATTTTATGCTTGTGTTTGTGTCGTTCTTTGCATGTGCAGGTGTCCGTTCACGAGGATCATGGGGATTGTGACCAGCTGGAGCAAAGGAACGGGAACAACGACTCTTCTACAAATATTAGCGTTGGAATCCAGGTAGGCCCTCATCATCGGTCTTTGATTTGCAATTAGGAACCTGCGTGTTAGCGTTGTTTGATTGTTACTAGACCCCATTTGGGCTAGTAGGGATTGCCTCTATCCGCAGAGGGGATTTACCTTCACAACAATTTGGCGACTCCGCTGGGGAGCTAGTCTTGCTTTTTGGTTATTTCTTGGTTTCTCCTGCTTGGTTAGCCTTCTGGGTTGAATCCTTGTGTTGCTTCTTGCCCCTTGGTGTACCTAGGTATTGTTGACTTAGCTTTGGCTCATTTGTTTTATATTTTTCTATAGCAAACTCGGTTGGCGCTCTTTTATAGTGTTACAGTCGTGCCAGTTGGCGCTTGCTCATTGACAACCTGCGCCAATCCCTGAAAGGCGCTCTTTTTGGCCTGACAGTCGCGCCAGGCCTGGGAACTTTTGAATTTTGCTTGGCTGTGAGCCCTCTTAGCTTGGTTTTTGTTCTAGGTACCTTTTCTAGACTACTTGAGTGTGTTGGAGCATGATTTGACTGGCTTTGATCGTTACCCTTTGGGTGTTTGCTTTTTTCCATCGATTTCACATTTCTAGCCCTAGGGCATCTAGTGGCTTTGTGTGTCGAGCCTTCCTCAGGTGTTTTGATCTTCTAGTAGTCCAGTCAACTCTCTGATTGCTCCCTTGCACTTGTTTGGTGGTTGTAAATCGTTTTATTGCGTTATTTGGGTGACTTGCTTTGTCTTCACTTGAATTCCACTTCGTCTCACTTTGAGCCTAGATTACACGGCTCATTGATGTCTTTGGGACTTTTTTCGTTCTTTGGAGTTTTGATTTGTGATTTAGGGAACTGAATGTGCTTGTATTGAATAGAATTTGTTTGTTGTCATTTCTCAAAGTTTGTTTAATGCACTTTTCCATCAAAAAAAGAAAAAATCTCTTTTGCTTTGTATTAGTTAATGAGAATTAGAACTTTTCATTTTGATTAGTGATTAGTGATCTTAAAGAAAAGTTTGTTAATTTCCATTAGCTGCATTAGGGAAGTTCTTTGTTGTTTTGTGATCATTTCATTTGCGTGAAAGCTCTCAAACCCTCTTGTAACTAGCATTCATCGAATGAAATGACATATTTTGACATATAGTTTGCATTTAGGGAATTTTTAGAGATTACATACGGTAGGGCCTGAAAACTGAAACCTAATACAAGATCAACTTTAAAATGAACTGAATGAATCTAGAAACACATTGGAACATAACGCACACATTTAGAGGTCTAGGCTAGAGACGTGTTCCGGCGTCGTTAAACCTAGTCACTTTTGTTTCACAAAAGGTTGGGTGATTCCTCCTTCCATGACGCAATAGTGGTCTCAAGGTTGGGTGATTCCTCCTTCCATGACGCAATAGTGGTCTAGCATGGATTTGAGCTCCCACGTACCGTCGAGTATATGGGGAGACCCCGCTAGGTTATCATCCTTTATCCATAGGAAGCCGTGTCTGCCGCCTTACAACCCGTAACGCACCGAACACAGCATTCAGGAAGATTGACTGTCGTACGGAAAGTCCTTGGTTTTCATATGATTGCCAAGGTGTATATGCAGTTTTACGGATTGTCTGGTAAACCTTTTGCCTAGTTCTCCAGAGTAGTCACTTTTGATCCTTTTCAGACTCCCTAAAAGAAAAGGCTCATCTGAGCACTTGCCACTTCAGGCTCATTAAACATTCGAAGGTGACTAGAGTCATCTTTTTGTCCTTTTCTCGACTCTTAAAAACTGAAAAGGTCAAGTTATGTCCTTGCGTCTTAAAAATTTTTCGGCCACGATTTACATTTACTCGGTTAGATCTTGTTTGCGTTAGTTTGAGTAGGGTTCTTTCTCATTTGTGATGGCAACTTTTCCGGAGTTTACCAACCCAGGCATCCCCTCTGATGGGAATCCTGGTCATTTCCCTCCTTTTGGAAATGTTGGTGCTCCTTACATGGCAATTTTGTCCCTTCCTGGGTTAACTATTGGGTTTCTTGTGTGGTTGTTCTCAACCTCTCCGGTCCCTACCGTCTCAACTGCTGGTCAATCAGTTCCTCCACCCGAACAACATCATGTTGATTCTAAGGTGGACCTCTCCCCTTCTTTGCCTGTTTCGGCACCCTCATCTTCTACTTCGCCTGGTGAAAGTCTGGATTCAAGTAACCAGGTGGCTAAGAAAAAGAAGAAGAAGACGAAGAAGAAGAAGTCTCCTAAGCGAGAGGTTAAAAGTACAACTCAAGTCGAGCCACCTTCTGCTCCTCCACGGAAGGTCAAATTTCCTTGTAGATTGTGCAATGATGACCACCTTCTTCGTGATTGTCCTGGCATTCCCAGGATCTTAGAAGTATGGTCTCGTGATCCGGCCCGCCCCTTATCATCCTCTGAAGCTCATGGCGATGCTACCTTCTCGACTCACAAAATTAAAGAGAAAGGGAAGATTCAAATCCCCTGTAGACTATGTGAGGGCAATCATCCCCTTCACCTTTGTCCACTCATGGATAAAGCTTCCGCTGTTTTGGAAAGTCTTACAGCTTCTTCACCCCAACTTCTTGTTGGTTATCAGAGGCTCTCTTCTGACCCCCTCCCTGTGGACAACAAGATTGACTTAGATTCTTCTCTTGTCTGTCCTCCTCCTTCCGAACCTGGCTGTGCCAAGCCTGCTCCAGACCAACCGTTTGTCGGAGAGAGTGTTGACTTGGGTTCATCACCTGTTTCTTACTCTGTTCGGGAGGAGCATCATGATTATACTGCTCATGTTCTTCTTGTCTCGTCAGATTCTCCTAAGTCCAAGAACGACCCTCCTATCCTCGCTGATCAAGAGAGTCCTTCTTTAGTTCCTGTGAGCATGGGGGAAATCATACGATTCCCCCACCAAGTAGTTTGGTCGTTTCCTTCGATTGGAGTCATTTGACCGCCTTCCGCCTTCCATCCCATGTGCCTTTCCAGATTACAGTACATGCCTATGATAAGGCAATACCTAGCACTATCTTGGATGATGGTGCATCTGTCAGTCTCATGCCTTTCACTACTTGGCAAGCTTTGGGCTCCCCACAGCTTGTGCCAGTCACACAGAATCTATTAGCATTTGACGGAGGAACCAGTCAACCGTTAGGGATCCTCCCAAAGTTTCATGTTACTTTGGGAGGTAAAACCATCTATATAGACATATTGGTTACCCAAGGTGCTCCAGATTTCAGTCTTCTCCTTGGCCGTGACTATGTTTATGCCATGGGGGCCCTTGTCTCTTCACTTTTTGTGTGGTTTGCTTTCCACACAACGGAAGAATCATGACTATAGATCAATTATCGTTCTTTAGTCCCCCAGTGCCTCCGGCGCAGCTGCCACCCCCTCCTGGTTTTTACCCACCGGTTGTGCCTGCCCCACCATAGGTCAACTACGTGCCTACCTACCCCATGCCTGTATCCCATGATGATGCCGTCGTGCATAATGTCCTGGGGGCATTGGGTCCTGACTTCCAAGATATTGTCCTTCCACCATGAGTGCCATTCTTGGAAGTGACGACTTCCTGTTCATTATGATGAAGTTCGTTCGGAGCATAGTTCCTTTCCTATGTCAAGCTCCTTAAAAAATGAAACTAGGTCTGGTTGGAGCATAGTTCGTTTTCCTATGTCAAGCTCCTAAAAAAATGAAATTAGGTTTGGTCAGAGCATAGTTCGCTTTCCTATGTCAAGCTCCTTAAAAAATGAAACTGGGTCTGGTCGAGCATAGTTCTTGATCTTGTGTCAAGCTCGTTAAAAAATGAAACAAGGGTTATGAGGATAGTTCTTTTACTATGTCAACCTCATCAAAAAATGAAACAACTCCCTTTCCAAATCGAGTCTTTTGATTAAGATCTCGTAAAATACAAGTCGAATCTTTCATAGATCTCGAGAGTGAACCTTCATTCCATCCACTTTGTTGAATGCAATGAAGCTTGGGGGGAATGTACCTTGATTTGCGTTATTATGCTAGGGGCATGTGAACTCATAACAAGCATATTTTTTCGTTTCAAGCTTGTGTAAACATGAAACTGAATCCAAGCAAAGTTCTCCATGGTTCAAGCTTGTGTAAAAATGAACCCATACCTAATTCACATCTTGTGATTGCTGCTTTATCTGCTAAATTTTGCTAGATGAGCCTTGGTTGTTTCATCCCATCGCCACCATCTCTTTGGCCAATCATACACTTTCACTTGGTTATTTTTCCTTTCCTGAGGAACCGCAGCAATGAGTGGTTTTCTTAGCCAGCCTCCTGACCATTACATGTTTTGAGCAGTTCCACCATTGCTGGAACCAGTTGCTACCCTTTATACCACTTGTTCCTCTAGGACGAGTCGCCTTTAAGCTCTTTTCTAACTCGTAAAATATGAAAAGATTGCCGAGTATTTTTTCCCTTTTTGACTCATTAAAGAGAATAAAAATGGAGGTCTTCTTTCAGCTCTTTTCTGACCGTTTAAAGATGAAAAGGTTGCCAAGTTATTCCTCTTAACTCGTTAAAAATAAATGAGAGGCGGTCGTCTTTAAACTCTTTTCCGACCGTGTAAAGACGAAAATATCATCGGGCCCTTGTCATTTCAGGCTTGTTAACGGTTACGAAACGACATGATTCCGGTCATTTTTTTTACTTTTTCAGGTCGAAATCACTACTCATGAAAAGTACTCCTCGATCGTAATGATCGGGCGGTTCTTTCGAGCATTGTTTTATACTTTTTCGGGCTCGAGAGACACAACTTTACAAAAAAGGACCCCCTTGGAGTTTACTTTTCAGCTTTCTTTTCAAACTCTCTAAACATGAAAAGACGTCGAGTTTTTCCTCTGTCAAGCTCGTTAAAACTTGATGACATTGGATTCTGTCGAAATGACGCCTTACAAGCATATGCTATCCCCGTCAAGCTTGCTGATAAAAATAACTGGGGTACTCGCCAGCAATGGTGGGGAAAATGGAACCACAATTATTGTCGTGTCGGCAGTATGTCGCTCTTGAACATGGCACTTGTCTGCATTCGTGTCTGGGTGGGGACATCTCATCTTGTTTTTACACTTGCCTCCGTGGGTTTGGGTTATCCTGTTTGACCTCTCATCTGCTCATTACCTCGTCACCATGACCCTTGATCATTTGATGTCAAATACTGCCAAGTCCACTGTTGTGTCGCCAATATGTTCAAGAGAAGTTGACCTCTGCATAATACTCAACCTCCCTCTGATACCTCACACAGAACATCCTATCCTTCTCTGTCTCATGTCGATGATGTGGGAAAAATTATGGCCCACCTTCGATCAAGGTCACTTCCTGTTGAATTCAGCTCATTATCCAGGAAGTTGACCTAGAGACTCCCTTCAGGTGCCTTGGAGCCTGCATGCCTCAATGGCAGGTTCTTCGCGTTTGACGCAAGGTTTTCATCATTGGCCTCCGATTGAATGATTCTATGGGTGTTCGACGCCGGCTCACTGATTCGCATGCCGTAGATTGTACCTATAGTACCTTGAGGACCATTGTCATTATTGGTGGTACCTCTCGCGTCTGTTAACAGTTTTTATCATTGACTGGTAATCAGATGATGTTCTTGCATGTTCGACTTCAACTCCCATATTCGCATGCCTGAACTTGTACTTTTTTCGGGTCGAGATGGAGCGCAAGACCCTGGATTTTTTCTGTTGAGATCCAGGTTGCGATTTTGTGGATTATTATGATCATTACATGACTCATTCACTGGATGGCTACGACCATGCCTGAGTCTACTTGTCGATCCTTACTAGATGGTTGCGCCCATACCTTGGATTTGGATTTTTCTACACTGTGCTATGGATGGCTGCGCCCATACCACATACATCATTTACTTGAGATATCGGTTGTACTTCTTCATGCAGGTTCTCCGGCGGCAGTGTTTTCCGTTGGCCATGTTCTTGTAAAGCATTTCACCCCTCTCTATCTCTCGAGCTTCATGCTTTAGGGGGCATCTGTTACACAGTAATTTGTCACCATCTGTGTTACCCCTTTTCCCGCACATTGGAGGACTTATTCCGGGACCTGTGAGAAGTGACATAACCTAAAACCACTTGCATTGTATCCCCTTGAGTATGTACTGCATGTGCCCTGAAGACACCTTCTGCAAAATACCCATAAAAATAGCCCTTTTTCCATTGGCGCGGTTCCACTTTGTATCACTCGCGCCAATGGGGGAAATCCTCCAAAGAGGGCACGCCAGCTGGCGCTCTGTCTCATAGTCGCACTCGCGCCAGCCCAGTTGGGTAAAGTTTTTAACAAACAAACTTACGAAGGTTCTTCCTAACCTATTCATGAACTGATTCCATCTTGAGTTAGTTCAGTTGGGCTTCGAATCTCCATAGAAGGGAAGTAGTTCTCCACCTCTCATGGAAGCTTCTTAGTGATAAAGCCAATCCCATGAATCTTGTGGATGACCCTAACTCCTTCTCCTCTATCTATAAAAGCTTGTCCTTTTGCCTTTGACAAGTTAGAGTCTCTAAGTTCCAAATTCTAAGTCTCAAAGTCTGAGAATTGCTAAGCTCATGCTACAAGGAGCCTTATTCATTCCCATGAGGCTAAACCTTAAGTGAGGAGATTCTTATCCAAGTGACCAAGGAGAGAGAGGCTTGTTCCCCATTCCCAACAAGCTTTGCAAGGCATGTGCTGCTGATCACCCAGCCAAAGGAGGATTTGACGTCAAAACTATGGTTGTATTCTTCTTTGTTGTTTATCAATAATAGACGACTATCATTATGGTTCCACTCTTATTGTCTTTGTAATGATGATTGAGTTATATCCTTTCTGACTGATATATAGTTGCATCTATTGGATTTTATGCTTGTGTTTGTGTCGTTCTTTTCATGTGCAGGTGTCCGTTCACGAGGATCGTGGGGATTGTGACCAGCCGGAGCAAAGGAACGGGAACGACGACTCTTCTACAAATATTAGTGTTGGAATCCTGGTAGGTCCTCATCATCGGTCTTTGATTTGCAATTAGGAACCTGCGTGTTAGCGTTGTTTGATTGTTGCTAGACCCCATTTGGGCTAGTAGGGATTGCCTCTGTCCGTAGAGGGGATTTACCTTCACAACAAGCACTTAGGAGGAATCTTCAACCTTGGTTGAGCTGCAGTTTCCTGGTACAGCAAGAAACAGAGATCAGTTGCACTTAGCTGAGCAGAGGTTGAATACATGGCTGCCAGTTAGGTAGCATGTGAGGCCATTTGGATGCAAAAGATTCTAGTTGGATTGTTTGGTCAGAGGATGGATCCAACTTTGATCTACTACGATAATCAGAGTTGTATTAAACTCTCTGAGAATCCATTATTTCATGACAGGTCGAAGCACATTGATATCTGGTATCATCATCTTCGAGACTGTGTGGTGAAGAGGATCATGTTGTTGCTGTATGTTTCGACCGAGGAACAGGATGCAGATATTTTGACTAAGGCATTGACAAAATGAAAGTTCGAGTTCCACAGAGACAGGATTGGGGTGACTGATAATCCCTTTCTTGTTGAGAGGGAGTGTTGAAAATAACAACAAGAAATGCTAAAAATAGAAGTGCTAAAAATGTCACTGCTATAAATAGCATTTTGGGATACATTCCAATTTTAGTTAGTCCCTGAATTAAAATTCGAATTTGATCTTAGCAGTTGTTTGTAAAATAATTAATTAATTCATCTTGAGTTAATTAGTTGTAGAAAATCAAACATGAAGTCTATGTGTAGACATGCAACAGTTTCCCCTTTGATTGAGGAAGTTATCCCTTGATTAAGGAGATCAGGATGAGTTGTACTTTTAGTTGTAATTAGTTAGCTCAGTTATATGAGTTAAGTCTAGTTAGATTAGTTCCAACAGTCTATGGAACTATTTGTGAGTTTAGTTAGTTAATGCATGCATGCATGTAACTGCTGCACTTCAGATAACTGAATATTCTCTCATAAATAACTCATGCATGTCAGTTTAGTCAGAGACCCAGTTGAGATCAGATGATGGGACAGTGTACTATCAGTTGTAGGAATATTCCATTGAAGATATCTCTTACATGCAGAAGGAATTCATTCCTTGGAGATTGCGCAGTTACTTTTGAGTTTGATGAGTTGTGTGAGAGTCCAATTCACACAGGTGGTAGCATTGGACCCCAGGAGAAACTAAGCAAGGAAATAGTAGGCTTGAAGGGTTGAGGGAAGGCATATGTTGTGTCTATTCACTCTATGAGCAGCATTGTAGGATTGTACTAAGAGCTGGATAGCTTGTGAGCTAAAGATTTGTGTAATCCGGACATATTTCCACTTGTATGATATTACAGAGATCGAGGTTTTTAGCAGAGGCTTTCCCCAGAGTATTCTTCTGTGTTCATGTGTGATTGCTTTCTCATTCTCAGTTATATGTGTTCTATTTGATCTTGCTCAAAATTGATTAAGCTTTCGCAAGTTTGTCGTAGAAGTAGATCTAGTATTTTTCTTTAGTATATTGCATAATCTGTTGATCTACATTGAGAAATTCTACACGACTGGGATCTTTTTAGGAGCAAAAGAAAAATTTAAACCTTTCTCCAAAAGATTAACAATAGGGGATCAAAAGAAAAGCTAGAGACATTGACAACCTTATTACTAGAAGAGGAAAGAAAATTGGAACCAACATTATTATCCAAGCCTAGAGCCTTATTACCAATCCTAATATTATTACAATTATCAAAATTGAAAACAAAGTCACTAATCTCATTGATATTATTATTATTATTATTATTATTATTAAGTTGAGTGATATTATTATTATACAAATTTATATATATATTTCTTTTGACTTGTGTATATTTTTGTTTATTTTCCATTAATTATTTTTATTTATTAAATGATCTTGTTTCGATTAGAGTCTTTACTCCTTTTTATAATTTTTGACTTCCCTCCTTGTTTGGAGTTTTTTTTTAATATAATTTTTTAATAATATTTTATTTTAATAAATTAATTTAAATATTATTTTTCAAAAACTAGTTGTTTAATATAGCCGTTACTTAATTATATTTGTTTTTAATATATTAATAAATTAATATCATATTTTAAATATTATTGTTCAAATATAGTCGTTACTTGAAATTATGGTCTCTACATTGCTCTCTATTTAAGCCTTTGCCATGGTTTGTCTCTTCATCTGGTCCTGATTATGAACCATACTTGTTCGTTCGAAACGCGTCGGCCAAAAATGTCTCTCATGTTATTGCTACTGAAAGACTTTTCTTAAAGAAATTATAATGTTTCTTTCTTTTTCTTGTCACAAAGATTTCAAAGTATATCAAATGGATGTGAAGCCCTCCTTTCTGAATGGAGATCTTGAAGAAGTATATATAGAACAACCTAAACGCTTATTACTTTAAATAAGGCACTCTATGGTATCAAACAAGCACCAAAAGCATGATATTCTTGGTCGGACAAGTATCTTCAAAAATAGGGCTTCAAGAAAGGTACAAATGATATCGACATGTATATAACATTATATGATAAAGACCTCCTAACTTTAGTTGTATATGTTGATGATATAATTTTTGGAAGAAAAACAAAACTCCCTAGTTCAATGGTTAGCTAATGAGAAGAAGTCGGATTTCGAAATGTCAATGATTGGAGAACTCTCATTCTTCCTTTCTCTGAAAATCATACAAAAGGCATGTTCATATCCCAAGAGAAATATAGAAAATAAATTCTAAAAAGGTTTTAAATGGAGGATTTATCCCTTGTCACCACTCCCATGATTGTTGGATGCAAGTTATGAAAGGATGAAGATCATCAAAAGTTGATAAAAAAACTATATAGATATATGATAGGAGCCTATTGTATCTAACAGCTTCAAGACTAGACATAATTCTAGTAGTTTGGTTAGTAGCATGATATTAGGTAGCTCTAAAGTAAATCCATTTATTAGCAACAAAATAATCTTCAGATATTTAAAAGGAACAATAGATTATGGACTATTGTACCCAAAAGAAAAATAATTTTCACTGATAGCTTACATAGATGTAGTATGGGCCAGTTACATAGATGATAGAAAAATTACAAGAAACAATGTGTTTTTATTGGGAGAATCATTGGTTTCTTGGTTGAGCAATAATCAAACCTCAGTCTCACTATCTACTATCGAAGTTGAATACATAACAAAAACAACTTGTTGCACACAAGTAATTTGGATGAAGAAAACTTGATAGGACATGAAGGTCACACACAATGAAACAATATCTATAAATGTGATAATGCAACTGCAACATGCATATTAAAGGATTCAACGTTGCATTCTAAAACTAAACACATTCAAATAAATTATCATTTCCTCGGAGAGCGGGTTTCTAAGAATATAGTAAAGCTATAGTACATGTCAAGTAAAGAGAAAATAGATGATATATTTACCAAACCTTTGGCAAGAGATCCCTTTGAATATTTGAGGCAAAAGTTGGTAATAGTCCCTACTCCTTCTCATTAGTTTGACTTCAAAGAGGAGCATCTAAGGATTGTAAAATACTTGAAAATAATGAATAATGTCAGGGGGGACTCTACAGTCATATGAATAGAAGTAATAAAAAGAGGAGAATTATAGATATGAAGCTACTTCAGGTAATCTGAAAGAGATAATGCTAAAATGTATGGTTGAGGTGATTGAAAAAGAATATTTCCTCAACTTATACTCTGCAAAATGTATTCATTAAGAAAGTCAAAGTGTCACACGTAAGAAGAAGAAAAGGATAAAGAAAATCAACATAGTAGAAAGGAATCACACATATATTGAAGCTCATATCATTATTGTTTATAGAACTCATAATATTTTAGTCACAATGAGAGCATGAAAATGGAGAAAATGACAAAAACCTTCACATATTGATGAATCTAGCCAAGGAACCCAATGTACAGAGAATTGAAAGGCACATCTATAGAGAATTAAATTCTAAGGCAAAAAAGCTGATAAAAGATACCTCATTGAATAGTCATTCAAAGACAATGCATCACATCTCATAATAGATTCACAAAGAAAAAGGGATCAAGTCAAGATATTCATGCCATTATTTAAGCCGATATGTATATTTTTTAATCATCATTCCAATTATTTTTAACACAGAGGAAAAGAGCCATAGAGGTTAGGCCAATATCATCATAGAGAGAACTACTAATTTAGTTCAATCATCAAAAGGCCAACTCTTAAAACCAAGCAAAGGTATATGTAGTACATTGGAAACTCGGAAAGAAATAAATAAATTTTGTCACAAGGACATATGTCATTGTCTAATAGACATGTTGGTCACAAGGGAAGCCACAAAATCAGTAGGATGAGAGTCTCAACATCTAACCATGGCCTCAAGATTAATGTATTGTTTTACCGGTCCTGGAGAGAAGACTTGAGGATATCTCAACTCAAGTGTCACTCGTATTTGAAAGAGCTCTATGTGAACAATCATTCAAGTTATTAATAGAACCACCTATATTAATCATAAGGGGAGCCAAGCCCATAACTATTATTGCTTAACGATCGATAGAGTGACCATACATATATTCATATAGTAATAGAATGAATGGGAAAAATGACAACTGGAGTCAACAATTCAATAAATACTCACACAAAAAGGAAGCAATCAAGATCCAAAGAAAATGTTAGAATAAGCAATTGCATATAAGTAGAATAAAGTGTTTAGAAATAAGAGTAAAACATTTGAATCAATTTTGCATAAAGAATATGTGGATATGTGGTCTTTGTTACTAGTCAGGAGTGTTACATATTCAGAGAATCAAGTGGTGATGGTGCAATGAACATATATAGGAATGAATAACAACAAAGATGGATGGCAATTACCCTGAGATTCCAGAGGTGCATTATGGTCAGAGGATGCCATATATGAAAGGAAAATGAAACCAAAGATTCCAGAGGTGCATTATGGCCATAGGTATGCCAAAGGAATTCCTAGAAAGCATTTCATATGTGTTACATTAAATGTGAATTAACCATACTATGCTAGAGGATGTGAGACCACATTATAAAGTGAATCAAATCAATATACAACAATGAATGCCAAGACAAGTTTCATGTAAAGTGTGTCAATCAAAAGTTAAAATTATGCACCAGAAGCCACACCTCCTCAATAGAATGCCAAAGCATAAGATTGATAATGATATATCCTTGTAATGTATAAAGTTCGTTTTGCTATAGATTCTTGCAAAATTAAAAAAAAAAAAAAAAATGTTGATAATTCAAACATGGAATCCTTGTCTTGTGTCCAAAGAGGACTCCGGTGATCAGCTATCTATGGTTGTCAAAGGAGAACTATCAGTCGAAGCGAGAAGAGATGTTTTCATACTGTCAAAATAAATACAGAGGAATGTTTCCCAAGTTAGAAGCAACACATATCCATTACAAACATTTAATCAAACTTTAATATTTGATGAAGAAACTAATGTTTTAGATGAAAATAATGAAAATTATGTAACACAACCAATTGAAGTATTGCACAAAGGCTATCCACAATATGCAGGAGCTGAGACAAAACAATGCAGTGAATGAATTTGCTATTGAATAGTGATATGGTTTGATATAGGCTATGAATTTGTTGTGATGAATTTCTTCTGGTGTGATGATGATCAAGCATGAGATACTAAATGAAAGGGCCTTTGTGCTATTAGTCACAAGTCACATAAGTTAGTAAGGTGCCTAACGTGTTGTCATAAATGCTCGAAGTTTCATCAAATTTCCCTTACATCAATACTCTAGGTATCACCAAGTCCATCACACTTGTCCTTCATATATGGAGATGTGCATATACATCAATGGGTTATGCAAACACTGATTTTTCCTTGTTGAGTTTCTTCACAAACAAAACCCCTTACTATTAATTTCAAGGGGGGAGATAAGGAGAAATAAAGAGGAATGGTTTTTAGGACAAAAAGGGGAGGACCAAATTCAATGTTACCATCAGTGCAAAAGGAGGAGAATGTTAGTAGTGTTGGAATTTATGTCTAATGGTTATGAAAGCCAACACATAAGAAGAAGAAGTGACATTCTCCAATGAAGAAGTGACAATGAATTGACAACAAATTAAACTCAAACCAACAATGCTTCAAATAAGAAATGTTTTCATAATCAATGTATGTTTCATGAACGATGTTTTTGATGGTTTTTGTCTTATAAACAAAGTAAATACATGGTGCATAAGAAATTGAGAACAATGTCTAGAGAACTTCATATTTACATTGAACATGAATATTATCATCAGTGTATAAAATGTTATATATTGGGTTTACATTTCCAATAAGTGCACTCTCCCATCTTATATCCAAGCCATGAAATCTCTTATTTGTATCCATATTGCAATTTAATTCACATGATCAGTTGCTAGTGTTGAAGGTGCTACAAAGGCACTTGAAGATGTCTGATGATCCAAAAGAGTGGATGGTGTGCTTGAGTAGAATAGTCAACAAAAACCAGAATGAAACATAATATATACATCTTTTAAATGAGCACACTGTGTATATATGCATATTATCTTTAGGAAAAACATGTATGCAACATGTATCATGGATAAATAATCTTTTGAGCCTTGACTTATGGAATCATTGAAGTTGTCTTATGATACTTCAGTTATTTTAATAGTACAAGGTCCATTTGTCTTGGCTTGACCTTCAAATTCAAAAAATAAAGAGGTAGACTACAAAGATTCCTAGAATAGAAAGAGGCAACCCTTCACTTCGGATTCCTGCATTGGAATACAAAAAAGCAACAAGATTTGTGTATAAAAAGGTGCATTTTTGAATGATAAAGGTTAAAAATTGAATTACGTGAGAAAAATTCATTGAATTTTCTGATAATGAAGGTAGAAGAAAGAGGAGAAGAATTGAGGAAGAGGAGCAGAGGATATAAATGAAAAGAGGATAAAGGCAAATTTCAAAATAGAGGCAAAGACTGGGAAAACTAGCAAAGTAAATTTGTAATCTTATTAGGGGATTGGTGTCTCCTTTTCAGTAATAGCTTGAAAAAGAGCAAGTTGGAGCCTATACAAGAGGGAGTGGGTTCTCCCTGCAAGTTGTAGCTTACAGAAGAAATAAGAGGTTGAATCCTCCTTTAGGTAGAAGCCTACAAAATTAATGTAAAAGAGGGAGTGGGTGCTTGCATTTACATCACAACAACCAAACTCTTGATTTTTCCCTTTATGGGTTTCCACTTATATATGGTACCCTAATGTGTTACATGAGCTTCTTGTATGTTTTTTTTTAATTCATGGTTATTTGTTGAAAAAATATATAGATCTCGTAATATGTTAAAGAAATAATTAAAGGTTTGATAAAATAATTTGAAATTGGCCATTTTAAAGAAACAATTAATGATTCCCCCCATGTCTCATTAATTTCATAGTTTTCAACAAAAAGGCCACAAAGGAAGGGATCCACTAAAGTATTAGGATCACTAAGGGAAACTAACTACTAGTGTAGGAGCACCTATATATGCCATAATTCTTCTAATTAGTTGTCACAAAGAGCTTAGTTTCATTATAACCTACAAGTGATTTCTACATCTAATGTCCATGAAGATGTCAACTTTCATCTATCCTTTTTTTTTTAGCATATGGTGAGCAATGTCCAATATTCTTTGATTTCTAAAGTGTGGTGAGAAATTCCCACTCCATTTTTCTTCTACACTTTAATTTCTATTTGCATCTAACTTACAATCGTACTTTGAATTCTGGGATAGTTCAATAATCACCTCGCAAAGGGTCAAAAACAATTCATCATGATCTATCTTGTTAAACAATTATCCAAGTCAATTGGGTGATATATCACTGGAATATTCATCGTAAGTCTCTATTGTTAAGATTTTTGTTGTGTTGTTAGCTTTTAATTTTGTAGATAAACTAATAGTCCATGACTTAGAAAGGCCTTATGTCAGGTCATTTACTTACTAAATAAGGGTATAAAAACCCTTTTCTAGGAAAGGATGAAAATAAAAACTCATTCATAGGCTATGCCAACCCAAGATGGAGCCACGATCAAGTTTCTTTGGGTCATTGCTTCGTGCAGCCTTCACAAATATTTTTGAGAAATTTTGTGTGTAATATTTATATTATGAAAAAAATTTCTTTACATAGATGACAAAGTTGTTCCAGAAAACTATGTGTGGACTTAAAAGCAAATACATTGTCCAACACTTGTTCCCAATAGTCCACATCTAGCCAAAAAGGAAGTGCAAAGTAGCATATAACTAGATAGCCCTTGAAAAATTCCATGCAATGGGTATTGTGGGATTGACAACAAAAGAAACCATAAACATCTATAGTCCAATATACCATAAAAGTTACCATGACTGCATAGTAGAGAAAAAACAGAACATAGACTAGAATGGACCAAGAGTAGGAATAATAATCTAGGACAATAACTGGAGATATTTCATTAAATTTTCCTTGAGGAATGTCTTCTTTTGGTGCGTTGATGATAACTAAAGTACAAGGTTGAAACCAGAACCAGAGTTTGAGTCAAAAGCCATATAATGTTCCACTCAGGTCATCCTGGAGTCTAAATCATCCAAGTTGTATCTTATATCCTAGAGAATCCTTTTGATCTCGTCTTGTCCTGCAAATAGTTGATAGTGATCAACTTTCTTTTCACATATGACCACATGCAACAAGGTGTCCAATTTCCTGTGTAGAGCTACTGAGTGTAGGAAGTGAAGTCTTATTTTCTAGAATTTATCCGGATCAAGAATCCATCTAAATGTTGAACCAGTGATTTCTGAATCTAAATGGTAAGACCAATCCCTAAATTATTTAGCTTCTAGTTGAAGAATTTCATTTCTAACCTCAAGAGGGATTGCATCAAAATGATAACCCATAGAATGTCATCCAAAAAGACATTGATGTCAAGAAGAATAAGCACCTGATGCTCCTCCCCATTGACAAGATTGCAGGAACCGTCGTGTTATAATCACAGTTGGCAGAGGTCAACTTGGAAGGGGTTGATGACACAAAATATGAGTAGCCGGGTGAACAATCTCGGGTTTCGAAACCACACAAGCCCAATTTCCCTAGTATGAGTGTTGGCTTAAGGGGGCCTGACCCAGGTTCAGAGTTGTTTGCGCCAACCAACAAAACCCTAAACCGTTGGCCCTTTTGGAAACAACCTGTGTAGTGTAGGCTGTAGTATCACCCAAAGCAGTATAGGGGGATGCTAGAACCAAGTTTCTATATCCAGGGATATGTGATAAGTGGTTTCTAATTCTGCACAGCTTCGGATCCGCCTTTACGCAGATTGATATCTTCCTAAGACCTGTCACTATATCTAAGTCAAAATGGATTCTAAACCTTCGTGAAGGTCTATGATTAGTCTTTGCGGACCTTAACTAGACGATTTATCTAATTTCATGCATCAATAAACATCCCTAGATTTGAGTTCATGCAGATCTATCCAATTCGTCAGAAAACATAGCGGAATTAACTATTATCTTCGTGGAACAATATAACTACTTAAATCATGCATTAATAAGATAGATTTAGTAAATTCGTACAACATTCATTCATTATTTCATAAAATCATATCATTAAGCGACAAAATATAACATAAACAGATTCAACAGAAATACGCTATAATTCTTCAAAAGCTATCTTTATTGATCTTCAGTGTTCAGATTACAAACTCTTCTACCATGCGCACTCAACTGTAGGGGTCCATGCACTCAGCTGCGAACTCTACCAAACCTCCTATGCACTCAGCTGCAGGAGCCTTTCCTTCTTCACCTAAGTATAGAAAGCAAAGCCTTCCTACCTTAGTACTTTCCCTAGACAACAAAAAACATTTCAGCCTACCCAATTCTCCATCAAATGTTTTTTCTAAGACTCGCTATGGCTCAATTATTTATAGTTTTTCTTCATACAATACCATGGTCCGCGGACCATGGGTGAGTCTCAAAACTAACTTAACTATCTATCCAAACAAGGGGATAAGGCCCCTTTGACGCCTATCTATATGCGCGCTCTGCATCCACATATCGTGGAGACTTTACATATTTTACGAAAACATGTACAAAATTTGGGTTAACTAACCCAAAAACTGACCCTATGGACCCTATCCCAACAGGCCCACAACACAAATATCGTGACTCACCCTCGAGTCACTCAGCTGGTGCCGCGATCTTGCTGCGAAGATCACCTAGCTCAAACTGCATCACTAAAACTTCAGCAACACTTTGTGTCGCTACTTGTTGTACCTCTTCAACCAATTTCTCTGTGGTTGTCCCTTCCACTGCTAGGCACATGGTCCATTGCGTCTGTTGTAGTCCCTTGAGATTTTGCTGAAGTGACAGAGTAAGTTGACAAGTATCCTCTAGCCACGGTTGCAATCGGGCCTTCAACAAGGCCTCTTTCCTCTGCAGGTCCTCCACTTGTGTTAGTAGCTGCTTGCCCTCCTATAACTTCACTAGGCGTTGTGCTAGAGCCAAAGTGTGTGCATACACTCGGACTTCATCATATTTTCGCTGTGTTTCTCTAACATCTCTGTTTAGCTTCTGCAGGTTCAGGTCCTCTTGCAGATTCATGCATAATTCCATCGTGGCATCAAACATTGAGGATAAGTCATTGATTGCAGTATCTAATGTATTCATTCCCTCCTTAATTGCTACTCTGATGTGCTCCCAAACCTCTAGCAGAGTTGTTGGCTGCAACTTCAACTGCAGCTCTGCTATCTTCATCTAGAAATCAAAGGTCACCCTACCGACTTCCTCCTTTGATGCACGTACTGCAGCAGCCAATTTCCTCACTTTGGCAGAGGCCTTTGCATCCTCTGGTATGTTCAATTGAGGTACTGACTTGCAGGCCTGCTCGATCATTGTTTCTAGGCTCTGTCGTTGTGTCTGCAATCCTTCCTTTTCCTTCAATGATTGATTTTTCTTTGTGAACAATTATTCGGTGTTAACATTAAACTCACTGATGATGGTGAGGGTGCGTTGTTCCCTGATCCTCAATTCTTCTGACACTCCCTGATGTAGCACATGGAGGGTTTGGAGTGGAAACACGGAAAAATTCAACCCCATGTCCCTTATTGTATTAATCATAGCGCAGTCCTCTTCTAATTCTACGTGAAGGGACCCCTCTAGAAATCGAATGACCCTGAGGTCCAGAGTTCATTCTAGCTCTGCCACTATGCTACTTCCCTATGTCAGGCTCTCTTGCACTCCACTCACTTTCTCGATGCCCACTTGGATCCTATTCACCTGGATCTGCAGCTCTTGCAGATCCTTTGGGATGCTCCCCAGCGTCTGCATACATTTCTGCTCAAATTATTGTAGCACCTCCGTTTTCGTGTCCCGCACTTTGTCTCCGATCTCATTGAGATCGCCTTCTATTAGCACCATGGGATCAATATTTGTTTGCTTATCAGACTTATGCTTTTCCTATTGTCCACACGTCTACTCCTACCCACGTCTCTTCAAGATGAAAGGAGTGTTATCCTCCTCATTTTCGCCTCCTCCCTGCTATGACAACTCTTGCTTGTCAGTATGATGCGAAGAAGACTTTCCATCCTACTATGTATCCTATCGTTCCTTCTCTACCTTCTCTTTAGCAACACTTTCTTTCTCCGTTCGTTCCTTCTCCACAACTTCCTTAGCAGCTTTTGTCTTCTTCTGCTCAGCGAAGGCACGCGCGGCCTTCTAAGTTGCGTCCTTTCACTTCTACTTAACAGAGCTTTCGCCGCCTTTGCTAGTGCCTACATCACCCCCAGTGGGTTTGCGCCACTCTGCGCTACCCAATACCCCACAACCTCCAAAATGTTCGTCTCAGATACCAGATAGGGCAACATGTGCCATGTTTGTTTTGGGTCCTTCCACACTCTGATGGACACATTGTGAATGTCGGCCTTGAACTCTGCATAGGCAAAAAACTAAGCGAACAAGGTTGGGGACAACCTTGGCCTCTGACTGATCACCATATGGAGGTCCATGTCTACCAAAATCTTGAAGATTTTTTATTCCTTGATCCTTCCTGGATCCTTTGTTGACCACAACAAGGCAAACTGCGCTGCCTCAGGAAAATCTTCCTTACGCGGAGGAAACTGATTGTCCTCCAGTAATCTCCAAGCGACTAAAAGAATATATAGAAAAATCCATGCATAATGGAATGGCTTGCCCTCCTCCTGAGATTCTCGAAATTTAGCGAGGAACTCTTGGCATAGATACTTTGCCCAATTGTATTGGATACCTTTTGCGCACTGTGCTGTGAGTGACACTACCAGAGCTAGAACTTCGTCCATGTGGCACTTCCTCATAACCTTTTCCACAAGAATTTAGGCAATGAACTACACTTCTTGGTCTTGAATTGAAAGGATAGAGTACTCATGCAAAATTTTCACAAGACCATACTCTTTCTTCATTTTGTCAGCCAATTCTTTCTCCCCACTTTTCCCTCCAAACTCCTTGGCAAGGTTTGCTCCTTTGTGAGGAAACTTCATTATCCTATGGATTAACATGTATGTTATTGGAATGGGCTACCCAAGCCACAAACACCCATCACGCACCAGTGCGAGGAGCTGGCGCACATATACCATGTTGATAGATGAGCGATGATAGTGCGGCACTAAGAGCATGTTCAGTAGCCCCGCCTGCTTAATGCGCAAACCCACTTCATGGGCTCCAACTGCGTAACCCCTATTTCGTCATAATATATCTTTTTCATATACTTATGGGTCGCTAAGTGCGGGAACTTTTCATGGTCTGTGAGGTCCCAGTCCTCCATTTTCAAGACCAAAATTCGTGCTAACCTGGGACCTTCAAATTCGACCTGCTCGGGTAGCAGGGGAATCGACAACACAAACTTTATGGAATCTAGGTCCTTGGTCACTTTGGTTCTTCCCTTCCGTGAAGAGATATACTCAAGAAGCCTTGAGATAGGCTCGATTTCTTCAACATCTATTTCTTCGACATGTTGGTGTTACTTCTCTTCTAAATCCACCACTTACACCGGTTGTTTGTCTTTTTTCTGCTTTGGTTGCACCTCCATATTCTTCCTTGGTGACATTCTTACAGGCACTAGCTTCCTCTACTTCTCTTTTGCGGTTGTTTGTTTCTCTTTTTCGGTTGCCTGTTTCTCTCTTGTGGTAGATTTTTGTGGCCTTGGCGACCTTGGCACGGTAGGCACAGGGGTTGAAGCTTCCATACTCAAAATCTCAGGGATTAGCGTGTCACATAGAGAAGATTCAGAACTCACGGCTTTAGCAGGGTTGGTGGTAGCCATATGCTATAGAATGGCCTTCTGGTTCCCCGTAGGTAAGGCAGCAAATGTCAGTCTTGCCATGAAATCCTCCCAGAACCGACGACTCATAAAATGTAGATAGAAAATCACCAAGACAAGTCTCAAAATGCAAAGTGTTCTTCTATGGTCCAACATGTAAGATTTATAGGCATTTTTGAATTCAAATCTGACTAATCACCCCAAATCTGATAATAATTGCCCCTTTGGTGGAAGATATTCAAAGATTTTTGCCATAAATAACGCCTACCCACTCCTCGTAATTGATTTTTAGCCATCAACTCATTAATAGAAACCTCAACAGCTACTTGTTTACTCTTCTACACAGCACCAACCTCGATGGTGCAGGTTATCAAGCGCAACTTCACCTAGCACACCCCTGTCATCCACTGCACAACAATTCTACCATGTTCTTCACCTCGTCGACCAGCGTAGTTTATAGTCCCACAATCCCTTTTAGTTGCCATTGTACAGGGGCAGGTTCCCCTATGTACAACTTCAACCTACTTCCATTCACTCGGCTAGGGAATGGTTCCCCATTCAGCTTCGTGAGCTGAATTGTGCCACCATCTGTGATATCCTTAATAACATACAACTCCAACTAGTGAATTTGAAATTTTCTTGGAAACTTCATAAACTTTCTATCATATAACAGCACCAAATCATCTACCTTGAACATGCGCAGCTTAATATGTTGTTCGTGCCATGCCTTCTTGTGTTCCTTTTGCACTTGCTGATGAAATCGTGCAAGGAAGCGGTCTTCCTCTAACTCCATGATCTACGGGAACCGTTCTTCCAAGGTCTTGCGGTTCGTCATCTTAGTCAAGGTTGTTATCCCTAAGCTGGGCATAATATACTCCATTGTCATGACGGCTTCAATTCCATAGACCGGCTTGAATGGCGTTTTTCCTGTCAATTTCTTGCAGGTTGTTCTATAAACCCATAATACAGAAGGTACAAGCATGTCCCAGTCATTCCTTTGCGCATTGTAGACCTTTGTCAATGCATGCTCCAAGATCTTATTAAAAGCTTCCACTATTCCATTCACTTGTGGGTGATAGGGTGTGCTCTTCTGATGATATACCTGAAATTATTCGACCATCGTGCTAATCGTTTCATTCAAAAATTCCGTACCCCTATCACTCATCAAAATCTTAGGACAACCAAACCATGTTAAGACAAACTCAAAGAGAAACTTCGCAGCAATGGTAGTTGTACTGTCCTTCACTATTTGTGCTTCCACCCATCTGGTTAAATACTCTATCGCAGTAATAATATGTCGTGCGCCCCTCTTCTTTCCTGGTGGTTGTATGGGACCTATAAAATCAATGGCCCATTTCTAAAATACCTGCAACAAAACTTGGGTATTTAAAGGAAATTCATCCCTTCGAGAAGGTTTCCCTATCCTTTGGCAAGCATCGCACGCATTGCACTATGCCTTATAATCCTTGTGTAACGTTGGCCACCATAACCCAACACGTAAAATATTCTACACGGTTGCTTTCCCTACATAGTAACCTCTTGCCACTCCCCCATGGGCTTCAACGAGGATACTCGCACGTTCAAACTCTAGAACATATCTCTTCTGAACCCATCTTATAAAAATGACCCGCAATTAATGAAAAATATGGGGCACAAACTAATAACTCCTTTTGTTGAGTGGTATAGCCTTCCGAAGGTATTACTGTCATTAAAAACTGAAGAATGTGAGAAAAATGGTCGTTCGCGATGTGCACCGCAAAGAGCTCCGCGTCTAGTAGTCCTTCCTCCAAGCTACTATGTTCTTCGCTTGTTTCAATCCTTGATAGATGGTTTGGGCATGCATTTATCCTTCCAGGCTTCACGATCACCTCGAAGTCATACTCCTGGAACAATAGAAACCATCGAGAGATCTTCCGCCCCAACGCAGGCTTATTAACCAAGTACTTCAGCGCAGAGTGATCTGTGTACATCTTAAAGTGTCCCCCCAACAAATAATTCCTGAATTTTTGTAGTACGTAGACCATCACCAGTCCTTCGCTCTCTGTGGTGGAGTAATTATTCTCAGCTTTGGATAACTTTCTACTCACGAAAGCTATTGGATGGTCAATCTCTCCCTCTCGTGCATGGGTCAATACTGCTCCTAGCGCAGTAAAGGAGGCATCAACATGCACATGAAACTGATTTTTCCAATTGGGAAACACCAAGATAGGCATTGTCACCATATTTTCCTTCAAGACATCCAAGCTGCGTTGACAGTATTCATCCCAGCAAAACATCAAATCCTTCTTTAGCAACCTTTCCATCGGCGCGGTTATCTGGGCATAAGCCTTGATAAAATTTCTGTAGTACCTAGTGTGTCCCAACGTCACCCGCAATTCTTTCACATTCCTAGGGGGTTCCAAATTTACAATAACAACGATCTTCGCATGGTCCACCATCAATCCCTTCTTACAGATAACATGACCAAGCAAAATCCCAAAAGGCACACAGAATTTACACTTCTTCAGGTTCAGCGCGATCTAAAATCTTCAACATGTATCTAGCATGAGGCGCAGACTCGCAACATGGCGCTTCACCAACCCAAACACAGTAAAGTCATCAAAATATGCTTCCAAGAACTTGTGAATAAATTATTTGAATGCTGCGATCACTACCCAAGAAAAGATTGCAGGCGCCTTCTTCAATCCAAATGGCATAACTATATATTATAAGCAACCCCACTCCGTCGTGAAGGTTTTCTTTCTTGAATCCTCTGGTGCAATAATTATTTGATGATAACATGAAAATACATCAGTAAATTAATGTGCTTCTTGTCCGCCAACATTCTCTAATACTTCGTCAGTAAATGGTGTCAGAAACGGGTCATGCACACAGGGATCATTCAACTTCCACAAATCCACGCATATGCAAATTTCACCTTTTTGTTTCTTTTCTTGGACCACTATTGGACTTACCCAATCGGATGCTTCTACAAGCTCAATAATTCCATCTTCCAACATATTATCCAGTCCCAAGTGCACCTTTTCCTTATACTTTGGATTCAATTTATAAGGTCATTGTTTAATAGGCTTCACGTCTGGTTTCAACATAATCTTCATAATGCCTAAATCTCCGAAAATCCCTTTCAAATCCGAAAACTTTGTTGGGAATAAATCCTGGTACTCATAAAATAGCTTTGCTACCTTATCAACAGTACCTTCATCCCAATAATTCCCTATCTTCGAGAACTTGGGTTCTTCTTCATAATTTACATGGCGAGTTCTCAGAGGCTCTGATATATCTAGGTTCTCCACCTTTGGTCCTTCGACTTCACGTTGTCCTTCAGTCTTAGGGATGGTAATAATCCACGGGTCATCCTCTTCTTCAGTAGTCACATTTTAGCATTCCAATGCATGGCATAGCTTTGTACTCCATTCTAGCTGAGTCCATTTTACTAGTTCCTTCGACGTTCTGAATATAGATGCTTTAATTTCTTGTAGCGCCTCATCAATGCTCTCAAACCCATCCTCAAAGCTTAACATTAGTAGAAAACTTTCCCTTAAAATGTCCCATTCAGTCATTCCATGGTGAAGCTCCGTCTCCAAATACTAATTCATTGGGATGGTATCTAACGTATGACATAATATATGCACCCATTTTGGTTGTGGTTATGTTCCCCAGGCCTTAGTCCATCGTGCTAAATAATCGTGCGGATCATCCTTTCCACTATATTTTTATATCATCCTGGTGTTAGTGTAACTAAACCTAAACTTCATCATTTTTTAGTATTCTCTCCATCCAACAAAGCTCTCCTTGTGTGTACCCCACCAACGGGAAGGCATAGCGCGCAGTGCCAATTCTAGTGCCTGGAATCAATTCTCTTCTGGTACTTCTTGTTCAAATTCATCCAAAAACAATTCCACATCAGTAAACCCATCATAATGTGCAAGGTTTATTACCTCAATTGAAACACACCTTAGCAACTTGGTCATCATATTGCAGTGGAGCATAGATACTTCATGCAACCTATTCTACCAATTCTCAAGCTCTTCATCTCAATCTGAGGAGCAGGAGCTATCCCTATCCCACGCGATTCATCCATCTGCTGTAGGATTGATCCAATCCTCATCATGCGCTATTATCTTCTATATCAGTTTGAGATCATCGTCACTTTCTACATAGTCGCGCACAAGTTCAGTGTAACGCGTTCCTTCTGCATGGTTTAATGGCACTACTACCCTGAGCAACTTCTTCGCAAAGGACATTTTTTGCTTCTTCAAGTTGATTACCCCGTTCATATCAATATCCTAGTCGATTCCTAGCAATGCAAGGTATGGGTTAATGTCATCCACTATTTCAATGACTTCAAAGTC
This sequence comes from Pinus tabuliformis, assembly GCA_031772625.1. Classification (NCBI taxonomy): domain Eukaryota; kingdom Viridiplantae; phylum Streptophyta; class Pinopsida; order Pinales; family Pinaceae; genus Pinus; species Pinus tabuliformis. The sequence continues at coordinate 112,711,936 of CM062817.1, forward strand.
AGCCAACACGCTCGCACCCTCAATGTCCACCTTATTCCGTATAAGCGCCCCATTGGAATAATCTTCTGCTGATTTGCCATGCGCAACTGAATAGGAGACCACTGCAACGTAGGTCTCCCCATCCTCTCCCATTTTTTCTTAGGCAATACATTCGCATCAGACCCCAGATCCAAGATTACCTGGTCCATTTTATATTCACTGATCTGTGTGGTTAACCTCATCTCGTGCCCCATTCATGCCTTATGCTTACCAATCTTTCTAACTGTGTGTTGCTCCGTAAGAGTCTTTTCCTTATTGGTACACTTGTGATGAGGCTCATCATTGGGTAAATATATGGACCTTAATAAACCTCCAAGCTTACTAAAGTCAACTCTTCTCATAATTCCTTACATGTTTTAATTATATTTTTCTTAATGAGATGAGTAAAAGTAAGATGTTATGTCTAGTGGTCTAATGTGGATTGATTGCAGGTTTTTGGGAGAAATTTATAGAAATTATGGATAATTAAGGTGTAGGAACTTGAATGAGACAAGGAGAGATTATAGGAGATGGATCTTCCTCATTAAATCCTCACTCATTTGAATATCCTTCAATCAAATCACACTAGCTTGGAGTTGTAGGCAGTCAAGTCATGAAGATCATTAGCAGCTGATCCAATGATAGTTAAAGAACCAGTTCATCTTGATATTGGGAGCCAAGCCTCCCTAGATTTAAGGAGGTTGTTGCAAACTTCATCTGTATAAATAATGAGGCCTAGAGCCTCATTAGGATTTAGATTTTTTATGCAAGATAACTAAGCACTTTCGAGTTGAAGGATTGTGGCAAAACATTGTTATGTATGTTTGATATGTTAATGAAAATGAGAATTTCCTTGATCCAACACTGATTTGACTTAGAGGGCTGAAGCTCTTGGCTTAGGGCCCAATCCTAGCAGCAAAGGTTCCTCTTACTATACTTGTATGCTTAGGCTATTTCATAGATTACTTGTTGAATTAATTTTGGAATTGTTTCCTTGCAAGTATTAATGAATTTGATTAGTTTGCTTCCATTTGTGCATAGATTTAGAAATAGCTTTAGAGAGATAAAGGAATACCAAAAAGGCTGATAATAGGTGGTTCTTTCCTCACTCCTCCTTTTAGGGACCATGGTTTGAAGGAAAAACTCCCATTCAGCCCCAAAAAGATAGAATTCTGATTTCTTATGAAACTTAGGGTTTTCTACTAATTAGTCCAGCATCTTCAGTTTTCAAGGATAGTTTGCAGTTGTTATTTTTTTTTATCTCCAGCTTTGTATTACGTTTCATAATGTTTCATAATAGGCTGTAAAGTATTTCCATGCATGAACTAGGCAAATGAATGATGAAATTATGTTTTCTTATGTTGTTGGAGATCTTTCTTGTTTGGACATGGTTTATGGGTAAGTGACAGTGATGTGTGTATTGTAGGAGTTTCAAGAGTGCAAGAAGAACTCATGTCAACAGCCCCAGCCTAACCTCATCCATCTGTAATCGCCAAAATCAACTAATTCCATGAACCGAGTTATCATTTCATAAGACCAACTTGCCATGCTTGTTGAGCAAATCCAACCATCATTGAAACTTTGGTTTGAGTTCTGAGGAAGTCCTAGCCACTTCCTTGCCTTATTCCTTCCATCACTGACCTTCCCTAAGCCCTATACCACTGCCTAAATCACTCCTTATGCTTTTGGCCTGATCCTGTAGGAATATATGGGATCTTGTAGGTGCATTAGGACATCCTATAGACATCTTGTAGGATGACCTGTAGTGGCTTGTTTTAAGGCTGATTTGTGAAAAATGCATCAAGAAAGATAGGAGAAGACCCCTGCTTTCCTCTCAAGCCTTCTGAACCTTCACAACCACCTCTCTCCACACCTAACCCACATACCATACAATCAAGAAGAATTAACATTCATGTTTTCACAAAAAGGACAAAAGGAAAAGGTTGTTGTGTTCATTCATATGCACAGTATTAAAGTGTTTTCATTAGCACAGATTGCATGCTTAGGATAGTTAGGGTTCCACATGTGTTAGTTTATAATTCTTCTGAAGCAAGATCTCTTAACAGATAGCTAGATGAGTGGTGTGTTTTAAGAATTTCTTTCAGTCTTTCATTACTGCAATATATAATATTTCAATTCTCTCAATTAGAGAAAAATCCCCCTTTTTCCATTGGTAATCAAACTTCTTCTAAATCAATAGAAGGCTGGTTTGAGAAACCCTAGTGGTCTGTCGCTAGCTCAGCAATGAAAAAGAGTGGATCCATTGCATCTATTTATGTATACAACTCTGTCACCTCCAAGTTTGTATGAACCCAGAGTTAATAAAGTAAAGTTGGTAGCCCCAGGAGTTGCAACATTCTTTCTGCAATACTGGTGCTCATCAACTTGTCTATAAAGTCTTGCAACCCTTTGACTACTTTTTGTTCGCACAGAAGCTTCATACAAGTCTTGAGAAAGGTATCTAGTATTGAAGGATCTACTTCTTGAGTCACATTAGTCTCAAGCATTTTCTCCTGACTTACTAAGTTGGAGGCCTCAGCAAATTTCTTCTTTGCTTCCAAGAAGGTTTCCTTAGCATGATTCTTAATCAAAGTCGACTTCCTTCTCAGTAGCCTTGCGTACCCATCCCTCCTCCTTTGGATGCTTACCTTTATCCGTGCCAATTGTTATACCACTTCTCAATACAATATTTATGTTTTGATCCTCTTTGCGGGGCTCATCCCTCATCATATGAATATTCTGTGTAGGCTACTAGGGTTGGCTTTCTTTTCTTACATCTTTGCCATAAGGAAAAACATTCCTCTATGACATGATAAAACTGTCAGCAATACTGACATGAAGGATGTGTGGGATTTGGACAATCACGCACGAAGTGCCTTGCTTCGCCACAATTATAGCAAATTACCTTCCCATGCCCTCGTCCTGGTACAACACCTCTTCCTCATCCTCGGCCTTGGAATCCTCCACACGCTGCTCTCACTCTTTGATCCTAAGGCTGAATTTCTGCCTACATTCTGTAGGTAGGGGTCATATCCATCATCAACTCATAACTTATACAATGGCATTCATCATGCCCTACTGACTCATAGAAATTGCAAAATAACTATTGAGGGGTCAGTACAAACTTTTGCAATAGATGGTAGTTATCTTTAGCATGTTGTCCTATAACCTGAAAAATAGTGCACCGCAGCGCAGCTCTCGTGCTCGTTCCAACACTGTTCTCTCGTTTCAGGGGAACAAGTCCCCCCCATGATATAGTTCCTAAAGACCAGGAAATGATCCTTATCATGTCAACGACTTTTACATTTTAGACACCAGATCTCAGCGTGCACCTCTGGCTAAGCTTCCCTTCCCTTTTTCAAGCTCTGAAACTCCAAGTGCAGGATCTCTAGATGCGAATGAATCTGTTGTACGCCAAGGTTTGTATATGAAATAGGTGATGCATGTAGCCTCATCACAATCTCCAAAGCTTTTGCTTGCGTTGCTATCTTCTGCTGTGATAGAGGTATTCTTAAATGTGGAAAAGCAAAGCTATAAACTAGTCACGATGTTGGGTATCTGAGATTTACATATTAGCATGCCTGATCTGGCACTTCAAACTCTGATCAAAGTCCCAAGACATCTCATCAACTCTCATTCGGATCTCCTTAAATTCAATTACTGACTGCACCTTTGACTTAGGCCTACTGAACTCCTTATTCAAAGCTAGTTGGGTATCTTCCAATGACGCGTTGGGGTTATCAGTGCAATACTTGATATACCATGTTAATGTACAGTCCTACAAGGCTATAACCAACTGTGATATATTAATATTGTCATCGGTAACCTGCTGCATTGTCCAAACAACTCCTACAACAAACCAAAATTGCTCTGGATCTTTATCGCTCGTTCCTTTAAAAATCAACATCTTCATCGCGTTTGCCATGTTGAATGGTGGAAGTGGTGGTGGAGGAGGTGAAGGTGTAGGTGTATGAGGTGGAGGTGGAGGTGGAGGTGGAGTGGATGGATGAGATATCCTCGGAATACCCTAAGTTATTAATTGAATGGAACTTCGCGATGTAGTCAGTACCACCCCTTCATCATCACTTGAAGGGGGTTCAATAAGGGGATTGTATTTTGGGCTAGATCCTACATTTCTTCTAAAGAGTCTCCCACTTTGCGTCAACCCAAACATCAAGGTAACTGCATAACCCTCTTTTCACATAACAACATTTTAATCCAAGTCTTCAACGAGTTCAAATACTTATATCGCGGCCCTTTAAAGATCTTTCACTCTGCCTCACTATAGCTGATGTTCCTGTCAATCACGAAATAAGTCACAAAGCTTCCCAATGTACGGTCAACCCAGTGACCCATAACCTATGCGATATTTGTTCCCGATTCTTCTAGACATCACACCAATTCAAGAGTCCACACTATAGGGCCTTCGAGCCTCCACGTCCCTTGACTATCAGCTCATTTAGACAACCACTTGTATAGTTCTTCAGGGAAGAAACAGAAGAACTCGTCGATCTCGTCTGTGTATAAAACCTCTCCAACCACTACTCGAATAATATAGGGCTCCTGTTCTCCCGGGCCGCGAACTCGTGCAATTTCCGATCAATCCACTTATCAAGCTCTTTCTTCATAGGAAACCATTTACCGCGCATCTCTTAGATAGATCCCAGTCCTGACAATGGAACCATTTGTTGGCTTAAGGGAACCTGACCCAGGTTCAGAGTTGTTCACGCCAACCAACAAAACCCTCAACTGCTGGCCATTTCAGCAACAAACTGTGTAGTGTAGGCTACAATCTCACCCGAAGCAGTATAGTGGGATGCTAGAACCAAGTTTCTGAATCCAGAGATATGTGATAAGTGGTTTCTAAGTATGCACAACTTCAGATCTGCCTTCACGCAGTTTGATATCTTCGTAGGGTCTGTCACTGTATCTAAGTCAAAATAGCTTCTAAACCTTCGTGAAGGTCCATGATCAGTGTTTGCGAACCTTAACTGGATGATTTATCTAATTTCGTGCATCAATAAACAACCCTAGATCTGAGTTCGCCCATATCTATCCAATTCGTCAAAAAACATAGTGGAATTAACTATTATCTTCACAGAACAATATAACTACTTAAATCATGCATTAATAAGGCAGATTCAGTAACTTCGCGCAGTATTCATTCATTATTTCATAAAATCATATCATTAAGCGAAAGAATATAACATAAATAAATTCAACAAAAATACACTATAATTCTTCAAAAGTTATCTTTCTTGATCTTCAATGTTTAGATTACAAACTCTTCTACCCTACGCACTCAACCGCAGACTCTACCTAGGCCTCCTATGCACTCAGCTGTAGGAACCTTCCCTTCTTCACCTAAGTACAGGAAGCAGAGCCTTCCTGCCTTAGTACTTTCCCAAGACAACAAAAACCTTTCAGCATACCCAATTCTCCATCAAAAAAAATTTCTAAGACTCGCTATGACTCAACTATTTATAGCTTTTCTTCATAAAATACCATGGTCCGCGGACCATGGGTGAGTCTCAAACCCAACTTAACTATCTATCCAAACAAGGAGCTAAGACCCCTTTGACACCTATCTATCTGTGCGCTCCGCATCCACATATCGCAGAGACTTTACATATTTTACAAAAACATGTACAAAATTTGGGTTAACTAACCCCAAAACTCACCATAGGGACCCTATCCCAACAATGAGGGAGGCAACATGTGAAATTTATATACCGAGGCACGACTATTGAGAAGGAAATATAGAGAGTCATCATCAAGATAGTAGTGAAATACCCAAGCTTAGGTGCCACAGTATGAGAAAGGTGGCATTTGAAAGGTGTATTCTAGGTCACAGTAGTGGAAAGGAAATTTCAAAAGGGCATCATGAGGGAGATAATGAACCAATAGCCGAGTATATCCTAAATCAACTAGGCCTAAACCAACCACCCCAATTTGACCATATATTGGTTGGGCGTAAAGAGTTTAAGGAATTGAGAAATTTTGACCATATCATATATTGGATGCAATCAGTTTGAAGACTTGAGGCTGGCCTATAGACCTAAAATTCTTGTTGAAAATAGCAACAAGAAATGCTAAAAATAACATTTCTATAGATAGCATTTCAGGATATATTCCAATTTTAATTTTTCCTTGAATTAAAATTGAGAATTAAAATTCGAATTTAGTCTCACCAGCTATTTGAAAAATAATTAATTAATTCATCTTGAGTTAATCAGTTGGAGAAATTCAAACATGAAGTCTTTGTGAAGACACGCAACAGTTATCCCTTTGATTGCGGAAGTTATCCCTTAATTAAGGAGATAAGGATGAGTTGAATTTGAGTTGTAATTAGTTAGCTCAGTTATTTGAGTTAAGTCCAGTTAAATTAGTTCCAAACAGTTTGTGGAACTAATTGTGAGTTCAGTCAGTTAATGCATGCATGCATGCAACTAGTGTTCTCCAGATAACTGAATATTCTCTCATAAATAACTCATGCATGTCAGTTCATAATAAGATCGAGTTGAGATTAAAGGTAGGGATAATGTACTATCAGTTGCTAGAATATTCCCATGTGAATATCTCTTGCATGTAGAAGGGATTTATTCCTTGAGGATTGTGCAGTTACTACAGAGGTCAGTGTAGTGTGTGAAGTGAGAATCACACAGGTTACAGCTGGAGGACCCAGGAGAAACTGCACAAGGAAATAGGAGGCTTGGAGGACAGAGGAGAAGGCATATGTGTTGTATATTCTATCTATGAGCAACAATGAGGGATTGTACTGAGAGTTGTATCTTGCTCAAAATCAATTATGCTTTTGCAAGTTTGATTGTAGAAGTAGATTAAATATTTTTCTTTAGTACATTGCATAATCAGTTAAATCTACAGTAAGAATTTATACATGGTATTAGAGCAAAGGTGATTAAAGCGGAGAATAGTATACAAAGAAGGGAGAAGTTCGAAGTTTGAAGTTCTTGATTGTAGGTACACAATCGATTTCTTATCACATCTCAAAGTTCACCAATGGTGTTCAATGGCTTGAGACTCAAGTATGCCCTGGATGGTAGCTCGAATTACATAGCATGGAAGGATCGCATGGAAGTGGTATTAGAGGACAATGGTTTGAAGGACTTCATTGATCAAGAAGTCCCCAAGCCAGCAGCAACTAATGCCCAAGAATTGGCGGAATGGAAGAAATGTGTGGCGAGAGCGAGGAGGATTCTTCTGGAGGGAGTTCAAGACCATATTTTCTCGAGTCTCCGTGGGAAGGAGACTCCATTTTCAATGTGGAAGACATTGAAGGACCTATATCAGAACAATAGTGACTAGAGGAAGTTGGCGCTAAAGGACAAGCTTCGGAAAATCAAGTATGAAAAGGACGACACAATCTCTACATATCTAAACAAGCTCACCACCTGTAGAGATGAGCTTGGAAGTGTAGGAATCATGACAGCTGATGATGATATGGCGAGTCTTGCTCTCCTCGGTCTTCACTAAAAGCTGGCATAGCTACCAGGACTCAGTGAATGGAAGAGAGAAACTACCAAATTGGGAATGACTGTGATCGGATCTGATGCAGGAGGAGATCAGGAGAAGCACCATAGATGGTTCTTCATCTAAGCATGAAGATGAAGAAAATCTAGCCTTAGAAAGTAAGGCACGGAAAGGGAAAGGGAATGCTTCCCATTCCAAATTGATTTCTTCCCATGGTGGGAAGAAGATTGATAAATCTAAAGTGAGATGCTTTAATTGTCATGAGGTGGGCCATTATGCAACTAATTATCCATTGAATAAATCCAATAAGGGATCCTTGAAAGGATCAGATGGTGAGGCACTGGCCTCACAGTTCGAATTGGATTTTACCCTCATTGCATGCATGGTTTCATTGATGGTGGGTTGTGTTTGGTACCTGGACAGTGGAGCCTCATTCCACATGGCCGGCGATAAAAGTTTATTCAGTACCTTAGAGGAGAAAGACCTCCAGATTGGCATAGAGATGGGCGATGATGGAAAGTACCATGTTTCAGGTGAAGGTATGGTTGTGTTTCAGAGGGAGCATGGAGCTCCTCTCACCCTAATTGATGTAAAGTATGTCCCTGGACTGAAGAAAAACTTGGTATTGTTCATGATGTTGCAAGACAAAGGCTATGATGTAGTCTTTAGTAAAGGAAAGGCGTTCCTAAGACTCATAGCCACGGGTCAGACCAAGAGGATTGGGATTCGAGTGAAGAATCTCTACAAGTTGGAGGTAGATGACTATGCTGCATTGAGTTCCAAAGCAGAATTGGTGCATAGCCAAGATATTGGCGAGTTATGGCATAGAAGGTTGGGCCACTTGCACCATGGGGCCTTGAAGATAATGCAGCAAATTTCTACCAGAATTCCCAAAGGTAAACTTGAGCAAGTGGACACATGCAAAGGTTGTATCTTGGGTAAGTATGCAAAATATTCCTTTCATGATCGAGACAGTCGAGCTAAAGAAATCTTGGAGCGAGTTCATACAGATGTGTGTGGACCATTCTCGATAGCCTCCATTGCTAAACAAAGGTATTATATGATTTTCATTGATGATTTTTCTCGTAAATGCTGGATCTATTTCATGCAAAAGAAGGATCAAACCTTCTCAAGGTTTTTTGAGTTCAAAGCCTTGGTTGAGAAAGAATCAGGAAATAAGATCAAGGCCTTGCAAAGCGACAATGGTGGAGAGTATCTCTCTCAAGAGTTTAAGGACTTCTGTGCAGCAGAAGGAATTAAACAGGAGTTGACAACACCTCATAACCAAAAGCAGAATGGGGTGGCCAAGAGGAAGAACAGAACAATTGTGGGGGCAGCTCGGGCGATGCTGCATGACCAAGGCCTACCACTTCATTTGTGGGCTGAGGCATGCAACACAACGGTTTACTTGCAGAATAGAATCCCACATTGCATACTTGGGATGAAGACACCAAAGGAAGCTTTCTCCTAGAAGAGACCAGATGTGGGTCACTTCAGGATCTTTGGCTCATCAGTTTATTGCCTTGTGACCAAGGATGCCTGGAAGAAGCTAGAGCTGACAGCAGAGTTCGGGATACTTGTGGGGTACACTAATACTCCACACAACTATCGGGTGTATTTGCCTACCAATCAGAGGACAGTGGTTCACAGAGATCTTAAGTTCGATGAGTTGAAGGCCATGCAAGTTTCCCTTGAGAGGGAGCTCAAGTTGCAGGAAGAGGAGGAACTTTTGATTCCTAAGGAGGAGGAGCCTCAGACTGATATGGAGCAGCCACATGCAGAGGTTCTAGAAGTGGAGAAATACACTCAAGAAGAGTCTTCCAAAGATGGGTGGAAGCGCTCAAGGGAAGCTGATAGATTATTGATGGATGTAAGAGAGAATGTGGGAGAGTCATCTTCTCAATGCAGACAGAGGAGGTCACCTGAGAGGTACACTAGTTACATGGCCCTTGTTGGGGAATGTGTAGAGACAAAACCATCTTCCTTTGAGGAAGTAGTGCAGCAGCCAATTTGGGTTGATGCTATGGTGGAGGAGTATGACTCCATAGTTTAGAACAGTGTTTGGGATGAGGTTCCAGGACCAGAGAACAAGTCAGTTGTGAGTTCCCATTGGCTTTACAAGGTAAAGCATGTTGTTGATGGTAGTGTGGAGAAATATAAGGCAAGGTTTGTTTCCCATGGTTTCTCACAGGTCGACGGGATTGATTATGATGAGACTTTTGCTCCTGTAGCAAGGTACTCATCTATCAAATCGATGTTGGCACTATCAACACAGATGGGTTGGAAGATCCATCAAATAGATGTGAAGACTGCATTCCTCAATGGAAAGATTGAGGAAGAGGTGTACATAGAGCAGCCTGAAGGATGTGAGACCTTCAATCGTGAGTCGCATGTGTGCTGACTCAAGAGAGCTTTGTACGAGCTGAAGCACCTCGTGCTTGGTACACAAGGATCAACAACTACTTCACCGGGTTGGGCTTCACAAAGAGTGAAGCATATGTGAAGTTGTACCACATCATGGTGGAAGGTAAGCAGTTGATCATTGTTCTTTATGTTGATGATATGATATTGGCAGGTGATGGTTAGTTGATCATGTCTTGCAAGGAAGACCTTGCAAGACAGTTCGAGATGAAAGACATGGGTCTCATGCACTACTTTCTAGGCATGGAAGTGTGGCAGAAGGATGGGAAGTGTTTTTGTCTCAAGGAAAGTATGTCAATGAGATACTCAGGAGATTCCACATGGAGAAGTGCAAGCCGATGCAGACTCCTTTAGCAGATAACTGGAGGAAGGAGGATGCTACTTCAAGTGAGGTAGTAGAGGCTACTATGTATCAGCAGCTTGTGGGTTCATTGATGTATTTAGTGAACACATGACCAGATTTGTGCTATGTGGTGAACTAGCTGAGTCAAGCTATGGTTCAGCCTACCAAGCTATTTTGTAAGGCAGCGAAGCATGTTTTGAGATACCTCAGAGGCACATCTCAGTATGGATTATGGTACAGATGGTCAGAGGCAGTGAAGCTACAGGGCCTCACAGATGCAGATTAGGTAGGGAGTCCATCAGATCGGAATAACACATCAAGAGGAATTTTCAACCTTGTTTCAGCTGCAGTTTCTTGGTACAACAAGAAACAGAGGTCAGTTGCACTCAACTCAGTAGAGGTTGAATACATGGCTGCAAGTCAGGCAGCATGTGAGGCCATTTGGATGAGGAAAATTCTAGTTGGTTTGTTTGATCAGAGGATGGATCCAACTGTGATCTATTGTGATAATCAGAGTTGTATCAAAATCTCTGAGAATCCAGTATTTCATGACAGGTCCAAGAATATCGACATTCGGTATCATCATCTCAGATACTGTGTGACGAGGAGGATCATGTTGTTGCAGTATATTTCGATCGAGGAGTAATATACTGACATTTTGACTAAGGCATTGTCAAAGTGTAAATTCAAGTTCCATAGAGACAGGGTCGGGGTGGTAGATAATCCCTTTCTTGTTGAGAGGGAGTGTTAAAAATAGCAATAAGAAATCCTAAAAATAGCATTTCTATAGATAGAATTTTAAGATATATTCCAATTTTAATTTGTCCTTGAATTAAAATTCGAATTTAGTCTCACCAACTGTTTGAAAAATAATTAATTAATTCACCTTGAGTTAATTAGTTGGATAAATTCAAACATGAAGTCTTTGTGAAGACATGCAACAATTATCCCTTTGATTGAGGAAGTTATCCCTTAATTACGGAGATAAGGATGAGTTGTAATTAGTTAGCTCAGTTAACTGAGTTAAGTCTAGTTAAATTAGTTCCAAACAGTTTGTGGAACTAATTGTGAGTTCAGTCAGTTAATGCATGCATGCATCCAACTAGTGTCTCCAGATAACTGAATAATCTCTCATAAATAACTCATGCATGTCAGTTCAGACAAAGACCCAGTTGAGATTAAAGGCAGGGACAGTGTACTATCAGTTGCTAGAATATTCCCATGTGAATATCTCTTGCATGCAGAAGGAATTTATTCCTTGAGGATTGCACAATTACTATAGAGGTCAGTGTAGTGTGTGAGGTGAGAATCACATAGGTTACAATTGGAGGACCCGGGAGAAACTACGCAAGGAAATAGGAGGCTTGGAGGACAGAGGAGAAGGCATATGTGTTGTTTATTTTGTCTATGAGCAGCAGTGAGGGATTGTACTAAGAGCTAGATAGCTTGAGAGTTAAAGCTTTGTGTAATCCTAAGATATTTCCTCTTGTATGATAATACAGATAGCAGGGTTTTTAGCGGAGGCTTTCCCCAGAGTATTCTTTTGTGTTTCATGTGTGATTGAAGCTTCTTCTCTGTTATATGTGTTTTGTTTGATCTTGCTCAAAATCAATTAAGCTTCCGCAAGTTTGATTGTAGAAGTAAATTAAGTATTTTGTTTTAGTACATTTCATAATCAGTTTAATCTACATTAAGAATTTCTACAATTCTAACTAGTAATCAAAACCACAAGGAAAAAGTTCTTGAATACCACATCCTACAAACAAGAACCAAGCAACTGAATGAAATGTCTACAAATTCAGGGATTTGAGAGGAAGAAAAGGGAAATACAACGAAAATTTCAAAGGATGGACCATTCACTATATTGTGGATGAATATAACGAAAAAAATGGACACCTACAACAAATAAACTTTGTGCCAAACCCAAGGAAAATCATGTAAGAATTAAGATGACCCATGAAAGGAAACCAGGATGGATACAAGTAGGGTAACATACCTCGCTAAATATTTTGGAGAAGCAATGAATCACTATTGTAATCAGGCACAATTAGCATTGTGCGTTTATACATGAACACAAAATAGAGAATCCACCACCCTGCAGTAATACTCCCACACTTATAAAGAAAACTCCCTACCGACGAGTATAACGGGTGAGATGTAGTGTCTGAAGGAGAAATGAAACAGGAAAGACAAGTGGGTGTTGGGGCACACATATTCATGCCCGAATTTAACACCCCAAACATGTGTGCACTATGTTGAGGTACTGCCATGAGTGAAATCGCCTATCAGAAAGCATAAACCAGGGGAATGTCAGGCTGAAACTCTATACCCTCCACTTGCCTAGCTTTAAATTGATGAGATAAGGAAAACCCTTTGAAATCATATAAACGGTGGGGTAACCATGCATACACCTTCACCAAAATGGTGGTCGCCTCTTTTTGACCCCCACGGTCAACCTGCCAAACACCCACCCATTGTTCTTGCATGTCAATAATTCGGGTTGTCAAACCGCCCTTCCTTAAATGCACCCCCATTGGGGAGATTAATGTAATGTAGATTACCAAAAATGATGTAATTGACTAGATGAGTATAATGATTGAATATGCCTTTAGGAATTTCAATGCAAGAAGAAATATATTTTGGAGGAAAAGGGGCTTGTTATGTGTCTCTTATGTATTGTGAACAATGAGTGAAAGTGGGAGAGGCTATTCAAATAGTCATTGTAGAAGCATGTGAATATGTGACTTTGGTTGTCGTTTGAGAGCAGTAGAGTACCACAATGATCTTGCATTAAAAATGTAGAGCTTATTTGTATTCAACATAGAAGAGGAAGTTGTGTGAAAGAAACCATTATTTGGATTATGGAACCTAGTGTAACAATGGTCAAGACTAGTTAAAAAAATGCTTTGTTTCTCACATTATGTAGAGAAAGTATCATAGGGTAAAATATAAATTAATAATTAAAGGAATATAGAGTGGTGCCTAGATTTATTGTTATCTTATAAGCTCTAGAGTATCGACATTTTTTTCATTAATGTAACATCTAAAATAAATCTTAATGTTTTTAGAATTGCTTCAAGAGATATATTCCGACTTATTGCACTTGAAATTGTAAGAAATGAGTGCTAGCTTTGTATTTGTCAATGAGAATTCGGTTTCACTTAATAGGCATCTATAGGGTTACAAAAGTTACAAGTTATCTAATGAATTTCTAAATGATTGAGAACCATAGTAAATAGAAGATTGCAAGGAAATTAGACCCAACTAACAAGAATAATTGGTGAAGTCTTTGTTAACATCATTACCTTGTTTACATGAGGACATGAAAAAGTGTAGGCATGGGGGAGATGTTGGGCCATAAATTTTTCATCTTTTCACCATTTGAAAAATATTTTCCTGATCATTTCACTACATCTTATCACATACTCATTATCGTTCTTACCATGTTTCTCCATGAGTATACAGAACAAACATTAAAGTATTTAATTATCATTAATTTATTTTATTTTCAACAAGATAAAGAGGATTATGCTTTCTTTTATTAATGAAGGTTTTCTTTGGCTCCATTATTGTAGCTTCTATGTAGTTGCTATAACCAGCCTTTGAGGTTGGCATATCTACGCAGCCCCAAGGGGGAATTCTACAACACAATATTTTTTTCTATGGATGATCACATGGCTTCATATTATATAAATTGCATTGAAGTTGATTCTAGAAGCCTTCAGGTTATGATCCACATTTTAGTCAACTTGTGCCAAGAATAATCGAGTAACAAAGTTAAAGTGTAATTTTCAAAGAAATGAACAAGAATATGGAAAATACTAGACATGGGTTTTATTTAGAACATTCCTTATTAGGATACATTTGAGTGGATTCTCCAAAAAGTGTGCAAATTAGGAGATATGCACAATTCGTACGAGGTTATATTTCTGGTCACATTCGTTCCCAAACTACATCTAAAACAGAGGAACCAATTAGCAAAAATAACCAAATCAAAGTTATTCTTAGATTATTTTAGTTTAGATGCATGAAATGCAATCTTATATTAAGTTTTCCCCAACCAATATCTACTAAAAACCACACAAATATAATATTTTGTAAATCTGTTCATGATTGGTGGTCCAAACATTGAGTTATTTGATCCAGGTAGATGTTTGTCACCACCCACCTATCCCACTTGGACCCCCACAACTGTCTCTTTCAATTTTTTCAGTTTCCTTAATTGTAGCACAATTTACTATTTTTAGCAGTTTTTCGGGTCTTGAACTTTCGGAGCCATTTCGAGGCCCTAAACGACGTTTTTTTGGGAAAACTAGGACCAACATGAGCTCATGTGCCGATGTTTCTCTTCCTAAAGTTGTAGTCCTCATATAGATCTTTCTAACGAGGTATTGTGTGCATAAAACAGAGACCATATGCCAAAGTTACGACCCCGGGAAGTTGATGTACCAATTTTCCCAAAACGGGGCCCATAGTTTGGCACTTCATCTCCTAGGGTTAGGTTTTTTGATGTTTAGGGTTTTCCATTGTTTTTCAACAATAAATAGGCCTTCGATCCTCATTGTAAGACAGTTCATAGGTGTGTAGTGGCCACATCTCTTCTCAGAGATAAGCTACCATCGCCCTAGTTAGTTTATTTCCATTTCTGTTTGTAAGCATATTTAAGTATTTTACATTAATGCAATGAAGCATTATTTCTGTTGCATCTCTGTATTTATGGTTATTTATGTAATTTGTTGCGTTCTTGTTTAAATCCGGATCATTATTAGTCCCAATTTGTCTCTCTCTCTCTCTCTTTTGCATAAATGTATGGGCAGTAGGTTGGGATATTTTTTTGTTGTTGTTGCTATTGTGAGGATAACAACAAATCTTTAATAGAGTATATTGTAGAGAGGAGGTTGCAAACTCTTT
This sequence comes from Pinus tabuliformis, assembly GCA_031772625.1. Taxonomy (NCBI): domain Eukaryota; kingdom Viridiplantae; phylum Streptophyta; class Pinopsida; order Pinales; family Pinaceae; genus Pinus; species Pinus tabuliformis. Next base: position 112,727,120 of record CM062817.1, read on the forward strand.
GTAGTTCAAAGTCCGATCATTGGGAAAATGTTGATGGAAATTATGTAACTCCGAAATTATTAGTGGATAAATTTAAACATTGCTTTCAGTGCCTCAGATCCTTGACTGTGTAACTTGAACCTAATTTTGTAGTTTCTTAGGTGGATTGGTGCTAGTTGGGTGGACTCACCAACTTATCCCACGTTTCCCTATTTTTCTTATTATTATATCATAGCTTAGAACACTAGTTTAGAGTATAATATGTTTCCCCTTAGATTTCATAAATCAAGTGTGTGTTTATTTCTTATTTTATTGAATATCCTATTGCTTATAATTGTTGCTTGGTTGTTGGGGTGAGATTGATCATTGAAGGGAAGTGATGTGTGTTGCAACCCTTTGAAATGAATGACCACTTGGTCCAACCAATGTAATGGGTTTGTAATTTATCAAGCAAGGGATTTGTGTGTAACCCTAGCGATCACCATATCTCATTTCTTTTCCACTTTCATTTCTTGAAATTAAATTATTTTTTGGTAGAATTGGGATTTCTTTATGAAGGGACCCTATATTGATACCCCATATAATAAACATCTCCTAGGTTTAATTTAAGTATGGATTCCTTTATGTTTTTTAGCAATAGACTAAGACGCCTACTGATGTCTTTAAATATGCACATTTAGTTTAGCAACTCAAAGCCTATATACTCTTGGTCAATAATTTATGTTGGAATTATTAAACAATTAAGTTACTTGACTAGTAGATGGATAAAAAATATCAAATAAGCATCAGAGGTATTAAAAATCTCGAGCTCTTAATGGAGAATTAATTAATTGTGAAAAGGAAACAAAAACCTCGATCTCTTAACTTAGTATAAATTAAGAAACAAAAGGGATTAAAATTTCAAGGTGCATTCATTCTTAAACTAGATCTATAACCATTTTTTATTTTTCCAATATGTTTGATATATATTACATAGAGAAGAATTTAAATAAATTAAGCACCAATAGAAATAAAAAACCTCAAAGTGTGTTTCTCTAAGGCTAAGGATGGATCCCAGTCTAAGGCATATTATTGTTAATTTAACTCTAGAAATACTTTGGATTTGAGAGATCTGTGGTTTTTATCTTTTGAATTGATCGGAGAATCCACAGTGTAAACATTTTTGAACCAACGTTTCGAATCCCAAGTGGGATCCATCATCAGGGTTGAAGAATGATGATAAGAGAAGAGCAAGCAGGGAGAATAAATACTAACGAGGCCAAAACTATCTAAGGAGGAACAAACAGTCGGCTAGAACCCTAATTTTAATTTATTATTATTTTTATCATTTTTATTATATTTTATTTTAATTATTCTTAATAATTAACATTCAAATAAATTAATATAATAATAACTTATACATTAATTAATGTAATATTAATATTAATATGATAATAAATAATTATTATATAATAAATAATTAACTATTACTAAATAATAATAATTAAAATTTTCTTTTTTATAATACCAATTATTAATTAATAATTAAATTAATAAGATCAAAACATATTATAAATGAATAATATTTACAGTTAACCTAAATAATAAATTTCTAAATCATATTAATTGATTAATATATTAATTTAAATTATATTAGAAAATATAAATAATTAATAATTAAAATAGATGAATATAATAATTCATATATTAATTAATAAGATAGCTGATAAATAAATTAACATAGACTTTTTATATAAAATCTTTTTATATAATTAAAATAATAATGACCAACTACTTGATTTCAAAATAAATTAAATTAATAAATATTTGATCTTATTAATAATTAATTATTTATACTAGATTAATATAATAATTCATATATTTATAAAATAACTAATGTATAAATCAAAATTAATATTAATAATCAATTATTTTATAATAAATAATTAATTTCTATTTTTATTTTATAATAAATAATTAATATCTATTTTTTTTTTTTTTTTATTTGAATAATGTATAATAATTATTTAATAATTGATAATTATTATATAATAATAATTAAATATTATATTAATAATTATTATTATTATTAATTAATTATAATCAATTATTTTATAATAAATAATTAATTTCTATTTTTATTTTATAATAAATAATTAATTTCTATTTTTATTTTTATTTTTATTTGAATAATGTATAATAATTATTTAATAATTGATAATTATTATTCTTATTATATAATAATAATTAAATATTATATTAATAATTATTATTATTATTAATTAATTATAAAATTAATGTCTTATAATAAATTAATAATTCTTATAATAAATATTATAAAGAATAAACTAATAAATTCTATATATTTATTACATTATATTAGAAAACATAAATAGTTAATATATAGTTAACTAATGAATAAATTCATTGATAGCTAGAAAGAAATTAAATTATTATAGAATAAAAGAGGACAACATACCTGAGGACGCATTACCTGGGGATGGGATGGCGACTTTTAACTTCATTGATCAAGGGCAGCCAGCTTCCGCTAATTTCCAAACCATTGTCTCTGTTCAGATTCTGAGGATACTTCATAATTTCAAGAGCTTCTCTGATCTTCCGTCTTTGATGGTGTTCCTCTCTTGCGATAATCGAAGCGTTTTCCAGGCAAATATGGTGCTTAGTCTTCAAGGAGTGTTCTGCCAGTGCTGAGGTACGAGATCTTCCATTCTTGATATCAGCGCCATGTTCTTTGAGCCTAGTCTGGAGGGAGCGACCTGTTTCACCTATGTAGCTTTTTCCACAAGAGCAGTCTATCTTATAGACTCCCTTAAGCTGAAGATTGTCAATATCATCTTTAACAGACTTCAAACCTTGTCTGATGGTACCCGGAGCTGAGAAATGAGTGAAAATGTTCTTCTTCCTTAGGATTTTTGCGATTTTGTCTGTAACACCAAGGATATAAGGAAGAAAAATCTTACCTTGAGGCTGATCTTGCGCCTTATGCTCATGGGATGACAACTTTCTTTCAGCTCTCTCTATGGCTTTTTTAATCTCATGCTCTTTGTAGCCTATATTCTTGAAAACTGAAACCAAATGCCTCTTTTCTTCAATCAGATGCTCTGAGTCGGAAATTCGAAGGGCTCTGATGGCAAGGGTGTTTAGGACACCAAACTTCTGGGCCGGGTGATGGTGGGAATCCGCTTGGAGGTAACTTTCTAGAAATACTTATTTTTTTCTAAGTGAATGTGTGTAGCATGGCATATAGCCTCATGAAATTACCACTAATAATAAAAATCAAGAACGAAAATGGATGAATCATGCATATCAACATTTAAACATACTAAATATAAACTAAACATAGTATCCAAGTACAACATTTACAAAATAAATAACACAACAATCAAATCACTTACCTTTGTGAATATTTACACAACTAGCTACATATGTCAAACATCCCACTCAACAATAAATGTTGCAAAAATTCTCTCTTCCAGCCCTGAGCTAGGGCTATGAGTAAGTACAGGACAAACACCTAAATTGCATCCAAACTTGTAGACCCCTAGATCTTGATAATTAACCTCTTTGACAATATGGACCTTTCTTTCTAACGATGATGATTGTTGATGTTTGAAATCTTTTCACGAGTTTTTTGTAACACCCCCTTCCAGGTCTACCCAATGTAACCATGCCAATTGGGGTAAACATGAGAAGAGAGGCTATTATGATCTTATCCTACCTCCTATGTCACCTTAAGGAAGTGGAATCAACGGAACATCACATACAGTCATCCAACATCATCAACAAACCCCCCATGAGAGAAATCGGCCACTTAGACAACTTGTCCCTGGGTCACATTATTATTCTACAGTTGTTAGGCCTCAATCGCTCTCATGTTATGGGCAAGGGAGCGACCAACAACCTAAAGTCACTCTCACAGTCCTGCCTACCAGCAACTGTGGTCTAGAATTGCCATTTTTTTTCCAGCAACCCCGGGATTTGAGCCACTTTTGTAGCTTAGAATCCTCACCTCTGCCCCAAAATTGTTGTAAATTCCATAAATCATTAAAAACATGATAACCTTTTTGATCAATCAAAAACACCCTCAAGACTAGGCCTAATCATCTCCAACCGGGACTGACATTTTGTCAAACACTTAGCATCAACATAACCTACATGTCTAAGATACAAGACATAGCATAAATGACTGAAACAACTTATGAAACATAACTAAAAGGATCATCTCCTTCTCCATTGAACTACTACATCATCAATTCGGTCTTTCATCCATCCATTTAACAATTACAAGTAAATATTTGAAATAATCATGACATGAACCAGTCATTCAACCATGCTTATAACTAGCATAAAACCATGTAAATATCAGAGATATGACAGCCATTAAATCCACATTTAATTAAGTACAAAATTAAGAGAACTTAGCTTTTATTATTCATAAGAAAATATGACCAGGTTTGGGACTTCCACGTACCACCCTACCATAGACATGGCTAGACCAAATCTCTCTTTCATCTAGTCACCCCCATGCCATATTCCAAGCATGAATGTGGGATCTCATAGAACAACCAAGGGAATCCAGAGGTTAAAGCACCTCCACCCTCATCCAACCGTTATCACACCAAAATCGATGCTCCGATCATAACTGAACATAACTTGGAATGCCATCTGAAATCCATCAGTATCCTTGAGGAATTTTCCATCTCATCATCTCTCAAGATTTTATGCAATCCAAACCCAGATCACTAGGCCCTAAAACGAGACTGCTCCCTTGTGCTTTACCGTATATTCCGCCAAAACCAGTCAAGGGATTCCTAGGCCTTTGGGAATGAACCTTGAGACCACCTCCACCTCGGATTCTGAAATCCATCTGGTGACTCCAAAGTTCCAAAACCGAAATAAACATCCCAACATACCATGGCATCCAGAAAAAGGCTAGGCTAGGCTGAAAATCATTGTCATAACCTGGCAAGACCATGCCACTAACAGCAAGAGAACCATACACCAACATGCAAATCCATGCATGTCTAAACCAGCTAGGAAATCACACATGCAAAAGGTTACCTGCAAGAATTCCTGCTGAAATTGCTTGATCCTTGCTTTACTTCCTTTCCTTTCTTTCTTTCTTTTCCTTCCTTGATCCAAAACTAGAGTGCTCCAAGAAAACTCTAAGTGACCAAGAGTGAGAGAGAGAGAATAATGGGAGAGCTCCAAACTTGAACTGACCAAGAGCTTACACTCACCAAGAGCCTACACTCGCCAAGAGCCTACACTTACCAAGAGTATGCCAACTAATCCTCATAAGCCTTTTCATTAATGAGGCCTCTAATTTCTTCATTTTCCAGTATTTTCCTTCAATTTCCTCCTCACATGCAACTTGTGACCTTTTACCTTCATTTTCTTCTTTTTTCCACTGGACAAATCGTAATCTTTCATTAACTTTGAAAAATTACATATTGTAGATGCGATTTTCATATGTTGTATCTGTCTAGCCCGAGAGGGCTCAATCAAAATTGTGAAGGTTCTTCAAAAAACTGTATATTGTCCAGAACACCACGCAGGATGTTCATTTGAAATATAATAGGAGCCTTGTATATGTTTGTACATGTGCCACGCAGGGCCATACATAAATATCTTGTATAATATGTACAAAATTTAAAAAAAAAAAATTCTCAAAAATATTCCAAAAAACCAGAGATCATGGGCTCTCTGCCCTGTCCTTCCTTTTCTTCTATTTTCCTTTATTTTCATAAATAAATGTGCCAAAAATGTCTTTTGTCTTTTAATGACTTTTCCTTTGCCTTTGCCAATTTCCTTGCCAAAACACACATCTAGTGATGCCCACTAGGATATCTTTGCCCAACATTCAACTTGGAATATGTGTCCCATCACTGTGCCCTTATAGATTTTTACATGAGCTTTTAACCAAGGTTGTTACAAAACCATCCCTCTTGGGGAACACCATCCTTAGTGTTAAACCACACCAAGACCTTAGCAAAACCACTGAAAAATAAACAAACTGCCCATGGAGCTTTATAACTTAGCTCGTTGCAATATTTACAATGAATGACTTGCTCAAAAGTAAAACATGAGGACAACATAACCAGATAACAACCATACTGCATACTGGAGCTTTATAACACGGCTCATTATGATATTTACAATAACCACATATACACATATGCACATTCTCAACCAGCAAATAAAAGGATATGATGCCTATATTAATCAACAAGGGAATGCAAAGGATCAGACCTCCACCCTCAAAGTAGTACTAGGATTCACTTCCTTCCCAGGAAGTCCCAAATTCGTTGTCATAGTCAAAGTTGCATCCAATGTCCAGCGCTATAATCCTGCGCTATTTTTTCTCTCAGTGAACAGTTATCGACTCATTGTTCCAGGTCGCACTCCAAACGTGCATCTGATTCCATATGGCAATGCTCATGACCAAAACCAATATATCTGTGACCTTCCCTTTTCTACTACATAGTCCCTCGAGAAATCTGGTCACCCCCTTCCGTGCAGTCACTCACCTTCCAAGTTCCCTGGAACCCCTTAACCCGAGCGATCCATCCCTTGGCAAGGCTTCCTCGCATTAGAAGATACAAAACCAAGGCATATATCTGCCTCAAAACCATCGTACCGATCATAGCATGCTCCTAGAAATCAATGGACCCTATTGGGTACTAGTGTCCCACAATGGCCTTGCTCCTAAAGTGTTTTACCAACATACCACTGAATGTTCCAATCCTTTTGTTGTTGCTGCCAATTCTTGCAATTGATTTCAGCCACTCAATCGGGCATGTTCATGCATTCCTTTTCTAAGCACATAACTTCCTTTAGATTCAAATAAATTGAAATAACCTCAAATAATACCTCATTGGTAGTTTGTCAAAAAGGTAGACTTGCAATCATGTTCGCTTCCTGTCACAACAAGTCAAACTAGCATATTTAACCAAATCAACATGTATAATTATATCACATCAAGTTAGCTCAAAACAAAACCATCAAAATCATAAATCATATGTAACCATCATATACCATAATCATAAATCACATGCATAATAAAACTGAAGTAAAATATTGATGCTTATCCTTTAATCAATATTGTTGGCCGGATAAATCAATCTTGCGGACAAGACCGATCTCCCTAGTATCAAAGGATAGTCTAGCAACAAACAGACAAACAAACTTATCTTTCTCTATACATATGCGATTTATAAGTAAATACTACCAAGGTGTTAAGATCCTACCTTAGATCCAGTGCTTGTTCATAGTAGTCATCCTCCAGTCGTTCGAAAGAGTTACCCTTGAAGACCTGCAATCACAAACAAGCAAACATTAAATAGCACCTGCATAGCAAATATTATAAATCATGTCTATTATGGTGATCAAGGAATCCATAAAATAAACAATGAATTAATAGCTTATTGAGAAAAACAAATATATTTGTATTAACTTTGAATAGTAGAAGAACTTTACAACCTTTTCAGCCTTGATTTTGAACAAGTTCTTCCTAGGGTCCGAAACAGGAATTTCCTTTACTTTGACAAGTCTTGCACTCTTCCAAATGAGATACATAGAGGTATTTAATCTCTCCTCATAAAAACTCAACTATAGAAGACTAAGTTCCAGCAACATTTTACCTCAAAAAATACTAAGCTTCTCACCCCCCAGTTAACCAGCTCAATGCTTCTTTTTATAGTGCAGAGGAGGAGGTTACTGGTCCACCTATGAAGGGATAGAGTCCTCCTTCAAAGGAATAAGCTCCTCACATCAAGGGGTTAGCTCCTTAAGGTATGGATTACATGAAACTTAAAAGAGCGAACTTGCCACCTCAAGATTCCTTTCAGAAGCTTCTAGAAATAACTGAAAGTGAGTTTTTTCAGAGTATACTTGTGCCTTTTTAACTTTTACAAGGGTCCACACCTTTAACACAGAGATAGTGCGGTCAGGTGCACTGGAGACATGACCATTAGGTGCGAGACCGCAGGTAAGACAAAGAGAAAGTGCGTAAAAACTTTTGAGAGCTTTTCTCTTATTTTCCATACTTGATATGAGGAACTGATGTTTTAGACTTGTAGAGGAGGAAAGTATGAGTGGTAATGAACTCGCACAGATAGTAGAATGTCAATGTGACAATTTTTAGTGCAACAGATTGCCCCCTAAAGTGCGAAGTCTGTAATAGATGAAGATAGAGTCTGTCATGTATGAAGAGTGAAGTACTTTATCATTTCAAACATCATCTTGTGGACACCCCAGTCAGAGCCTGTAAAAACATTCAATGAAATATATATATATATATATATATATATATATATATATATATAATATAGACATATCATCGCTATGGTAGGCATTCCCATACTCAGATCAAAACTGACTAGAAAACTGACTAAATTGTTCTGATACAGGAACGATTTTGTAATACATCAAGAGTATAGACATGTGTAGACACAGTATGGACGCAACCATCTATTTATGAAGAGTCCACTGTATAATGAATAACAAAATTCCTTGCAGCCTGGATGCTAGAAACTAGATCCAGGGTCTTGATTTCCGCTTCCCGAACTAGTACGATTCTATCCATGTGAATGAATGTGTCGAAGTCGAACATGGTAGAAACCACTTGATTACCAGTCAATGATATGGACTGTTAACAAGTGTGAGAGAAACCACCAGTAATGTCAATGGCTCTCAAAGTAATCAGTACAATCCATGAAATGTGAATAAATGAGCTGAAGTCGAACATGTCATAGAATCATTTGATCGAAGGTCAATGATGCAACCTATCGTCGAAGGCAAGAAACCTGCCATTAGGGCATGCAGTTTTCAAGGTACTGACGATTTCTAGATCAACTTCCTAGATAATAAGCTGAAGTCGATAAAAATGATCCGTCATAGGCAAGCCCACAACACGAAATCATAGATCAAGTTTTGAAGAAATATATTGGCAAGGACTGACTCAGGGATGGTCAAAATGGATGACAGATATCTCGCAGATGAATGGTTTGTTTGAATTGTTATCTTGAACACATAACGACACTGCAGTTGGCTTGGTGACAATTAACCCAAAGCTAATACCCAGAAACCGGCTGAAGAATTTCAATGTGGTTTGATTAACTGTTAGGCAAAGGATTTTCCCAACCCAGGTGAACAGAAAGTGTCGTGTTCAAGAGTGGTTAACGGCTTTTTAAAAAACAAAGTGTAATAAACAGGTTCATTTTTCTTTCTTTTCCCCCACCATTTCTGGCAAGTACCTCTTTATTTTTGACAAGCTTGAGGAGGATAACATTTGCTTGTTTATAAGCTCATCCTTCGGATGAGTCCAACTTAGTTTAAAATTCAAACCCTAAGAAGGAGTGGTTCGTTCCTGTTTAAAATTGAACAGGTCCTTTACTGTTAACGAGTCCAGTATAGGAAAAACTCGGTGTTTTTCAATTTTAGGGAGTCAAAAGAAAAACTTAAGAAAACTCCATGGGGGTACTTTTTCGTAAATTTAGTCCCTCGAGCCCGAAAAAGGATAAAATAATGCGGGAGAGAACTCTATTGACCGTAATTAGTCAACGTATACCTTTTTCGTCAATAGTTCATTTCAGTCTCTAAAAGGGGTAAACTTATTCTGAAGGGATGATTATTCATTTATTTTAACGAGTTTGAACAATCAAGTGCTTGGCAATATTTTCAATTTTCGAGAGTCTAAAAAGGGCTTAAAGAGGACTCCAATGTTTCACTTTTTCGTAAATTTTTGAAAGAGTCCGAAAAAGTGATAAAAGTATGCTCTTTGTTGAAAAATGATCAATTTTCCCGAAAAATCCAATATTCTGCACAAAAACTCAAAACATTACACATACCTGTTTAAGATAAATAAAAATGATTTTTAAAAATTTACCTTTTCAAAGTGAAAAATAAATAAATTTAAAACTCATGTATTCGAAAAAACTTATAAAAAGGGCTTTTCTAACTTCATTTTTACCATTTGAGTTCAAAGTGAGAAGTGAGAGCTTTTGGGTAAAAAAGTTCCTATGAAGATTCTGGAAAATCCGTCCATCGGAATCAAAAACCGTCAGCTCCAGGTAATCCACATCCTCCTTAACTTGCATTTCATCCGTTTACATTTTGTTTTTAGGCTTTAAATTTGATTTTAAAGGAAAAATAGGTTTTAAAAATCGCTCGCGGGGGTCCGCAGGTGCAACACGCGGGCCCTGTGGACCCCGACTTTTTCTATAAAGAAAAAAGTCGTGGGTCCACACCTATTGCTCACAACTCGTTCAGATCTATGCACTATTTGTAAGTAACGGGTGCGGACCCCGCGCAATGAATTTTAAAACTTAAATTTCTCCATTTTTGCCCAAAATTTTTCGAACAAGCTTGTTCTAATATGTCTTTTTATGCATTGTAGGACATTCAAAGTGCTTATTTGGCGAGAAAGCGAGCATGAGGATGTAGATTATGCCACAATAAATTATATGCCCACATTGCAGGCATTTAGAGCATGCGGATTGTATAAGTTTTGGGCCATACAGGGCATGAGGGCCCACGTAGACCTCTTGACATGGCTGGTAGACAGATGGAACACACAGGGCCAGTGCTTTGTGATTGGTGGCCACCAGCTCAAAATTGAGCTGGAGGACATATACTTTTTGACTGGTTTGTCCAAGAGGGGCGAACAATTATCTCTTTTCGGGACTAGGGTAGGTGGCCAATCTGTCGCTAGTCTCCGATTGGAGTTTTGCGATGATCAAGCAGACCCCAAGGATAAACGGATTGATATTAAAACTATCATCCGTCCTAAGCTTAAAGTTATTACATTCACTGTTACCAGACTATGTGGGAGTGCAGCATTGCATGTGGCTACTAGATCCCAGATGCAGATGGTTGTAGACTATTTTTGAGGCACCATATACAACTGGTGCGAGCCTGTGTTGGCAAATGTGAAAGGCCAACTAACCAGAGAAAAGAATGGAAAGTTGAAAAACTTTGGATATGGATTTATCATAGTCACCTTTGCTCTAGAGAGGATCCCCATGTTAGCCCCACAACATATTCCTATTGATGTTGGTCGTCCTTGAGAGCCTAGAATGGTTCGTTGGGTTGATTTGATGGCCCGTCACGATGAGGGCATGGAGGTCGTTCGATTTTCGCCTACATATTTTCGTTGGTTGAAAAACCAACCTTTTGTGATTCAGGACTTTCCATATGCCTGGATGGATTACCGTAGCGACCGAGACATGTTTCTTCCACCAGGAGAGAAATGGGATGATTCAGGTAAAAACCATTTTCAACACTTTCTAAGTTTTAATTTTTTTATATTTTAGATAGTCCAAAATTGACAATCAAATGTTTAAATGCAGATGTGGGTCTGTTGAAATTTGGTACCGGAGGACAGGTGGTTCCCTAAGGCTTTGATCTTTGGCCTAGGGAAAAGTGTCCAAAAGAATTTAATTTTTCTCCTAAAGTAACTTTATAATTTTTATAAAGTTAAATCTAATTTGAAAGTGACTTTAAGTGATAAAGTTACTAAGTCTAATTTTAAAGTGACTTTATAAAGTCAATGAAAAATTAGAAAGGAAAAGTGACTTTGGAAATAAATGACTAAGTGGGTCTTTATTAAAGTGGGGTGAATTAAAAAATAGAAAGTGAGATTTAAATGAGCATTTAATCTCAGCCATTGATCTAAATCTATTTCAGCCATTGGATTTAGGGATCACCCAAAAGTCATTTAGGGTTGGGTTAAGGGAGGAAAAGGAGAAAGAGATCATTCATTCTTTCATGAGCAGATTGGGAGAAGGAGAGCAAGAGAGCAAGGGAGATTTCTGGACAAGGAGGAGAAAGAGGCAGCAGTTTGGCACACACACCAAGGCAGCATTTCAGCAAATCTGAACAGCATAAAGAACAAGCAGAAAAAGGCAGATTTAGTGAGCAAAACAGTGAAAAAATTATTTTTCAGCACGAATATCGAGGAGGCGATTTTCTGCACTTTTCCCGAGGGCTGTCCGTACAAGTCCGTACGGCCGTCCGTACAGTCCGTACGGTCCGTACATCCGTACGTCCGTACAGTCCGTACATCCGTACGGTCCGTACAGCTCTTCCAGCAGTTTTCAGATTGTCGTTTGGGCTGAAAACAGATAAGTTTTGCTTGCTGGAAAAATTTCTGTTTTGCTGATTTTTTGCTGAAAATATTTTCTCTGTAAAAGGCATTTTCCAGAAATAAAGAAGAGCTCTCAAACTGGTTTTCCCCAAGAGTTGTAGGGGGTTTTTCCAGGGTCAAGTTGACCAAAAATCACTGAGTTTAAATGTGTTTTTATGGCTGTTTTAATTGCTGATTTTTTATTTCTGCAATTTCCAGCACTCTGAAAAATTTCCAGAATTTGTGTTTTCAGCAATATTTATTTTTTCAGTCTGTTAAATGTATGGCTATGGGAATGGGCATTTAACTATATGGGAGAAATAAGGTGAAACTGAAAACCGGGGTGGGAAACAGAAAAATTTTACATGGTATCGGAGCTTGAGTGCTGAAGGGCAGTTTGGGACAGCAAAAGGAAAAAAATACAGCTGCTGATTTTTTCACTCAGAAAATTCCAGCAAGCTGATTTTTCATAAACAGCAGTTTTATCTTTACCACAGCAGTGCTATTTTTCAGTTTTAGGACAGCAAGATGTCATTGGGATTGAGGGTGGAGGATAGGTTGGATGGGCATACAAATTACAGCGTTTGGAAGGAGAGAATGCAGAGTATCTTTGAGGAGGCAGAAGTCTGGGATATCATGGTGCATACAGCACAGCACCCTGTTGTTGTGCCTACTGATGCTACTCAGTTGGCAGCTTATAATAGAAAGAACAACAAGGGTAAGAGGCTGATTCTAGACGGAATCAAAGACCATTGCATTCCTCATGTGAGAGGAAAGAGAAATGCCCATGAGATGTGGACAGCATTGTCCAATCTCTACCAGAGTACCAATGAGAACCGGAAGATGGTCCTGAAGGAGAAGCTGAAGAACATTAAGATGGGGAATGATAGTGCAGCTGGATATCTCACAAAGATTACCAATGTGAGAGATGAGTTGGCAGCGATTGGAGAGGCCATTCCATCCACTGAGTTGGTGCGTATTGCAGTGAATGGCCTCCCCCGTTCATGGTTGAACTTTGCTGATGGGGTTTGTGCACGTGAGACCCTTCCCACATGGGAGAGGTTTTGGGATGATTGTATACAGACAGAGATCAGGAAAGGACAGCTTGGGGCAGCCAAGCCAGTTGAGCAGGATGAGGACGTAGCACTGATGGCAGGAGGCAAGAAAGGCAAAGGGAAGAAGCAGGCTTCCACAAGCGGTGGTGGAGGCAAAGGCAAAGGTAAAGGTAAACAGGGTAACTCACAAAAGGACTATTCCAAAGTGAAGTGTTGGAATTGTCAGAAGATGGGACACTATGCAGTTGTGTGTCCGGAGAAGAAGAAGAAGAAGGGGAAGACCCAGGATGTGGCAGCGTCAGCTGAGATTGAGGACTTTGCAGGTCGTTTTGACCGGGAGTTTGCGTTCACTACATGTGAGTCCTCTAGTGCAGGATCACCTGCCACACAGGTTCAGAGGGAGCATGCTTTTCCCTCGATTAGCGGAGCATCTACAGGTATCTGGTATGTGGACAGTGGGGCTTCACGTCACATGACAGGAGTCCGGGAGTACTTCTCAGAGCTTTCAGAGAGTGGCACTGATATTGAGGTAGTACTCGGTGATGACAGAGTTGTTAGAGCAGTCGGGGTGGGGACAGTGACATTTCAGAGGGAGTCCAAACCTCCCTTGAAGGTGTCAGAGGTTCTTTATGTGCCAGGGATGAGGAAGAACCTCATATCCGTCTCAGCGTTGGAGGACAGAGGATATGAGGTACTGTTCAGGGAAGGACAGGTGTTGATGTATCCCAGGGGCTCTCCAGCTGATTCAGCTAGAGTGATAGGTGTACGCCATGCAAAGGTGTACAAGTTTGCATTCCAGCCCCCTTTGGCATTGAGCTGTAGTACCGACAGCAGAGCTAGCAGTTCTGAGCTATGTGAGATTTGGCACCGCAGGATGGGGCACATGTCTCATGGAGCCTTGAGGACATTGCGGGAGATCACTACAGGTGTGCCAGATTTCAGTACTGATCACCATGATACTTGCAGAGGTTGTGCGATGGGCAAGTTTGCCAAATCCCCTTTTCCCAGCAGTGACAGCAGAGCGACGGGGATACTTGATTTGATTCATTCCGATGTGAGCGGTCGGATGTCTCATGTTTCCTTGAGTGGATATGAGTACTATGTCTTATTCATTGATGATCACTCCAGGAGGACCTGGATTTATTTCTTGAAGACCAAGAGTGAGGTCTTCAAGCGGTTTCAGGAGTTCAGAGCTCTTGTGGAGACTCAGACAGGTCGAAAGATCAAGTCCCTGAGGTCGGACAATGGAGGAGAGTACACCCTTGGAGAGTTTGTTGACTATTGTGCAGAGGCAGGCATTAGGAGGGAGTTCACTGTTCCTTACAACCCCCAGCAGAACGGGGTTGCGGAGAGGAAGAACAGATCCATCATAGGGGCTGCCAAAGCCATGTTATATGATCAGGGGTTGCCATTGTTCTTGTGGGCAGAGGCCTGCAACACAGCTGTTTACTTGCAGAACAGGAGTCCGCATCGTGCCTTGGGGCACATGACTCCGGAGGAGGCTTTCTTTGGGAAGAAGCCTGATCTTGGTCATCTTCATATCCTTGGATGCATTACATACTCCTATATACCCAAGGAGGAGAGGACCAAACTAGAGCCCACCGCAGAGAAGGGTATCTTTGTGGGCTACAGTGAGACCTCAAAGGCCTTTCGGATTTACATTCCTGCACAAAGGAAAGTTGTTGTCAGACGGGATGTGAAGTTCGAGGAGGACAGGGCCTTTAGGAGGTCACGGGAGTTAGAGTATCTGGATCAGCCAGACCCTCAGCAGCAGTTGAGTCAGTCGCAGGGATCCAGTGGGCAGGGATCAGGAGGATCCGGAGGTACATCTATGAGGATGTCAGGTCCATCAGTGAGCAGTGGCTCGCCGAGCCAGAGGGGTGGTGCTCCGGGCAGCATGCAGAGCAGTTCACAGAGCAGTTCACTAGGGAGTCCACTGATGGACAGTTCACACGGTACCTCAGCTTCTACAGGTTCAGGTGCAGGCAGGAGGACAGCAGACAGACAGTCAGGAGTTCAGACTACTGATGGGGATGAGGAGGAGGAGTTTCATTCTCCTATGGGAGAAGCATGCTCAGGGAAGAGGAAGCCCAAGTGGCTTCAGGACACCTTGAGAGATGCCACATCTGTTGCTGAGCCGAAGAGGCCGGTCAGAGAGAGTAGACCACCTGAGAGGTTTTGTAGCTATATGGCGATGGTTACCAGCATCCTTGACTCTGAGCCTTCTAGCTATGAGGAGGCAGCTAGCCAGCAGGTCTGGAGAGAGGCCATGCAGGAGGAGTATTCTTCTATCATGAAGAATGATGTTTGGGAGGTGGTGCCGAGGCCTGAGGGCAAATCCGTGGTTACTTCCAGATGGCTTTACAAGGTAAAGCATGCTGCAGATGGCAGCATTGAGAAATTCAAAGCAAGGTTTGTGGCTAGAGGGTTCTCACAGGTAGAGGGAGTTGATTATGAGGAGACCTTCGCTCCCGTGGCTCGATATACTTCGATCCGCTCCATTATATCGATAGCAGCAGAGATGGGTTGGAAGATCCACCAGATGGATGTGAAGACTGCATTTCTCAATGGCTTCATACAGGAGGAGGTGTACATTGAGCAGCCACAAGGCTTTGAGGTGCATGGGAAGGAGTCCCATGTGTGCAGATTGAAGAAGGCCCTTTATGGCCTGAAGCAAGCTCCCAGAGCTTGGTACTCCAGGATAGATGCATACTTGCAGGGGATGGGTTTCACAAAGAGTGAGGCAGATCCGAACCTTTACTTTATTGTGATTGGTGAGGAGCCTCTCATTCTGGTGCTGTATGTGGATGACTTGATCATTACAGGTGCAGAGAGACTCATAGAGCACTGCAAGAGAGATCTTGCAGCGGAGTTTGAGATGAAGGACATCGGCTTGATGCATTACTTTTTGGGTTTGGAGGTGTGGCAGGAGGAGGGGCATTTCTTCCTGGGGCAGGGGAAGTATATTGTGGACATCCTTAGCAGATTCCACATGGAGGATTGTAGACCCATGTCGACACCGATGATCACCAACTGGAAGAAGCTTCATGCTTCGGATTCCGAGTTGGTGGATCCCACATTGTACAGGCAGCTGATTGGTTCCTTGATGTATTTGGTCAACACCAGACCAGATATCTGTTTTGCAGTCAACACGATGAGTCAGTTTATGTGTGAGCCTAGGAAGGTTCACTGGGTGGCTGCAAAACACATTTTGCGGTACTTGCAGGGGACAGTGGATTATGGTCTGGACTACAGGCAGGGAGATGGAGTGAGATTGGCAGGATACACTGATTCTGATTGGGCAGGTTGTGCTTCTGATAGGAAGAGCACTTCAGGGTGTTGTTTTGGGTTGGGTTCAGCAGTAGTGTCATGGTTCAGCCGGAAGCAGCAGTCAGTAGCACTGAGTTCAGCGGAAGCAGAGTATATGGCAGCCAGTCTAGCTAGTTGTGAGGCCATCTGGCTTCGCAAGATGTTGTTTGGCTTATTTGGTCAGCCGTTGAGACCTTCAGTGATTTACTGTGATAATCAGAGTTGCATTAAACTCACGAAGAATCCAGTATTTCATGATAGGTCAAAGCATATCGGGATCAGATATCATTTCATCAGAGACCATGTTCAGAAGGGAGCTGTAAAGCTTGAGTATATTTCCACTGATGAGCAGGTTGCAGATATTCTTACCAAAGCCTTACCACGGGGCAAGCATGTCTACTTCAGAGACAAGATGGGTGTGGTGAGGAACACCTTCCTCGGTAAGAGGGAGTGTTGAAATTTGGTACCGGAGGACAGGTGGTTCCCTAAGGCTTTGATCTTTGGCCTAGGGAAAAGTGTCCAAAAGAATTTAATTTTTCTCCTAAAGTAACTTTATAATTTTTATAAAGTTAAATCTAATTTGAAAGTGACTTTAAGTGATAAAGTTACTAAGTCTAATTTTAAAGTGACTTTATAAAGTCAATGAAAAATTAGAAAGGAAAAGTGACTTTGGAAATAAATGACTAAGTGGGTCTTTATTAAAGTGGGGTGAATTAAAAAATAGAAAGTGAGATTTAAATGAGCATTTAATCTCAGCCATTGATCTAAATCTATTTCAGCCATTGGATTTAGGGATCACCCAAAAGTCATTTAGGGTTGGGTTAAGGGAGGAAAAGGAGAAAGAGATCATTCATTCTTTCATGAGCAGATTGGGAGAAGGAGAGCAAGAGAGCAAGGGAGATTTCTGGACAAGGAGGAGAAAGAGGCAGCAGTTTGGCACACACACCAAGGCAGCATTTCAGCAAATCTGAACAGCATAAAGAACAAGCAGAAAAAGGCAGATTTAGTGAGCAAAACAGTGAAAAAATTATTTTTCAGCACGAATATCGAGGAGGCGATTTTCTGCACTTTTCCCGAGGGCTGTCCGTACAAGTCCGTACGGCCGTCCGTACAGTCCGTACAGTCCGTACGGTCCGTACATCCGTACGTCCGTACAGTTCGTACATCCGTACGGTCCGTACAGCTCTTCCAGCAGTTTTCAGATTGTCGTTTGGGCTGAAAACAGATAAGTTTTGCTTGCTGGAAAAATTTCTGTTTTGCTGATTTTTTGTTGAAAATATTTTCTCTGTAAAAGGCATTTTCCAGAAATAAAGAAGAGCTCTCAAACTGGTTTTCCCCAAGAGTTGTAGGGGGTTTTTCCAGGGTCAAGTTGACCAAAAATCACTGAGTTTAAATGTGTTTTTATGGCTGTTTTAATTGCTGATTTTTTATTTCTGCAATTTCCAGCACTCTGAAAAATTTCCAGAATTTGTGTTTTCAGCAATATTTATTTTTTCAGTCTGTTAAATGTATGGCTATGGGAATGGGCATTTAACTATATGGGAGAAATAAGGTGAAACTGAAAACCGGGGTGGGAAACAGAAAAATTTTACAGGGTCCACGACGACCAGCTGCTCTCGAGCCTTACGAGAGGAGACACCCAGCTGCAGCAGCACCAGCCCCACAGGGCCAATCAGCAGAGATCCTGACCGACTTGGAGCATCATCTAGAGCGCTTGACACTAGATTCTAGAGACTGATATAGATGATATTCCACTTAGGTTACAGAGATATGTGATTGGGACCCCAGGACCTTTTAGGAGGTTCCTATGTAGGGTGGCCCGAGCAGTAGTTTCTTATCGTGATCATCACCAAGGATAGGATGATCGATTTTGTAGACTCACAACATTTTTGTCTTTTTGTATTATCATTTTTTGCCGATCATAAGGTGTTTTTCAACCTATGATCGAAGACGATGTATATTTGGAAACACACTTCTATGCTATGATATATCATTATTACCGGCTATCTCGTGTAACATGTTATTGAATGTTATTAAATTTACTGTTTTGATTATTGCAAATGTCTATTTATCATACTCGAAGAAACTGCATCTGCTAATGTATTTAAATGTCTTAGAATATGCTGATATTCAATGTAATCAAATTCACGTTCCAAGAGACGAACTCTCAAAAATAACCTTAATAACACTGGATTTCTAATGGCATAAACCCTATTAAGCTGCAATACAATGAGTTCAGAATCCAACCTAACAATCAAACTCTGAATCCCAAATGAGATGGATTCAGATAATAACTCAATCACTGCATTATACTCTGCAATGTTATTCGTTGTTTGACCGAGGCTTACGCCATGCATAGACACTAACTCATCAGAGGGTGAATAGATAACCCAAGCTGCGGAAGAAATGTTCTATGTACTACGACAAGCACCATCAGCAAAACCAATGTATGTTTTAAGAGACGTCGACATCTGCAATATCAAGAGTAAAATCAAGATAAGCAGGAATAGTGATAAGTTCACTCTCTAAACTAGGCATACTTTTCTAATCTAAAACACACCAGCTGTAAAGAAACTAATCTAACAAAAAATCTCCACACAAAATTTAAGCATAATATCTTTTCAAATAAAGTCCATTTCTGGGTTTATCCAAAGAGACACCATCAAAATCTATCAATTCATAAGCCCCTTTTGTCAGCTTTCGCTTAACAATGTAAGGACCATGCCACATAGGTACAAATTTTCCAGCCCCTAGCTTATTGTTCGCTTGATCATATACTAAAACTAGGTCTCCTTTTGAAAAATTACGAGGTGTAACACTTCTGTCGTACTGAGCTTTCATTCGTTTCGCATGAGTCTCGTTTGCTATTGCAGCAGTGCATCGATTCTCATCTAGCTGAGCTAAGTACAAAAAACGTTTCTCTTCTTCAGAAGTAGCTGGGAGTAATTCTATGGCTAATTGTAATGACGGAATTTCACATTCAATAGGTAACACTGCTTCCAAACCGTAGACCAATTGAAAAGGAGTAAAACCAGTTGATATTTTCACTGAGGTCTGATATGCCCAAAGTGCTGAAAATAGCATGGTATGCCAATTTGACTTATGAATACCAATGATTCGTTTGATCATAGTGACTAAAAATTTATTGATAGCTTCAACTAAACCATTAGCCTGCGGGTAATACGGAGTAGAACTATCGTGGCGCAGGCCAAGTTGATCTGTCAGTCCAGTCATCATGATATTTCGAAAGTGACTTCCATGATCAGTAATAATAGCTTGAGGAACACTGAATCTAGCAATTATATGATTGAATACGAAAGTTGCAGCAGCCTTGCCGTCTGTCGAAAATGTAGGCATTGCCTCGGCCCACTTAGTAAAATAATCTACCACTAGGATAATATACGCATGCCCCCCGGCCGAGTGAGGGTTACATGTAATAAAGTCAATACCCCACTTTTCGAACGGACCGACAGCAATTATAGGGTGAAGAGGAGCGAGTGGAGCATGCATTTTACGATTAAAGATTTGACAATTGTGGCATTTCCGGATTGCATAGATACAATCTTTGAATAATAATGGCCATAAATAACCAGCGCATAATATCTTTTGGGTTTTGGCATACCCAGACATATGACTACCACATGCTCCAGAATGACATTCATTCATAACCTTTTCAGCTTCTTCATGAGTTAGACAACGTTGGAAAACAGAATCCACTCCACGACGATAAAGTGTATCACCAATAATATTGTATTGTTGGGATTGGAAACATATTTTCCATCGCTGAGATCGTGAGATTTCAGACTGAAAAGATGGGGTTTGGAGATAAACAATAATATATCCATCCCAAGGATCAAGAGTACTGATAAGAAACAAGGTTTCATCAGCAATGGGCTGTTCCGCCACAGTTTCAGTATCAGTACGCAGGAAATCAACATCAGTTCGGCAAAAACCAAAGATTTCTTTGCCTTGGATTTTTCAAATTCCAAGTCAAATTCCCATAGGATAACTATCCATTTGGAATACTTGCCCCCTAGCAATTGTTTAGTCAAGATATACATCATAGGGTTGCAGTCAGAAATTACCATGGTTTTGTGTAATAAGCTGTAGTGATGAAATCTTTGGACAACTTGGACAGTTGCCAAGGCCAATTTCTCCACATGTGAATATTTAAGCTCAGTCGGATGTAGATTTCGACTAAGATAGTAAATCACATGTTCATTGTTGAATTCATCTTCCTGAACTAAAACCATGCCAGTGGTGGAATGAGAAGCGGCGAGATACAAACAGTAATCATGGTTGTAATTGGGAGGATGCAGTAACGACGCATGGGTTAATGCATGTTTAAGTGCATCAAAATATTAATCAACGATCTCATCCCAAAAGAATGGAATATTCTGTATTAACAACTTGGTAAAACCTTTTGTTATCTCGGCATAGTTAGGAATGAAACAACATAAAATGTTTGCTTTCCCTTGCAAACTTTGGAGTTGGCAAAGAGTCGAAGGAGGAGGGAGATTAACGATAGCTTCAACCTTCGAGGGGTCGACATGAATGCCAACCTTTGAAATGACAAATCCTGGTAAGCGAACCGTTTCTACACAGAATACACATTTGTGTGGATTCAACCGAATTCGATAATGCCTACATCTCATAAAGATAGCTCGTAAATGAGTGAGATGATCAGCTCTACGCGATGAATGGGCAGGTAAATCATCGAGATAAGGCTGCACAATGTGCTTGATGTCATGAAATGCGTAAGACATAGCCCTTTGAAAAGTTTCTCCAACGTTCTTCAATCCAAAGGGTAATTTGCAATAAGCAAATGTCCCCCATGGACAAATGAAAGCTATTTTAGGTTGATCAGCAGGGAGTATGTTGATTTGATTGTAACCGGAAAAACCATCCATAAAGGAGAACATTTCACTGCTGGCACAATCATCAATAATTTGATCGATATAGGGGGTTGGATAATTGTCTTTAGGACAAGCTCGATTAATATCCCTATAGTCGATACATACTCTTATCATTCCTTGTTTTTTGTTGATAGGAACAATATTTGATACCCAATCGGTTAAAGGAATTGGATAAATGAAACCTGCGCGAAGTAATTTCTCAACTTCGGCTTTGATAGCAGCGGCTTTTCTCGGATGTATCTGACGTAAGCGTTGTTGGACAGGTTTAGCATCCGGGTAAGTTTTAATTTCATGGACAACAATTGATGGATCGATTCCTGGCATTTCTTCATATGACCAGGCAAAAACTTCACGGAATTCTTGAAATAGGGCTTTATAAGTTTCGATTTCATCGTCCGTACAAGAAGCACCTATATGAATGTTTTCAATAATTCCTAGCTTAACTGAATTGTCAATAGGAACTGTTCAAGAGATATTTTCCAAATTTAACTCAGAATCAGAATGTTGCAATGGATTCTGTGGTTCTTTGACATAGTCAGTAGTAAAAATAGAAGAAAAATCATTTTCAAAATGATCAAGCTCAGGTAGAAACAAAGATTGATGATGAATATCTTCCCATGGTAAATCATCAACAGACAAAAGTTCACGAATCTGCTCATCAGTATGAACGGGATCAAAAAGTGTTGTTGTAGCTGAGGTTGATATCAAAAGTGATTCCCCATGGACCACGTTCATTAGATCAGTTTCGATTGAACAGGAATCAGAAAATGACTGTATAGCCTGATATTCAATTTCAAAGGGACTCAAAGGCATCGCGCCATCAAATGAATCCACCTCATAATCGGAAGGTACAATCTAAGGATCATCAAAAGTAATAGTATTCGATGAAATCATATGAATATTTGCAATAGAAGGTGATACGTTAGGAGGAGGGAAGGAAAAAGTTCCCAGTAAACCATAATTTTTAATCAAACCTACGCCAACATCCTTGTAAGGGATAGTCGTTTTACCGATGTGCTGAATACTATCTGTAGAGGTTGGGTCGGATGAGAAATAATTCAGCTGGTCTATCGTAACGATCTTTCCGTTATGAGGAAACTTGATAAGCCGAAAAACCAATGAAACAATAGCACTCATAGCATAAGACCAACTGCGACCCAGGAGAAGGTTGTAATCTAGAGGGGCATCAACCACTTCCACATCTAGATTTACGGTTTTTCCTTCGACCCCTATAGGTAAATCCTACAAAATACCAAAAGGATGGAACCCTCGGCCATCAAAAACCTTTAGAATTGTCAGAGACTGATTGAGTGTGGGAGAACCAAGCGATTTCCAACACTAGATCGACATAATACATGTAGAAGCCCCTTCATCAATCACAGTCCGAAAGTAAGGCCTGTTTTTAAATAAAAATGGAATCTGGAAAGCCATTTGATGAGGTAGGCGAGGTGTACTATTCTCTAAATCAAATATTATTAGGTTCAAATCCTGAATATCGACAGCTCCTATAGCAGACAATAGTAATTTACATTGTGTTGGGCACGATTGCAGCACTTCCAAAGATGACATTGCTGAAGGGGAAATAACTAAGTCTTCAACAATGTTGTAATTCTGAGCAGCTCTCGCATGTGGATTGAAAGTTGATTTACGAAGTACACCTTTAGCAGGCGATTTGATTACTAATTCAGGGTTGGGTTTCTCGATCTGTAGTGGATCAGAACCAAGAGGAGGTGTAGTTGATGTGTTTGAATTAGAAGATTCTGCTTCTTTACCACCAACAGGATTTTTACTACCATAATCTTGCGATCACATCGCAATCCTAACATCAGACATCATCATAATGGGTTCTTCTGAGGCATTCGAGGAAGAACTAATCATCTTACTATCTTGAGTAGGAAAAGGATCATTCAATACAGCAGGTGTTTGAGAACCTATAACGAATTTCGAAACCTCTGCTCGATGTGGGCATTCTTTGGTAAAATGATCCTCGTCGCAAATGAAACAAGGATAGCGAGGTTTCCGTTTTTCGTCAGTAGATTCATTTTTATCCATTTTATCTTTTGAATTTTTTTTGTTTTTCTTCTTCCCCTTCTTTTTACTACCAGATTTTGATTTGGTCGTAGATGATTCTACGACATGGATGTCGGCAGAAAATTTAGTGAAAGAACCTCCTTTCGGGGAATCAGGTAAAGTTATTATAGGAGAAGAATTCTTTGAAGATTTCTTCTTACTTTTAGTACTAACTAAACCAATCATACCATCAGCAACATGAGACCCTGAAGGAGCTACAGTTATTTGACCGTGTTTTGGAAGATCAGGAATTTTTTCATGTAAAGTACCTGACTGCGTATAGATGAGGTCAAGGTACTGAGCCTGAGCAATGACTTTCTCTTCAGTGAAAACTCCTCCCTTAGCTACATCTTCAGTGATTTTGGGTAACAATGATTTAATGAACCATTCCGCTAAAATTTGATCCGGAATGAAAACTTTCACTAAACGCCTTCTACGTTGCTATTCATGAATATGTTCAGAAATATATGTGGACGTGGATGGTTTCAGTGAAGTTAACAGTTTCGTGCCATTTTCGTATCTGACAGGAAACTGAAAATGAGTTAAGAAAGCAATGGCTAACTGATTGAAATTATTAAAAGAGCCTCGTGGTAACTCAATGTACCATTTGGCAACAAGACCAATAAGAGTTCGTTGAAAAAGACGCAATCGAATTGAATCATCAATGATTGAATTAGATGCACAACAGAGGTGATAAGTCATAATGTGATTTGATGGATCCTCTCCTGACTTACCCTCGAATTTCGAGATATCACTAGGCAACTTATTAGGCATTGGCGGCCAATACAAAAGATAGTAAATCGGATCGTTCGTAAGGCATGAAAAATTAGGTAAATCCAAAGTTTCAATAAATGGTAACTGATGGTTAGGGTCGTGAAAACCTTGAGTAATGAGACCAGTTCCAGGAGGAGGATATCTAGGATAACCTGGAATCGGATTTGCATTAGGAATGTTATAACCTCCTGGAAAACTAGCATTAACCGGACCAAACTGGGGTTGTTGAGGCTATTGATAAGTATAGCCAGGATACGGTTGATACTAATAAACTGGTTATGTACAGTAGGACCAAATTGATACTGTCCCTGGTAAGGTTGATAGATGAATTGCGGTTGACTTGTGGCAATAGTACTTGTACCAGCTTGTCCTATAGGCATCTGGACCGAAGTCTGAACTGTAGGTCCTGACTGTGGCATAGAGACTTGAGGAATTTGCATTGATGCAGGGATAGTAGAAACCGGAGCTACAGATACTCCAGAAACAGGTCTTGTAGGTTGAACAGAAGTTGTAATAGTTGCAGCAGTTTGAGGCGAAGTGTGAGGTGTGTTAGGCCCAGGCTGCTGAACTAAACTAGGTGCAAGGATTTGAATAGTAGGTTGGATAGGTTGCTGGGCTGGACTAGAAACCAAAGGTTTTCCAAGCTGATTAGGTAACTACACATTAGGTTGCATAGTCTGTTGAGTTTGAGACAGATTCCACACCATGTTCATTACGGAGTATGAACCCATAAAAGGTTGTGCATATGGAGGACCATAACCTGGTTGAACGTAGGGTTGATAATTAAGCGGTACATTTCCAGCTCCTTGTAAAAATGATTGACCAGAAGGCGATTGGAAACCTTGAGTTAGGTACTGAACTTGAGGTTGATAACCCTGAGGCACGTACTGAATCTGGGGTTGATAAGCATCCTGAGGAATACACTGAGTTTGGGGTTGACCTTAGGGTATGTACTATCCTAAAGGTTGAAAACCTTGAGGTAGCCCTCCAGGTGGTAACTAACTACCTTGAGGTTGCCCCCAGGCGGTAACTGACTACCTTGGGGTTGCCCCCCAGGTGGTAACTGACTACCTTGAGGTTGAGGATTTGGAATACTACCATACATCATATGGATTTGCTCTGCGTTCAACGTTTGAGTTCCATTACTACCAGATGATAACTCTTGTTCAGTCGGTCGAGGAGTTGCTCTTGAAAAAGTACCAGAGAGTGACTGGTACCCCGAAGGAACAGAAGGACCACCGTATAAAAATGTTTCCAGTGATTGGGAAAACATAGATGACTCTCTTGACATGATCGATGAAGGATAATAACCTCCTGGTGTAAGATGAAAAGGAATTCGAGGTGGTGAAAAACTAAGACCCAGGTTTTCTAAAAAATTGTCAATGATAAATAACAAGCATCACTCCTAAAAGGACTGTAGAATATTGATTCACGCTCCCTAAGATTTAAATTTTGTTGTTTTTCGGGAAGAGTTACATCTTTGTCTGGACTGACAAGTTCTTCAATAGAAATGAGGCCAGAAGGAAGATTTTGAGTAATGATATTTCTTACCCTAGGTGAACCAGGATCACTAGAAGTTGGAGTAACAAATCCTGAAGATGGTTCCAAAACAATAGGTTCAGTGTCAGGCTCAGAAATTTCAGGTTCTTCAGCTAAATCACTGGAAGGAGAAATACTACCAATAACTTCGGAAAATGAAATTGGCTCTTGAATATGATCTATTGTTTGTATTTGATAATCAAGATGAACAATTAAAGATGACTCTCCGGCTTCTAGTGATCCAACTCTACTGTCACTAGGTGATACAAGAGCTCGCAGCCCTTCAATTTGGTTTGGTGCATACTCAGGAGGTTTCCCCTGAAGTCTACGAGATTGTCTCGGTAATTTGACCACGATTAAATATTAATTAATCACACGTAAACAAAGAAAATTTCAATAAAAACACCTGAAGTCTCTAAAGAAACAAACAACTGAATCACACGCCTAAAAAGTCTAAGAGTTCAAACCACGCACAAACAGTGACTTCCCATACTAAAAACACTAGTTGGTGATAAAATCCAACTTAGTAGAAGTTTAATATAGAAAGGGCGGTTGGAACAGTTACCCCGACAACCTGCTTAATGAAACAGATTGGCACAAGTTTCTTCACAAAATCATCTCGAGTGAAGAGAACCCCCCAGAGAGTCCAAGTGAGTCTAGTTGACGCTTGCTCTAGGTACAGTGAGATCCTTCCTTCACTTTCACCTTAGGAAATAATCTTAAGTTTATGGACACTAAGGTTACCAATAGAAAAAAATACAACTGGGGGGATAGTCTACGATTCGATTCTATGCGCAAGGGCAGAATAACAAAGCTCAGTCCCCTTGAAGGCTCCTTGACATGGTCAATCTGAGGTTTACCAGCAAGTGACCCCAGGCTTCTCGACAATAGTTAATCTAAGGTTTATCGTTTATAATACGCGCAGATCTTCTATCTTTCCCAATGAAACAGAATTGATTGTCTCAAAGGTTCGGACATGATCTCATGATTGACTCCTTTAAGAGAAGCTTCCCAGAATATATTAATTACAATTGGATTTATTTCCTACCTCAAGATGTATCTACTTGTTTGTTTTAACTATCTTGGAGAGTTAATTACTCCCTACTCCAAGATACTAGCCTAAGCTATATTGGTGATAAGAGCCCTAGAAGTAGAAAAGATTACTAGATCAATTTTAATTAAGCTTTGCTTTTATGGGTTGTTCTTTAAGTCAATAGGTATGGAATGAAACTTTGATGGTGTGAAGACTCGACTCCAAACACACTAAAAAAAATGCACCTAAAATGATAAGCAATTAGTTTTTCTTTCAATGAAATTCTAGCTAAAAGAAAGAGTTCGAGAATGCAATTATTTAAGAAACAATTCTTTCTTTAAACGTGGAAATGGAAAGAATTTATTTATTTTTTAATAAGAACTCAAAATGAGACAAATAATTAATGCTCACAATAAATCCCTTTCCCTTTTCAAAACTCGAAACTACAAAAAAACAATTTGCTTCAAAAGAGATCTACAAGTTCTAGAAAAACACTCAAAACTATAGAAACTAATTTTGAGATCTAAAAACTTTAAAAATCTAATTGAATAAAAGCTTCAATTCTTTTTTGAGGACGTTTTACTTAGTTGTTCAGTAAACTAAGGATTCATTTCACAGAATAACAAACAATCAAAAACATCCAGATATGTTTTCTTTTGTAAAAATGAAATTCAGAACTTATAACAAAGTTTGTTCAAAGATTTGCAACGAGAAAAATAAATCTATTTCTCACAAAGGATAGATTTCACAACCAATTCAGACTCATCAAGAAGATGAAAAGACACAAGGGTGATCTAAGGTTTCTCAAGCTTCTGGTCTTTGAGTCACTACAAAGACAAAGTGAAAACTACTTCAAGCATGCAAAACTTCTAGAAAATCATTCAAAACACAAATACTATCGGAACTCACTCACAAGAGATATTTGATAGGAGAAATACAGATCTGGGTAGACACTAAAAATCTAAATCAAACCTAAACTTAACTGGAAGAAGATATCTTAAGTTTTTCAAAAAAAAAATTACAGGGTCCGCAGGCTCCAAAAGAAATAGGTGTGGTCCCACACTGTTTACTGAAGGAAAATACAAAGATGTCCACACTTTCTGTAAAGACAAAGTGCGGTCCTCAGAAAACTTAAAAAAAAAACAAAAATACTTCAAGATTTTGAAAGCTACCCAAGCAAGTATACATCAATCAAAAACCAAAAAAAATTAAATAAATAAATAAAAATAAAAATATATAAATAAATAATAAATAAATAAATAAAATAAAATTTTCTCTAGTCAAAACAAAGGAAAACCAAAAATCAAATACCATTCCCCAGTGGAGTCGCCAATTTGTTGGCCGAATAAATCGATCTTGCGGACAAGACCGATCTCCCTAGTATCAAAAGATAGTCTAGCAACAAACAGACAAACAAACCTATCTTTCTCTAGACATATGCGATTTAAAAGTAAATACTACAAAGGTGTTAAGATCCTACCTTAGATCCAGTGCTTGTTCGTAGTAATCATCCTCCAGTCGTTCGAAAGAGTTACCTTTGAAGACCTGCAATCACAAACAAGCAAACATTAATTAGCACCTACATAGCAAATATTATAAATCATGTCTATTATGGTGATCAAGGAATCCATAAAATAAACAATGAATTAACAGCTTATTGAGAAAAACAAATATATTTGTATTAACTTTGAATAGTAGAAGAACTTTACAACTTTTTTAGCCTTGATTTTGAACAAGTTCTTCATGGGATCCGAAATAGGAATTTCCTTTACTTTGACAAGTCTTGCACTCTTCCAAATGAGATACATAGAGGTATGTAATCTCTCCTCATAAAAACTCAACTAAAGAAGACTAAGTTCTAGCTGCATTTTACCTCAAAAAATACTAAGCTTCTCACCCCCCAGTTAACCAGCTCAATGCTTCTTTTTATAGTGCAGAGGAGGAGGTTACTGGTCCACCTAGAAGGGATAGAATCCTCCTTCAAAGGAATAATCTCCTCACATCAAGGGGTTAGTTCCTTAAGGTATGGGTTACATGAACCTTAAAAGAGCTAACTTGCCACCTCAAGATTCCTTCCAGAAGCTTCTAGAAATAACTGAAAGTGAGTTTTTTCAGAGTATACTTGCGCCTTTTTAACTTTTACAGGGGTCCGCACCTTTAACACAGAGAGTGCGGTCAGATGCGCTGGAGACATGACCATTAGATGCGGGACCACAAGTAAGACAAAGAGAAAGTACGGAACTAGAGTTTTAAAAATTTTTGAGAGCTTTTCTCTTATTTTCCAGACTTGATATGAGGAACCAATGTTTTAGACTTGCAGAGGAGGAAAGCATGAGTGGTAATGAACTCACACAGATAGCAGAATGTCAAGGTGACAACTTTTAGTGCAACAAATACTTAGCTTCCACCTTTGTCTTTGTTTTGTACGCACTCTATATCGGTTGCCACACCAGACAAACACCTAATTCCTTCTCCTCAACCATGTGCACATACACATAGCGTGCATCACACACATACAACTACGTACATCATACAACACCTTGAAATATATGCATCTACACCATTACCATATGTACCACATGTACACAGTACCACTTGTAAACTACAACCACCTGCATAATGTGTGCACAACATCACATGTACATGGCACCACCTACACAACATGTACACAATGCCACATGTACACTACACCATTGTACAACGTGTACACAATACCAAATGTACACAACATCACACACATGACCTATGCATGACACCACGTACATATCATCACATGCACCACATGTACATAGCAGCACATGTACAAAATGTACATGGTACCACATGCTCACAGCACCACTTGTACAGTCATGCACACAACACCATATGGACATAGCACCATATGTACAACATGCATAGAACACCATATGTACATAGCATTGCATATCCAACATGTACATAGCATCATTGTACACAACACTGCATATCCAACATATGCATAGCACCATCTGTAGACAGCACTGCATATCCAACATGTGCACAAAATCATATGCACACAACACTGCATGCATAGCACCATCTATACCCAACACTGCATATGCAATATTCACACAACACTATATGTACCATCTTGTACATAATATTGCATAAACAACATCTACACACACTATATATACACAACACTGCATGCGCACAACATCATAGATGAAACATGTACAACATATACAACATATGCACAACAATGGTACCTCACATCCAAAAGCACACTGTCTCTACCAAGAAACCTTGCTCCCAGTGTCATATATATGATTGTCCCAGCATGTCGCAAACCACACTGCTTTCATTTTGCTGATGTATCCTTCCACATTACCTGTCATAAACATATGCATAATACAAGTATATAATATCAATCCATATCAACATGATACTGACCTTGTATATTTGTCGTGACTACTCTTCCCACTTGATTCCTCAGGAACCAAGAATCTCTTCATGCCATTCACCTGCATAAGAAATCATTCCTCCACCAGAACGATCCCTAACAACCTTGTCAGACAGTGAAAACATACATACAAACATATATAATCATTAGCATAAAATTATCATCATCCAGTCAGACAATGACATACATACATATATAAACATCAACATAATCATGATCATGACATAATTACCAGATAACATAAGGTCTAGGTTAAGAGAAATTCCTTTATCCGTGTACAACATTGAGAACAATCATTCCCAACATAGCCAAGGCATCCGATGCCTTAGATCCATTTAATTTACCTTTTATAGTTACCTTTCACGTGTTTGTACTACCACCATTCATTTACCACTATGGACCAACCAGTCCACCCGACTATTATAGTCTTACCTTCCACTGCGCTTACTCATGCACAGAGCTTCATCTGAGTCTTACCTTACGTGTTGGGTACCATACAACTCTCCCTGAGCTCCATTAACTTTCCTCCTTTCCCAACCAACTCCTGAGACTCAAAACATAAAAGGAAAGCTGAGAAACAAGCAAGAATAAGATCATGATATGCACTAGACACATGAAAAATCGCAAATCAAGTGCAAAAATCACAAAAGACCAAAAGAACAAGACTAACAAAAGACACCATCACTCAATCCCCATGGTTCCCAGTGCTTCCAAAGATAAGCTTAACCTGAGCCTGCTTCAATATTCATGGAAATCTCTCTTGCTATGCAACTCCCTGCATTATATTTCCATAAACACATAATGCCAATGCATAAATAAACATAATAATGCATCAATTACCTTATCTTGTCGTGCCAAGATTATTGCCTTACAAATGAACACATCCATGCCATCTCTCAAGGGACTCTAATTATCCTGACAAATCCACCTGTAACTAGAGACTAGCTAATATACTTGTCAAGTACATGTTCATGAATCTAGCACATATACACATAATGTCAAAAAAATCAAGGTTAAGAAGACTCTGTGTATGCAAAGCACTCATTCTTTTGGAATTAGGGTTTCCAAACATAGCCAAATGAATTATTGTCCAATTCCTTCCTTTTATCTTTTTACTTTGTTCCAATCGAGGCTTACTATGTACTATCACATCACCCAATTGTTAGTTATATAAACACATCAAGTTTTACCTTGTCACACTAATACCTGTCATGTTACCCTGCAACTGCTCACACATGTCAACCACATGTTCCAAATATCAAGACAATCATATCTATCAATTTGAAATCAACTTTTACAAACAATCATGTCATAATCCATAATCAACTCATAGTCATCAGTCATAATACATAATCCTACAACTATCGCTTATCATACTCATGTACATGTCAGTTATCTCAACTTATGACCTATCATACTCAAGTAGATGTCAACTATGTCAACTCATATGTATTAGCACAATCATCTTAAAACAAGATTATTTGAACACATACTCATATTATGGAATTCATCAAACATTAAACCAATTTGCAACATAGCATGTTAAATAAATCAACTAGACGACATAATCAAATAGTCAAGCACCAAATATACAACATAAGAAAATTCATACCTTACTGTGTCTCAAGAGAGGCTATCTTGTCTGCATAATCAATCTAGTTAGCACGATATAACTTCACAACATATAAACTCAAACATAAATAAGATCATGATATCCAGAACAGTCACTAGCTAACATTTTTACATCATAACTCATACAAAATTATCATTCACACATATGTAAAGTCAATCTAGATTAGTACAACACCATATCACAAATATGTCGGCTCATATTTGAATATCGTAACCATAACCATATGCATAGGCCAATCCAATTTAGCATGATACATATAACATCAAGGTATAAGTTCTATAACCCTAATCATCAAGCTAACTATCATTCTCATCATCAAGATATAACTTAATCGTCAAGCTATCATATAACAACAACAAGTTAATCTATAACATAATCATCAACAACATATAACATAGTCATCAGGTTATCTAATATAAAACAATAATAGCAATGCATACCACTACAGGTTACTATCATTTTTTACTATCTGACACGTGCATATAACTGCACTAATCAACTAACATATTTCACGAATGTAACCATAACATCAAAAGACATGTACATAACCCTAATGTATATAAACCTAATGCATATAAAAAACATTGACTTACATACCTACATGCTAGACATACAATACATGTATGGTGATCTGTTCTTACCCCAAAGTCTAATGTTGCAACCTCATTATGATGCTTTACATCTCTTGCTCTATCTCAGCCAACACATTAGCATCATAACATACCAATATCACCCTGATGACCTAAATTGCATACCATGACTTCACAAGGCATGTTTTACCTACTATTCTATAACCAAGACTACATATGCATGACTACAACCATTACTCCATTGTACACATTGCCTCATGCAATTATCAACCTACATAAGCAATGCTTAATCAACTACACATATGCATAACCGCATGTAGTCGAGTATAAGCGATCAATTCTTATAATCAACCTACAAGATTTATGCATGCAATCAAATAACCAAGAATGCAACCCAATGTACAAGGATGTAATCAAGTTGCATATAATTGTATAACCAATCATATACTCATGATGATACATTCCATAAAATAGACATCAAGTTACTCATGATAACCTTAACTTCTGCCATGATCAATATGATGTAGTGCAACAAGCACATGGAACGCTAGTGTAAGAGCTACACATGCAACTGACATGCATGCATGACCAACACATTCACCCATATCTGTAGCACCATATATGACCCAAAGAAAGCGTAACCATGCTCTGATACCAATCTATAACACCCCCTCCTAGGTCTACCCAAAGTAACCATGCCAACCGAGGTAAACATGAGAAGAGAGGCTACTATGATCAAATTCGACCTCCTATGCCACCTTAAGGAATTGGAATCGACAGAGCATCACATACAGTCATCCAACATCATCAAAAGACCCCTCAGGAGACAATTCAGCCACTCAGACAACCTATCCCTGGGTCCCATTGATATTTTGCAACTCTTAGGCCTCAGTCGCTCTCATGCTATGGGCAAGGGAGCGACCAGAAACCTAAAGTCGCTCTCAGAGGCCTGTCTGCTAGCGACTGTGGCCTAGAATTGCTAGTTTTGTACTAGTGACCCTAGGATTTGAGCCACTTTTCTAGCCCAGAATCATGGCCTCTGCCCAGAACTTGTTGTAACTTCCAGAAATCATTAAAAACATGATGACCTTGTTGATCAAACAAAATCACCATCGGGACTAGGCCTAAGTATCCCCAACTGGGACTGACATTTTTTCAGACACTTGGCATCAATACAACCTACAGGTATAGGATACAATATAGAGCATAAATGACTGAAACAACTTATGAAACATAACCAGAAGGATCATCTCCTTCTCCATTGAACTACTACATCATCAATTAGGTCTTGCATCCATCCATTTAACAGTTACAAGTAAATATATGAAATAACCATGACATGAACTAGTCCTTCAACCATGTTTATAACTAGCATAAAACCATGTAAATATAAGAGATATGTCAACCATTAAATCCACATATAAATCAATACAAAAGTAATAGAACTTCACTTTTATTAGTCATATGAAAATCTGACTAGGTTTAGGACTTCCATGTACCACCCGACCATAGACATGGTTGAACTAAATCTCTCTTTCAACCAATCACCCCCATGCCAAATTTCAATCATGAATGTGGGATCTCATAGAAAAACCACTCCAAGAAAAACCAAGGTAGTCCAGATGTTAAACCACTCCACCCTCATCCAACCGTGATCACACCAAAACTGGTGCTTCGATCACAACTAAACAGAACTTGGAATGCCATCCTGAATCCATCACTATCCTTAAGGAATTTTCCATCTCCTTGTCTCTCAATATTTACCGAAATCCAAACCCGGATCACTAGGCCCTAAACCGAGACTACTCCCTTAGGCTTTACCATATATCTCGCCAAAACCGGTTGAGGGATTACTAGGCCTTTGGGAATTAACCTTGAGACCACCTCTACCCTGGATTCTGAAATCCATCTGGCGATTCCAAAGTTCCAAAACCGAAATAAACATCTCAACATACCATGGCATCCAAAAAAAGGATAGGCTAGGATGAAAACCACTGTCATAACCCAGCAATACCATGCCACCGATAGCAAGAGAATCATACACCAACATGAAAATCCATGCATGTCCAAACCAATTAGTAAATCACACATGCAAAAGGTTACCTGCAAGTATTCTTGCCAAAATTGCTTGGTCTTTCTTTTCCTTCCTTGATCCTTGCTTTCCTTCCTTTCCTTTCCTTGCTTGCTTTTCCTTCCCTGATCCAAAACTATAATGCTCCAAGAAAACTCAAGTGACCAAGAGTGGGAGAGAGAATAATGAGAGAGCTCCAAACTTGAGCTGACCAAGAGCTTAATTGATGATCCATATTTAAATAGGAACGCAACAAATTATAGATATAACCATAAATACAAAGATGCAGTAGAAATAACGCTTCATTTCATTAATATTAAATACTGAAATATACATACAAACAGAATGGAAATAAGACTAGCTCAGGCGATGGTAGCTTATCTCTGAGAAGAAATGTGGCGGCTACATGCCTCTGAACTGCATTATAATGAGGCTCAAGGGCCTTTTTATTATTGAAAAATAAGAGCAAACCCTAAACAAGCAAAACCCTAACCCGAGGAGATGTAACACCAAGAGTTTATGGGCCCCGTTGGGGTGAGTTCGACAACCAACTTCCCGGGGTCGCGACCCGGTCATATTATCTCCGTTTGACGTGCATGATATCCCATTGGAAAGATATATCCGAGGAATACGATAGAAAATATGATTTTAGATAAAAAAAATCGTTGACAATAGATTGCCAAAAAAAGGTCGTTTAGGGCCTCAAAACAGCTCCGGAAGTTTAGGACTAGAAAAACTGCTAAAAATAGTAAACTGTGCTACAATTAAGGAAACTGAAAAACTAAAAGAAACAATGGTGGGGGTCCTAGTGGAATTGGCGGGTGGCCACCAATATCCACTTGGATCATTCCTCCCCCCTTAGGAAGCAATGGTTCCCATTGCATTGAGTTCCTCCATGAGATGAGGAAACTTCTGTTGAACTTGGCCCCTAGTGAGCCAATTGCCCTGGTGAAGGAGTTGGCCTACTTTGACAACTCGATACAGTTGGAACTTCTATTGGTGAGTGTTCTTGATCTACATGTCCATGATCCAATCAGTTGTGGCTTGCTCCATGCAATCTGGATTTAACTATGTAGGTCAGAGTTGTTCTACAATGTCTGATGTGTCCAGCAATGGTGGGAAGTATGGTCGAAGGCGGTCCACATTGAACACTAGGTGCAGGCCAAGGAATGGAGGAATGTTGAGCTCAAATGCATTGTTTCCCACAACCTTGGTAATGGTGTAAGGACCATATTGGACTAGTCTGAGTTTACGATAGGCTTCGGTAAGGCATTCCTTCTACAAATGCAACCAGACTTTGTCGCACACCTGAAACTTGTGTGGCACCCGATGTTGATCACGTTGCTGCTTGTACTTGGCATTTGATTTCTCCAAAATGTCATGTACCTTTTGGCAGATATGTTTGATGTGCTCAATGAAGTTGTTTGCCTTATGAGCTTTTGACTGGACATGAGTCGAATCTATCTTAGTAGCTCCAAATGGTATGGCTACATCAATGGGACAAAGTGGCTGGAATCCCAAGCCCACCTGAAAAGGGTTGTGGCCATTCGAGTTGTGGAGAGCCCGAGTATAGCTATGTTGGACATAGGGAAGGCTCTCATCCAATGCGTATGGATTCTCTGAGTTGTACATGCACAAAATGTGTACGATCATCCTGTTGATGACCTCTGTCTGGCCATCAGTTTGCGAATGGAAAGCTATGGAATTAGTGAGCTTGGTGTCCAGCATCAACCAGGGACTGGACCAAAATGCACTGAGGAACCTGCTATCCCAATCTGAGATGATAGACTGTGGGATCCCAAAGTTTAGCCACACTTGTTCAAAGAAGAGTTTGGTAGTGGCTTCTAGTGTGATATTCTTCTTGCAGGCTGCCAGAATGGCCATTTTCGAGAATCTGTCGACGACCACAAAAACACAGTCATTGCCATGCTTGGTAGAAGGAAGGCCTGACATCTAATCCATGGAGATGGATTCCCAAGTTCAACCAGAGGTAGGAAGCGGAGTATAGAGGCCTTGGTTCTTGATGGTCGGTTTGGAAATGGCATAGGCAGTGTAGGATCTGATGTACTTCTTGACATCCTGTCGAAGATTCGGCCAGTAGAAATACTTTTGCAGTACTACCACTATTTTCTAGACTCCGAAATGCCCAACAGCCTAATTGTAGTATGCTTCCCAAATCATCTTGCCTCGCTCACTTGAAGGAACACAAAGGAGTCCCAGGTGGCATAACAAGGCATCCTGGAGGTGAAAATCTGGAACTTGCTGACCCTACAGGAGCATCTAGTATGTGTGGCCAAACTTTGGGTTGTGTTTGTAGAGAAGTGGCCAATCAGAAGTCTCATGCTCACAAGAGTTGAGCACGGTGGTTAACACCATGATTGGTGGTCGGTTGAGGCAGTCTGCAACATTATGGGTGCTACCCTTCTTATACTTGATATTCAAATGGAACTGTTGCAGGTACGTGGACCACTTTTGATGGTGATCACTCTCCAACTTCCCTTGCATCTATATTAACTCTAGGGTTCGATGGTCTGTGTGGATGACCGTTTCCTTCGGCAAAATGTAATGCTTCCATTGTCGGCAAGCCTACACAATGGAATACATCTCTTTGTCATAAGTGGGATACTTCCGGACTCTGTCTGAAAGTGTCTCACTGTGATATGCTAGTGGATGCCCCTGTTGAGTAAGGACTACCCCAATAACATAGTGAGAGGCATCTGTCTCGATCTCAAATGGCTATTGTAAGTCTGGTAAAGTGAGCACTAGTGTAGAGCAGAGGCGATGTTTCAACTCTACAAATGTCTTATGTTGAGATTCAGAACAAAAGAATTTTTCTTTCACTCCTCCCTTGGTGACTTGATTCAAGGGCCAAGTGATATGAGAGAATCCCAACACGAACCTGCGGTAGAAATTGGAAAGACCCAGAAAGCTATGGAGCTCTGTCAGAGTGGTTGGGGCTAGCCAATCCTGAATGACTTGGATCTTGGTAGGATCCACATGCACCCTTTGTTCATCAATAATGTATCCCAGATAATGAACCTGGGTCATGCCAAAAGTGCATTTCTCCAAATTGGCACACAATGTGTGTTACCGCAGTGTTTGGAGAACCTGTCGAATGTGGTGGAGGTGCTCTTCCCAACTCTGGCTGAAGATCAGGATGTCATCCAAGTATACCACTACAAATGAGTTGGTGAATGGCTGCAAGATGTCATCCATCAGCCTCATGAAGGTTTGTGTATCATTCTTCAACCTAAAATGCATAACCAACCATTCGAAAAGGCCCTTCTTGGTGTTGAAGGCAGTCTTCCACACATCAGAGGATTCGATTGGTAACTGGTGATAGTCGGACTTCAATTCGATCTTGCTGAAATATTTTTCCCCCTTCAGTTGGTCTAGAAGGTCATCAATCCGTGGGATCAGGTACCTATTCCAGACAATGATCTTGTTCAGTGCCCGGTAGTCAATACAGACTCTCCAAGTCCCATCCTTCTTCTATACCAACGCGATCGAGCTCCCACAGGGCGATGAAATCGGACGGATGTGACCTTTCTGCAACAGCTCCTGAATTTGCCTCTTAATTTCATCATTCTCCAGAACAAAGCGCCGATAGATTGGTCCATTGAGTAGCGGCACCTAGGGTCAGATCAATGGAGTGCTTGACCTAACAGTGCAGAGGCACCTGTGTGGGGGAGGTGAAGATGTCCTCGTACTCCTCCACGACCTTGTCCATATGTTGTTTCCATGCGGAGGGGCCCTGTCTGGAGGCTGTGGCCATCGTATTCTTCTTTCCATGAGGGCATATCATCAAGAAAACAAATTTCTCGGTTTTGGGAATGAGCTTACTGCATTGTTTTGCAGTAACCAAAGATATGGCAGTAGGCAGTGCTACCTCCAGTATCCTGTCCAACTTATTTACCAAAGTAACAATAACAGCACAAGGCCTTGACTCATACACAAGATATCGCTTCCATAAGTATGGTTGGCCTAATAATACATCACAAACATCAAGGGGAGCAATTTCACATAACACCTCATCTGTGAAGGGCTTGATGTTGTATGGAAGGCAGCACTACTGGCTCACTCGAAGATCATGTCCTTAGTGAAGCCACCCGATGGTGTATGGTTGTGGAAGTGTTGTGGTCGGTAAGCCCAGCTGTTTCACGACCTTAGCTGAAATGAGGTTCTTTTGGCTCCCGTTGTTGACAATGAACTGTAGCAGGGAACCCTTTACCCACATCTCGTAGTGGAAGAGGCATTCCTCCTCCTCTGGATCTTCAGGTTCCTCCTTATGGATCTTTGTGGTGGCAATGGTGGTGTTGGGCTCCACATCGATAATATGCTTCCATTTGTCATTCCCCTTGCTAGGTTCTGACTCAGAGTCATAACATGCATCTGATTCCAAAGCCTTTAGCTTAGCCACGAGTGACTACATGGCCTGACACTCACTTGTGTTGTGAATGGAGCTCTTATGGAACTCACACCACTTTCCCGTATCCTTCTTTGGCTTCACAGCGTTGTTCTTAGCTTGCGGCTTTAGCAGGTTGTCTTGGGCTGCCCTGCCTTGGCCTTGGCCTTTGTTCTGCGTTTTGGGGGCATCTTTCCCTTGCTTCGGATTCGCAGA
Source organism: Pinus tabuliformis (assembly GCA_031772625.1). Taxonomy (NCBI): domain Eukaryota; kingdom Viridiplantae; phylum Streptophyta; class Pinopsida; order Pinales; family Pinaceae; genus Pinus; species Pinus tabuliformis. The sequence continues at coordinate 112,766,258 of CM062817.1, forward strand.
TCCAAAGTCTCGCTTCTTTTGTTTAAACTTTTGCTCTATCTTGACCGCATATCAGTATGATGTGCCGAGCAAGGATATGTCCATGAATTCCATCTCGTCTTGGATGTACTTGTGCAGGCAGCCAAGGTACTTGAGAACCAAATGCTTCTCAAAATCCTTGATACCCAACTTCGTGCGAAGGGTATGAAAAACATTGGTAAACTCCAGCACATCTTGGTCCCTTCCCTGTCGCAGTGTTGTCCACTTTATGTATTTATCCTCATAGCTCCTGATAGGGTAGTACTGCTCCTTGATGGCATCTGGGATCGAGTTCCAAGTGGGTGCGGCTAAAAACAATGATTTCATACTTTCATCCTTTTGCTCATAGTAGGTTTCCCACTAGTCCTTGATGTGGGGGGCTTCTTTGAGAAGTGCAAAGGTGATCTTTTCCCGGCTAGAAAAATGATGAACAGAAAAATATCCTTCTAGAAAATTTAACCATTTATCTATAGCATCTGCATCTATCTAACCCTCAAATATGGGAATATCAAAGTTAACTTGTACTTTAAAGGGTGTGGCACTTACAGAGTAGCTTCCAGAAGTAGATGTGTTACCCCTAGGTAGCCACTGAAGGATTTGGGCAAAGTTGTCCATCATCGCATTCCTTTGTCGCTCTAGGGCTTCCTTGAGCAAGATTTTGATAGGATCTCCTGCCCCCTCATCTTTCTTTTCATTTTCCATGGGAGGCCATCGGGATTTGTGCGGCTGGTCTTGCAAAGGTTCAACCAGTTCAAGCCCTAACTCCTTATCTCCCGACCTCGTTGGGGACATGCAAAGAAAAACAGAGAAAGAGCAGCCTTTGCTCTGATACCACTGATCCAAATTCAAATAGGAATGCAACAAATTATATATATAACCATAAATACAATATGCAATAGAAATAACACTTCATTTCATTAATATCAAATACTGAAATATGCTTACAAACAGAATGGAAATAAGACTAGCTCGGGCGATGGTAGCTTATCTCTGAGAAGAGATGTGGCAGCTACATGCCTCTGAACTGTGTTACAATGAGGCTCAAGGGAATTTTTTTATTATTGAACAATAAGATCAAACCCTAAACAACCAAAACCCTAACCCGAGGAGATGTAACACCAAGAATTTATGGGTCCCATTGGGGTGAGTTGGATAGCCAACTTCCTGGAGTTGCGACTTGGTCATATTATCTTTGTTTGACGTGCATGATAACCCTTTGGAAATATCTCTCTAAGGACTACAATGGAAAAGATAATTTTAGATAGAAAATCGCTAGCGGTAGATTGCCAAAAAAATGTTGTTTAGGGCCTCAAAATGGCTCCAAAATTTTAGGACCCGAAAAACTGCTAAAAAGAGTAAACTATGCTACAATTAAGGAAACTGAAAAACTGAAAGAAACAATGGAGGGGGTCCCAATTGAATTGGAGGGTGGCCACTAATATCCACATGGATGACCTTTTCCTTCTCCAAAATGTAATGTTTCCATTGTCGGAAAGCCTGCACAATGAATACATCTCTTTGTCATAAGTGGGATGCTTTTGGACTGTGTCTGAAAGTGTCTCACTGTAATATGCCACTGGATGCCCTTGTTGATAAGGATTGCCCTAATAGCATATTCAGAGGCATCTGTCTCGATCTCAAATGGATGTTGCAAGTCTGGTAAAGTGAGCACTGGTGCAGAGTAGAGGTAATGTTTCAACTCTACGAATGCCTTCTATTGAGATTCAGACCAAAAGAATTTTGATTTCGCTCCTCCCTTGGTGACTTGACTCAAGGGCCAAGTGATATGAAAGAATCCCAACACGAACCTGCGGTAGAAATTGGCAAGACCCAGAAAGCTATGGAGCTCTGTCAGAGTGGTTGGGGCTAGCCAATCCCAAATGACTTGGATCTTGGTTGGATCCACATGCACCCCTCGTCCATCAATAATGTATCCAAGATATTGAACCTAGGTCATGCCAAGTGTATTTCTCCAAATTGGCACACAACTTGTGTTGCTGCAGTGTTTGGAGACCCTGCCGGATGTGGTGGAAGTGTTCTTCCCAACTATGGCTAAAGATCAGGATGTCATCCAAGTATACCACTACAAATGAGTTGGTGAATGGCCACAAGATGTCATCCATGGGCCTCCTGAAGGTTGCAGGAGCATTCGTCAACCCAAAAGGCATAACCAACCATTTGAAAAGGCCCTCCTTAGCTTTAAAGGCAATCTTCCACACATCGGAGGGTTCGATTGCTTCCTGGTGATAGCTGAACTTCAAGTCGATCTTGCTGAAATATTTTCCCCCCTTCAATTGGTCTAGAAGGTCATCAATCCATGGGATCGGGTACCTATTCTAGATAGTGATCTTGTTCAACGTCCTGTAGTCAATATAGAGTCTCCAAGTCCCATCCTTCTTCTATACAAACACGATCGGTCTCCCATAGGGTGATGAACTCAGACGGATGTGACCTTTCTGCAACAACTCCTGAATTTGCCTCTTGATTTCGTCGTTCTCCATAAAGGAGCGTCGATAGATTGGTCCATTGGGCAGTAGCGCTCCTGGGATCAAATCAATGGAGTGCTTGAGCTGACAATGCAGAGGCACCCCTGTGGGGGAGGTGAAGATGTCCTCGTACTCCTCCACGACCTTGTCCATCTGTTGTTGCCATGCAGAGGGTCCTTGTCTGGAGGTCGTGGCCACTGTCTTCTTCTTTCCCTGGGGGCGTATTATCAGGGAAACAAATTTCCTGGTTTTGGAAATGAGCTTACTGCATTGTTTTGCAGTGACCAAAGAGATGGCGGTAGGTGGTGCTACCTCTGGTATCTTGTACAACTTATTTCCCAAAGTAAAATAACAGCATGAGGCCTTGACTCATACACAGCATGTCACTTCCATAAGTATGGTTGGCCTAATAATACATCACAAACATCAAGGGGAGCAACGTCACATAATAACTCATTTGTGAAGGGCTTGATGTTGTATGGAAGGCAGCACTGCTGGCTCACACAAAGATTTCATCCTTGGTGAAGCCACCCAATGGTGTACAGTTGTGGATGTGTTGTGGTCGGTAAGCCTAGCCACTTCACGACCTCTACCGAAATGAGGTTCTTTTGGCTCCTGTTGTCGACAATGAACTATAGTGGGCAACCCTTACCCACATTTGGGAGTGGGAAAGACGCTCCTCCTCCTCTGGATCTTCAAGTTCCTCCTTCTGGATCTTCGTGGTGGCAACGGTAGCGTTGGGCTCCACATTGATAATCTGCTTCCCTTTGTCATTCCCCTTGTCGGGTTCTGACTCAGAGTCGTAACATGCATCTGATTCCAAAGCCTTTAGCTCGGACACCAATGACGGCTTGGCCCGACACTCACTTGTGTTGTAAGTGGAGCTCTTATGGAACTCACACCACTTTCCCGTGTCCTTCTTCGGCTTCACGATATTGTTCTTAGCTTGCGGCTTTGGCAGGTTGTCCTGGGCTGCCTGCCTTGGCCTTGTCCTTTGTTCTGCGGTTTGGGGACATCTTTCCCTTGCTTCGGATTCATAGATCCAAAGTCTTGCTTCTTCTGTTTAAACTTTTGCTGATCTTGACCTCATATCAGTATGCCGTGTCGAGCGAAGATATGTCTAGGAATTCCATCTTGTCCTAGATGTACCTGTGCAGGTAGTCGAGGTACTTGAGAACCAAATTCTTCTCAGAATCCTTGATACCCAACTTCGTGCGAAGGGTATGAAAAACATTGGTAAAATCCGGCACATTTTGGTCCCTTCCCTATCACAATGTTGTCCACTTTATGTATTTATGCTCCTGACAGGGTAGTACTGCTCCTTGACGGCATCCCAGAACGAGGTCCAAGTGGGTGCGGCTGAAAACAATGAGTTCGTACTTTCATCCTTCTGCTCACAGTAGGTTTCCCACCAATCCTTAACGTGGGAGGTTGCTTTGAGAAGTGAAAAGGTGATATTTTCTCGGCTTGAAAAATCATGAACGGAAAATGTTCCTTCTAGCATATTTAACCATTTATCTACAGCATATGCATCTATCTAACCCTCAAATATGGGAATGTCAAAGTTAAATTATACCTTAAAGGGTGTTGCGCTTCCAGAGTAGCTACCGGAAGTAGATGCGTCCCCACTGGGTAGCCGCTGAAGGATCTGGGCAAAATTGTCCATCATCGCGTTCCTTTGTCGTTTGAGGGCTTCCTCGAGCAAGATTTTGATAGGATCCCCTGCCCCTTGTCTTTCTTTTCATCCGCTGTGGGAGGCCATCGGGATTTGTGAGGTTGGCCTTGCAAAGGTTCGACTGGTTCAAGCCCTAACTCCTTATCTCCTAACCTCGTTGGGGACATGTAAAGAAAAATAGAGAAAGAGCAGCCTCCGCTTTGATACCACTGATCCAGATTTAAACAGGAATGCAACAAATTACAGATGTAACCATAAATACAAAGATGCATTAGAAATAACAGTTCATTTCATTAATATCAAATACTGAAATATGCTTACAAACAGAATGGAAATAAGACTAGCTCGGGCGATGGTAGCTTATCTCTGAGAAGAGATGTGGCGGCTACATGCCTCTAAACTGCGTTACAATGAGGTTCAAGGGCCTTTTTATTATTGAACAATAAGAGCAAACCCTAAACAACCAAAACCCTAACTCGAGGAGATGTAACACCAAGAGTTTATGGGCCCCATTGGGGTGAGTTGGACAGCCAACTTCCTGGGGTCACGACTTGGTCATATTATCTTCGTTTGACGTGCACGATAACCCATTGGAAATATCTCTCTGAAGACTACGATAGAAAATATAATTGAAAATTGAAAATCGTTGGCGATAGATTGCCAAAAAAACGTCGTTTAGGGCCTCAAAATGGCTCCGAAAGTTTAGGACCCTAAAAACTACTAAAAATAGTAAACTATTCTACAATTAGAGAAACTGAAAAACTGAAAGAAACAATGGTGGGGATCCCAATTGAATTGGAGGGTGGCCACCAATATCCACCTAAATCAATTGACCAAGATCTTACACTAACCAAGAGCTTGCCAACTAATCCTCAGAAACCTTTTTATTAATGAGGCCTCTAATTTTTTCATTTTCCATTATTTTCCTTCAATTTCCTCCTCACATGCAATTTGTGACCTTTTACCTTCCTTTTCTCCTATTTTCCTTTATTTTCATAAATAAATGTGCCAAAAATGCCTTTTGTCTTTGCCTTTGCCAAAACACACATCCACTGATGCCAGTAAGATATTTTTACCCAACATTCACCTTAGAATACATGTCCCATCATCGTGGCCTTATATATTTTTACATAAACTTTTAACTAGGGTTCTTACATTTTTTATGTAATTTATGTAAAATACTTGAATCCTTCATTTTAATTCTTGATTGTTTGAAACTCGTATGTTAAACTAAATTGTGGTTCTAAATCTATTATTTGAATATGTGTAATTTAAAAACAAAAAAAAAATAATATTTAATCTTTTTGGCTTTTTCTTTTTGAGCGGTTTTCCCACATTGTGAGGCTTAAGCCATTGTGAGACTTTCCAACACTAATAGCTGCAAAAACACAAGAACTTAGGCTTTCCAACACTAATAGCTTCGGAAACACAAAAAACTTTCTTGTTTGAAGGAATAAAATCCATCAAATATCAAAACACTATCAAAACACTTTAGTTTCTCATTATCATTGTCTATCAACATTTTCCAATCAGAAAATAAGTGGTTGTGCTAATGATATACCAATCATCAAAGTTTCCTGGTGGTTGTGCTAATGATATACCAATCATCAAAGTTTCCTGGTAACTAAATCATAGAGTAATTAAAACTTAAAAAATATAGATATAATATCACGTACTAAGTTTTATAATTTTTAGATTTGAAGAAAAAAAATATATATATTAACAAATAATAAAAAATATATTAACAAAAAACTAATAAGAAAAGTAAGAAGAAAATACAAGCCGCATCATGTAGATTATGCTTTGCAATAATTCTAAGAAAGCAACTCAGTTTTGGATTTGAAGAAAAAAATACATTAACAAAGAAAATACAAGCCCCCTTATGTAGATTATGCTTTGCAATAATTCTACGAAAGGAATTTTAGAAAAACTAATGCTAATATTGGATTTCAGTTATGCTTATAGGGGTTACTTGTAATATGCATATCGTGGGATGTCTGTACCTCACTCTGGTAGCTGAAGGGTATTGTAGCAAGTTCATGGTAGATATATGGTATGCGAATGCAATATGATGGAATAAAGATAGAGACTAATTTCAATGCGAAGAATGACCAGGAATAGGTATACAGCTATTTTTACATCTTCTAAAATAGGTATAATATTAAAAGATGAAAAAACCTCTTCCTGATAATTCTATGCTCAGAATTTAATGTGATAAGTTTTCTATTCAGACTTTTGAAAGTGTTGTGATTCTCACATAACTCTGGAATCGATGAAAAATGTTCGAATATGAACTTTCTATTTGGTTGCATTTATTTTTCATGTAAAGAGAAAGCTCTTGCATTTATTTTTCTAAAATGGTGTCTCTCAATTCTTTCATTGGGAAATTTTCCATGAAATCCATTTGCCCATTGATTTCATCCAGAATATTGCATTACATAATTACAATATAGAGCATGGATTATAAAAACTATAATCATCAATTATATACCATACATGGCAATCTGGACAGCTTTGGGGGAGGTTATCCTTCTTATCATCTTCTTTTTTATCATCTTCTTTCTTCGTCTCCTCCTTGGGTTTAGGAAACCCAACGCTCACGATCTCTGCATTCTTTCTCAACTTCCTGAGTTTGACTGCAATTGCAACAGGATCCACGTCCCCAGTGACAGTTACAGAGTGCTTAGATGCATCCAATTTTATAGAGGTTACCCCTGCAATGTAATGTAATATATCAGGACGTTACAAGATAGTAAAATGGTGAAGGTTGGATTTGTTTGAATCTGTAGTTTAACCATTTTTAAGTTTTGGACTTTTCATAAGTTTGAATTAAGTTCTGTAATTTTCATTTTACATCATCAGAAATAATAATCTAACTCACAACTATATCATCAAAAATAACAAACTAACTTAATTATATTTTCCAAATTTCAAATTCAAAATGTAAAAAAATAAACAAAATCATTAATCACATTCTTAGGTTTTGGTCCAAGTTTGGAACCAATTAATGTAGTCCATCTTCATGACAAGGTTTTAGAACCAACTAATGTGGTCCATTCTCAGAACAAGGTTCCATACTTCTACCAAATCTTAATAATGTGATTAATCCTACATCTATTTACATTATAGATAACAAAAATCTTAAATCTAACAAAAACCTTGTTACATCAAAGATAAATTATAATCTTTTTTAGTTTTAAGATAATAAAAAGCATAGTCAATTTTGTTTTTTCCTAAGTTAAATTAATAAATATTAGTTAAAGATTAGATTTATTTAGTTACAAATAAATATACTTATAAATAAATTTAACAAACTAATTAATTAGTTCTTAATTATTTGATTAATATTAATAATAAAGACGATAGTTAAATAAAAAATAATAATTTATAAAAATTAGTTAGAGATAGGATTTATTTAGTTACAAATAAAAATAATATTAAATAAATTTAACAAACTAACTAATTATTTGTCAATTATCTAATTGATATTATTCCTATCTCTTGGCCCTCTCAAATGTAGTCGTTGCCCAGTCAGTTCCTTGGTCAAATGTAGTTGTTCCTTTTTAGTCGTTGAATGATAGATCTCTCTATTTAACTTGTTGCCACGTTCTGGTTCTTTATCTTGCCCTCACAATGAACAACACTTGCTAGTTTGAAACAAATTGACCAATGAATTTTAATGTGATTATCGCCAAAAACCTTCTCAATAAACATTGATATAGATCACAAAAGCCTAAATTCAATAATATTTTATTTAAAAAAATAAATTAATTTAAATAATTTTATATTATAATTGATAATTATTATTTTAAAATTATATTATAATTCATGAATCTTATATTCATCCTAATGCATTTCATATATAAATAATATTTTATTTAAAAAAAAAATAATTTAAATTTTAAATAATTTTATATTATAATTTATAATAATTATTTTTAAAAATGTATTATAATTCATGAATCTTATTCATCTAGATGTAATATTCTATAAACAATTATTTATTTATTTAATATATTATTTACATAATTTATTTATTGAATAAAAGATTTAACTAGTGTAATTATATAAATTAAATAGTTTATAAATGTTGATAATCATAAATTTATAATAAAGATCAAAACACTTATTATCTTGTACACTTAAAGTTGTTACAAAAAGTTAAAAAAAAATTATAAACATTTACCACATTATAACTTTATTTTAAATTATTATTATTATAATTAAATAATTATTATATAAGTTAAACATATATACATTTTAGAAAACATGGAACGAAATTCTTAACCATGGATATTTACTTGCAACTTATCATGGAGATTTTTCATCTTCATCTATATCTGCTTGGAGATTTCCATAGTTTTTCATGTTGATAGTATTTTCCAGAAGAGAATCGTGTCGGGTAGACACTCCACCCATCATCAGAGACCATAAAACTAAAAATTATTTGAGCAAACGTTGAGGAGTTTTTTAAATATATAAGGTTGCTAAGTAAACATTAATTTTTTTTAGTAAATTAATTAAAAATCCAAATCAATGGGTCAAAAAAGAAATTATTAAATTATTAAGTACCAAGTCAATAGGTCCAAATAATTATTATACAAATTAATTAGAGGACCATATTAATGGTAAAATTAAAGAGGAGAGGGGGCATGAAGATTAACAGGTCAAATGAGAAAATAATAAATGGATAAAAATAAATATATCATGTATACATATAAATAACAAAAGCTAAAGAGGGGAGGAAATGAATGAAGCAAAATAATTAATTATGATAACTATTATCGTTATAGGATGAGAAATAGAAAAAGAGGGATGGAGGAAGGATGTGCTTGAAAGAAAGAAGGGGGAGAGATATATATTATAATATTAAATATATGTATATGTATGTATTTCAAAGACAAATTTCAAATAAGGAATAAGGATGAATAGAATAAAGATTAGGGAAGCTGAATTAGTAATAAAATGGGATTTGGCAATAGATCGATATAATCAAAGGAAGGGAGGGGACCAAATGGAGGGAAGAAAGAGAAAAGGTAAAAATGGGGGGAGATGAGAAAGAAATTAGTGAGAGAGTTGATCGATTATAGGCTTTTATGATTGGCTTTACATATAGCCATCTTCCCTATTAAAGTTATTGGGGTGCTTCTCAATCTCAAGAACATATGCAAACACTTTAGGTTGGTCAAAGAAAATAAGTTGTTTGGTATTGAAAGAGCACTCAACAATGACAAAATTTGATACCCGATGATGGTTGGTATCCACAATGTGTTATTTAAAGCAACAGTTGAAGGGCCAACTAGTCTAGCCAATGTAAGATTTACAACAAGAACAAAGAATTTAGTAGACTCTTAATCCTAGGATCAGGTCAAATTTATCTTTGGCTTATCAGAATACTTGTTTAAGAGTTTTATAGGGTGTCGATATGTTTTTTTATTTTTATTTTGAAATAGACTTTATTACAATACAAGGGATAATACCATGGTTTATCAATACCACATGCCCAAAAACTATAACTCATACTTGTTTATATGACATTTTTTTAATTCATCAATTTAATTAAAATGACATAAAGTACTTTGGAGATCAATCTTAGTCCTTGATTTGTATATATTCTTATGACTATTCTAGAATATTTCATACAGGGTAAATTTTTACCATCTATTTAAATAATTATTGATAATTTAAAAATTAAAATTATAAAAGCCTTATTCTTCTTTGTAAGCTTGGTAGGACTACATCTTCATCATGTCCAACTTCTCACCCTGTTCGAGGGATAGCACAAGATTTTAACCCAAGACTTCCAGTTCGGTGAGACTTCATTTCAACGGCCATTGCCAATTGAGCTACCCCAAGCAGACTCATAGTAATAATAATAATTATTATTATCCAATTTTAAGGTCACAACCAAGCTAGACACCAAATTGGTGTATGAGACCCCCTTGTTTGTGGGATAAGGGACCCACCTCCACACAACGATTTGACTGCTAAGCCTACGAAGGCATACATACTCTACCCCCCTTTGGTTTTGAACCTGTGACCTCTTAGGAGAAAACATATGCTCTTAACCATTAGGCCCACTCAACCTAATATAAACACCTTATTTCAAAATAAACATGCCTATGAATTTAATTCAAATAAAAACCATAAATTTTAAAAAGAAAAAGAATGTTATCTAAATTTTATTTTTAATTACAAAAATTTAATTAAAAAATACTTCTCATTGATCCATATATTAAAATATTGTATAATTTAAAGTGTATTAAATATTATAAAAATTGTCTATCCGATTTTGTATAGACTGTGATTAGGTACTTTGTTAAGACACTCATTAATATGAAGTCACCAGTTCAATTGCCACCTAAATCGAAGTAATATATTGAACATGATGAAAATATAATTATACCCAGCTTAATTTTTTATTTATTTATAAAAATTAATTTAAAAATAAAAATAAATATCATTCCTTACATTAATATAAAATATAATCTTTAGAGTTTTTGAAAATAATTTAATTAGCGTTCCAAATTTAAATGCTCTTCATATTTACTCACTCACTTATATGGAAAGAGTATCATAAACCGCTAACACTAACCACCATTGGAATTCCAATGTGATAATAACACTAACGACCATTAAAATTCCGATGTGATAGTAAAAAGTTTTACGCTCCAAGAAATTCCAAGAATGCTCTTCACACTAACGACCATTAAAATTCCGATGTGATAATAAAGTGTTACGCTTCAAGAAATTCCAAGTTTAAATGCTCTTCATATTTTACCCGATTATGCTGAAAGAGTGTCGTAGATACCTAAAAGTTACGGTGGTAATTCCGATTCCATATAAAATAAGTAGGAACCCTGGCATACAAGCCGATTTCATATATATATATATAATAATATTATATATATATATATATATATATATATATATTCCGATTTCATATATATATATATAATATATATATATATATATATATCTATATATATATATATATCTATATATATATATATATCAGGATTAGGGTTAGCTTTTTATTTATTCATGATTTGACATAATAAGAAATTAGGAAGGTTAAAGTTGTTTCGATTTTTTTAAAATATTAAAAAATTATTATATAAAAAATAATAATATTATTACTAATTTAAAAAATATAATTTATAGGTATAGTTGAAATAAAGATAGTTGTGTTATGAAATATTTTATAAATTAAGATTTATTTATTTATTTTTATAAAAAGCAGTGGTTTATCTGTGGTAAGTTTTGGAATTTTTTGGGTTATATTTTCGGCTTAATTTTTTTAAAGTATGGTTTGTTGGAAATATAAATTTTATTTATCAATTCCTCATAATTCAAATATTTTATAGTTGTTTTTAAGATGTCTAATTCTATTTCAACTTAAGGTAGATGAGGCTTTGTTGACTTTTATTTTTATTTTTTTAATTGACGATCTAGATTGATTATGTTCAACATAGACTTCCATGTGTTACAAAGTTTGTTAGGTTGCATTGACTTTTACTAAATTAAAAAAATTAGATTCCTGTCATGTGGCTCTCTGTCCACCAATTTCCTAGGGACTTAATTTTAGAAAACTGCCTTATATCTTGAATGTAAAGGATATAAACTCTTTAACACTTCTGCATTTTATCATGACCTAGGATTCTTAAGGGTTAAATAAAATCAAAGTTAATAATAATATTTTTATTACAATAATTTTTTTATTATATATTTATCAATGGTAGATACAAATGACTTTAGCTATATCAACAACATTAATATTATGGTCTCCTGCAAATAGAGAACATCAAAATGTAATTGTGGTCATTTCAACATAACTGAAAAACAAATAGTAAAGTATATAATAGAATAGGACACCAATCCAAATCCAAACCATTATTGGTACAGTGGTCTGAGAATTCTGGGAGCAAAACTGTGAAACTTTTGTGAACTTGCAGCATTGCAGAGAAATGATTGGACATATATAGAACATACAAGGCGGCAGGCAACATGTATGAAGAAGAAGAGGAGGAGAAGATTCAGCTGTTCTTCGATATACTTAATTTCACTTCCGGACCAACATACATAATGACAATTACTGTACGAGAAACAAATAGTTCGCAGCAGTGAAGTTTATAGTTGGCAATGGGCATCCCATTATCTGTCACTGTCAAATATTTAAGTGGGCACATGCAACTTGTGTAGAATTACAGCCTGCACCCAGCTACTAACAATTAATGGACTATACACACAAAATCCCAACAGTTCTCGCTCTTGTTGGGTTTTAATTTCTTGATGGACGATGGATTAAAATCTTTCGGTATCTGTCAATTTTATGCACATACTTGGGTGCACGCATTTCACATTTTTATGGGTTCGATGATAATTGAAAGTACGTGAAATATAGGTGTCCAACAACCTTCTTAGATATATTTCTTATTTCAAAGACAGATCTGTGAGTGGTTCGTAACGCAGTAGCTAGAGGCTCGTAATTGTGGTTTTTATTTAAATGAGATGTCCGCTGTGCTGACATCATCAGAAGTCCCCGCATTCTGATGTAATAGCGTGGGAGGAGGGAGAAGTTTCATGGGCTGAGGCTAGGTCGTGGGCGTACGCAGAAATAGGGTGGAGAAAAGACATTGCTGAGGTGAGGGAGAACCTAGGGAGCCAGGTTCTCTAACTCTCGATTTTGGGTGGACGCCCTACATCCTTTGGATCCTTTATCTGCAAAGGTGTTTTCTATGTTTTATCATTGGACTTTAGCTTGTAGTTGGTTATAGTGTTGGTTTTATTCTTTAAGCTTTGAACCTAGTTCTCGGGGTCACTAAACACTACACTGAATCTAAGGTTTTGGTATGTTAATGCCATGTAATGTCTATTATTGTTGTTAAATTGTATTGCTAACGATGAGGAATGTCTATTCCTATACGTAATGCTTAGGCTTGCATAATGTGGTGAATGATACATGTTTTGTGTTTATGGACGTGTGGATGCATGTTCATTGCTGCTATGTGTGAGAGATATGTGGAGTCTTTGTTTCATTGGGTAATTTCTTGTAATGAAATGTGTTAGGCTTGCATAATGTTGTGAAGGGTGTATGTTTTGTGTTTATGGATGTGTGGATGCATGTTTATTGTTGTTAGGTATAAAAGATATATGGAGTGTGTGTCTTATTGGGTAATTGTTTATAATGAAATCTTAATGGTGAAAGATGGAATGTTTCATGACATTTAACAAGCATTTTTACTATCAAAAGGGAACTGTGTCAAGATGAAAAAATCTTGAGATGGTCTCATCTCAGAACCTCAGAGGGAGATGAGAGGTGTACAATGGCAGAAGGCCGAGATTGACATAGTGGTAAGACGATATTTCTCCCTGGAAAATGATGGAAAAGTTTACATCTTGGGACCTCGGGATCTCAAACCTCAGGGACACCTTGTCACGAGTGTGATGGAAATAGAGAGGAAGCATAGTGAGGTAGGAGACGTCAACATGGTGTCATCTCAGAGCCTTGGGCCTCTGGACCTCGAGAGGACTTGTCTTATGCATGGTGGACCGAGGAAGAAGGAAGGGTAAGATGATGTGGTGGGGTTTGTAATGCATGGCTTGCCATGCCAGACTTCTAGGCTGATGCGGAAAGCCATGTGGGCCACACTGTGAGTGCCACATGGCAACCATGCTGACTTGGCAAGGTTTAAAAGGGTCAAGTTTCAAATGGCCATAACTTTTGATTCGTAAGTCGGATTGAGGCAATCTTTATGTCATTGGAAATATCTTGATGAGGAAAACACAATGGTGGTATCATATTTTCGTTTTGAGAAAGTTGAGTATCGAGGAATTTTGTGGCCCTGTTTCCATGATAGGACTATGAAGGTCAAGTTAAATCAAAGTAACACTTCTCACTCAAGTTGGGACCTCCCAGGGGGTGGCTGGGGGTGTTACAGTTAAAATAGTAGATTTATAAAAGATAAATATAAGAGTACTATACATAGGAATTTTAGACTTAGGAGAGATCAAATTTTAGAGATATATTAGGAAAAAGGTTAGCCATCCAGATAACATAACAATTAGGGTTATGAACAATGTGTAACTTATAATTGGCATAAATTTTGATTGGAAGATATAGTTTTGGTGATTGGAAATTTGTGATACAGAAGAAAAAGAGGAGCATTATTTTTTATTCATATGGCTCCTAAGGGATCTTCAAACTTTTCTTCACCACTCAAACCTCTATAAAGCTCATCCACGACTCATGAAGAAATAGAAGATATCCAATATTGGGTATCCAAGTTGGAAATTCAATTGTCACACATAAAAGGATCACTAAAACATATGGAACAAAATATGGAGGAAAACCAGGAGGAAATACAAAAAATCTATCAAGGAAGAAAAACAAAAGTCTATGAAGTCTATCAAAAAGTTTCTCTTGAAGAGGCTTCCTAAGGAAATCATGAAAATAAAGAGAAAAATTGTGTTGAAACTCATTCAGATATGGCGAGTATTTTATCAAAATTGGAGAGCATAAATATTGAATTAGAAAATCATGAATTTTCATCTTCTTAAGATCTACATTATCGAGGATTCAATATGGCATCAAGGAACTACTTCATTCCAAAGATCATTATGAAGAATTATAATGGTAACAGACCTATAAAATGGATATTCCAAATGGAACAATGGTTTTATCTACGCCAAGTGACATCCTTACAAAGGTAAATATTGGATCCATGTATTTAGAAAAAGATCAATATGTATGGTATCAATGGTATTGTAAAAGGAAAAAGGATTCTATTGTAGATTGGTCCATTTTTATGGAGGAATTGACAACACATTATGGGGATATTAGGCAATAAATTCTTTAGTAATTTGGTAAATCTTCAAAAAATAAATCCATTTATACAACATATTCAATCATTCCAAAAGTTGAGCATTATGGTAACGAAAATTTCAAAACAAACTTTGTTAGACCTCTTTATGGAAATTTTAATGGAAAACATCCAACATGAGGTACATGTCTCTTTGAACCTAAAGCACGCTTTTTGTCCAACAAGGAATGTTGAAAGTAAAAATATGGATACTAGAAAGTGGTCACTAACAACTATTGAGAATATCATGATACCTCACCCAACTTCATAATTGATAAAGTTAACACCTCAACAAATGGATTAAATCAGAGCAAAAGGACTACGATTCCATAGAGACAACAAGTATAGTAAAGGGAATAATTGTGGTGAGAATAAATTGTTCAACATAAACTTTGAAGAAGAAGAAGGTCAAGAATTGGAATCATCATAAGGTCTAGAACTAGAATAGATTACTCCAACAATATTTTTTCATGCATCGGCTAGTATCAGTACTCCACAAACCCTTAAAATAGAAGTATATATCAAAAATGTAAAGGTAACATTGTTAATTGATTCTAGTAGTACCCACAACTTCATCAATTACAAACTTGCAAAACCTCTCAATTGGTTTGTATTTCTAGCACCAAAATTTTAAGTAATGATTATAGATGGAGGTACCATAAGTTGTTGAGGGACGTGCCATAGTATTAAGTTGAATATGGGGATAATTTATTGGATAGTCATATGATTGAAATCTACATAGGTGGTGTTGATGTTGTAGTAGGGTTTTGATGGTTCGAATCATTGGGAATAATGGCATTTAATTTTCTAGATCTTTTAATGAGGTTTTCCTTAGAAGAAAAGACAATTGAGCTTAGATATATCCAAGGGGAACCCCCTAATGTGAAAATTTATAATAGCATGAACAAGTACACAAAAAGTGACACCATGGTGTAATTTCATTATTGTTCTCATTAGATGTTCAAACATATATGTCCTCTACTATAATGGATTTCCAAAAAGTTATCAACAACCATTCCAAGGTATCTAGAGATATTCCTAAAGGTTTTCCACCTATTCAATATCATGACCATGTCATTCATTTGAAACCTAGAAGTGTATCACCTAACATTATACCTTACAATGATCTCTATGCACAAAACAATGAAATTGAGCATATGATTTGTGAAATCTTAGAGGATGGAATCATTCAACCTAACTAGAATGCGTCTAAATAAATTAACATTGAGGTATTATGGTCCCTATAAGGTGTGGAAAAGATTTGGAAGTATGACCTAAAAATTGGAGTTTCCTCCATCTTCATGTGTACATTCCAAATTCCATGTTTCTTTCTTAAAGAAGGTAATTGGAGACAAGATATTAGTCCAAAGTATTTTACCAAATATTAATGAGGAAGGGGAAATCATACTTGAACTAGAAACAATCCTTGAAATAAGGATTAAGTAGCTAAGAAATAAAGTTATAAATAAGTACATAATCAAGTGGAAGAACTTATCAGTGGAAGTGGAGAGATGGACAAATAATTTATTGATGTAAAAAAACATGTAGCTAGTCAAATTTTGAGGACAATACTTATTTGAAGAGAGGGGCATGCTAAGCCCTAAACAAGCCCCATGTTAACCCTAAAACCACATAGATTTATTACATTATTATATTATATTATTACATTGTTATATTTTTATGTAGGTTAGACCCTGCCATTATATCGATTCTCTCATATATATATATATATATATACACACACACACACACACAGAGACACACACCAAGGATACCTGGTCTTAGAATCATCATATTTTGTCTTCTATTGTATTCATTGTAAACGAAGGTTCATAGATTGTAAACGATGGATCCTAATTTAGACTTTAATAAGACCTTTTGTTTGTGATTGGCATATTATCTTAACCAAAATTCGATGCGTTTTTTTTCATATGTCGATTTTGGTTATTTATTTTGATTCTGTAGCAATAATGTAACCTATGCTCTTATATTATCCTATGTGGTTATACAGATTAATAACCTAGCCAATCTCCATTATGAAAGTCTAGATTCTGGTTTATGCACATATATTCATATTGATCATGTTGCATTTCAGTTGGTTCTGTAAATTTTCATTTGCTTTATGTCTTTGTAATGTCCCCATTTTCAGTTTCCTCCATAGTACAACCAAGATGGATTTATAGGGTATGTGATGACTAGGCCACAATAGCAGGATTACATCATCAAGGGTTCTGGAGGGGTTTTGAGGGATTTTTATCGGATCCGACAACATTCTTTTGGCATATTCATCATCAAGAGTAGTTCCACACAATTTATTTCTTGTTCCATTGCTTTCTGATAATTTTCGTAATACGAAGTTATTTTTATTTTTTTTCTAGTTAAGACTACCTAAGTACCGACGGGGGATTTGAACCGGTGACCTATCGCAAGGAGTGCCTTAACAGTGCACCCATTCACCACCAATCCAAATCCCCATGGGCCGTAATACGAAGTTATTATTGAGCATAACTTAATTAATTATGCTTAAGGTGGAATTCCAAGAGAAATATTTGACATAACACCTTAGTGTAATAGCTTGTTGGAACTGAAACAAGAAGATAAACATGGTGTGATGCTAAGAAGTGACTTCCAATAGCCACAGAGTATGGTGGGAGATTTACTATTTTCCCAGATTAAAAATGACTTTAATTAGTCATTTAATTAAAAGGGAGAAGATTAATTAAGGGGAAAAGGCCAAAAGTGACTTAAATAAATTAAAAAGTCACTTAAGATGAAGTTGAGGGGGAGCTTCTAGAGTAATAATATAATAATAAAATAAAATACTTCTAGAAGATTGGAGATCGATCTACTGGGCCTTTAAAAGGAGGAGAAGATCATTTGAGGACATCTTGGTCTTGAGTATTTTTACTTTGGTGTAGATTAGAGAATTTAGTTCTCTTCTATAGTAGTCCTAAGACGAAACCCCTTGGGTGATTCAATGAGAGTGGACGAGAACCCATTTCTCCCCTTGGTGAATTCATTCATAATTCATGGACTGTATACAAGATTCTAACAGTCCTAGCTCTTGTTGGGCTTTAATTTAGTCATGGACGATGGATTAAAACCTTTCAGTATTTGTCAATTTTATGCATATACTTGGGTGCACGCATTTCACATTTTTATGGGTTCGATGATAAATGAAATTACCTGAAATATAGTTGTCCAACTAATTTGGGTTCAACAACCTTCTTAGAGATAATAGTTATTTCAAATAAAGATTCGTGAGTGGTTCGTAATGCAGTAGTTGGAGGCTCGTAATTGTGGTTTTTTTCTTTTCAATGAGATGTCCACTATGCTGCCATCATCATAAGTCCCCGCAATCTGACGTCATAGCGTGGGAGGAGGGAGAAGTTTCATGGGCCGACGCTAGGTCGTGGGTCTATGCAAAAGTAGGTTGGAGAAAAGACATTTCTCATGTGAGGGAGCAAGGTTCTCTGGACTCTCAATTTTGGGTGGAGGCTCGACATTGTTTGGATCCTTGATTTGAGAAGGTGTTTCCTATGTTTTATCATTGGACTATAGCTTGCAGTTGGTTATAGTGTTGGTTTTATTCTTTTGAGCACTTCTCTTCAGGATCTGAACCTAGTTCTAGGGGTCACTAACTGCAAGAAAGATGGCACTGCAGTCAATCTAAGGTTGCTTGGAGAGTTGCAATCTCAATCTATTCATTTATTCAAAAGAAAAATTGTTTACTTATATTCTTGTATGCTAAGGCCATGTAATGTTTGTTATTGTTGTTAAATTGCATCACCAATTATGAGGAATGTATATTCCTATACGTAATGCTTAGGCCTACATAATGTGGTGAAGGATGCATATTTTATGTTTATGGAGGAATGGATGCATGTTCATTGTTGCTATGTGTGAGAGATATATGGAGTCTACGTCTCATTGGGTAATTTCTTATAATGAAATGTCTTGTATTGCATGGCCTTTGGTTGTTTAATTATATAAGGAAATCATGCCTTGAATTTTATATATGTATATATGTGCGACTAGGGAAATCATGGATGTAGATGAGAATCAAGGGTGTCTTGTAGTGTGCATGTGCGTATATAGATATGTGTGTGTGTGTGTGTGTGTGTGTGTGTGTGTGTAAGGAGAGATAGGACATCCCGTGTTATCACCATGTTGAGTAGTTTGGGTTGTGTCAACCATCAACCCAGTGTAACTATTTCAAACCAACTTTTGATTAGAAGTTAGCCCTTCCAATATGAGAGGGATCTCTCAATCTATTTAAAAATATAGATGGCTAACTCTGGTTTTCTATGTGATTTTTCAAGTGAAAGGGTGTGAGGACAACCACCATTGGGCATGAAGTCAATTAAATAAAATCAATTACAAACAACACTGTTTTGTGGAAGCTGAGGCATTTTTGACTTACTAATGTGAATATGGTCATTCACAGTAATCACAACAAATTGAAGGAAGTTGGAGCAATATAACATTGAATTCCAAGTAATCAAGTAAGCCATGGAAACCTATAACAACATAAGAGCATGATAATATGGGACTGAAACTAAAATGAATCTCATGTTAAAAACAGAGGATTGCTGTAAACTGTATTTCTATTAACTGAAAAAATACAAAGTAGTGTTCTCACATCATCCATCCCCCCATCTCAGAGTTGAAAATCTCATTATTTATAGAGAAAATATCTCTTTTAATTATCTGCCACCTGGCCTAGATTCAATTGACATCTATGATATCTAATCCTATTCGATTTAATAAAACATGAACCTTCATAGGGTTTTTATGTTACAATTATTTATGAGAACAAAAATGTTTGTAGTGTGGCACTGTGTGGAAATTCATACATTTGGCCCTTTGAATCGTGCTGTGTTGTTTTTGGGCCTTTATCCTACTGGTAGGCATGCTTTTCACTGATTGAAATGTGTTTGAAAGTGTCTCATTGTCTCTATGCTTCACTGCCCTTTTTTCTCACTGCATTTGTGTCTCGATGTCCTCTTTGTTTCACAGCCTTCTGTGTCTCGCTGCCCTCTTTTCTCTACGTTCTATTTAATGATCATGCTACTGAATAAACACCTAAAAATACCCTTGCTATCCCACCTTTCACTGCATTCTATTTGATGACTGTGGTGTTGGATACACGCTGAAAATACCCTCGTTGTCGTTTGACCAGAAGGTGAAATGGATGTTTAATGCTCGTTTATTTGGGCCATTTATCGAAATCGAAATACATGGGATGGCCTTTTAACATTGATTTATGGTAATTCCCTGATTTTTTCGATGTGACAATTTATAGAACGCATCACGTAAAATATCGCATCCGGGAGGTTCTCACACATCGTAATTGCAAGTCGGAAAGGACTTCGGGAGCAGGAACTTATGAAAAAGACTTATCACAATCGGCGGGGTCTATCGCAATCGACAGGCAGAACAAATATCAAAATTGACAAGGTGGAGGATAATGGGACTTGGATATGACAATCAACAGAGAATTTTGCGATATGCGATATCGGCAGAGGACTTGCGATATGCGATATCGGTCGCAGAGGGATTTATCGCAATTTGTGGGGGAAAGAATTTATCGCGATCGACGGGAATGCGATATTGCAATTGGCAGGAATGTGATATTGCAATCGATAGGGTCTATTGCAATCGAGAGACGAAACAGATATCACAATCAGCGTGAATGTGATATTGCAATCGCAAAAGGAAAAGGGAGATGGGCGGAGATGTATTGCAAAAGGGAAGGGCCGATAACGATATGGTTTGCTGGTCCCAACCCTTTAAAAATAACAGTGACTAGAGTTTAAAAAGGGATGTGGCTAGAGTTTTAAATATGGGTTACGACAATAGTTGAAATATGAATGTGGCTAAGGATGAAATGGGATTAGTGAAAGAAATGGGTTTTAAAGAATAAGAGAATTGCTCCAAAAAAAAATAATCTGGACCTGTCCTTCCTTCTTTAATCTCCAATTGTAAGCACAACAACCTCTTTTAGCAAAGCAACAGATAGATACAAAGAGTAGTGGTGAAAAACTTATCTAAAATGACTATTAAACTAAAAATTATTTCTAGGAGTTATCATGGATAACATCCCGTATACATAATATACATATGTAATTATGTAGAGTTCGGGAGCCAGTTGTAACTTCTCTAAGTGTCAAGAGAGGGCTTTGATAGAGGGACATTCCAATTCTATAATGTAGAGAAGTATTATCTCGCCCAAGAGGTGAGGATTTCTAGCCATAAGTGAAGTAGGTTGATACCAACAGGGGTGAGAGATGGAATGTTTCATAACATTTAGCGAGAATTTTTACCATCAAAAGGGAACTATTATTTTAATTGGATCATTATATTTTTTTCATCCAGCTCAATGTATTTGGAGTGGAAACAGTGGAGGAATTATCTCACAGGACCGGTTTTCCCGACGGGATCCAGTTTGGCAAAACAAAGTATCAAACCTTTCAGAAGTGTTTTGAGGCATCAAAAGCTATTTTTTGGGGGTAAAACTTTGTCTCTTAAGTGGCACACATTTTCATGCTATTCTACACACAAAAATAGTTCCAATGGTGCAAGAATTGCGTCAATCGGAGTCCGTATGCAAAAGTTATTGCACTCAGAAGTTGACCTTTCTGTTTTCACACCTATAGTTCGGGAGGATGCCATGTCAGCCTCCATTATTCATGGAAAAGGGGCAAGCCACGTGTTTGCGATGTAAAATAATCTAGAAGAGTCTACTTGTAACTCTAGTTAAGAGTTGATGTAGTCAAACTTAACCACTAGTAGGCTATCAGGCCGTGTTATAACCGGGCCGCTAGAAGGAAGAGGCATTCCATTATTTCGAGAGAATTTTGTTCCATAGTGCAAAGATAGCCAGGAGAGATAGGAGTTAGAGAACATAGAGAGTATCTATGCACTATAGCAGCACACGGGTCACAGACATTGCTTATTTTTATATGCAGCCATATTTCTAGATAGAGAAATAGAGCGAAGAGACCTCACCTTCAAGCTGGGTTTCTCCTGAAAGGGTTTCGTAGAGAGAATATTTTGTGTATTATGTGTGTGTGAGATTATTGTGTCATTCTCAATTTTTTTGGTTGATTTAATTTTACATGCATGCACTAATTATAATTAATTTTACAAATCTAGAAATTAAATAAAACTGTAATAGTGTAGAATCTAATATTTTTAATATAATATTATTAGATCTATTGTGATGAACTATCTAGTGGAATATCCACGACACTTTACAGATCATGTGTCAGGATGAAAAAAATATCAAGATGATGTATCCTCATAACTTCATAGGTATATGAGAGGTGTACAGTGTTAGAGGGCTAAGCTTGACATAGTGGTAAGATGAGATTTCTCCCTGGAAAATGATGGAAAACTTTACATATCAGGACCTTGGGGCTGCAAACCTTAGGGATGCCTTGTCACAAATGTGAATGAAATGGAGAGGAAGCAGAGTGAGGCAAGATATGTCAACATTGTGTCATCTCAAAGCCTTGGGCCTTTGGACCTCGAGAGGACTTGTCTTATGCATGGTGGACTGAGGAAGAAGGAAGGGTATGATGATGTGATGGGGTTTGTAAGGTGTGGATTGCCGCACCATACTTCTAGGCTGATGCAGAAAGCCATGTGGGCCACACTGTGAGTGCCACATGGAAACCATGCTAACTTGGCAAGGTTTAAAAGAGTTAAGTTTCAAATGGCCATAACTTTGGATCTGTAAGTCGGATTGAGGCAAGCTTTATGTCATTGGAAATCTCTCGATGAGGAAAACACAATGGTGGTATTAGATTTTAGTTTTGAAAAAGTTGAGTATTGAGGAATTTTGTGACCCCATTTTCATGACAGGAATATGGAGGTCAAGTTAAATCAAAGTAACACTTCTCACTCAACTTGGGACCTCCCAGTGGGTGGCTGGGGGTGTTGCAGTTAAACTAGTAGATTTATAAAAGAGAAATATAAGAGTACTATACATGGGAATTTTAGACTTAGGAGGGATCAAATTTTAGAGATATATTAGGAAAAAGGCTAACCATCCAAATAGAATAACAATTAGGGTTTTGAACAATGTGTAACTTATAATTGAACTTTTTTTGGATTGGAAGATATAGTTTTGGTGATTGAAAATTTGTGATATAGAAGAAAAATAGGAGCATTATTTTTTGCTCATATGGCTCCCAAGGGATCATCAAAATTTTATTCACTGCTAAAATCTCTATAAAGCTCATCCATGACTCATGAAGAAATACAACATATCCAATATTGGGTATCCAAGTTGGAAATTCAATTGTCACAAGTAAAAGGTTAAGTAAAACATATGGAACAAAATATGGAGAAAACCTAGGAGGAAATACAAAAAATTACTCAAGGAAGAAATACAAACACCTATGAAGTCTATCAAAAAGTTTCTCTTGAAGAGGCTTCCAAAAAGACATATTTAGATCCAAGGAAATTATGCAAATAAAGAGAACAATTGTGGTGAAACTCATTCATGTATAACGAGTATTTTATCAAAATTAGAGAATGTAAATATTGAATAAAAAAAATCATGAATTTTCATCTTCTTAAGATCTACATTATTGGGGATTCAATATGGCATCAAAGAACTACATTCCAAAGGTGAATATGAGGAATTATAATGGTAACAAACCTATAAAATGGATATTCCAAATGGAGCAATGCTTTTATCTACACCATGTGACATCCTTACAAAAGGTAAATATTGGATCCGCATATTTAGAAAAATATCAGTATGTATGGTATTGATGGAATTGTAAAAGGAAAAATGATTCTATTGTATCCTGGTCCATTTTTATGGAGGAATTGATAACACGTTATGGGAATATTAAGCAATACATTCTTTAATAATTTGATAAATCTTCGAAAAATAAGTCCAATTATACAACACATTCAATAATTCCAAAAGTTGAGCATCATTGTAAAAAAAAATAAAAAACAAACTTTGTTAGACCTCTTTATGGAAATTTTAATGGAAAACATCCGAGATGAGGTACATGTCTCTTTGAACCCAAAGCATGCTTTCTGTCCAGCAAGGAATGTTGAAAGTAAAAAATATAGATTCTAGAAAGTGGTCACTAACAATTATTGAGAATATTATGATACCTCACCCAATTTCAAAATTGTTAAGGTTAAAACCTCAACAAATGGATTAAATAAGAGAAAAAGGACAACGATTCCATTGAGACAGCAATTACAGTAAAGGGAATAAATTGTTGAGTATAAATTATTCAACATAAACTGTGAAGAAGAAGAACGTCAAGAATCGGAACCATCATAAAGTCTATAAGTAGAATAGTCTACTTCAACAATATTTTTTCTAGCATTGGCTAGTATCAATACTCCACAAACCCTTAAGATAGAAGGATATATAAAAAATTTAAAGGTAACATTGTTAATTGATTCTAGTAGTACCCATAACTTAACCAATTACAAAATTGAAAAATCTCTCAACTAGTTTGTATTTCTAGCACCAAAATTTCAAGTAATGATTATAGATGGAGGTACCATAAATTGTTGAGGGAAGTTCCATAATATTAAGTTGAATACGGGGATAATTTATTGGATAGTCATATGATTGAAATATAAATAGGTGGTGTTGATGTTGTAGTAGGGTTCCAATGGTTGGAATCATTGGGAATAATGACATTTAATTTTCTAGATCTTTTAATGAGGTTTCCTTAAAACATATATATCATCTACTATAATGGATCATCTAGTCAAACTTAACCACTAGTAGGCTATTGGGCTGTGTTATAACCGGGTCACTAGAAGGAAGAGGCATTCCATTATTTCGAGAGAATTTTGTTCCATAGTTGAGCAAAGATAGCCAAGAGAGATAGGAGTTAGAGCACACAGAGAGTATCTATGCACTATACTAGCCCATGGGCCACAGACATTACTTCTTTGTATATGCAGCTATATTTCTAGATAGAGAAAGAGTGCGAAGCGACCTCACCTTCAAGTTGGGTTTTCTCCCGAAAGGGTTTCCCAGAGAGAATATTTTGTGTATTATGTGTGTGTGAGATTTTTGTGTTGTTCTCAACTTTCTGGTTGATTTTTTTTTTTTTTTTTGTAAGCTGGGGTGGGACTCTCCGATTTACATGTCCATTATGTACCCCTCTACGGGGGAAGGGTAGCCCAAGATTTGAACCCAAGACTTCCGGTTCGGTGAGACTTCATTTCCACGGCCCTTGCCGCTTGAGCTACCCCATGTGGACTCTGGTTGATTTACTTTTACATGCATGAACTAATTATAATTAATTTTACAAATCTAGAAATTAAATAAAACTGTAATAGTGTAGAATCTAAGATTTTTAATATAATATTATCAGATTTGTTGTGACGATCTGTCCAGTGGAATATCCACTAAACTTTACTGATCATGTGTTAGGATGAAAAAATATCGAGATGGTGTATCCTCAGAACTTTAGAGGGAGATGAGAGGTGTACAATGGAAGAGGGCTAAGATTGACATAGTGGTATGATGAGATTTCTCCCTGGAAAATGATGGAAAAATTTACATATCGGGACCTTGGTGCCACAAACCATAGGGACGCCTTGTCACAAATGTGAATGAAATGGAGAGGAAGAAGAGTGAGGTAGGATATGTTAACATGGTGTCATCTCGAAGCCTTGGGCATTTGGACCTCGAGAGGACTTGTCTTATGCATGGTGGACTGAGGAAGAAGGAACAATAAGATGATGTCGTGGGGTTTGTAATGGTGTGGGTTTGTAAAGAGAACAATTGTGTTGAAACTTATTCACATATAATGAGTATTTTATCAAAATTGGAGAATGTGAATATTGAATAAAAAAATCATGAATTTTCATCTTCTTAAGATCTACATTATTGGGGATTCAACATGGCATCAAAGAACTACATTCTAAAGGTCAATCTGAGGAATTATAATGGTAACGAACCTATAAAGTGGATATTCCAAATGGAGCAATGCTTTTATCTACACCAAGTGACATCCTTACAAAAGGTAAATATTGGATCCACGTATTTAGAAAAATATCAGTATGTATTGTATTAATGGAATTGTAAAAGGAAAAAAGATTCTATTGTATCTTAGTCCATTTTTATGGGGGAATTGATAACGTGTTATGAGGATATTAAGCAATACATTCTTTAATAATTTGGTAAATCTTCGCAAAATAAGTCCAATTCTATAACACATTCAATAATTCCAAAAGTTGAGCATCATGGTAAAACAAAAATTAAAAACAAACTTTGTTAGACCTCTTTATGGAAATTTTAATGGAAAACATCCGAGATGAGGTACATGTCTCTTTGAAACTAAAGCATGGTTTCTGTCCAGCAAGGAATGTTGAAAGTAAAAATATGGATTCTAGAAAGTGGTCACTAACAACTATTGAGAATATCACGATACCTCACCTAATTCATAATTGATAAGGTTAACACCTCAACAAATGGATTAAATAAGAGAAAAACGACTACGATTCCATTGAGACAACAAGTATAGTAAAGGGAATAAATTGTTGAGTATAAATTGTTCAACATAAACTGTGAAGAAGAAGAAGGTCAAGAATTGGAACCATCATAAAGTCTATAACTAGAATAATCTACTCCAACAATATTTTTTCTAGCATTGGCTAGTATCAATACTCCACAAACCCTTAAGATAGAAGGATTTATCAAAAATTTAAAGGTAACATTGTTAATTGATTCTAATAGTACCCATAACTTAATCAATTACAAACTTAAAATCTCTCAATTGGTTTGTATTTCTAGCACCAAAATTTCAAGTAATGATTATAGATGGAGGTACCATAAATTGTTGAGGGAAGTTCCATAATATTAAGTTGAATACGGGGATAATTTATTGGATAGTCATATGATTGAAATCTAAATAGGTGGTGTTGATGTTGTAGTAGGGTTCTGTTGTGACCACCAACAACCCCCCTCCTTCTTTAAGTATTAGCAATAACGCTAAAGAAGTGGGGACCCTTAGTAAAAACAAAAAAAAAATCCAAAAATATTTTATAAAATTTTTTGTATTATACTCCTAAAAAAAAAAAAATGCATCGCACGGAGAAGAGTCAAGCATTCCTTTATGAGCACATTAAAACAACGCAAAATTCATCACATCGCATACATTGAGAAGCGCCCATAAATGAATAATCTTAAGAAAATCTCCGATGGCAGATTAAGAAAATCTCCGATGGCCGATATGCGATATCGCATATCGCAACATCGAATAAACAACACACGAATAACTTGACAAATTGCAGCGATTTGCGATGCCGCGATCTGCGATAACTGCGATCTGCGAGTCGCAGAAATCACCCATCGCAAATTTTCCTCGGCTCAGCACCCAAGAAAAGCTGTCCCTAAACCAAAAATTGAGCGCACGACTTAAAGAAAATTAATGAATGTACGCCAAGTTATTCATGTAGGACAGTTTTGTGTTTTTCAAAGAGTCAGTTCACTGTGGGTGTCATGATTTTATGCATTCATAGAGCTCAAAGCTTTCGTGTCAAAATTTACTATCATTACTCTTTTCCTTTGCGTGAACTGCAGGAATAAAAAACAGGGAACAACATGAAGCAATGTGCAGGAAACATCTAAAGAAAAGGGGAAAGCGGCAATGCTCGGAGAACAGAAAAGAGATGCCCTCATACACGGATGCTGCATGCAACAGAAACGCAGATTTCAGAGTGTTACTGGACAGATACTGATATCAATAGGAGATTCGACACTCAAGGTCAAGAAACTCACAAAAGCAGCATGTTTACAAGATTATGAAGCTCATGCTCGGTAAAGGAAAAAGCGCTAAAGGCGGAAAACGCACCAGAAAGGTTCGGATCAAAGAATGGAGGCAGTTTTTGATGCGCGATTAGCGCCTAGCGCTAATCGCGCCTGCTAAGAAAATTGTTCAGAAAGCAAAGTCCCTAACTTGCTTAGTCATCCACGAGTCCGGAAGCCGATATATCAAAAGCAGAGGCAGTTCAAGAAGAATCTGGGTTGTTGCCAAGCATACACGCAGTGAATTCGCCCAACCAGAAGATGATTCTCAAAAATATCTTCTAGTTTACTAAAAAGAGGTTCCAGCGCTTGCCATTTCTATTTTCGTAGCTCAAACAAAAGCAGAAGACGACCAGCCGACTCTTCCCAGGCAAATGTTGCATGCTCATAGCACTAAGGAGCAAATGCAGAACTAGTTAGAAATTAGATTCAATTTTTAGAAATAAGTTTGCTTAGATAAAGGGCGGTCATTTTAAACCGTATCCGAAATTTATGTAATTAAGTTATTTTAGTTAGCAGTATTTAAACCCTTCTCATGCATTTGGAGAAGGGTTCGGAAATTTGTTAAAAACTTGTCCTCAGAACATGCACTTCTGCACCCTCAGAGGAGGTTTTGATGAATGAACGGATCAAGGTTTATTAATTTTTGCATTTGATATTTGCTACTGATGTTGCACTTCTGTACTGTTGGTAGATATCAGAACAAGGAGAGATAAATCGTTATTGCTTGAAGCTTATGAGTAGGACCAGTCATAAATGGTACTTTTATCTCTTAGCCATTTCTGCTTATATTCTTGAAGTGATATACAATTTTTAGTTGTTTATATGTTATTGCATGAATGTGTGAGTTACCATTTCGCACTTTTGTACGGTGGAGTCATTTATTTATGTTTGATATATGAATAACTTATTATGCGATATGCTGTTCACAACTGTTTTGCCTAACTTTTTATGCAAATTGATTCATCTTAATTGATTTCTATTCTTATGATAGTTGAATGATCTTTATTACCAGTTATTGTCTGAAATCTCTTTAGATCACATAATAGAAGAAATACATCCCGGGTTAGCATAGATTACAATATCATAGAATTAGACTAAAGTAGCTTAGATTAGAACTTGTAGATCAACATCATCCAACTCTGCACACACACACCCTTAGATTGGGAAACTGGTCCCATTATCCCCAGTCGGACCCGCTATGCCAAACAGATAAGGAGCTGCCAACCAAGGTCCGGACCGGGTGGGTATCCCCCTTATTGTTGACCCAATTTTCGGGGCCTCGACATATTTGGCGCTATAAGGAGGGCCCGAACTATGAATGGCACTTAAATCAAAATCTAAATACCATTCTGAGAGTAAATTGCCCTTATCGTCTCCCCCGCCTTCTCCAGTATATTTAAATCTAGAATCGGAAGTCGCTCGAGTATCAATCGCTGCTGCACACCTTGATATTTCAGACCAATTTACCATTAAACCTCCTGAAGTCGAATCTCTGATTCACAAACTTCAGGGATTTTCCGTTTCTCCTCAGAGGTCTGATAAATCTCAAAGTAGTGTGACTTCGCATTACAATCCTGCTCATCCCCTAACCAGATTGAAAAGTGAAAAATTTGGCATCCAGCCGACTAAGTTGCCTCTTCCCACCATGAAAAGAGCGAGGAAATCACCACAAGAGTCTGACAGTGAGACTCTTTCGCCTACATCACCCATTTCAACTACCTCACTGCGAAGTCAACCACCCACACCTCCATTCCAAACCATCATTCATCCGTCTACCACAATCCCTCTTCAATCATCCGCGATCATAGTATCCTCATCTTCCCAACCGCAGAGATCATCTCCTGCACTTTTCTCTACTAGCAGCTCAACGATGGCCCAATCTCCATGGAACAACCCTGGGGCAGTCTTGATGCCTGCACCCTTGAGCCCAATACCGGCCCATCCTGAGAAATGGCTGCCTAAATTCAATCCAGAAGCAGGCATGCTAGCAGAAGAACACATAAACAATTTCATGCTTTCTATCAATCTCAACGGAGTTACTAATGAAGATGTTGTTGTTTGGCTTTTCCCCTACACACTGCAAGGAACAGCCGGGTCATGGTATTTTTCATTACCTTCCGGGTCTATCACAAGTTGGGATATCTTCCACAATCAATTCCTTATCAAGTTTGGTGATGACAGATCAACAACAACATTAATCAATGACCTATCCAATCTCAAGGCCCAAGCTAAAGAACCTATCAAAGATTTCGATTTACGGTTCAATAAAATTCTCAACAAAATTCCTACTACTTCCCAACCCAACGAAGAAGTACGATGTGAATGGTATATTACTGCTTTACCATCAAACATAGCAATCTTCGTGGATAGAGCAAATAAAACAACTTTGGTTGAAAACATGACAGAGGCGATAGCAGTAGAGAAATGCGTAATAGCCCTGGAAAAGGGATCCGCGATAGAGGAACGAAGTCTAAAAAAGTCACCTTCAAGGAAGACTCCAAGAAGAAACAAACAAAAGACCCTTTCGATTTGGAAGGATTGCAGAAAGTATTAAAGACCATGTCTAATGAGATGATTGACATAAAAAAACAAGTAGCAGAAACTTCTTTAAAAAAGCCCTACAGAACTTTTAAAAGAGGTCCTTCAACAGATACAAAACCACCCAATGCCATCTCCAATGCTGAAACTGAGGAAGAGGAAGAAGAAGAAAGTGCCATTGAAGGGCAAACCGATGACGAAGAAGTTGTGGAATTACAAGGAATGTGGGATTTCATCCTCCCACAAGAAGAGGATCAAGAAATATTTCCGGTTAGCACACGAAGCAAAAATCAGCTTGATCCTCCCCAAACTACCCCTAAGCAGAAGGGCGCAAGCCCTACAACAAAAGATAAAGTCGCAACAAAGAAAGCAACAACTAAAGTGACTCAGTCTAGCCCAGTCCGAGCAGATGAAACAACTCCATAAAAAACACTGATAGTGTCGGATGAAATGGAGTACAATATTGTTGATGACATGAAAAAGACTAGGGCTAATATTACCCTTTATGAATTGAGCAAATTGAAGCATCAACAAAAGATAATGATGAAAGAATTACATGTTGTGCCTATTGTACCTTTGCCTGCCACTGTACTCTCTCAAGCTTCCCATAACATGGGAAGACCTCGAACTAACGCGATCAATAAGATTGATCCAAATGATATCGCCTTAATTGGAGGAAGATCAAGATCTCACACTCCCCCGTTTCTTCTCACTTACGAGATTTTCAACAAAAATGTGCACAATTGTTTGGTAGATTCCGGTGCTTCTTCGAATATTTTACCCAAATCAATATGTGCTAAGCTAAATGTTCAACCACAAAAATCCGCAGTGCGTATAGTTCAGCTTGATCGATCTCAAGTCGAAGTGATTGGTGAAATTAATCAAGTAACCATAAGATTGTCATCTAACCCGAAGGTATGTCAGGTTATTGACATTCTAGTGGCTGATATCCTAGAATTCTATGGATTAATTCTTAGCAGGGATTGGTCCGAGAAACTCCACGGATACTTTGCAACCGACTGGTCACACATGTGGTTACCCTATAATGGTAAACCAAATCAAATAAAGGTTGAACGAGAATTACACCAGAAGTACATAGTAACGGAATTAGAGGGAGAAAATGAAGCAGTATCATATAACAACAGTATCATAGGCAATTACTCGGTAGATTCTTTTCTCGGTAATTTCAATGCTCACCCATCACCTTACTTAGAAAATTCAGTTTTGTCCCAAGTCAAAATTTTTTCCCAAATTGATAGTTCAAAGTGTGTTAGTTTTATAGATGAACCTGTAAATACATCTTTGTTTTGGAAATTATATTTCGATGGCTCTAAATCTAACGAAGGAGCAGGAGTAGGATGTGTTCTGATTAGTCCAGAAGGAAACAAGACCATGCTTACATGCATACTCGAATTCAATTGCACAAACAACACAGCAGAATATGAGGCCTTGGTGCAAGGCCTATACAAAGCAATCGGGTTAAACGTCAAGTATCTTCAGGTCTTTGGAGACTCTGAGATTATCGTCAAATAGGTACGTAACACTATACATTGCCTATCAGGTCATTTAAAACACTATCAATCTTTAGTACAAGATCTGACTGAGCATTTCATAGCATTTAATATCTCTTCAATCCCGAGACTCCAAAACGCGAGTGCAGACCTTTTGGCTAACGTAGCCTCTAGGCTTATTCCCTCCGAAGATTTTAGTCCAGATAGATTCTCAATAGAATTAATCTTTAGACCATCCATCCCTGACAACATTACAAATTGGAGAGTATTCAATGACAATCCTGATATTGTAAATTTCCTCACTTCTGAAGGATCCTACTCCAATCAGATAATTGACGAAGACCATCATGATCGACAAACACAACAAAATAGCACTCATAATGCTATACCTAAATTGGTGGTTAAGTTAGAAGACTTGTACGATTTGAAAAATCGGTTTAAAAGGTATACCAATTCAAAACTCTACAGTTCAACTCTGAACTACGAATTAGTAAACCTAGGAACCGATGATAAACCACAAAGCATTAATCTAGGCATAGGCCTGGCCCCTGAAGAAAAACTAGCGTATATTCATCTTTTGAGACAATATAAATTTTTTTTTGCCTGGAATTACGATGAGCTGAAGACATACAACACTTCTATCATTCAACGCACTATTCCTATGATTGACAACGAAAAACCTGCCCAACAGAAACTGAGAAAGATCCACCCCAATTTAGAAAATCATATAAAGACTGAGCTAAATAAGTTATTAAAAGCCAGAATAATTTTCCCCGTTGTTGTGGGGAAAAATGCCTATGCAGGACGATCCTATCCACCTAAGGTGTGATAGCGCCTTAGCAACAAATGAATACAGCTATTATGATTTCTTCCTTTATGAAATGTGAAAGAGGGGAGATCGGCAGACTTACCGTTGTCTTCCGGTTGTCCCTCGAACTAGATCCTCTTCTCTTTGTGTGTCCACAGCTACTTGCCTCCTCGCTTGGTTAAGAGAACAACTACTTGAATCCCACGAGATCACAAGAAAACAGCTACCTGTGACAAGAGAACAGCTACTTGCGACAAGAGAAGAACACAATACAAAGGCAAATATACATATTCATAAATGATTCAGGATTAGAAGTAAATCAAATATACTAATGCAATCATACAAAATACACCAGCATATAGGAAAGAATCAAGATAGCTTTATTAATAAGTAACAGGGTTCAGGAAGAGATACAACCCATAGGGCTCCAATCCAGCATCTCCTTCCCAGCAGAATGGAATTCCTTCTTCAGCTCCCTTCAAAGCATTACACACCCAATGTTTCCAGCCACAAACCAACAGCAATTCTTTGCAATCACAAAATTCCAGCCTTTTCGATCCCATGGAGGAGAGATCCATATATAGATGTTTGGAGAGAGGATGAGTCAGCTTGAGATCTGACTAGTGTCCTCTCCCTCTCTCAGTTCTTGAGTCCACTTGGAGGTTCTTGCTTCCACTTGGAGATTTGGAACCTCTTACTCATCACCAGTCGAATTCCTTGATGCAAGTGTCATTTTGGAAGCTTCCTGGGCATTGACACCTTGAGGAATGACTCTGCCACATGTCCAAACTCGCTCAGCACAGGTAGCTAGTGTTGGAGTTGACATTCAACGCAGGTAGCCAGTGTAGCAGTTGACATTCAGCACAGATGCTCAGTGGAGCAGTTGACATGATCCAGAATTGGCTTGTTTTTGAGTGTTTTCAGGTGGAGAACTTCTGTGAATTGCTGTGGTTAGTTGGCCTTGTTCCTCTAGGGGTAGGAACAACATGTTTAGGGACTTTGGATCCCTTAGATTATGGACATTTCATGCTCAATGTTGTAAGGCACAAAAATGTCTATAATAGTTGCCCCCTAAAGTATGAGGCCGTTTATCGGGTGAAATGCTTTATCCAGGAGGGTCCGAAGTTCATCCATCTGCTGGGAGGAGACCTGTAATAAAATAAAATACAATACATTATGATTCATACTGCTTTCATGATCTAGCTGAGGCGGGCATTCCCATGCTCATCTTTATAAATTCATTTTTGTACATAGCACAGACGATCGTCTGATGGTAGACTGATAGTTTTGGCGAAATTATCATCCTTTGAGTAGGATGATCATCTACTGCAATGATGTACATGTCAAATGTCTTTATTTTTCCTGAACATATATCGCAGCCCGGATGGATGAAACTAGATTCGGGGTCTTCAAACTCGTTCGATCTTCACTCTAAGTACAAGTTGATCCATGTGGGAATTGCGCTGAAGTCGAACATGGAAAGACATCGCTTGATTACCGGTCAATGATGTAAACCGTTAACAAGCGCGAGAGGAATCACCGATAATGATAATGACCCTCAAGGTACTGCAGTACAATTCACATGGTGTGAATAAAGGACTTGGCGTCGAACACCACGCAAAATCTTCTGGTCGAAGGTCATTGATGTATACCTGTCGCCGGAAGTGAGAAACTTGCCATTGAGGCATGCAAGCTTCAAAGTACTGAAGGGGTTGTTCCTAGATCAACTTCTTGGATAATGAGCTGATGTCGACAAGAAGCGATCCGTCACAGGAGGGCCTTAATGAATCCCACATCAGTGACACGGAACGGAGTTAATGATTTTAATGGAGGTGAAAACAATCTGTGACATATGATTCAGGGTGGCGGTCATGAATGGATGAAGGATAATGTATGGCAGTGGATGGGACCTGGTTGACTCTTTCTGAACGACTTCTCTTGAACATATGGCGACACTGATGCGATGGATTGGTAGCATTATCCCAAATATGGATGGTATGGCGAGACCATGGTGATGTGACCGGTGAATGAAACAACCCAACCCGAATGTGGTACGGAGGAAAAGTGTCATGTTCAAGAGCGACCTGCTACCATCAAAGTTTTCTTGATTTTTCCCAATTTTTCCCCAGTCATTGCTGACCAGTACCTCTTTATTTTTGTCAAGCTTGAGGAGGATAACATATGCTTGTTCTATAACCTGCCCTTCGGGCAAGCCCATCGCTATGTTTTAATGAGCTTAGCGATAGTGAAACTCGTTCTCGTCTAAAGACAAGTTTGTCGCTATTTAATAATTTTAACGAGTCTAACGACAAGGATAACTCGGTCCTTTTCATTTTTAGAGATTCTGAAAAGGTACATAAAGTTAACTCCAAAATTCCTTTTTCGTCATCTAATCCCTTAAGTCCGAAAAAGTATAAAACAATACAGAAGGGATGAGTTTTCGATAATTTTAACGAGCCGAATAAAACAAGCGCTCGACCTTTTTGTGCAATAATCCCTCAGGTCCAAAAAGATTAAAATCTAGAGGAGGGATAGCTCTTCCTATCCTTTAACGAGCTGGAAGGCCAAAAATCGGCAATCTTTTCATATTTTACGAGTCAATTGAAAAGAGCTTAAAGAAGACTCGTCTTTTGAGGAACGAGTGATAAACAGGGATAGCAGCAGATTCCAGGTACAGGTTGGAATTTTCCAATCACGGCAGTGTCACAAGGATGGCTAGGTGAAATCACTCTTCGCAGCTGTTCCTCAAAATGGGTAAACAATCACATGGAGGTGAACGATCGGCCAAATGAAAAGTGGAGGCGACAGGTGCAAACACGACCAAAGCTTTAACGGCTGATAAATTTACGATCACGGTGGTTATTTACCAAGGATAGGTTCATTTTTTAATGAGCTTGAACTCTGGAGGAAACTCTTGCTCACAATCGCTTTTCTATTTTTTAACGAGCATAAATTCCGCGTTAAAACTGCTTGATCTTGCGTTTATTTTTTAACGAGCATGAACTTTATGCTAAAACTACTCGATTAGTTTGCATGCCCCCAGCATAACAACGCAAATCGAGGTGCATGCCCCCCAAGCTTCATTGCATTCAACTCGGTGGTTGTAATGAAGGTTTACCTTTGAGATTTGGAAAGGGGATTGTTTCATTTTTTAATGAGGTTGACACAGTAAAAGAACTATCCTCATGACTCCTTGTTTCATTTTTTAACGAGGTTGACACGAGATAAGAACCGTCCTCGGATTCCAAATCCATTAGATATAGAAGGTTTCATATTCCACTGTGGCCATTTCCGCCAGATTACTCGGAGGCGGTAGGGCAAAAGTACCCATTAAGGCAGGGTCTTTTAGGAGACCTACTCCGATATTTTGGAGCGAATGATTCCTTCCATGGATCATTGGAATGCTTCCCGTAACTTGTGAACTGTTGGGGAGAAATGTTTGTTGGTCGACAATTGTAATTCCTCCTTGGAAAGGAAATGCAATCTTCCTGAAGTAGGTCGACACAACTGCGGCCATGGCATATATCCAGGGCCTTCCCAGTAGGATGTTGTAATCGAGGTTTCCATCGATTACTTCAACATCAACTTCTACTGTTTTGCCCCCCAGTTCAACTTGCAAGTTACTTAAAATCCCGTATGGAGCGTATGATCGTCCATCAAATGCTTTTAACGTCGTTGAAGATTTCGACAAGGGTGGTGAGCCTAAATTTTTCCAGCAACTCATCGACATAAGACATGTAGATGCCCCCTCATCAATAATCGTTCGTTGAACAGTTTTGCTGAGGGCTTTCACTTGAATAAGGAAAGCTAGTTGAGCTGGTAACTGAGGGTCATATCCTTTATGATCAAAGGCCACAAGATTGGAATCCATTGGGTCAATCCCACCTATTGCTGATAATAAAGCTTGCTCTTGGGAGAAGAAATTTTGCGGTACTTCAAGTGTCGACATAGCAGACGGCGATTGGGCCAGGTCCTCTATCTGCGCTATTTTCGCATAAGGATTAAATGTCGATTTGTGTACTGCTCCCTTTTGCGACTTTATCATTGGCTCACGAATGATGGGTGGCACAACTTCGGTCAAAGTTGTTGTCGAACTACTAGGTTGTTCATTAGCCTTGTTGTTCGACAGCTTTGGATTCCTGTAATTTTTATTCCTCGTCAAAGCATCGTTTTGCTGCTTTGATACAGACAACATAAGCACTTGGGATCGGGAAGCATTTTGATTAGCAACCAGTTCGGTTCTCGGGCTTGGAAACGGATCAGTCAACCCAGCTGAGGTTTTCGAACTCTTAAAGAATCTTTTAAGCTCAGCTTTGTATGGACAATCTGTTGTCCAATGATCCTCATCGCATATATGACACCCCGTAGGGGGTTTCCTTTTTCTCCCTTTCTTTTTCTTCTTGCCCCCTGGTTGTTTCAGTTGTTCGTCCTTGTCGGTCGACACGACATTTACTTCCGAGGCAAGAATTTCATCTTTTGCATTTTGATCTGAAATCTTACGGGCTTTCTTGGACGTAGCCTTTGTTGATTTCGTGTTTGTCGTGCCAATCACGCCGTCGCCGGCGTGAGAGTCATTAGGAGGAGGAGGAATTGAGAATTCCGGTCTAGGGGCGTCAGGTATTTTGTCGTAGAGCGTGCCAGACTGAGTATAGACCAAGTCCAGATATTGCGCACGAGTGATGACTTGCTCTTCCGTTACGACTCCCCCCTTTGCCACATCTTTCGTGATTGTAGGAAGTAAAGACTTGATAAACCATTCATCTAATAGCTGATCGGAAACGTACGTTTTTACCATCCTGCGACGACGTCGCCACTCATGTATATGATCAGATATGTGAGTGGCCGTTGTCTGTTTGAAGTTGGTAAGGAGTTATGTTCTCGTTTCATACCTTATCGGTAATTGAAAATGGGTTAAAAAGGTTGTGGCTAAGGTACTGAAGTTATCGAACGAAGCTTTAGGCAATTCAATATACCATTTTGCCGCTGGACCGGTTAACGTCCTCTGAAAAAGGCGAAGCCTTATCGAATCATCATTCAGTGTGTTTGATGAACACCACAGATGAAATGTCATCACATGATTCGATGGGTCTTCACCCGGATTTCCATTAAATTTAGGAATATCTTACGGAAGTTTATGCAGAATCGCTGGCCACCAAGGGGCATAAGCAATTGGATCATTCGTCAACCGGTTTAGATCTAGTAATTCTAGAGTTGCTACAAAGGGCAACTGTTGATTCAGGTTAGGCGAAGCATACCCAGGATAAGATGGAATCGCCTGAGCAGTGGGTCTTTGCATACCAGTATAATGTATTTGATGCTGGCAACTTTGACAAGGTTGATGGGCACAACCATTATAATATGGTTGTTGATAACCGCTTTGGAAATGCGATTGTCCATTACTTACAAAGACTTGTTGCTCAGGTCCTGGATATGATTGCTGGAATGGGGGTTGATGAGTTTGAACCAGCTCTGGTTGTTGGACCATTTGCTGTTGTCCAATACTGGATGATTGACCAAGATGAGGAGTCATAGTACTTGTTTGAGCCTGAGTCGCTCCAGATAAGGAGGCACTAACCGGAGGTTGCGATTGAGTTGTCGAGACAAGGGGCTGTTGTATGGCAACCTGAGAAACTTGGGGTTGACATGCCACAGGTAGTGCTTGTACTTGCGACGCAATCACCATACCAGGTATAGTGGGAATATTCGACACAGGGTGGACTGGTTGCATTGAATATGCAACCCTTGGTTGCTGAGGCAGTATTGGTACCCAACCGCTGGATGTAATTCCAGTTTGACCTGAACTTTGTTGTAAACTCTCATATGGTTGTTCTCTGGGAGGGAACAATGAAAAGGCATACTGCCCTCCATATGGTGGCAATCCAGTACATAAAAGGTAGATTGGCCTTTGAGGACACATTGGATCGATTTGTTGAGTTTCAACATAAGAAATACCAGATGATAATCCGGATGAAGAAATAGGAACTAACCATGTCGTCGAAGCAATCCCTGGTGGGACTCCGGCTTGTTGTTGATAACTTGCCAGGACAGATGGTACACCATTGAACATCGTTGGAGTAGCAGTAGGAGGTTCTGCCGCTGCTGTGTCGGATGACATAGTCCTGGATGTCGCCGGTTGTTCAGACATATCTAGTCTATCCAAAAGATTTTCTAGCGATTCTACAAGAACTTACGGTGAAAAGAGACTAACTTCGAAGATCAACGAGGGAATGGTGATGATTATTCCGTTTAAAATAAATTTTAACGACGCTTAGACACAACTTGCTTTTTCAATTTTAAAGAGTCGAGAAAAAGCTAAAGATGACTCTAGTCTCCTTCGATGTTTTAACGAGCCCGAAGTGACAAATGATCGGATGGACTTTTTCTGTTATAGAGTCTGAAAAAGGCCACAAGAAACTGCTCTGGAGTTCTAGGCAGAGGGTGTGCCAAACTTTTCGCAAAACCGCAGAATACTTTTTAAGGTACGGGCGGTCAATCTTCGTGAATGCTGTGTTCACTGCATTGCGATTAGTAGGGCGGCCGACACGGCTTCCTAAGGATAAAAGATATATGCCTATAGGGGTCTCCCAATATATACGCGACAGTACGTGGGAGCACAATCCGTACTAGCGCTATCGTCCCTTAGGAGGAATCACCCACCTTCCACGAGATCGACAGTCACTAAGCTTAACGACGCCGGAACACGTCTCTAGCCTAGACCTCTATGTTGTGCGTTATGTTACAAAGCGTTGTTAGGTTCATTCAGTTTATTTTAGGTTGATCTTTTTAAAGTTTGCCTTTCAAGGTTCACCACGAGATGTATGATACAAATTCCTAAATGCAGTCTAAGATGATAAGCAAGCTTTATTATCTTTTCGACTTTGAAAATCCTAGCTACTAAGGGAAAAGAATAACACTATCTTTTCTCAAAGAGCAATCAGCACACTCTAATGCACTTTCCCTAAATCCAACATGCAAACTATCAAATGCAAAATGCACAATGCAGGTGTTTGTTTTCCACTTTCTTAGTATAAATGCCTACAAAGAAAGCTTTATGCACAACTTTGAATTTGCTTTTAAAATGATCAATACAAACAAGTTCACTTTCTTCGAAATCAACAAGGGTAGAGGATATTACAATCACTTTGCGATTCTCGAAATAAAGACTTGTTTTGACACTTTGAAAGAGACAAATTCAAACCAATAAGCAAAAGTAAAACTGTAATCAATCTGAAGAACAACCAATGAATTCTCTTCTAAGATCACTATCAATCAGATCTGAATCAAAGGCTACAGAATGACTACTTTACTCATGCAAAGGAAGACTGTAAATGACGCCACAAACACATAAAAACATTCACAATCTTTTTGTACAAAAAAGAGGCGGAATCTAAGCAAAGAAAAGGTTTATCAGACTGGTACCTATGCTGGTTAAAGGCTGCAAAAACAGAGATCAAAACAGGGCAACAGAGGACAAAGAACCCCAGCTGCACAAGGCCAAACTGGTTCAGCGCAACCTCAACACTGAGGACTTGACATTCAGCGCAGGTAGCCCCTTCGGGACCTGCGTTGAAATGCAGACTGCCTTCACAGCAGTTGCGCTGAAAGAGAAACTCTCGTTTCCCTTGGGTTCTGGGTCATAAAATGCTCAAAAATCAACTGTTTCAGGCCAAATCAGAAACACAAGCAAGGTATAAACAGAGGGATGCTTTGAGAGGGTACTAAAGACTATCACAAGGATCATCAAATCATTTGTGGATCTAGTTTAGATCATAGACAAGTACAACAAACTGGATCAAAGCAGCAACTTTTTACTTTGCATCCGGGAAAGATGCAGTTCAATAGTTGCTTTCAAGTCTATGAAGTAAACAAATGACGGAAACACAAATGAAATGAATAAACAAGTTCTTCCCCAGCAGAGTCGCCAATTTGTTGTGGGGAAAAATGCCTATGCAGGACGATCCTATCCACCTAAGGTGTGACAACGCCTTAGCAACAAACGAATACAGCTATTATGATTTCTTCCTTTATGAAATGTGAAAGAGGGGAGATCGGCAGACTTACCGTTGTCTTCCGGTTGTCCCTCGAACTAGATCCTCTTCTCTTTGTGTGTCCACAGCTACTTGCCTCCTCGCTTGGTCAAGAGAACAGCTACTTGAATCCCACGAGATCACAAGAAAACAGCTACCTGTGACAAGAGAACAGCTACTTGCGACAAGAGAAGAACACAATACAAAGGCAAATATACATATTCATAAATGATTTAGGATTAGAAGTAAATCAAATATACTAATGCAATCATACAAAATACACCAGCATATAGGAAAGAATCAAGATAGCTTTATTAATAAGTAACAGGGTTCAGGAAGAGATACAACCCATAGGGCTCCAATCCAGCATCTCCTTCCTAGCAGAATGGAATTCCTTCTTCAGCTCCCTTCAAAGCATTACACACCCAATGTTTCCAGCCACAAACCAACAACAATTCTTTGCAATCACAAAATTCCAGCCTTTTCGATCCCATGGAGGAGAGATCCATATATAGATGTTTGGAGAGAGGATGAGTCAGCTTGAGATCTGACTAGTGTCCTCTCCCTCTCTCAGTTCTTGATTCCACTTGGAGGTTCTTGCTTCCACTTGGAGATTTGGAACCTCTTACTCATCACCAGTCGAATTCCTTGATGCAAGTGTCATTTTGGAAGCTTCCTGGGCATTGACACCTTGAGGAATGACTCTGCCACATGTCTAAACTCGCTCAGCGCAGGTAGCTAGTGTTGGAGTTGACATTCAACACAGGTAGCCAGTGTAGCAGTTGACATTCAGCGCAGATGCTCAGTGGAGCAGTTGACATGATCCAGAATTGGCTTTTTTTTGAGTGTTTTCAGGTGGAGAACTTCTGTGAATTGCTGTGGTTAGTTGGCCTTGTTCCTCTAGGGGTAGGAACAACATGTTTAGGGACTTTGGATCCCTTAGATTATGGACATTTCATGCTCAATGCTGTAAGGCACAAAAATGTCTATAACACCCGTCAGACATTCCAAATGGGTCTCCAATATGGTACCCGTTAGAAAGAAAAACGGAGACATTAGAATCTGTATCGATTTTCGGAATCTTAACAAAGCCTGTCAAAAAGACAATTTTCCTCTACCACCTATGGAATAGATATTACAGGCAATAGCAGGCTCAGAACTGATGTCTTTCTTGGACGGATTTTCAGGATATAATCAAGTGTTGGTGCATCCCAATGATCAGTTGAAAACTACATTCAGAACTAAATGGGGCACATACGCATATCAGAAGATGCCATTTGGTTTGATTAATGTCGGCGCTACATTTCAAAGAGCCATGGACATCGCATTTAAGGGTTTAGTCAACAAATCTGTAGTGATTTATTTGGATGATATAACAGTGTATTCGAAGAAGCGAAGCGACCATCTCAGAGATTTAAAGAAAAATTTTCAACGATGTTTAAGGAATGGGATTTCACTTAACCCAAAGAAATCTTTTTTCGCATTAAGTAAAGGAAAACTTCTAGGATTCATAGTGTCAAAGTCCGGTATTCATATTGATCCTGACAGAATCAAAGAAATCTTAGAAATATCCCTACCTCACAATAAAAAATCCATGCAATCTTTCCTTGGTCAAATCAATTTTGTAAAGAGATTTGTCCCAGATTTTTCACGAATTGTGTCTCCTTTGCAAACCATGATTAAAAAGAATTCAACTTTCAAATGGGGTCAAGATGAACATGAAGCATTCAACCTGATCAAACAAGCTATTATTAATGCTCCATCTTTAGCAACCCCGAATTTTTTAGAATCTTTTGTTTTATACACATTTGCCTCAGAAAAATCATATGCTGCACTTCTAACCCAAGCAAATCAAGAAAAAACAGAAGCTCCAATTGCATTTTTTAGCTCAAATCTACAAGGTGTTGAACTCAATTATTTAGACGTAGAGAAATAGGCCTATGCCGTTTTCAAAGCGGTTAAATATTTCAGACCTTTCTTACTCAAAACCCATATTAAGATCATAGTACCGTTTCCAGCGGTAAGAAATCTTCTAGTACAGAAGGATATGGGCGAGAAAAGAGCGAATTGGATCACTGCTTTACAGGAATATGATCTTGAGATCAAACCAACAAACATTGTAAGAGGTCAAGGCTTCTGCAAGATGTTAGCTGGAGCATCGCAAATCCCTGAAATTTCATCCGAAGAGGTACAAATGCATGAGGTAAGACTGAACGATGCAGAATCATTGTATGCTAATATCATTTATTATCTTAAGAACGGGTATGCTCCATCACACCTGGATCACACTAAGAAAAGAGCTCTGAGATTGAAAGCTAAACAATATCAGCTCATAAATGATATTCTCTTTAGAAAGAATTATGATTCTGTTCTTCTTAGATGTCTTGAAAAAATTGAAGCCGAAAAAGTTTTGCAGGAACTCCACGATGGACTAGCAGGCGGACACTATGCTGGAGATGCTACTGCACATAAAATTTTACGTGCAGGATATTACTGGCCTACGCTGTTCAAAGATTCACACAGTTACGTGAGGAAATGTCAAGTATGCCAAACTACTGCTGGAAGACAAAAGAAGCCGTCCCTGCCACTACAATCGGTAAACATTGAGCAACCATTCAGCCAGTGGGGCTTGGACATAATAGGTGAGATCATTCCTCACTCTTCTAAGCAGCACAGATACATCCTCACGGCAACAGATTATTTTACTAAATGGGTAGAGGCAGTTCCTCTCAAGACAACTAATTTTGAAAATATTATCGAATTCATAGATCAATTTATAATCACTAGGTTTGGATTGCCAACGACTTTAATATTTGATAATGCATCATACTTTTCTGGAAATGCAATGACTGAGTTCGCACTTAAAAGGGGATTCAAACTAAAATATTCGGCCAATTACTATCCGCAAGGTAATGGGTTAGCTGAGT
Organism: Pinus tabuliformis; assembly: GCA_031772625.1. Classification (NCBI taxonomy): domain Eukaryota; kingdom Viridiplantae; phylum Streptophyta; class Pinopsida; order Pinales; family Pinaceae; genus Pinus; species Pinus tabuliformis. Next base: position 112,809,924 of record CM062817.1, read on the forward strand.
CAACAAATAAAAACCTAATCAGGATTATTAAAAGAACAGTTGACCAGAACCAAAAGAATTGGCATAAAGCTTTGATAAACGCTTTATGGGCAGATAAAATAACAAAAAAAGCTTCGATCGACACTTCCCCCTTTAATTTAGTTTATGGGAAAGAAGCGGTTCTTCCAACTCACTTAGTCATTCCCTCTTTGTCTTTAATATAATACATTGATAAAGTACCTACTTCCTCCATACAGCTAAGACAAATGGAAATAATAAAATTAGAAGAACAACGAGAACAAGCTAAAAGAACCCATGCTCATCATCAAGCGCTAATAAAATCCTCTTTTGATTCAAACAAAATGACCAGAATTTTTTTTCAGATGGGAGATTTAGTTTTAAAATGGGATAAAGCTCATGAAGAAAAGGGCAAGCATACAAAATTTCAAAAGATGTGGCTTGGTCCTTTTCAGATTGTTGAAGTCATAGGTCCATCAACGTTTGTCTTACAGGATCTAGCAGGTAGAAGGGATTCTTTGCCTGTGAATGGTCAAATCCTTAAAATATATTTTCCATAGAAGATTATTCTTCTATTTTGTAGAATAGTTTTGTTTTTTCTTTTTCTTTCTTTCATAATAAAACCGGTTGTTAATGGTTACTATTGGTATTCGCGAAAAGACACCAATTCTCTTTCAGATTTTGAGCTTTTCGCTTGTATAAATAATTTTTTTTTGAAAATCTGATCTTTATTATTGACAGATACAGTTAAAAAACCTTAGCCTAGATATGATATTAGTTTCAACTTCAAAATTTTTTTGATGAAAGCAACCTTTAGCGAAGGAATTGTTTTATATCAGCACAATGAAAGGTATCAATAACAAAATAAAGATTTTCTGTGAAACTGCTGTTTTTTTAAACTCTATTATTGTCGTCCAGAGCTTTCTTAAGGAAAGCGATGATATCCTCCCTGTTAAAGAAAATCGCAGCATTCAGAGAGACAATCCAAGAAACACTATATCTCAAAGAATAAGAGGTCTCATCACGAGCCGACTTATCATGATCACAGATATTATAACTTTGCTGACTTTGCCAAACACTGTCCATCAAAACAGGGCAATGACTCAAGATTATTGAAATCAAAAGACAAGGGTCTCATCACGAGCCAGCTTGTTCAGCAAAAGTGTAAATCAAGTGAATGACTGTGTCATAATTTGGCTACCAAACCAAGACATTGTTCTTTAAGAATAAAAAAGGAAAAAGTGTCAAAATGGATTTTTCTTTGAGGGTTGTAGGTAACCTTAAACGGGATAAAGGATCATTGCTGGGTAACAGGTAACCCTGTCGAGGCTATGGACGCCTGCTGGCAGCAGAGGCTCTACCTACGACAAACGAGCATATTTTAAGGCTAGCACACAGAGAAGACTTTATTTTATCTTTACATGACCTAGTAATGGCTGATGTAGATACAAAGACAAGCCTGAGGAAGCAAACGATTAGAAAAGAAAGAAGTTGAAACAAAATATCATTGATAGAATAAGGCATAATATACTCTATCTGTCCATAACAAAGTTTAGATTTATGAAAATTTTTTCTGTTTTGGAAGTTTAAAGAATTCAATAGAAAAGCAGAGATAACTGGTTCTTCCAAGTGAATCGCCATTGTTGTGACCACCAACAACCCCCCTCCTTCTTTAAGTATTAGCAATAACGCTAAAGAAGTGGGGACCCTTAGTAAAAAAAAAAAAAAAATCCAAAAAGATTTTATAAATTTTTTTGTATTATACTCCTAAAAAAAAAAAATGCATCGCACGGAGAAGAGTCAAGCATTCCTTTATGAGCACATTAAAACAACGCGAAATTCATCACATCGCATACATTGAGAAGTGCCCATAAATGAATAATCTTAAGAAAATCTCGATGGCCGATATGCGATATCGCATATCGCAACGTCGCATAAACAGCACACGAATAACTTGACAAATTGCAGCGATCTGCGATCTGCGATGCCGCGATCTGCGATAAAAGCGATCTGCGATAACTGCGATCTGCGAGTCGCAGAAATCACCCATCGCAAATTTTCCTCGGCTCAGCACCCAAGAAAAGCTGTCCCTAAACCAAAAATTGAGCGCACGGCTTAAAGAAAATTAATGAATGTACGCCAAGTTATTCATGTAGGACAGTTTTGTGTTTTTCAAAGAGTCAGTTCACTGTGGGTGTCATGATTTTATGCATTCATAGAGCTCAAAGCTTTTGTGTCAAAATTACTATCATTACTCTTTTCCTTTGCGTGAATGCAGGAATAAAAAAGAACAACATGAAGCAATGTGCAGGAAACATCTAAAAGGGAAAGCGGCAATGCTTGGAGAACAGAAAAGAATGATATGCCGCATGCAACAGAAACGATTCAGAACTGACAGAGATCAATAGGCGATTGACTCAAGTCAAGAAATCACAAAAGCAGTTACAATGAAGCTCATGAAGGAAAAGCGACAAGCGGAAAACCTATTAACGAATCAGTGCAATTGCGTTGTCAGATTCAGTGTCATAGATATCAAACAGCATTGCAAATTAATCAATCAAAATATTACACATTATAGCTTTCTAAGAAGATAACATCAGTGAAGCAATCTTAAAGGAAAGGAAGCGGCAATCTCTAAACAGAAAAAGATGCCCCAACACATGCCGCATTCAACAATGCAGATTGTGAACGCTACTGATATGCGATTCGTCAAAAGAAAGCAGCATTAAGATGTTTGGCGCGAAAAGAGAAGAAAGAAGAAATTGTTTTGATCCATTGCGCGATTATTTCGCTGCATAATTTTTAACGATCCCGCATATGAGTTATTTTATTCTACTTACAGCCAGAAGATGTTTAAAGATTAAAATTTAGTTTTAAAAGAGGAAGGATAGCAAAAAAGAAAAGAAATGAAATCAACTAAGGAGCAATGCAGAAATAGTTAGAAATTAGATTCAATTTTTAGAAATAAGTTTGCTTAGATAAAGGGCAGTCATTTTAAACCGTATCCGAAATTTATGTAATTAAGTTATTTTAGTTAGCAGTATTTTAACCCTTCTCATGCATTTGGAGAAGGGTCTGGAAATTTGTCAAAAACTTGTCCTCAGAACATGCACTTCTGCACCCTCAGAGGAGGTTTTGATGAATGAATGGATCAAGGTTTATTAATTTTTGCATTTGATATCTGCTACTGATGTTGCACTTCTGTACTCTTGGTAGATATCAGAACAAGGAGAGATAAATCATTATTGCTTGAAGCTTATGAGTAGGACCAGTCATAAATGGTACTTTTATCTCTTGGCCATTTCTGCTTATATTCTTGAAGTGATATATAGTTTTTAGTTGTTTATATGTTATTGCATGAATGTGTGAGTTACCATTTGGCACTTTTGTACGGTGGAGTCATTTATTTATGTTTGATATATGAATAACTTATTATGCGATATGCTGTTCACAACTGTTTTGCCTAACTTTTTATGCTTGGTTCATCTTAATTGATTTCTATTCTTATGATAGTTGAATGATCTTTATTACCAGTTATTGTCTGAAATCTCTTTAGATCGCATAATAGAAGAAATACATCCCGGGTTACCATAGATTAGATGTGTTATTTTCATTAGATTACAATATCATAGAATTAGACTAAAGTAGCTTAGATTAGAACTTGTAGATCAACATCATCCAACTCTGCACACACACACCCTTAGATTGGGAAACTGGTCCCATTATCCCCAGTCGGACCCGCTATACCAAACGGATAAGGAGTTGCCAACCAAGGTCCGGACCGGGTGGGCATCCCCCTTGTTGTCGAGCCGATTTTCGGGGCCTCAACAGGTTCCAATGGTTAGAATCATTGGGAATAATGACATTTAATTTTCTAGACTTTTTAATGAGGTTTCCCTTAGAAGAAAGGGGAATTGAGCTTAGGTATATCCAATGGGAACCCCCTAATGTGAAAAGTTATGATAGTATGAAAAAAACACCAAAAGAGTGACACCATGGTGTAATTGCATTATTGTTCTCATTAGATGTTTAAACATATATATTATCTACTATAATGGATCTCCAAAAAGTTATCAACAATCATTCCAAGGTATCTGGAGATATTCCTAAAGGTCTCCCACCTACTCAATATCATGACCATGTCATTCATTTGAAACCTAGAAGCATACCACCTAACATTAGACCTTACAATTATCTATATGCACAAAACAATGAAACTAAGCATATGATTTGTGAAATCTTAGAGGATGATATCATTCAACCTAACAAAATTTCTTTATCTTTATCGATGATGATGGTTACAAAAGAACGTGGTTCATGAAATACGCGTCTAAATAAATTAACATTGAGGTATTACGGTCCCTATAAGGTGTTACAAATATGTGAAAGTATGACCTAAAAATTGGAGTTTTCTCCATCTTCATGTGTGCATTTGAGATTCCATGTTTCTTTCTTAAAGAAGGTAATTGGTGACAGGATCTTAGTACAAACTATTTTACCAAAGATTAATGAGGAAGGGGAAATCATACTTGAGCTAGAAACAATCCTTGAAATAAGGATTAAGTAGCTAAGAAATAAAGCTATAAATAAGTACATAATCAAGTGGAAGAACTTATCAGTGGAAATGGAGAGATGGACAAATAATTTATTGATGGAAGACATGTAGCTAGTCAAGTTTTGAGGACAATACTTATTTGAAGAGAGGGGCATGTTAAGCCCTATACAAGCCCCATGTTAACCCTAAAACCATATATTAAGCCATAGATGATTGAGTTATTACATTTATGTTATTATATTATTACATTGTTACACCAAGGAGACCCGGTCTTAGAATCATCATATTTTGTCTAGTATTTTAGTCATAGTAAAAGGAGGTTCCACCTTCAAAATGGATTGTCTCCCTTGACTTGTTATCATTTCAAGGTGAAAGGTTCATAGAAAAAGATCAAAGAGACTATTTTTCAATTCTGATAAAAGTATAATAATGGACATAAATGTAGTGAGAAGAAATTATTATACATAGGCTATGTAGATGAAAATCAAGAATTAGAACCATCATAATATCTATAACTAGAAGAGACTACTCAAACAATATCCTGTCATGCATTGGCCAACATAAATGCTCGACAAAGTCTAAATATAGAAGCATATACTAAAATGAAAAATGTAATAGTGTTGCTTAATTCGGTTAGTATTATGTCGACAACCCAACCAACTCCCTTCTCATTTTCAAAATGATATGGGCTCCCCTCTTTCTATTGTATTTTGATTTCAATTTTTATAATTAATGTTTGAAGCATGGATCCTAATTTGGACTTTAATAAAACCTTTTGTTTGTGACTAGCATATTATATTAACCAAAACTCGATGCTTGTTTTTCCATTGTTGATTTTGGTTATTTATCTTGATTTTGTAGCAATAATGTAACCTATGTTCTTATATTATCCTATGTGGTTACACATATTAATAACCTAGCCAATCTCCATTATGAAAGTCCAGATTTTGGTTTATGTACATATATTCACATTGATCATGTTGCATTTCAATTGGTTCTGTGAATTTTCATTTGATTTATGTCTTTGTAATGTCCCCATTTTCAGTTTCCTCCATAGTACAACCAAGATGGATTTCTAGGGTATGTGATGACTAAGCCCCAAGAGTAGGATTACATCATCAGGGGTTCTAGAGGGGTTTTGAGGGATTTTTATGGGATCCGACAACATTCGCTTGGCATATTCATCATCAAGAACACTTCCACACAACTTATTTATGGTTCCATTGCTTTCTAATAATTCCCGTAAAATGGGGTTATTATTGAACATAACTTAATTAATTATGCTTAAGGTGGAATTTTGAGAGAAATATTTGACATAACACCTTAGTGTAATAGCTCGTTGGAACTGAAGCGAGAAGATCTACAGGATGTGATTTTAAGAAGTGATTTTTAGTGGCCACAAAGAGTATGGTGGGTGATTTACTATTTTCCCATATTAAAAATGACTTAATTAGTCATTTAATTAAGGAGTTGTCTATAATGCGACTTTTTGGAGTTTCCGGTGCCGGAATCTTGTGGAAAAATTTGAGGTGAAATCTTGATTTGTATTATTTAAAATAATTTTTTTACTGTATATATGGATTTAGCAACATTGAAAACCCCTAGGGCACTTCTGTTGTGTAGGATTGTGATTTCAATGAATTCCGACCGGATTTTAGAGAAATTAAACTGGAAAAATATACGAGAAATCCAAAAGAAAAACTTCCAAAAAGTCGCACTAAAGACAACTCCTTTAATTAAAAGGGAGAAAATTTATTAAAGGGAAAAGGCCAAAAGTGACTTAAATATATTAAAAAGTCACTTAAGATGAAGTCGAGGGGGAGCCTCTAGAATAATAATATAACAATAAAATAAAATACTTCTAGAAAACTGAATATCGATCTTTTGGGCCTTTAAAAGGAGGAGGAGATCATTTGAGGACAACTTTGTCTTGGGCATTTTTCTTCTATGTAGATTAGAGAATTTAGCTCTCTTCTATAGTAGTCCTAAGACGAAACCCCTCGGGTGATTAAGTGAGAGTGGATGAAAGCCCATTTCTCCCCTTGGTGGATTCATTCATAATTCATAGGCTGCACTCAACAATTTAGTTATTTTGGGAGGCTTGATATAATTAATAGCAAATATTTTTGGGAGTCTATCGTTTGAATCATTTCTAGTATTATATGTACTATTTTATTTAATAAAATAAGGTTGAGTTCTTCTACATGATTATCTTGACTATTCTTCAATTACATTATATTTCTTGTTTTTGTCGTTAATTTTGTGATTCAATTTGTGCAAATTGTTTGTAAAACTGATCGTGTGCTTTTTTTTGAATTTTTTGTATAATTTGGGATATTACAATAGTATTAGAGCTATGCATCTTGCCAACATGCTGATTTATTGCAAATAAACTCTAAAAAAGGTTTTGGGATCAAATCAGGGGTTTTAGGAAAAACTAGTTTTAAGTCATCAACCAAGATCACCCTAACTAGAATTTCCTCAATTTCGATGGTTCTCTATAACCACCCAAATTACCTAAAATTTCTTATTCCATAACTAATTTTTGAAAAAAAAAACCATTTTGAACTCTATTTTTGGTGAATTTTTTGTTTTTTGTCTTTTTTGTTTTTTGTTTTTTTTTTATTGTTGTTGTTTTTTTTGGGAAACAAAAGATAATATTTTGACCCATTATTTGTTAAAACCAAATATTTCACTTTTCGCCCAAGCTTTATATAAAGGACCGAAAGTTAAAAATCTTTTTTTGTAAAGGGGAACGATATCATTTGTTTGGTGCTAATTATTCTTTTGGAGATATATTCGCAAAGGTTCGAATATTTCAATGGGAAAATTAAATTGACAAGTTTGTGACAGAAAATTACATTAGGGCCAAGAATAATTCCATTTATAAAGGGATTGAAGGCCAACTTCGAGAGAATCCGTGTTTGTTGTTGAATTTACAGCCTAAGTCTCTGTGCCCAGCTCGTTGAATTTTCCATTTTACAATTCTGGAGCTACCATTTTTCTTTACTTGTTGGTTGGATTTTCATGTATAAAGTTACTTTGCAAAGTCAAACTACTTCTTCCTAGAGGCCTAGTTCATCTTGTAAAGAGGTTGTATTTCCTGTTTAATGCTTCAGGTAATTCTCAGAAGAAGGCCGAGTGGTCAGTCCCAGAGGCCAAGCTTATTTTTTGTGCAGAATTTAGTTTTATCTTCTCATTGGAGATTAATCTCAGGGAGCCAGTTCCTAACTTGCAAAGATTATAAGTAACAAATTACATCTCCAAGTCTGGTCTATTGAAGAGTTGAATTAATCAACATGCCAAGATAGTGGATTAAACTGCTCAATTCTCCAAGGAATTAGGAGCTAAGAATTTATCTATGCCAAGGCCAAATATTCATGTTATTAAAGGGGTCATGGGCATAGAAAATCAAATTCGTGTTTATTAAAGGGGGCCATGAAACATAAAGGCAGTAACCAAATATTTGTTTCAGCTAAAATATTAATTCTCAGGAAGTTGGTCGAGAGCTTTACATTTTTTTTACAAGCCGAGAATTTCTTTGAGGTGACTATGAGCTTACATTTTGGGCTGATATGCATATTTTTGGGTAATTTGAAAAGGGAAGAATAAATATTTACATTACTGCAACATTCATTTTCTTGGTGAAGATAATTGTGCAGATATCATATGGCCATTTTCCTATATGTTGAGTTGTTTATATAAGCAATTATTGAAACCTATGCAATTAAATTTTGATGGATAAATGAGAACACACACCTACAAACTGTTTGATGAAAGTACCCAGTGAAAACTCAGTTATATTAAAAAAAATTAGCACTAGTCGGGATCAATTTTCCCGTGGGAGTTGTTAGCCTCCTGTCGCAACAGGTGTTCATTTTTCATGATTGATAGTTGAAAGTGCCAAATATGTCATACTTTGCATGCTGCAATGCTCCATATTTCCAAAAGAGGCCATGAAAGTGTGCCAGTCTAAACGCCACTGCTGTATTCCAAATTTTGATGAGCTAATCTTTTTTGAAGATTTTTTTTTTGTTAAGGGAAGGCCAAACAGCTTAATCTTGGCCTCCCTATGTTTCAATCTCTTGTTTTAGAATATAGAGAATCATTATCTGTCCAAACAGCTTAATCTTGGCAGATTTGTAGATAGGTAGAGAAACATAGGAGCCCAACTGCTTAATCTGGGCCCTTGGAAGAAATAAGTGTAGATTTAGATAGGAGGATAGCAAAAAAAGAAAAAAGATAAAAGGGATAATCAGGGTCTGCAAGTCCAAGTGCACCCATGCAAAAAGAAGAAAAAATGCTAGGTAAGTAGGCTGGGTAAGTAATTTTATGGTTGCAAAATCAAGTTGTGTGGTTCATTTCATGTTTTCAAATGTTATATCTATTCAGATCACAAGTGCAAGGCAATTCCCCTTTGGAGGAGCTCAAGCGAGGCTTGTCTAACTCCCCCTTCTTCTCATTCCCCAAATCACTCACTAACATCCCCTTGAGGAACTTGGGATCTGCCCAACCAGTCCTGTTATCACTTCATTTTTGTAAAGCACCAAGTCAAGCTTTGACTTTCTTCTATGAAAAGGAGCCACATTTCTTGTGCAAAAATCATGTCTCCACAGTTCATTCACTCCCTATGTCTAAGTTTCAGCTCACAAACTTAGCCTCCCCCTACACTTCACCTCACAAATTCATATTAACTCCTAACTCTATTATCTAGCTCCCTAGGTCATTTCCCCATCCCCTATTATACAAAAAAGCTATAAAACCCCCAAAAATATTAAATAGCCCCTCCCTTTGGCACTATAGCCATATTTCCTAAGTCCGGGAAATGCTAAGTTCATTTGAGGCTTGGCATTAGCCCTTCCGCATCCTAACCCAGGGTTAATTTGACATTCGGTTAAATTAACAACCACAGTTCCCCCCACACATAAAATTTACACTATCCTCCACGCATACATTCCATTTGGGATTAATTTGATATTCGATCAAATTAATAACCACCCGCGCCCACTTACAAACCCATAAAACCCGCGTTAACCAAAGTTTTAGCCCCCTTTTTTGGCATAAATATTGTTTTATATACGCGCGGGCCCTGTCCCTAACCCTCTGCCGCCTTGTCTGTCCTGTCATTCGTTCGATTGACCGCACCATAGATCAACGGTGGGCAGGTCTTTTGGTGCCCCAACATGCCGAGGGTTAGCATCCAGGAGATGGGCGGTTTTCCCATCGTACTCCCGCCACGCGTCGCCCTCCCGGCTGTGGCGAAGCCCCCTCCTCCGAAACCGCTTCTGCGCAAAAAGCGATGTGACATGAAACTGGATACCGCCCTCCCCTGTGTGATGTCGACGCCACGTCTCCCCCATGACGTCATAATCCTGCGTCGGCCTCCTGCCACCATGTCCTTGCCACATCACTGCCACGTCACCCGGTCGTACTGCTGACGTCACCCTACCACATCACTGTCGTACTAGGACCCATCGTTGACGTCATGCTGACATCTCATGAAAAAAGAGTGAAGCGTGAAATATGCACAACGGATGCCCGGAATGAAGAACCGAGGCAATTTTTGATGGCCAAAATGGAAGCCCCCTCATGGCACGGCTATCAACAGGGCCCGAAAGTCGCAAAATGACAAGAATTTCTTCGCGCAGGATTCAGAAAAGGGGCAAAGACAGTTCTAAAGCAAGCAGAGGGCCGAATAGCAGCCATGAAAGGTCGATGGAACAGTTTAAAGAGTATCAGAGGTGAGAAAAGGCACACATTCAGTGCCAAAGCATATCAAGGAAGCGACAAAGAGTATCAGTCAAATGTTTTTAATGGAAATCTTTATTTCCCAAAGCAGGTGAACATTGAATGGCCTCCAACAAAGTCAAAGAAAGCGGTGAAAGCCCATCAAAGCTCTCCGATCACAGTCAAAGCATTTAAAGCCACCGAACAGCAATGGATCAAAACCCAAAGCACATTTATGGCTAAGTGATCAGCACAGATCCATAAAGACAACACATTAACTCTTTTTTGATACAACTACCCCCAGCGCAGCTCGAAGATATTTTCTCGCATTTATTTTAGACATATGTTAGGTTAAATGCACTTATTACAACAGATCTATCTGAGATGTGATTTTTCTAGATATTTTACTTATAAAACCACCCTAATTCACTGTTTAAAGGGTTGGTTGGTTGTATAGCTCCAAGAGAGACTCGCTCTGTATACTTGATGTTTTCATTAATCAAAGACTGCTGAAAAGTTTGGAGGATCGATTGTCTACTGTGCTACTAACGTTTTGAAGAATGAATATGGAATTCTTGTGCTGCAACATGACTCAATAAGTGTTTCTTATCTCTATTTTAAATTCATATATGTTTTATCATACATATATCACCATCTAAGTTACAGAAAGAAAGATTAGTTTAGAATTTACATGGCTGCACTCTATGCTCAGTTTCTGTGACTTCTATATGTTTTCTTCTGATTCAGGCATAAATATGAATTCCTCATGGCTCGTATTTGCTCTGTTTCATTCATGTTTGACAGTTATCTAGGGATTCTTTATTGCTCCTAGATAGAGCTCATTCACCTTCCCTCTGTTAAGCTGAAAGAGAGATTCTTAACTGCCTCTCATTCCTTAGCCTTCAATCCATCTCCATTTAGCTTGAAAGTTGTTTCATGTGTAACTGTCTTGCTCCATATTCCTCTTGTGACCAAGAAAATGCACCAGCAGTCCTATTCCATGACTCCACGCCCAATGGTTTGTACTTATCATACTATACATTTCCTCTCTGCTTGAAAGCATCATCCTTCCCACCAAACTTAAACAAAACCCCTTGAACTCAATAACTAGCCTAAAACCATCATCAACAAAGTTAAATTATAAAGAGAGAGCCCTCTCTGATTGCAGGTAGGCTAGGACCTGCAGTCCAAAGATTGGTTTGTGGTTACCTCGGCCGTATTCCCTTGGGAGTCAAAGGGAACAACCTGAGTGATAACATAATGGCGACTCTACTGGGGACAACAATGAATTTTCCAATTGCTGCATATTCCTTAAAACTACAGATGAAGCCTGAATGTCAGTCAGGAAGCCTTTGAAACTATTCTTTCTTTGCATTTACAGGAGTAAACAAATGCTGCTTCAGTCAATCTTCATGCTAGTTTTAAGTTATAGATAGCTATTCCAAAATTTGATCAGTTCCTTGCTAATTCTAAAAACATTCAAAGAAAATACCAAAACAAGTTCAGAATCTAGCTCCCAAAAGGAATTCACATTATACAAGGTCAAATCCAGACCCAAATCCCCCAGCTGCTTTTGAAAATCCCAATTTAATCCCAAGGAACCTCAGGAAGCTAGAGCAAAGAGAGGATTTTGTTGATTCTAGCCCTGAAACAGTTCAGCCAAGCTGTGTTCCAACCCCTGTCAAAGTTTTATTTCGTTCAACCCCCACTTCCCCTTGTTCATCATCCACATCTCAAAGCACTCCTTCCACACCTTCATTTACTACACATACTACCATTACCACCATTGTTGTTACAGCTGTTCCAGCTGTTCCTGTTGTTCCACTTATCCCTGTAAACATGGCCAATAGATATGCGCCCTTGCAATTACCTGCAAATCCTGGGGCTATGCCTCAGGATTACCAAACTAAAATCACATATTTTGACGGAACTAGTTCTTGCACAACCCTTCAGCATACCAAGAAAATACAAGACTATTTTGAGAACTACAAGATAGATGATGATAGCGTGAGAATGAATATTTTCGTCCAAAGTTTGACAGGTGATGTCAGGACTTGGTTTAGAGCACTCACAACCAATTCCATAGCAGACCCAGAAGCCTTATATCAGTCATTTATCAATAGATGGGAGAAAAAGAAAGATCCATTGCACATATTATCTGCATATGACACCATCAAAAGAGGCCCTCAAGAGTCTGTCTTGGACTATTGTGCAAGATTTAATAATGTTTATAACGCAATACCACAGAACTTAAGGCCTCCACCTGATCTTGCTTTGTATAAATTTCCTGATGGTTTTGACACTGACATGGCTTATCAGTTAAGGGAAAGAACCCCTCAAACCCTTGCAGACATGCAAAATGTTGTTGTTAGCATAGAGGAAAATCTAACTGCCAAAAGAAATAGAGCTAGAACCGAGAGAAGAACCACCTTTAAAGAAGAACCCTCAACCTTAGACCAAAAGCTGGATGCTATTATCAGTGGCATGCAGAGGCTGGGAGATAGAGTGGAGAGTGTTGAGAGAAAATCATCATGGGATGGACAACAACCTAATACCATAAGGAACCCAAATTTCAAGAAAACGCAGAACACAAATGCTGGTAGGTCTAGCCCAGACCATGATGTAAGGCCTCCTTTTCATGAAAATTATGCTGAAGCATCTACATCTAGTGAGCCCACAGAGGACACTCACATGAACTTGGTGGATTTGAAGGCTGAGCAAAAAATTTTCCTAACTCAACAAGACCAAGATGAGCATGACTTTAATCGATTTCAAACTAAAACTGGTGAGTCTTTTGATTTTAAACAAGGCTATGATACTGCTATCTATGAGGTCCACAAACAATATACGCCGAGGACAAGAACCATAGATGTGCCCGAAAAGGTTAAACCAAATGATACCAAGCAGCTGAAGAAGATCAAAGAAAAGGTTGCCCTCATAGAAACTGCTGATAAAACAGTTCCTAATCCAAAGGATATCACCATAGAGGATGTCACAGACATGCAGTCCTCTAATGATCAGCCTCTGCCACCTTCTTCCTTGAAAAAGAAGTTGAACATCGTTCCAAAAAGCCCTCCTAAAACTGAAAAGCTGCAAGCAATCACTTCCCATAACGCTGATAAACAAGACCAAATCGCTGATACTCCAATGGAAAAAGGGAAGCCTACCTCTCACAATACTAAAACCCAATTTGAAAAATCATTCGATTTAGAGGCAGAAATAGGTAAATTGAAGATATCTGTCCCCCTCTCGGAACTCGCTAAACATGATGTGTATAGGCAACAGATTCAAAGATCACTTCAAAAGCGAGAAGTCAAGGATGATGTGAATGTTCTAGATGATACCCTAGAATTGCTGTTCAGTCCAGAAGTTAATGGAAAATCAACATATGGATATGTTCTACCCTTTTATGTCAGTTTGCACATACATGACAAAGTCTTGCACAATGCTATGTTTGACTTAGGTGCCTCGCACAATCTTCTGCCCAAAGCTGTAATGGAGAAGCTGAACCTTGATGTTATAAGACCCTACAAAGATCTATTCTCCTTTGACTCAAGTCAAGTCAAGTGTTTAGGCCTCATCAAAGACTTGTGTGTCTCCTTAGTCCAATATCCCAACAAGACAATCCTTATGGATGTGGTGGTTGTTGACATTCCTCCAAAGTATGGCATGCTATTGTCAAGATCTTGGGGAGAAAAACTCCAAGGATCCCTCCAATTAGACCTCTTTTATGCCACTATATCTGTCTTTGGGCAACCAAAGAGACTATATAGAGAAACACTCATGAAATATGTGGTGACTAGTGAGGACAAGCCCCAAAATTTTCCTATTCACTCAATCCATTCTGATATGGATTCTTTTATTTTATTTAATGATGAAACAAGTCCTCCAACTAATGTTAAGCCGTTGGCTTTAGAACTGGATGCACACATCAATGAAGAATTGGTTGCCCATACTGATAAAACTGTCAAAACAACAGATGCAACCAACATACAAGAAGAACCTCCCCAAACAGAAATTTCAAATCTACCAATCCTAAAATGACTGAAACTCTTGATACTAACCACAAGCAAGAAATCACATGGTATTTAGAGTTTGATGGCTCTGTTAACAAGTTAGGAGCAGGGGCAGGTGTCTGGATTCACAAAACACATAACAATCATGCAGAAGGCCATGCCTACAGACTAAATTTCAAATGCACCAATAACATGGCAGAGTATGAGGCTCTCCTTTTAGGCCTCAAACTGCTCAAAGCTCTAGGGGCTGCAAAAGTGTCTATTCTAGTTGACTCTGATTTAATCATACAACAAATGAAAGGCAACTTTGTCACTAATGACAATAGAATGAGGGCCTATAGGACTGCTGCCACTAATATACTCAATGCATTCACTGAATCCAAGCTTGCCAAGATTTCAAGAAATCATAACATTCATGCACACAACCTAGCCACTTTTGCAAGTACATGCAAGCTTCCCTTTGAGCCAAATCACCATTTTACTGCTGAGATAAAACATAGGCCTGCTATCCCAAATAATGTTAAAGATTGGCAAGTGTTCGAAAATGATGCCCAGATTAACAATTTCCTCACTCTTGAGCATGAGTTTTCAAATATGAACATTGACATAGATGCTATGACAGATGAAAAACAACAAACAAATGAAGATCAATAGGTTGTAATAGCTTTAATAGCCAAACAAATGCTGAACCCAATTGTTTTTGACAATGCAAACATAGAAGAGCTGAAACAGATGCATTTGGAGGAAATAGCCGAAACTGAGGCCGAGATCGTTGATCTAAAAGATAACTTTCTCCCTGCTGGCCTCACTCCATTAGAAGATATGTTTGATGCTAATGATGTTCCCAAAAAGCCAAAAATATAGCCCCTAAACACTGCTATAGAAGAACACAACATTGGGACAGTAGACAAGCCCAAAATGATCAAACTATCTCAATCTTTGCCACCCGATCAAAAACCCAAATATGTTGATTTGTTCAAAGAATTCCAAGATGTATTTGGTTGGAGTTATGAGGACTTGAAGTCCTATGAAACCTTAATAATCCAACACACCATTCCCTTAAAACCAAACCAAAAGCCCTTCAAACAAAAACTGAGGAGAATCAATCCTGTGCTTCTCCCTTTGATTGAAAAGGAAGTGAAAAGAATGTTTGAAGCAGGCATAATTTCACCCATCAGATTTTTTGAATGGGTATCCAATCTTGTTCCCAAGAAAAAAGACAGGTGAAATTAAGCTATGTGTAGATCTTAGAAATTTGAACCAAGTCTCCCTAAAAGACCACTACCCATTGCCCAAAATGGACCACATTCTACAGAGAGTAGTGGGGTCATCTAGAATCTCTTTGCTAGATGGCTTTTCAAGTTTCAATCAAATACTGGTTCACCTGGATGACCAAGACAAGACAACTTTTACCACACCTTGGGGAACATTTAAGTATGTGAAGATGCCTTGCGGACTTAAAAACACTGGTGCAACCTTTAAAAGGGCAATGGACATTGCATTTGCCAAGGAAATACATGATTTCCTAGTTGTATACCTCGATGACTTAATCCCTTTCTCCAAATCTGATCAAGAGCACCTAAAACATTTGAGGCAAATATTCATGACATGTAGGAAATACGGCATTTCCTTGAACCCCAAGAAGTCTCTCTTTGGCCTTGAGGAAGGCAAACTTCTTGGCCATATCATATCAAAGGATGGGATTAGAATAGATCCTGAAAGAATCCAAGCCATTTTGCAAATCCCATATCCAAGAAATATAAAAGAATTGCAAGCATTCCTTGGGAAGATTAATTTCCTAAGGAGATTTATCCCAAATCTAGCTGAACTGATAAGACTATTAAGCAACATGTTAAAAAAGGATGCCAAGGTAAAATGGTCTCTTGAAACCAAACAAGCCTTTGAGAGTATCAAATCTGCCTTAACCCAAGCTCCAGTCCTCACAAGTCCTCAATTTGATAGGGACTTTATCATATTCTCATTCGCATCTCATCACGCCATAGCTGCTGTCCTTTTGCAAAAGGATGATCAAGGAGCTGAAAAGCCAATTTCCTTTTTCAGCCGAGCCTTAAGAGATGCCCCTTTAAAGTACCAAATCATGGAGAAGCAGGCCTATGCCCTTGTTAAAGCAGTCAAAGATTTCTGAGTTTACATTTTATATTCACATGTGATTGCCTATGTCCCAAATGCTGTTGTGAAAGACATATTAACCCAAGAGGGGTTAGAGGGAAAAAGAGGCAAGCGGATTACTAACATCCTTGAGTATGACATAGAAATAAAACCAGCCAAGCTCATAAAGGGACAAGGTTTAGCCAAACTGATGTCCGAAACAAACTTTCAAGCCTTAGACATTAACCAACTAGACAATGAACAGGAGCTGGCGACTCCACAGATCAGTGAAACATTTTTGCAATCCCCATGGTATGTTGATATATGCTTTGTATTGTTAAACCTGTTTGCTCCCCTAGGATTGTCCAGAACCAAGAAAACATATTTAAAGATGAAAGCTTCAAAGTTTTGTGTCATAGATGGTGCTTTATTTTGGAAAAATTATGAAGGCATATTGCTTAACTATTTAACCATGAATGAAACTAACAATGTCATGAAAGAATTCCATGCAGGGGACTGTGGAGGACATCTATATTGGAAGTTCGCTGCTGATAAAATTTTAAGGGCTGGTTTCTATTGCCCTCTTTATTTGCAGATGTAAAGAAGTTTGCAATCTCATGTCATAAATGCCAAATCTTTGAGGGCAAAAGAAAGCTGTTACCCTTGCCCCTTAAGCCCATCTCAACCGAGAAACCTTTTCAACAATGGGGTCTTGACTTCATTGGGGAAATCCATCCCTCTTCCTCAGGCTAGCACAAGTGGATTTTAACAGCCACCGACTATTTCACTAAATGGATTGAAGCCATCCCATGCAGACAGGCCAATGACTCCATCATTATCCAATTCCTTGAGTGCAATATCCTTTCCAGATTTGGCTGCCCTGAGAAGATCATTACTGACAATGCTGTTGCTTTCAAATCCAAAAAGATGATCAATTTTTGCCATAAATTTCACATTACCTTGGGCCATTCCACAGCCTATTACCCTCAAGGTAATGGCTTGGCCGAGTCATCTAACAAGAGCCTGATTAATATTATCAAGAAGATCTTAGAAGAAAACAAAAAGAACTGGCATAGAAAGCTCACAAATGCCCTATGGGCAAACAGACTTTCAACAAAGAAATCCATTGGGATGAGCCCTTATGAGTTGGTGTATGGCATGGAGGCCAGATTTCCTTCTTCCTTGGGCATTCCTATCATCAAGCTATTACAAGAGGTCCAGGCAGAACCAAATAATATTCGACGAAGAATAAACCAGACCATTCATCTTCAGCAAACAAGAGAACAGGTCTATAATAGAGCTCAAATTTTGCAAGAGGAGCTCAAAAAGATGTTTGATAAGAGAGCTAAGGCTGAAGATTTCTGTGTTGGCAACAAAGTTCTAAGGTGGGATTCATGAAGAGAAGACAAGGACAAACATGCAAAATTTGATTTTTTATGGAAAGGGCCATTCGTTATTTCTGTTGTTCAGGGAAATAACACATATTTCCTCAAATCTGTAGAGGGCAGCTCTGCTGAAGAAGGCCTTGTTAATGGCCGAATGTTAAAACATTACCATGATCCCTTTTAAGGGATACAATGCAGCTCTGTATATATCTCTTTGTACATTGATATTTGTATATATCAGCACTTTGTTTTTATTTTTGTATAAGCAGTCTGATTGTTAGAGGAGCAGCAGCAAAGTTTGTGAAGACACAACCAATGCAAGTACTCCATTTTTAAAGCTCTGTCTCTGCATTAATCTCAGCAAAACAGCAAGAGTAGCGTTGTCATATCACAGCAATTCATGGTAAAAAGAAACTGTTTGCAGCTTGCAGTCTTCAGTCAAACAGTATCAATAAGAGAGGAGCATTTTTTAGTTTCACATCAGCAACTGTTTCTAGACCAGAGGCTAAGGGAAATACATCAGTTTTGATCCATATTTTGGATCTATTTCAAAGGCAATGCTCAAGCAACATTGTATATAATATCAAGCACGCAGAAGAAAGCAGGCAGTGCTATGTATTTCACAATATTTCAGTTGAGGAGAGGCTGCTCATATTTCAAAGTTTCACACTTTTAGTAGCTAGCACAAAGAAATTTTTCAGTCCACAACAACAATAGAAGATCAAGGCAGTCTGACCTACTGTCCTTGGCTTTTCACAAGGAAAAGCCATCCCAAGTGGAGCCACTGTTAGCCTCCTGTTGCAACAGGTGTTCATTTTTCATGATTGACAGATTGAAAGTGCCAAATATGTCATACTTTGCATGCTGCAATGCTCCATATTTCCAAAAGAGGCCAAAGAAGAGCCATGAAAGTGTGCTAGTCTAAACGCCACTGCTGTATTCCAAATTTTGATGAGTTAATCTTTTTTGAAGATTTTTTTTTTTTGTTAAGGGAAGGCCAAACAGCTTAATCTTGGCCTCCCTAGGTTTCAATTTCTTGTTTTAGAATATAGAGAATCATTATCTGTCCAAACAGCTTAATCTTGGTAGATTTGTAGATAGGTAGGGAAACAAAGGAGCCAAACTGCTTAATCTAGGCCCTTGGAAGAAATAAGTGTAGATTTAGATAGGAGGATAGCAAAAAAAGAAAAAGAAAAAAGGGGATAATCAGGGTCTGCAAGTCCAAGTGCACCCATGCCAAAAGAAGAAAAAATGCTAGGTAAGTAGGCTGGATAAGTAGTTTTGTGGTTGCAGAATCAAGCTGTGTGATTCATTTCATGTTTTCAAATGTTATATCTATTCAGATCACAAGTGAAAGGCAATTCCCCTTTGGAGGAGCTCAAGCGAGGCCTGTCTAACTCCCCCTTCTTCTCATTCCCCAAATCACTCACTAACATCCCCTTGAGGACCTTGGGATCTGCCCAACCAGTCCTGTTATCACTTCATTTTTGTAAAGCACCAAGTCAAGCTTTGACTTTCTTCTGTGAAAAGAAGCCACATTTCTTGTGTAAAAATCATGTCTCCACAGTTCATTCACTCCCTATGTCTAAGTTTCAGCTCACAAACTTAGCCTCCCCCCTACACTTCACCTCACAAATTCATATTAACTCCTAACTCTATTATCTAGCTCCCTAGATCATTTCCCCATCCCCTATTATACAAAAAAGCTATAAAACTCCCCAAAAATATTAAATAGCCCCTCCCTTTGGCACTATAGCCATATTTCCTAAGTCCGGGAAATGCTGAGTTCATTTGGGGCTTGGCATTAGCCCTTCCGCGTCCTAACCCGGGGTTAATTTGACATTCGGTTAAATTAACAACCACAGTTTCCCCCCCACACATAAACTTTACACTATCCTCCGCGCATACATTCCATTTGGGATTAATTTGATATTCGATCAAATTAATAACCACCCGCGCCCACTTACAAACCCATAAAACCCGCGTTAACCAAAGTTTTAGCCCCTTTTTTGGCATAAATATTGTTTTATATACGCGCGGGCCCCGTCCCTAACCCTCCGCCGCCTTGTCTGTCCCGTCATCCGTCCGATTGACCACACCACAGATCAACGGTGGGCGGGTCTTTTGGTGCCCCGACATGCCGAGGGTTAGCATCCCGGAGATGGGCGGTTTTCCCGTCGTACTCCCGCCACGTGTCGCCCTCCTGGCTGTGGCGGAGCCCCCTCCTCCGAAACTGCTTCTGAACAAAAAGCGGTGCGACATGAAACCGGATACCGCCCTCCCCTATGTGACGTCGGTGCCACATCTCCCCCATGACGTCATAATCCTGAGTCGGCCTCTTGCCACTGTGTCCTTGCCACATCACTGCCACGTCACCCGGCCGTACTGCTGACGTCACCCTGCCACGTCACCGCCGTACTGGGACCCACCGCTGACGTCATGCTGACCTCATCGTCAAAAAAAGCGAAGCGTGAAATATGCACAATGGATGCCTGGAATGAAGAACTAAGGCAGCTTTTGATGGCCAAAATGGAAGCCCCCTCATGGTGCGGCTACTAGCAGGGCCCGAAAATCGCAAAATGACAAGAATTTCTTCGCACAGGATTTGGAAAAGGGGCAAAGATAGTTCTAAAGCAAGCAGAGGGCCGAATAGCAGCCATCCATGACAGGTTGATGGAACAGTTTAAAGAGTATCAGAGGTGAGAAAAGGCGCACATTCAGTGCCAAAGCATATCAAGGAAGCGGCAAAGAGTATCAGTCAGATGTTTTTAATGGAAATCTTTATTTCCCAAAGCAGGTGAACATTGAATGGCCTCAAATAAAGTCAAAGAAAGTGGTGAAAGCCCATCAAAGCTCTCCTATCACAGTCGAAGCATTTAAAGCCACTGAACAACGATGGATCAAAACCCAAAGCTCAATTATGGCTAAGTGATCAGCACAGAGCCATAAAGACAACACATTAACTCTTTTTTGATACAGCTGCCCCCAGCGCAGCTCGAAGATATTTTCTCGCATTTATTTCAGACATATGTTAGGTTAAATGCACTTATTACAACAGATCTGTCTGAGATCTGATTATTGTAGATATTTTACTTATAAAACCACCCTAATTCACTGTTTAAGGGGTTGGTTGGTTGTATAGCTCCAAGAGAGACTCGCTCTGTATACTTGATGTTTTCATTAATCAAAGATTGTTGAAAAGTTTGGAGGATGGACTGTCTACTGTGCTACTAATGTTCTGAAGAATGAATATGGAATTCTTGTGCTGCAACATGACTCAATAAGTGTTTCTTATCTCTGTTTTAAATTCATATATGTTTTATCATACATATATCACCATCTAAGTTATAGAAAGAAAGATTAGTTTATAATTTGCGTGGCTGCACTTTATGCTCAGTTTCTGTGACTTCTATATGTTTTCTTCTGATTCAGGCATAAATATGAATTCCTCATGGCTCGTATTTGCTCTATTTCATTCATGTTTGACAGTTATCTAGAGATTCTTTATTGCTCCTAGATAGAGCTCATTCACCTTCCCTTTGTTAAGCTGAAAGAGAGATTCTTAACTGCCACTCATTCCTTAGCCTTCAATCCATCTCCATTTAGCTTGAAAGTTGTTTCATATGTAACTATCTTGCTCCATATTCCTCTTGTGACCAAGAAAACACACCAGCAGTCCTATTCCATGACTCCACGCCCAATGGTTTGTACTTATCATACTATACATTTCCTCTCTGCTTGAAAGCATCATCCTTCCACCAAACTTAAACAAAACCCCTTGAACTCAATAACTAGCCTAAAACCATCATCAACAAAGTTAAATTATAAAGAGAGAGCCCTCTCTGGTTGCAGGTAGGCTAGGACCTGCAATCCAAAGATTGGTTTGTGGTTACCTTGGCCGTATTCCCTTGGGAGTCAAAGGGAACAACCTGAGTGATAATAGGAGTATCTATATCAACATTTGTGTTTACGATTTGGGTTTTTGTACCTAGAGTAGCTTGTATATTTAGAAGGCTAAATTTCTTTCACAGGATCCATAAGTCAGTTGATGCAATCATCAATTTGTTGTGGAGATTACTCGAAGTATACTTTTCTAGTGGCATTGTAATTGGAACTAAAGACCAAGTCATAACCCTGATTGCTCAATTCCAAAAGTTGAAGATTCCAAGGGAAGGAGACATATCAGACCATTCTCAATCTCTAATGGGTGTTTTGTAGCGAATTTTGGCAGTAGCAACAAAAGAGTTCTAGGATCATATCAGTTGGAGAACATTCCAAAAGAATTATATCTGTGTTGCTAAACAATGAATTGTTTGAAACACCTCATAAGCCAACACAACAACACAATGGACTACTATATACACCATAAAAGCTAGCAGAACAATAGACCTTTATCAAGATGGGTACACACTATTCTTCAATGAAAACAACCATAGGATTTGCAGAAGGAGCCAGAATTTGGACACAAAATCTTTGCACTTGGGACATATATGAAATACATGAGGGTTACATTGAAAGACCTTCTCAAACTGGAAGAACTAGACAGACTCCTTTCTAAGGTGAGTCAGTGAGAGGGGAATAAGTTGAGTTGGGATGTAAAACCAACCATGTTTGACCTTATACAACACAAGTTCTTGGAGTACCCTTGTGAAGGGGTCAAACTTCCAGTTGCATCCTGTCTCCGTAACATTATGAAGATGACCACATCTATACCCCCTTACAATTATGATATTATGAGGGAGTTTTTCAAACTAATAGTAGAGACATTTCAAGACTTGGATAACAGTGTGGGTCTTACCTATGGAAAAAAGCTCGAGATTTTAGAAATCATTGCCATATGATTAGATCATATGGCCTCATGTTTGATCCGGAGTGTGATGATATGATTCTTCAAATGTTCTAATGTTTTTTCAGCATTAAAAAAAATCATCCTGACACAATCAAAGCACACGCAGTACATTTTGTCTTCAGCCATGGGAGACTGTGATGTCATCTGCAAGAATTTGCAATCTAATTTGTTGGCCATTTGGAGAAAGGAAAAGATGGTCTCACTTGTTGCTTATGAGCTAGCCAAAAGGAGGAATTGCTCAGTTTTTGTGGACCATGTAGCAATAATGAGTTAAGGAGGAAGGTCTTTGCTTCATATGCAAGGAACCTTGGAGGCCTATCAACTCATGTTTGGGTGACACCAAGGAGATGACAAAGATAGATTAGGAGGAGATTCCATCTGAATTTCCAAATGAGGGTCCTTCTTTCATAGTTGAATCCATGGGATCATATGAGGATACCTCCGAGGAGCATGACCAATCATTTGGGGTTGTTGACCACAACCGAGATATACATCCTTGTATTATGATGGAGGAGTATGATGTGCAATAGATTGTCCCCATGAAGGAAGAAGATCAGGGAGCAAACTTGTGAGATGAACGAATAATGATTAAGCATTGGGAAAATTTAGAGAAGCATGAGTTAGTTGAGGAGGAGGATATGCATGGTATGCATAATGAGCCATTTTTGGAGAGCCAGTTGGAAGCTCATGTTGAGCCCATCATGGAGGAGGATGTCAAACCATATTTTGTACCAACAATTGACAAGGAGTAAATAGATGCACAGGAAATTAGTAGAGCTACAATACTTTCAGGTAGCAACCCTCTCCAAGGGTACATAGACATGGTTTGCAACACTATTTTCCACTTGTATCCATTATAGAGAGAAAGGCAAGATTTTCTAGATGGATCATATTGATTGACTAGGTTGAGCTGCACGAGTTAATCATGTTACAAGATATTGAACTTGTTCCATATACAAGCACCCATGTATTTGATCCCTCCCATAGGATGGATTGATGAGATATCATGAGTTGGTACCCTATTGATTGGGAGATATTCTTAGTTAGGGACATAATACACTATGGGCCCTTAGAAATGAGGAATACTACATGCTTTAGTGGGTAGTGGGATGCGATGAGCCTCAATATTGCAGCAAGGATGTTGTAACTCCTAGGGTTATTAAAGTTACTTTATCAAACCGTGGTTTTGTAGAAACTTGGAGGTGACAGTGCTATATACACAACAGATGCAACGTTATACTCATGTCATGTCTCAACTGGGGCGCTAGACCACTAGGGTCCCATACCTGTCTTCTATTGACTAGAAGGAGTTTGACTAATGGCAGTTACTATAAAGCTATTTCTAATGCAGGAAAGTAAATGCTTGCCTATTTAGGAAATGAAAGTTACTAAATGGTAAATGCTATGAAATTCCATAAATAATGTAGCTAGGAAATGACACAAATTAATTGCAGAAAAGGACTATGCTAACCTTGTAATTTATCCTCTAGCTATTAGGACTGTTTGGAAATGGAAAGTTGTTCTATCATTCTAGGACTCATACAAACATGCACTAACTATCTCATTTTACATTTACGAATAAAAAAAATAAAAAATCATCTTTTAATTGCTAAATTTAGAGAAATATAAATGTTATGCTATTCTATCTGATCTTGTAGGAGGAAAGGAATGGGAAGGTTGGTCTAAGTGGAATTGATGGGCATGGAATCCAAGATGAGGGCCTAACCTGCACTTATAATGCCATCTTTGGTCAAAAAATGGTCAAAAAGGCTACTACAGGAAACTGCTACAAGATGTCTTGATCTGTTAGAGGATGTCCTGATCTACTACAGGAAGTTAGCCGAAGGGCTTAGGTGGGGCAAGAAAGGTGAGATGAGGTGCTAGAGAGATGTATGATGGTGAAAGAAGGTGTAGGGAAGGTGTGCATTACCAAGACTAAACCCAACACTCCAAGGAAGTTGGATTGGCCTAAGGTGGCTTGCTCACGGTGGCTGCAAAATAGTGGTTTGGACTATGGGCTAGTGTGCCTTGGCAGAAGGTGGAGAGGACATAGGTGAAGCTGGTTGGATGAGTTTCTCCCTCTAGATCAACAATCACTGCAACAAAATGTGATTTTCTTTTCATTTATGCATCACTACATGTCAACATGGAAAAGATGATTTGAATTTGAGAAATATGATCTATCTAGTGTTAAGGACTAGATCTATGGAATGGAATGCCTTTTAAGCTACAACAATATTAAGGAAACAAGATAACAACTGCAGGTGCTTCCAAGAAATCATAAATAATGATCTAGCTAAGAATGAATCCTAAGCTATGCAATGACCAAAATACAAACTCTATTTTTGGGGCTGTGAGAGTGGGGCCCTCTAATCATGATCCCATGAGGGAGATGAGATAGAGGCCACTGTCACAAGCCTTTCTGAAGTACTTTCCTTCACTACTACACCATTGATCTACCTCTTCAAATAATGGAAACTAGGTTAAGCAATAATTCAAATACTTGTTAAGCTAAACAAAACATAAATAAACTTCAACATCTAACTATCATTTTAATCTAATAGGGTTAGGCCCTAACCCAAGAGCTTCAGCCCTTTGACTCAACTTAGTGCTAGATCAAGGTAGAATTTCTCATTTTCATCAAAATTTCAAATACAACATAACCATAAGAGTCACAATGTTTTAGCTCAAAATGGCCTCTTGGATACAACAAAAAATCGAATCCTAATGAGTCCCTTGGCTTTCTTATTTATGCAAAATTGGAGCTTCCAACAACTCCCTAGAAAATAGGGAGACTTGACTCCCTAACTCGAGAATGACTCCTTCTTAACTGTCACTAGCTTGGCTGCCAATGGACTTGCTTGGCTGCTAGTAACTCCGAGCTAATGAGATATGGTGCAGGAATCTTCGAATGATTTGAGGAGTTAAGGAGGAGACCAACCTCCTAAAATCTCTCTTGCTTACCCACTTCGAGTTCCTGCACTTAAGTCAACCCAAAACTTCTCCAATTCCTGCATTTAATACATATTAGGCGACATGACATAGTAACTCCCCTTCACCCTTATCACCATTATCAGCATAATGAGTACATGATGTGCTAATTGTTGGAGTTTCCTTCTTGCACCTTCTGGATCATGTCTATAATTTATTGTGAAAGGAAATAAGGAACATCAATCTTTGGTTTATGGATAAATCATCTATGTACCTCAACTCATGGAGTAGTTTGAATTGCTAGCCATAGACTACAATGAGCCTCCCTTCACAAGAAATGTATTTGAGGATGTGGTAGCTCACCTCATACCAAGGATAGGGAAGGCTCTCCCTCCTGACCCCATTTTTTTCTTCTATTGGCTCTTCATCATCTAGGAAGAATTTTTTCTTAGCAAAGGTGTTGCTATCCTTGTCCTCCCTCCTCCATTGTACCCCTTAAGTGTGGTTACTCTGCTAATCACCTCAAGATTTATTGTGATGGATAGTCCTCTCACCATAGTGGTAGCACTTGTTCTTGCCTGAGGGTTGAGTGCCATGACAAACTCATGGGCTATATCATCATCATCCCCTGAGCAACTCAAAGAATCCCAAGTAGTGATGCCCCCTAAAGATATCTAGTAATCCTTGATGTATCTGTGGTTTCTCTTCTATTGAATCCCCCTCCAATTTCTCTTCTCTGTTATAGCTAAATGTAGGAGGTTTTGTAGGCTAGCTTCAATATGAGTTTCAGGGTGGTTGAGAGCTTAAAATGTTTTTGGTAGATGACTGAAATGTATACCCTTTTCTATATCCACACGATTCCCTTAAATTTACCAAAATTTTGTCTAATTCTCCAGCCCACTGTAATTACTAGAAGATTGTAGATTGTTTTTTATTTTAGTTATCAAATCATTAACACAGGAGAGATGGGCACTTACTTTTCACTGTGATGCTTGGGATTGTGAGAATTGCTGACCAATTTGACCCTAGGCACCCCCTTGCAAACTTCTTGTGGAATTCTAGTGCTTCCTGTAGCTTTCTGAGTTTCTTGTAGCTTCTTGTAGCTCTGTTTCCTGTAGGGCGGCCAAAACAAGGTTCGACTCTCCGATGGATTCCTAGTTGGTCCCAGTCTCTCTGATTTTGAAATGAGAAACAAGTGCATGAAAGTTTGGAATTTTATGCTATTTATGGTCGAGGCTTGGAGTGTTGTGTTGGCTAGTAGTGGTACGAGATTTCCTCATTGGGACCATTGGCCCACCGCTAGTGATCATGCACTTTCCCCTCGTAATCATCACCCACTCTCACATAACTGAATCGACCACCTTTTTTACTGATGCCCATTGATTTGACACTCCAACGTGGCATGCTAACTGGGAGTTCACTTTTGATCATGAGCTGAGGGTGGCCAAGTTAACTCGCCCTCCAGTCCAGCCAATATAAAAAAACGTTTTCAACATTTATACATTTTCATCATATCATACTCGGGGAAGAGTTGGATGAGTGGCCATACCTGTGCCTACCTTTGCTGATCGATGCATGCTGGAGGATTGGCCTATTATGCTGTTGCTCAAGTAAGTGTTCATTTTTGTCATTCCTGTTCATTTCCTTCTACTT
This sequence comes from Pinus tabuliformis, assembly GCA_031772625.1. NCBI lineage: Eukaryota > Viridiplantae > Streptophyta > Pinopsida > Pinales > Pinaceae > Pinus > Pinus tabuliformis. The sequence continues at coordinate 112,837,146 of CM062817.1, forward strand.
ATGTAGCTCACTGCCTGTTGTTCCATGTGTGCAAGTGCTTGGTACATCCTTGTTGCTGCTACTGTTGTGGAGCTTTGGCTAGGAGAAATAAGGTCTTCAGAGATGTTGGTGCTCCCCTTTTCTCTGGTTGTGAAGGAGAATGTAGGCTCAAGTTGGATGCAGTGATGGCATATGCTGCTACAGGAGATCATACCTCTTTTAAACTAATGGAAACTAGGTTAAGCAATAATTCAAATACTTGTTAAGCTAAATGAAATATAAATAATATTCAACAGTTAACTATCATTTTAATCTAAGAATACAAATACAAAAAGAGGAAATTTAATTGCTAGGGTTAGGCCCTAACCCAAGAGCTTCAACCCTCTGAGTCAACTTAGTGCTAGATCAAGGTATAATTTTCATTTTCATCAAAATGTAAAATACAACATAAAAATCAAATCCTAATGAGTCCCTTGGCTCTCTTATTTATAAAAAATTGGAGCTCCCAACAACTCCCTAGAAAATAGGGAGACTTGACTCCCTAACTCGAGAATGACTCCTTCTTAACTGTCACTAACCTGGCTGCCAATGGACTCAGCTTGCTTGGCTGCTAGTAACTCCGAGCTAATGAGATATGGTGCAGGAATGTTCAAATGTTTTGAGGAGTTAAGGAGGGAGACCAACCTCCTAAAATCTCTCTTGCTTGCCCACTTCGAGTTCCTGCACTTAAGTCAACCCAAAACTTCTCCAATTCCTGCATTTAATACATATTAGGTCACATATGACATAGTAACTCACTTCACCTTCTCACTAAGAAAATATAACAAAATATGTAAATAAATGTGATAAAAGTCAATTTTATAGTTGGGGTTGGGGTGTGGAATTGTGACCCATATTGTTTACCTATTGATGAACCTCATCATCACCTCCCTACTGAAAGTGTTTCTCACCCTTTGAGAAACATATTCTATATACATATGTTTCATAGCTCTTGTGGCCTCTTTGACATCCTTGGCCTTTGTTGATGGAGTTTCCTCTTGAGGATAGAACCCTACATTTTTCTCTATCTCTTCCCACTGCTTTCTTTCTTCTTCTTCCTTCCTACCTTCTAATAGACCCAACATCAAGGGTGGACTGAGTTTTAGTCCAATCTAGTTGATCTTTAGTCTCTGCATGGCATTATTATATAGGGGGTCCTTTCTAATGCATTTCTCAACCTCTCAGGGGTGTGGTACTCTCTGATCCTTAGATAGTGTGGCAGGTTTCTCCATCTCCTTTGGCATGCTTGCTGGCTTTCACTCCCAAACAATCTTAAAGTGTTCTCAAAATGGGAGATGGCATGCTCTTGTGTAGTCAGGTATCTTGGTGCAAGTTGGGCATCATTGGAAATGATGTTGTGGTTACTAATGACAACCATGGAATTTATTTGCTCTGCTCTGATGTAAAGGGGCTCTCTTTCCTCTTTTTCTACAATTCTCTTCACTTCCTTAGCCCTGGCCTCCTCATGACTCATCCATGATGCAAGGGCCATCAACTGCAAGTCCCCCAACTTTGCATTGGGGTCCCACACATTCAAATATGTCAAGGCAAAGTTGTGTAGGTAAAATTCAGATATTTGGCCTTGTCTTCTAGGGTTCTCTTGTCACATAGCTCTATGAATTTTCTATAGTCTTGGAATGGCATGGTCCCTTGTGCTAATGTCTTAATTTGAAACTGCAACCATTGATCCTTGAGGTATAGTGCATATGATTTGGATGGCATCCTGCACTGAAGTGCCTCCATGGAGAGGCTTGCCATGGTGGCCAATTGGCTCTCCTTTTCCTGCAACTACCTCCTCAGCCATGTGTTTTCTGCCTATAATTGATATCTCATGATGTGTTTTTCTATCTCTCAACTCACTCAACTCCCTTCCATCTCTAGGTGTTTTTCTTCCATGTGGCCCACATCTTCTACTTTCTTTGAATTGGCAATTTGCATCCAACAACTTTTTCTTTCCCTTTGTTTTTCAAGCTCAAAGAAGAGAGGGATTACAATTTTTTGTGGTATTACTCTGCCTCCCTCAATGAACTTGTAGTAAGAACTCAGATTTGGTTGTGGGCTAGGCTCCTGCAACTCTAGAAAATCTCCCTCATATGCTTTTGGAGAAGTTTCCCCCTCCTGCACCTGTGGTGTTGCTTCCCTGCCTTATCTTTGCCCTTGTTGTCCTTCTTGTACCTTTTTCTGTGTTTTGTGTAGCAATGATAGTGTTTCCTGTAGTAATGTGTTTGAGGATCCTGTAGTAGGCTTTTTATTTTCTATAAGAGAGTCACAAGTGCCTTGGTTTTCTTTTTTGATGTTGACCTGGTGATAGGCTTCCTAACATAGGTGATGGGAGCCTTTGGGGTTTCTTGTTTGATGTGCCTTCCTCACTCTTCATTCCCTAGGAACCTAGCTCTTCCTGCTTGTTTGGTGACTCTTCAATTAGGATGGGAGTTCTTGTAGGTGTTTGTGGCTTCCCCTGCTTGATCCTGGTGCTTCTTCTTGTTTTAAAATAGAGGGGAGTTTGCCTTTGTCTTTTCCTCTTGGACTTGATGGGTGTGCTCAAGGTAGCCAAAGCAGCAGCTGCCTCCTTTTCAGTGGGCTCAGGAGACAATCTTGGAGATCTCTCCCCTTCTTTAGTATGTTTCTCAAGGCTGGTCTCTCTGCCTTCTGCTCCTCCTCTTCTTCTTTTTCTTCTTCTCCTTATTTCTTTGTTTTGTTTGTTTTTTGCCTCCTCATCCACCTCTTCTTCTTTTGCTTCTTCTTCTTCCTCTTCTTCTGCTTCCTCTTCATCACTAGAGGTTGGGGTCCCACCATATTCAAGGGCTTGGATTTCAAGGACAACCTCTCTGTCCATGTCTCTAAATGTGGACCAGAGAACAAGAATTCTCAATTGGCTCAAGGCATCCTCCATTATCAGCTTAATGAGTCCATGATGTGCTAATTGTTGGTGTTTCCCTTCTTGCACCTTCTGGCTCATGTCTATAATTGACTACAAAAGGAAATAAGGCACATTGAGCCTTTGGTTTATGGGTAAATCATCTTTGAACCTCAACTCATGGAGTAGTTTGAATTGGTAGCCATAGACTACACTGAGCCTCCCTTCACAAGAAATGTATTTGAGGATGTGGTAGCTCACCTCATCCCAAGGATAGGGAAGGCTCTCCCTCCTGACCCCATTTTTGTCTTCAATTGGCTCTTCATCATTTAGGAAGAATTTTTTCTTAGCAAAGGTGTTGCTAGCCTTGTCCTCCCTCCTCCATTGTACCCCTTGAGGAAGTGTGGTTACTCTGCTGATCACCTCAAGGTTGATTATAATGGATAGTCCTCTCACCATAGTGGTAGCACTTGTTCTTTCCTGAGGGTTGAGTGCCATGACAAACTCATGGGCTATATCATCATTATACCCCCCCGACCATGAAACTAAAGAATCCCAACTATAACATGCCTCCTAAAGATATATAGTAATCCTTGATGATCTGTGGGTTCTCTTCTATTGAATCCCCCTCCAATTCTCTTCTCTGTTGATTGATCTAAATGCAGGAGGTTTTGTAGGCTATCTTTAGTATGATTTTCAGGGGGCTGAGAGCTTAAAATGTTTTATGGTAGATGACTGAAAATTATACCTTTTCTATATCCACACAATTCCCTTAAATTTCCCAAAATTTTGTCTAATTCTCCAGTCCACTATAATTACTATAAGATTGTAGAGTACTTTAATTTATATAATCAAATCATGAACACAGGAGAGATGGGCCACT